>OV743430.1:58694291-59915045 GCA_928269145.1 Agriphila tristella | reverse complement strand
GTTTTTTTGGTACGGAACCCTCAATGCGCGAGTCCGACTCGCACTTGGCCGGTTTTTTAACCTTTTTCAGTTTCGTAGTGATTACATGCTATATAATTACAAATTGCAAGTATGTATCGCTTCCATGTTGAAGGGATTGTAATAGTACGAGCGGCGACCGTAAGATTGCCTACGTCATCTGATACCACGATCAAACCCATGGAGAATGATCAGAAAAGTGATGCTTAGCTTAGATCAATCAGTCTGCCAAAGCTGAATTGGCCGGAACCATAAAAAAACGGGCCACTTCCGGTAAAAAAATATATGGGTCACTTACGTCATTTGATACCGAAATAATACTAATGGCATCAGTTACCCGCTCACTGGTAAAGACAAAAAAACGTAGTCTACCAGTTCTTATATGGCCGGAAGTACTTGGCGACCGCGACCAGAAATGGCCCGTTTTTTTATAGTTCCGGCCAATTCAGCTTTGGCAGACTGATTGAACATCACTTTTCTGATCATTTTACGTGGGTTTCATCGTGATATCAGATGATGTAGGCGAAGGGGTCCAATTCGACACCTTAGAGTCCGTCTGCCAAGTACTTCCGGCCATATAAGAACTGGCAGACTACGTTTTTTTACCTTACTAATAAGCGACTAACTGATGCCATTAGTATCGTTTCAGTATCAAATGACATAAATGAGTCCTTCTTGGCGATCAAAAGTGGCCCGTTTCTTTATAGTCCCGGCCAATCCAGCTTGGCAGACTGATTGATTTAAGCTAAACATCACTTATCAGATCATTTTCCATGGGTTTCATCGTGGTATCAGATGATGTAGCCGAAGGGGTCCGATTCGACACGTTTGAGTCCGTCTGCCAAGTACTTCCGGCCATATAAGAACTGGCAGACTACGTTTTTTTGTCTTTACCAATGAGCGGGTAACTGATGCCATTAGTATTATTACGGTATCAAATGACGTAAGTGACCCATATATTTTTGAGTCCGGCTGCCAAGTACTTCCGGTCATATAAGAACTGGCAGACTACGTTTTTTTACCTTACCAATGAGCGACTAACTGACGCCATCAGTATCGTTTCGGTATCAAATGACATAAATGACTCCTTCTTGGCGACCAAAAGTGGCCCGTTTTTTTATGGTTCCGGCCAATTCAGCTTTGGCAGACTGATTGATCTAAGCTAAGCATCACTTTTCTGATCATTCTCCACGGGTTTGATCGTGGTATCAGATGACGTAGGCAATCTTACGGTCGCCGCTCGTACTATAAATACAAGGTCATTTTAATCTTACCATCCAAATTTCAAGGATATGTCCATGAAACTGAAATACTTTCTTCAAAAAACATTTGTAAAGTTTCACATGGTTTGACCACAAAGTTTTGTCATCATATACTAAATTTATCACGTGATCTCTTTGATTTGTATGAATAGTCGTGTTTTTACATAATTTGGCCCTAGAAAGTTGTTTCCTTGAAACATACTTGACAACAAACAACACTTGAAACACAGTCATCCTTGAAATTTGGATGGTAGGTTTATAATATAGCAATTTTTATTAAATACTTTTCCATTTTCCAGTAACCATATTTACAAACGTGAATAAATCCAAATAAATACATACGTGTACATTGTTAATCATATTTTTAAGATATGCAAAGTTAAATTAATTGATTATATACCTAGTTAAAAATATCACGAAGCTTAGGTTAGTTTCCTTATCCTTGCATATTTTATCATAAAGATTGGATCTATCGACAATTTATTACTAACAGTTGGTCACTCGCGAAAGAGCAGTTCAATCTATTTCTATTGATAGTTAATTACCTTACCGTTCTAAAAACAGATAGGTACTTTTTTTGTTAGGAGCCTTGAAACCTGAAAATCATTTTGACTGTTTAATTGTTAACCTCCTTGTTGCAAAATGTAGCTTGCAGGATGCGCGCGCGCCGGACCATGCCAACAGTTTTCCACCCATTGGGAAATCTGCTCAGTGTTACTTCTGTTTGTGCTACAAACGTGTGTTTACATGGAGAAATGTTGATTTTACGGTAATTATTTGTATTTAATAATTCAATCTAACTGTGTGTTCTAATAATCAGCCCTCTGACTCACGACGGGAATTTGACGGGATCGAAATCACATCTGCCCCCCTAACATGACTACCGAAACACGATATATATAACATATCGCGTTTTGGTGGTCGTGCTAGAGGGGCAGGGTCGAAAATAACGTCAAAAATCTACTACTTTGGTACATTGGAAACGGTTTCCATACACAAACCTATATCGAAATAGGTGTTTCCATTGTTTTAACCTTTATTCTCAGTCGGGTCGAGAGTAACCCCCTAGGTCTTACGTCATGTTGTGTAAAGCGTATTTTCTGAAAACAATGTGATTATTTTAAGGTTTCCAATTTTTTTAGCAAAATAAATGATACTGTTTAACCGTCAGTGGCCTTGACTTGATAACCAAATAAGTTGCGGGTTTGAATCCTGATAGTGGAATAGTAGGTAGTCATTATAATTTACGATCAGTAAAACAGTTTTCAAACAAATTTTTGCACTGATTTTTGTTACTAGCATTTTAAAAATAAATATGCTTATAGACATATTTATTTATTTAATCGCACCGGAAGTTACTTGGTTAATTCTTAAGTACTTACATCTAAGAGTTTAAATATTTCTCAAGATTTGTGGTTTGTTTGTGTCCCAAAATTTTCATGATTTTCATGATAGATTTAGAGCTCATTCATAAGTATACTTACACGCGCGTTATGAAAAGACAGAGAGACAGTCTTGTTTACGTAAATCACGGAAAGAATAAATGCGTCTTGCTATCATTGTTTTTCAAACTATTAATTTTCATTTTTTTTATTTTTAGCTGCACATTATTCAGTACCTACTTATATTATTATAGTATTATAGTAGTCTGATATTCCAATTTTACTATTAGAAAAGTACTTATATTAAACTGTGGTGCGTTTCAACTGTATCAGTTATTAACATTTTTGACAGTTCTCATCTGTCAGACTCTGATTCGAAACGATGTTTAAAACATTGTTAATTGACTAGTTGAGAGGCACGCACCACGGTAAGAAGATCTAGATAAATCTATCTTTACCCAAGTGCTAAGGTCAGGTAACGTGTTATGGTGAATGAGGTTCGAAGGCTTATTAACATACTAATACATTTATTCTTATACTAGGACATCCAACAGCACACTAGGATATACAAAACCATCACATAAATTTTGGACCTAATAGCGCAAATTTTCAACGATATAAAACCGAAACCGTTACATTGTCATTTAGGTTATATTGACCTAAAAATCTTTGGTTCAGCTTTAGAATTCTCATTTTAAATTGTTCAGTATTGTAACTAGGCACAGCACAAAACTTACGCGAATATTTATCTGGATAATGGTATTGCGGTAACCCAAGAAGCTTATATCCACAATGGAGGTTGCACGCCTAGTAAGTAAGTGAAGATTGAAGAAGACTCTTTAGTGACGTTACGGCGTATTGCTATCTCTTTCTTTTCGTTTTACAATACGTTTTCGTTTCTCACGAACAAACGAACGACGAACAACGAACACGTATTGTAACACTAAAGAAAGAGGTTGCAATAAGCCGTAAGGACCTTTTTTCAATCTTCACTATGACATTATGGCCGTGCAAACTCCATTTGAGGGAGGTATAAGCTTCTTGCGGTAACCCAAGGTGACAGTAGCCATTAACTTTACGTACTTACATCATTCAAAAGTAGCAGGTAACTAGAAATACAGTCAAGATCAACTTATTTCGACTAAAACTAATGTTTTGTACTTTATAAATTTTGTATATTCCATTGTTACAATCTAAATGTAATGTTACAAAACATCATTAATAGCAGTATCAAGATAACATCTTCAAGTATTATCCCCGTCAATTGGTAATGCGCTGGAACCTTGTCAAATTAACATCCACGTTGCCGTGATCCGCAACTTAAAATGTCATGAAACAAGCAAATTCTAATAGGTAATCTAATATATTAATTATTGAATTATTATTTTCAATAGGATAGGTTCTAGGTTTATAAAAAAATACAATTGTTTTTCGTTTTTGAGGTTAAAACCATGGCCGCCAGGCGCATTACCAATTGACGGGGATAGTAACTGGCACGTATCTCGACATTTAAAATAGGTCAATTAAGACTAACATCATTCAAAAGTAGCAGGTACCTAACTAGAAACACAGTCAAAATCAACTTATCTCGACTTAAAACTAATGTTTTGTACTTTCAAAATTTTGTATATTGCATTGTTACAATCTAAATATAATGTTACAAAACATCATTAATGGCAGTATCAAGATAACATCTTCAAATAACTGGCACGTATGTTGATATTTAAAAATAGGTAAATTAAAACTGTTAGCTCAAGACATGGTGAAAATTCAGCCTATTTTTAACCGACTTCACAAAAAGGAGGAGGTTCTCAATTTGATTTTATACTTTTTTTTGTCGTTGTTCGCGCGTATCTTCGATATTTATGGACCGATTTTGATGATTCTTTTTTCATTCGATTGAGTTTTCTTGCGAGATGGTCCCATTTTTTTCAAATCGGTTCAGTAGTTTTCAAGAAATCCTGAAAATACTATGATTTGCATCAACTATCTTGACGACTTTGTTATTTATTAACCGAATTTGATGCTTTTTTGTTGGGAAAGGGGTACTTTTAGTGTTGACTTTTTAACCGACTTCAAAAAAAGAAGGTTGTCTCTAGTTTGACCTGTATGAATGTATGTTTCTCCGCGAATATCTCACGTTTGACTGAGCCGATTTTTTACCAAATAATATACCTACGCTATTTAATAGAGAAGGTACTTACACTAAAAATAAAAATAAATATTTTTTTTTAAATAAAAAAAGACCTTTAAAAAGCAAGAAATAATATTCAAATCATTAGATACGTATTATCATTGTTATAATAACAACACATCTATTGAAGTCGGGTAAGGTCTAAAAGCCCTACTCCAGCCCCACCCGACTTCAATTTTTAACTACATAGGTACTAGCCTACTAATATTATAAATGTGAAAGTTTGATTGAAGTAGATTCAAGACTTATTTGATCGAAAATTATACTATATGATTTGTAGATCACCTTGTATCCGAGTGGCTAATGGGTTATTTACATGGGTCGATTTTAGTCACCTAGCAAATCGCCTGTCAAATTGAATCGCGTACCTACACAGTTGATTTTCGCCGTGCGGCAAATTCGTTCGGCTTTAGTCACACGTGTAAATACCACATTACTCAACCAATCATCGTTTCCTAGTTCTTACAGATTCGATATAATTTTCTTTTTTTGGTTTTTTCATAATCTGCAATAAAAAGGTTTTACCTAATATTTTTAAAGGTTTTTATATTTCCGAGTAGCAACAACTTATACTACAAATTGCTGATAAATATATTATTATGACGTATACACCTGTTTATTGATAAACCATTATACTTAATATTTCAAGACCTCGATGGGAAAGTGAACTAGGGACCTACTTGTGTTTATGATGTTTGCTTTCTATCGGGTTATTGTAAACTCGTCCCGTATGTAAACTCGTCACGATTTGAAAAGTTCCATACATTGAAAGTAAATTCGTCCCTCATAAAAAAATGTATATGTAAATTCGTCCCAAGTACATACATGGTATAGTAAACTCGTCCCTATTATTGATTTATATCATATTTGCAAGAAGTACCGTTAGCAAACAAGTTGGCCGCTAATAAATATTTCAAAGTAATAATTTTGACTACGCCAAGATGGATGGATGCATCTACTGAAGGGGTTTCGTGGAATCCGGGGAGCAGTGAAATTTTTTCGCCTTTTGACTGCTATGAGATCCTCAGATTTATGTCACCCTTGTACATTACATTTAAAACTATTTTTATCATTTCCTTTTCTTCGGGATATAAAAATTACCCTTCTCTAGATTTATGTAACCCTGGTACTTTTTTAAAATAGGTAAATGTTTATCAATGCCACGCCATGACGTGGACGCATCTACTGAGAGGGGTGTGGAGAGCGGGAAGCGTTGAAAGATCATAATAAGATACAGTAATAAGGTACTGCGTGGCACACTCCGTCCCCCCCTACCTCTTCCAGCCAGCCTTTACGCATAAACCTGTTATGCACTTCGGCTGCCCTAAACCAAATCCAAGTATCTCATTACAGCCAAACTTTATAGGAGAGCTTAAAAACGTTATTTTGTGTTTTTATTAAAAAAAAATATAGATATTCTGATCACTAAAATGTTAAAATATCATTGGTATTTACGGTAAAAACATATTTCTGTAAAAAAATAGTTGTCATACGTACCCACATTTTGACGAACGAAAATAGTATTCTGCGTAGAAATATGTATTGATTTGCCAATAATATTCTACGCTATAAACAAGTTACTTAGACTCTCTATTGTACTTTTAGTAGATGCTTGTTTTCAGCTTTGCATTAATACTATTAAATAAATACATAGAAATCAAGTATCTGCTAATCTATTTTGAATACAAGTATCTTGATAAGACTTGCTTGTTTTTCAGTTAGAAACGGGAAATATTTTTTGTTTTAGCGTAGATTTTGCAAATGGAAAAAGATTCTTTAAACAAATTATTGGCTATATTTCCCAAATTAAACCGAATTTTAATAAAATAAAAAAATGGTAAATGCGATTTGCTTTGCTTAAAAAGAAAATGTTTTTTTTTAACTGAGTTACTTGACTTCTGCGTAAGGCATCCGGACTTGCACGCTATTATCTATCTCTTTTTAAATGCGCTTGCGCAAATATAAAATATAAAAATATTTCTGTAGTCATTAGATAAACATAACTTATTAACATTTGATTGTTTCATGGCATTAAGATTTAAATCAATCAGCACATTGTTACACCTCTGCAAATTTTATCATTAAGACTGTATTTTTTTTAATTAATCAGTACATTTTTATACCATGTATAAGAATACATTAATTCTGTTATCCAAAATTTGATTATAAATAAATAAATAATGATTTCTTTAAACAAATTATTGGCTATATTTCCCAAATTAAACCGAATTTTAATAAAATAAAAAAATGGTAAATGCGATTTGCTTTGCTTAAAAAGAAAATGTTTTTTTTTAACTGAGTTACTTGACTTCTGCGTAAGGCATCCGGACTTGCACGCTATTATCTATCTCTTTTTAAATGCGCTTGCGCAAATATAAAATATAAAAATATTTCTGTAGTCATTAGATAAACATAACTTATTAACATTTGATTGTTTCATGGCATTAAGATTTAAATCAATCAGCACATTGTTACACCTCTGCAAATTTTATCATTAAGACTGTATTTTTTTTAATTAATCAGTACATTTTTATACCATGTATAAGAATACATTAATTCTGTTATCCAAAATTTGATTATAAATAAATAAATAATGATTTTATTATGTTGAGTGTTTGATTTTTCTGCAGTCCATACGAAAACTCCTTACAAAATCACCAGGGACGAGTTTACAATAGATAAAAATAATTAAAAGCTATTTTATTTTTAAAATGCTACCCGGGACGAGTTTACATATATTTTTTTATCGATTTTCTGATGACGAATTATCTTCAGGGACGAGTTGACAATAACCCTTTCTATCGATGGGTAAACTTTAATTACAAGAAGGTTCAATATGTAGTTAGTATGAAGACTAGTTAAAACTCATTTACTAGGAAAATATGCAGCATCATTAATATTGGAAATTTTATACTTACTCCAATTAGTATCTTTGTAACCTTCGGTTTCTCCTTAAAACATCGATATTTGTTGATATAAAGTAAAGACTGAAAAAAACAAGTATATACCTAGTTCAGATACATTATTTCTAGAAGAAGTTAATTTTCAATGAATATTATTGCAATATTGTTGTTTCGAGCCTATGAGTTTCTAAAAATTACTATCGAGCGTTCACCTAAACACATTGTTAAAAATAAACTGCGCGTCGCTTGTAATGTTAAACAGACTCGTGTTTAAAAAAGCTGTGAGTGGGAATGTCAAGGTCAAGTGTTGCCACTAAAGATGTGCGGGCCATTGTACATATACAGGCACGTGTATATTTGTATACAACGTGTAACAAAAGTCCCTAATGCCGAATATGGAAGATAGGGAAGATACCATCAAACTGAACAAATTTTATTATGGGACCAACTCTGAAATCGCGGGAAAAAAAATTTGATGTTGCATACAAAAATTAATAACGAAAATATCAAAACATATCAACCAGCGGATCTCTTTTCGCGATTTCAGAGTGGTTCCATAGTAAAAGAGGTTCAGTTTGCTGGCCCCTATCTACCATGTTCAGCACTGCATTAGGGGTATTTTTGTAACACTTTGTATGGATAAGATCTTTGTCACTCTATGCTATTGCTTTTTCTGAATAGAAATCAATGACAACTTGGGTATCTAACCTACATATTTTTGGACGTGACTGTACAAGGTCAAATTACTTTCGATTTATTTAGTTTTCAATGTTTAGATCATTTGTGTCCTTCTGTACAACGTTCCAGGTGTCTGATCATTATAAATAAAACAATGCTCCGTTCCCACTTTTAAAATTTGATTAGGAGCTTTTGAATTTTGAATAAATACAGTTTATCTACTTACCTGATATAAATTGGGCTTCTTTTTAGCTTTTAGGAAAATTTGTGTAGGTCGTCATGAAATTCAAAATGACTTGACTTGAATTGACTTTGGACTGGACTTACTGGGTTTTTTTTAATCTAAGCAGATAAAGTTAAGAACTTCATGGAAAGTGCTGGCGGAAATGAGAAAACTTTCATTTTCATTTTAAAAATATTTTTCAATAATAAATACCTTCTTAATTCTTCATTGAAAGTATTTGTAGTAAAATAATGGCGAACAATATCTGTTAAAAATTACGATTATATATAATTAACTTTTAAAATTAATTCTAAAATTAATATATAAAGGAGTCACTATCACCACTTTATGAGCTAATGAGCAAAATTAAATCTAACGACACTAGAACTGATTTTCCCTATTTCGTTTTATTTTTAACTTTAAACAAGAAGTTTATCCTTTGTATAAGTTTTGAATTAGTAACAAAATTAGCACTATTATAAATTGTCTTGTCAGTTCAAAGAAACTTTCATAATATTATGAACTTAGTCTTGCTTTTGCCCGCGACTTCATCAGATTTCGTTTTTCTTTTAGTTTGTTTTAGGGCAACTTGAACCAGAAATTAAATATTGTTTAAGTACTTAAACATAATTTCGTACAATGTCCAATTTATTGTGCAAATCGCACTTAATCTAAGGATTTTCTAGTACAGAGGATCATGCCGCATTCTAGGCCATGATGCGCATTAACCATACATATCTGTGACAGACTCATGTCATGTCATGGGGTAGATAACAAACTGTCATATAATAGGAAAATGTCAAACAATTATAACCCCAAACGGCTCCTTGAGATTGAGATTTCTCTTTTTTCCCGCACGCAATCACTATAAAATTACTATAGTATTTTGGTAATTTCATCAAAGCGTATCATGGCCTAGCTTGTATAGTAAAATCGGCATAATCCTGTAGGTAATAAATAAATAGGGTGTCGCATTTACGATTTTAGTATTGATACATTTTCCAAACGGAAGTAACAGAATACAATAACAACTTTTTGGCAGTTGTCTCAAAGTTTATAGACTTGAAACGTTCGCCCAAAAAGTTAATAGACTTATCTTTTCATAACTTCTTTTCTCACACTCTCACGACATGTTCAGATTGAGCGCGACCCTGCTCACGGCCTTTGCGACATGTTCAGCCGACCTGTTCTCCAAGGCCACCAGGACCAAAGCTGATGAGCGGGACCTCAGGAACAGCGTGTTCGACTTCATCATAGTCGGAGGCGGTACAGCTGGATGTATCTTGGCTAATAGACTGTCGGCTGTGCAAGAATGGAAGGTACTGCCATAATTACAATGTCTTTTCGAAATACTGTGCTTTTCAAACGTTAAGTACTTAGTTATACTAATATAACTAGAAAAAATACGACTCGCACCAGATCAATTCTCGGATGGGATTCGAACCCGCGACCTTTGGATATCCGGTCCAATGCTCTGACTGCTGAGCTACCGAGTCACTTAAGTACAAGTCAGAAGTACTATTGGTTATATTAATTATAAAGGATATATATTGGTGAGGAGCTCGGTGGCGTAGTGGTTTAGCACCTGACCCTGCGACTGCGGAGGTAAAGCAACTTTCGCAAGGGTTGGTCATGGGATGGGTGACTAAAAAATATTATCTCGAGTTCCTCCGTGCTTCGGAAGGCACGTTAAGCCGTTGGTCCCGGTAGCATTTGCAGTCGTTAACACCCACCTTTCCGCATTGGGCCTGCGTGGTGGGTTATGTTGTGACCCATCCTCATTATCTAGCCATAAGGAAGGCTTGTGCCCCAATAGTGGGGATATTAAAAATTACTGGTGTCGAATATATTGGTACCCACCCCCAATCCCCACTAAGCCCGCTTGATGGGTTATGGCTCAGCATCCTTATCCACCCATAGATCATGCTACTCCCGAGACTTAACTCGGACTTTGGCACTGTGTCCGTCAGTCATCCCAAAAACTGTAAGTCAATTTAAGTAAACAAACATCTCTGTCTAGATAAAGTCAGTAAGCAATTATTATGGTAAATTAATTGGTCATTGAACACTCTACTTCATTGTGATAATTAGCAATAATTAAGTAGCACTCCGATCCAATTTGCTTTGCAATTACAATCGATGAAGAAAAACAAATAAACCACGACCACGTCCACAAAATAGAATGAAAAAAAAACCGGCCAAGTGCGAGTCGGACTCGCGCATGAAGGGTTCCGTACCAAAAACGGCAAACAAATCACGTTTGTTGTATGGGAGCCCCCCTTAAATATTTATTTTATTCTGTTTTTAGTATTAGTTGTTATAGCGGCAACAGAAATACATCATCTGTGAAAATTTCAACTGTCTAGCTATCACGGTTCATGAGATACAGCCTGGTGACAGACAGACAGACAGACGGACAGCGGAGGCTTAGTAATAGGGTCCCGTTTTCACCCTTTGGGTACGGAACCCTAAAAACTAACTATTGGAGATACTGCTTAAAGATTTATGTTATCCATATTGTATAAAAATGCAGATCTTAACATCAATAAACCAAAAAGTCATCACAATGTCTAGTCGAGACAAAAACTGATTAATTATGTATGAAATGGTTACAATATGGTTGAAAAATCTATATAATCACTAAGAACTGTTGAATAGTCTAATGGCATGTCATTAACTTTATTTTACTTGGTCACGCAGTTTTGTTTTGAAGCTTATTAGGTGGGTAGGTACTGCTTTTTAACAGCCAGGTTAATTAAGTAATGGAATGAATATGTGCCCCAAACAACAGTTGAGATATAAGTAGATAAAATAATGTTTTCTATTAAAATCCATAAATGTTTACTTGATTATAAAGCAATAGAAAAAGTTTACCCCAAAGATGGCATTTATGATAAAGAGGTTCTAAGGCGGCCATTACATGCTCATGCAAGCATCAGTCAAATTCCATCAATCAGTCATGAATTACGTTTGACTGACTGACTGATGGAAAGAAAAAATCAACTTCATGCAACCATCGGCCACTACATTACACGGTAGGTTATTTGTCAGTCACAGCAAACGTAATTAATGACTGACGGAATTGCATGACGCTTGCATGTGCATATTGTGCATGTAATGGCTGCCTTAGTCACTAATACCCCTTTTCTATGATTGACATCTGCAGGTATTAGTACTTGAAGCTGGTGATGAAGAAAACGTAGATTACGATATCCCAGGAGTCCCGACTAAGGACTACCGACCGATACTATGGAACTACAGGACTGAGAAAAACGGCTTCTCCTGCTTATCCAGACCTGGAGGTAGCTGCGAAGTCAGGACTGGTAAGGTCCTTGGAGGATCCAGCGTCATCAATGACATGAAGTATACCAGAGGCCATAAGGTAGATTATGATGGCTGGCATAGTTCAGCCACGCTGGAATCCTTGGAGTGGAAGTTTGGGAACTTAATTGATGCTTTTAAAGCTTCCGAAGACAATGGTAAGTTAGTAAAATTTGCAACTAAATTGTAACAATTTTCTGTTTAAGATTTAAAAATATTTGAATTGATCTTTTCTGGTTTTAAGGTGACTACGATACGTTAATAAACTCGTTTTTCCATACGAGAGGAGGCGAAATGCGTGTCCAAAGATTTAAGTATGTGGATCGTAATATTGAAGTGTTCGAAGCCGCATTTACTGAAATGGGACTACGTACTCTTGACATCAACACTAATGTTGCAGAGGCTATCGTTAATCACCAATTCACCATCTCAAACAACACAAGACTTAGCACATACGGCGCTTTCTTGAAATCAGTTAAACACAGAAAGAACTTGACAATATTAACAGGCGTAACAGTTACCAAAATAATGATAAATACACAAGAAAAGTCTGTTGATGGCGTTATGTACGAAATTGAAAAAGGTAAAGAAAAACCGGCATATGCTAAACGTGAAACTATTCTAACAGGAGGTGCTATTAATAACGTGAAATTATTGCTCTTATCTGGCATCGGACCAAAAGCTGATTTGAAAAAACACAATATTACTACAATAGTTAATTTGCCAGTTGGCTTAAATTATCAAGACCAGGTGACCACTGGTGGTTTGTCTTTTGCTATTAATGATGTTGCTCCTGTAAGTGAAAATCAAGTCATAAATGATTTTAAGACCTGGTTTCAAAATCGCGGTGGTCCCTTAGCTTCCAGAGGCATAGGACAAATATCAGCCTACATACAGTTGTATGAAAACTTTAACGCACCTGACGTCGAGTTGTCCTTAGAAGGCAATTTCATAAGAAGTGATAAGTTTATGCTGACAAACATTAGTGTTCATGTTGCTGAAGAAACCAATCTTCCCTTGCCATATTACAATTTAGTTAATTTATACCCTGTTCTTCTAAGACCAAAGAGTAAAGGAAAAGTAATGTTAAATAAAAGAAACCCAAAACTTGGTAGACCCGTCGTTCAAGCAAATTTTTTGAAAGAATCTGAAGATTTGGATACATTGGTTGATAGTATAGATATAGCGTTACAGTTGCTGGACACCAAAGAAATGAAAAAGGCTGAAATCAAGCAAGCCCCTATTGATCTCTTTCCATGCGATAGATTAAGAAATAGAGACCAGTGGAATTGTATAGCGAGACACTACACTAAGGCTATGAATAATCCTATTGGTACTTGTCGAATGGGGGAGAATAGCACAGATTCTGTGGTAGACTTCAAATTAAGAGTTCATGGTCTAGAAGGTCTCAGAATAGCTGACGCCTCAGTGATGCCAACTCATGTCCGAGGAGGCATATATGCGCCAACTATGATGATCGCAGAGAAAGTATCTCGGATGATTCTCAAAGACTGGAAGGAAAATAGTGGTACCTACAACAACCGGTGACTCAGTAAGTAAGAATCTTAGTTGATTTGTAAATAAAATATCATAATTAATACCAAGTTGTTTTTATTAAGGCGCTTGCTTTTTCAGCTATCATTATGACAGGCGCAGCAGTAGACCCTCTTGTTATCTTCGGCATTATTGAGGCATCCACAACTCTCAAATTTGTAGTTCCGTAAACTCTTAAACTATGATCAACCACCGAATCTGGGTCTTTTGCAGGACCCATTTTACACGTCCCAGCGTAGTTATGTAAGGGGCTAGTGAAATGTCTGATGATGCAGGACCAAAACTCTTCGGACACTTTTTCGTAATTTTTGCACTCATTGTTCAATATTGGCCGCGGGTCAAATTCGAATTCAGCAGTTTTAAACACATCTGTATCAAAAAGTCTAGTCACTTCTTGAATTCCTTCTAAAAGCTTCTTTTCATCTGTAGGGTCTTTTAGAAAATTTGGATATATAAGTGGGTTTCCGAAAATAGGATCACTGGCATTCAATACTATTTGTCCTCGACTTTTTGGAGTCAGAAGGGACAAACATAAATCAATTCTATCATAATACATGTTGGAGTTATGACCCTTGAATCTAACTTCTATGTCGGGAGTTCCGAGTATGTCAGAAAAATTTGTTTCAATAAAAGCAATTACTTGAAAATTAGCCGATAGTGGCCCAACACCTTTTGTGTAGTATGTTGTTATATCTTTTAGTTTTTCGGGAAACTTACGCAATGTAGATGTGTTAGCCAACTTTATAACAGGAAGACACACTGAGAGGTGATCTTGGAAATTGGCTCCAACTGGCAGATCGTACAGAGCTCTAATATTTAAATATTCTAAATATTCCCTTGGGCCGATTCCTGATTGCATCAATAGTTTTGGAGAATTGATTGCACCTGCTGTTAATATAACTTCTTTTACTGTTTTCGCTTTAAACCTTGTACCATTTTTTATATATTCAATACCTATTGCTTTAATAGCTTTTCTGTTCTCTTCAAAAATAATTTTAGTAACTAAAGCCTCTGTAACAATATCGAGATTTGACCTTAATTTTCTAACAGGTTCAAGAAATGCGGTAAATGCACTTACTCTCTCACCAAAGTAGGACATAGTTTGTACCCTCGTGAAACCAAGCTGATTTCTACCATTGATATCGGTGTAGTTGTAACCAAGTTCATTGAATGCACTCAGTAAAACATCTACATTGTCGTCTACAAATGGGTATCGTCCAACATCCAACGGTCCTTGCGTTGAATGGAAGTATTTGTTTTTATGAATGTCTCTGTCATAATTTCCTTCAGAATATTTGAAGTATGGAAGAACTTGGACGAAACTCCAGCCTTCGTTGCCATTGAGGGCCCACTCATCGTAGTCAGCTTGGCTGCCTCTCATGTAGGCCATATCATTAATCGTTGAGGTTCCACCTAGGACCTTTCCTTGCACAATTTCACAGCCTCTATCAAGACGATTTTGGCAAAATCTGGAACAATTTAAAGCTATTTTGATTATTGAGGAATAATCTATGGTTATTTCCGTTATTATAAGAGTGGAATTTAATGAAAACTCACCCCTTTTTCGGCCTCATGCTGTATTGCCAGTCTAATGCTGATCCCCTAAACTCGGTGGTCAGACTTGGGATCAATGCAATCTTTGGCTCCTCACTACCCGCCTCAACCAGCAAGACCTGACAAAAAAAAACCCTTAGTAAAAGACGATTTAGGGGATATGTCTAAACTTTCTTGTTACTTCGATAAATTAATAAAATCTTTATTTTAAATGTCTTTTTTATTAAAATTGTTAACATTGTTTTCATATTTAAACATTTATTTATTTAAATGATTTGAGGGAATTTGACAGTTCTGTTTGACCAGCTACTTTTATATTATACTTAAACAAATCTTGACAAGGAATAAAAGGAATGTTGTTACTATGTACCATAAAATAAACTAAATTGTTCATGGCATGGGCGCCAATAAGATACTCAATTTGTCGTCACTCTAGAAAGAATGCCCAATTGACCTTAATTGTACCAAAGCCTATATGGATCGCGATGACACAAACACCTATTTGGTCCTCTGCCCTTTTTTTATCAAGAAGGTGTGTTTTCTTCACTACAAATTGAACTTTAAAACATTCTTTATTATTTTATGTAGAAATTTCTTCTATCAATCATCAATTATCTTCACCGGTGAGAATGTAAAATTATAGTGAAGCAACTTTGTCGTGTTGATGCCAACATCTCGAGCTTCTTAAATATGTATTCACATTTTTTATGACAACATCACAAACATTGTTTTGATTCCAAAGTAATTAATCCAATCAAATTAGACATTGATCGTTGCATCAAATCAGGTATTTTTGGTTTTTGGATATATTGTTGGTAATGGATGTCAAAGCAATGTTAAATCCAAGTTTTCGACCTCGGCAGACGACCGGGACATTCTCAAATTATTAATTATTCAGTTTTTGACGATTTTGACCCGGAAGGACTGGTTTATCATCAAGATTGCATAATAATGTTTTAAAGTAGGTTAAATTTGCAACAATTTGAAGGTAAAGCGGTTTTGATATGACCGATAGTTTTGGAGACACAGCTTTTCAACATTTGTCAAATTTTTTTAAATACATTTTTTTAACCAAAATGTCATGTTTGTGTTTGTGAAGCTTTATTTTTAACTAACCTCCGGCCGCGACTTCGTCCGCGTGGACAGTAGAAAAATCCCCAGTAAGTATCCCTTTTTCCCGCATATTAATAAGACGACCAGTTTATATGATCTTCTTAGTGTATGAAAGCTAGTACCACAGAGAGTTCAAGCTGGTTCCCAGGTTCTACCCACTTGAATCAGATAAAAACAGCCCTTCCGGTTCGAAATCGAGAAAAACTGAAAGGTAGGTATCTTTTTTTTTGAGAATGACCCGGTCGTCTACCTAGGTCGAAAACTTGGATATAACATTGCCTCCACATTACCAACAATATATCCAAAAACCAAAAATACCTGATTTGATGCAACCATTACCCCCTTTCGTCTAATTTAACTGTAGTAAATTACCTATGCATTTGTTTGGAAATCAGTGATAACGGTGGATGGAACTACAAACACTCAGGCCTGAGCCAAATTAGACAATTATTTTAGTTTATTTTTTTAATTTACCCAGCCGGGGCTCGAACCCGGATCCTCAGAGACGACACTTTGAAAACCGACGTAGAAACAACTCGACCACGAAGGTCGTCATATAGGTATGTATTGTATAAATTACTTTTACCTTTACCCAGTTGTCTGTGCTTTTACCAAATACCTTGTATAATATTACAATGTGTGTAAAGCGCTCTGGTCATTTGCGATTGTAATTTTTTACGTCATTGACGCTCATTGATGCGAAAATTTATCGTTTACGCGTGCAGTTGAAGAGATTGACAATTCCTCCAGCAATGTCATTGACGAAAAAAATTACAATAGCAATCGATCGTTACGGCGGCCTAAGTTTCTGACTAAAAACATAACTACAGAATAAGTAGTGTCGGAAATATATTAATCGGGTATATCCGCACCACAATTATTAATAGTCATTATTTCAATGAATTTCCTATAACCTTTGCAATATAAAACATACGGTACAATTAGTAGAAGTAGGTAATTCCGAAAAAATGAATGTAAGTTTGTATTTCCTTACCACAAGTTTGTAGTTAATTTATTTAAATTTGTTGGATTTCCTTTGCAGGATTAAATTCTTTCATCCTACCAATACATAAAGTTAATACCTATACCTGAGGTATACCAATATAACTTGGATGACACCTATTTTCTCTGTTTGCTGTAATTTTTTTAACATTCTTACTTATTTGACAAATAGACAACCAACTTTTCTATACCATGTTTACAAGAGCTTAGTTGCCAATGCTTAATAATTGTTACATGTCACTAATATATTGGTACATTTCGTGTAAACATACTGAAAAAGTGCTTAGACAGTCAGTATGTTAACATGGAAGGTGTGTTAGTGACAAGTAGGTACTAAGCTTAGAATAATAACACCTAGAAGCCGAGTCCTTGTATGTAAAGTGAGGCAATTTTTTTTTTTAGATTTATATCCTTCATACGTTACCTAATCCAATAAAATTGTAACTAATCCCCTAAATGTATTTATACAGAGTGTACATACATACAAACACTCACGCCTGTTTCCCATAGGGGTAGGCAGAGACTATGGATCGCCATACCTGCTACGATCCTTGCACACTTCCTTCGCTTCATTATATTATATACAGAGTGTCCGGTAATAAATAGCCTTATAAAGTTGAATATGGTAGATATAGAGACCATCAAACTGAACAACTTTTACTATGGGGCCAACTCTGAAATGGCGAAAGAAAAAGTTGATGTTTCAAAATAAATATTAATAACGAAAATAATATATCAAATTGTATGAAACAGCTGACTTTTTTTCGTAATTTCAGAGTTGATCCCATGGTAAAAGCTGTTTAGTTTGACGGTCCCTATCTACCATATTAGGCTTTATAAGATCTTGACCTTGTATAGGGAAATTGAAACTTTTTCATTCTTATAGGTACGATTAGGTAACGCATGAAGGATAAATATCTGAAAAATGAACCATTTTCACTTTTGTCAGTGCGCTTTGTAGGGAACTATCGTTCTAGGTTGTAATAATTCTAAGGTACTAAGTATCAATAGTTAAGCTCGTGGAAACATGACATCAACTAACAGTTTATAGAAAAAATATTTAGCCTTAAAGACGCACCTTCCACCGCCTGTTCTCCGACAGCCTGCTGGCGACCACACAGCCGGCAGTTCCACCTCCGACGATGATGAAGTCGTACTCTGCTACGGGTGGGTCATTATCCTGGTATAAGGAGCTCTTCTTGGAGTCTGCCTTATCGAAGTATGCGTACGGACTGAAACAAAAATCTGGTAGGTATTCAATAAAGACATGTCACCGAAGTCTCAGCTGAAGTGGCAGTGGGCGGGACCACATAGCGAGAAGAACCGATGGCTGTTGGGGCGGAATGGTTCTGGAATGGCGACCGCGCACCGGATGACGCTCCGTGTCTAGGCCCCCGACCTTGCTCGAAGCCCCCGACAAAGTGGACCGACGATCTGGTGAAGGTTGCGGGCAGCGCAGGACCGATCGTTGTGAGATCGGGGAGGCCTATACCCAGTAGTGGGTGTTGTCGTGCGGCTGACGTGATGATTGTTGATCTTGGACGAATTGATTTATGATGATAATATGAACATTTTTCAAAATGGTTGAAATATTATTTTTCCTTAATTTTTCCCCATATCTCCGCCATTTTGAAAAATTTCAAAAACTAAATCGACAAGAAAACATGTACTAATCCAAATTATAGAAACTGCTCACATTATTTCACGAGAAATTGCTATCTGTAGAGGAGAACAGACGGACAAATGAAAGCATTTTTTGCCAAAGCTGAAACGGAAACGCAACGCTCGCGCTTCGCCCTCACACTGCTTAAAAAAACAAAACAATTTACGAAGAATCTCACATCTTGTCATTTAAATGAAGTTAATTAATTATATTATTTTTGAACCGTTTTCATAAGAGAATGCTAACAAACATTGATTGTAAAATGTACGTCTAGACCTATCTAGATACTTTTTTAAAAAGATTAAAATTATATTGATAATACCTGTGTTTCGGTACAATATATGCGTCACTCGGTTTATCATCTCTCTTTGTGAGAAAATCCTTGTTCTTCCCGAAGTAGTCCGGTTCAGGACCAATATGGCCATACAACGTGTGCACCAGAGAAATGAGAAGGATCGCAGTTGGTGCGCACTCAATCCTTCCATCACAAACCTTGCACAGATCATCTGTGATGTTGTCTGGTGTCATTGCATCCTTTTTGGTGATTTCATTTGTTTTTTATTTCACTCACTTCCTAATTTAAAAAGTTTGTGAACTATTTGAATAGTTAACAACCTTAAGTTTTATTTTTTAATCGATGTGTCAAAAAGAGGTTTTGTTATGTCTCACTTTTTAATCTTTTTTCCGTATTTTGATGTGCAATTAGCACAAGAGCCGTTTGTTTTACAGTGTTCGAACTACCTTTGTGAACAGCCCTCGTTCGTATCGTGAACACGTCTAAGAATTTGTTGTTTACATCAATTGTTTATTGTTTAGGGGAACCATCATTGTTACAGTTCCACGAGATAAGTGGAACAGTATTTTTGATTAACCAAAACAAGGAGTAGGAGTATTGATTCAATACTCAAATGTTTATGAACTATTTAACGAATATGGTAGATAGGGACCATCAAACTGAACAACTTTTACTATGAGACCAACTCTGAAATCGCGAAAAAAGCCGTTTCATACAAAAATTTATAAAATATCAAAATGTATGAAACAGCTAATTTATTTTGCGGTTTCATAGTTGGTCCCAAATTAAAAGTTGTTCAGTTTGATCCCTATTTACCATATTCGGCATTATAGGGGTTTTTTGTAGCACATTGTAAATACCAACCTACTAAGTTTCAGTAAAGTTATCGGATTTCACTTCACACGGCCTTTACTATGACGTCAGTTTAGATTGAATAATGCACCTTTACTAATAGGTAGGTAACCTAAACCACATGAATTCAAATTTAATGCTATCAATCACACATAAGTACACTACCTACCTACTTTGTGCAATCGTATTAAATTCACACTACGTTTGTTAACTTAATTTTTGTCTCACAATCTTTCAGATTAACTAGGTGAGGTCTATCTAAGTAGGTACCTAAATTTAAACAATGGCTTAGGTTTAAGCAATCACCAGATATAATGAAATATAACTCACGAAAAATCGTAAGTATACTTACCAGAATTTAATACCCATTTTAATATGAAATTATCACCAATAAACGTAAAGTCTGCTAACCTAAAAAAGGAAAGTATCTTCAGAATAATCGCTGAGCTACCCAAAAACGCCACGCATGCACCAAATATGTACTCGCATTTTATTTAAAAATTTCATCCAAATATGTTACACAATTTTATCCTTATAAGTAAATTAATATACAAAAATCATTGTTTACCCAAAAAATATAAATGAAGTTCTAAAAGTTTACCGATACTACCCTGAAATGTTTACTAAAGGCTGAGCTTCTTAGAGCTTTCAATAAAATAACGGCCCCCAAAAAAAACATTAGTTTGCATTCATTTATTAATGGGTACCATTTAAAGCGGCAGTTTACATACAAATAAACTAAAAATTTAGGTAATAAGGCAGTCCTTAGTGTAATTTTAAAATTTTAATGAAGAGTGGATCTTCAATAAACTTAATCTTAGTGATAAATGAGTCTTCAAACAATCAACATTAAAACAGTCATTTGTATGGTCATAATTATTTAAAAATATTAATGAAGAATCAGTCTTCAAATAAAATAACATCACACTCCTTTGTATGGTAACAATTGTTTTAAAATCTTAACTTATATGTACATATAGCGGCGGGTGGGAGGGGTAGGAATAAAGCCGCGAGACTCAACCAATTTGCCATCAATATAATATACTTGGTTATATGCATACATTTTATGGCAAACGTAGGTGGCGTGGCCTTTTTGGGTGATGAAAAGTTTTTGTAATGCAGGCATGACTTAAATAGCCCTAAAGATTTTGGTACAGGTGTCATGTACATCAGTGGCGAGGGGTGAAATTATGGCGAAGGTAAGCCGGTCTACAAAAATGTTATGATCTGCATAGTGGATCAATGGGGTGAGATTTCTAAAAGGTAAGCCGATGGGAATCGGTTTGTATGGACCCTTCGCCACTGATGTATATAATATTTTTTTTGGGTGAGGCTGTTTAGGGTAACGATTGTTTTTTTGGTGGACATTAAATTTCATCCCTTAAACAATTAACCTAGCTATAGCATATTAATAACGAAGTAATCTACAAAATGTACCTGTTATAATAGCTATGTAACATAAAGAGGCGTAACACGTAACAGTTTCATGTGAACAACATTTTAATATAACAAAGTAGGGCGCAGTCAATCCATTAACGAAACGCCTGGTGGTAACGCTCGAGCAACAAGTGGGACCCAAATGTTTGTTTACTTACGTGTGCGTCAGCAGGCGCCGAGGAGCTTACAAATAATGAACCAGTTCAGACAGCTATTAAACTAAATATGGAACAGTGTAAAGAAAAAATACTATTTGAATTTCTCACAAATTATGTTTGGTATTTTTATAATAAGTTCTTTTTACCGTTGATAAGGTGGCTCTAAAGTAATTTTCACTTAATATCTTAGTAGGTACTTATATCAATATAATGTGCTTATCGTATACCTACCTACCTTTTTCATAATTTAATAGTAATTGGTTAATTATTGTTCTTAAAATTGATATATCTACCTATCAACTTCATGTGATTGTGACAATTTTCCTTTATTCTCATAAGGACAGATTCTCAAAAGGTCAGGAGTACACGTAAGCACATAAAGAGAAAAATATGGAGATGGTCTTCTATATTTTTTATGGCTTTTTATTTTTCGTAATACAATACATAACCAAAATACCAGGATATCATAAATATGGAGAAGGTTAACTTTTATATTTTTAAACACTTTACGATTTTATGAAAATGGCGCATACTGTCTATAAGCATCATGCGCTAGCTTCCAACTTATAAATATTGAAATCATTAACACGGCTTAAAAAATTAAAATCTGTCTTTATGAGAATTTATTAATGTGTGTGTGCAGCTACAATTTTTGTTTTTTGAGAAGCTGTCCTTGTGAGAATCTGTCTCTTTGACAATTTTTCCTTATGAGAATAAAGACCAATTTTTATAAAACTAGTTCACCAATTAATATTGGCTTACGAGTCTGCGTGTCAATTACAGGCAATAAAAAACATACTTACAAGAACGACAAGTTCACGAACGACTGACCTTCAAAAACTTCAACAGCTAGGTCGCATCGCAGCTGTTACGCCGCATTGCTAACAAGATTGTTCCAGGCGTTACGTCACAAGTATACTTAGCTTGCTATAAACAGCCGTTAACAAAAGCCAATATACTAAAATAACGCAGCTATAAAATAATTTAATAAACTTGAATGCATTTTTATAAAGTTCCGAGCGGTTAAATTTATAAAAATATGAGCAGCCTTTTTTTGCTTCAGTCGTGAGACCACGGCCCCTGAAAAGGTGTCAAAACGTCGGGAAACCCAAAAAAAAAACAAATCACAACTAAAAACCTAATTCTAAGATCTGAAATAACCATTATACGCGCTGTAATCCGTTAAAAGTGTTTTATTTCTTACAATATAGGTACCTACTTAAATTCATTAATTCAAAACAGTTCCAACTAGTTTTGTTCCTTTAACAATTTTCTATGGAAAATTCCCCCCATTACCTGATTACATTCGCTATAACAGGCAAAAGGCACCTGTAGATAGGTGCTATCTTAACCTGAGAATTTGGCAGTACCTGTAAAATATTATTTCGTCATCTGTCGTTTTACCTAGCTTTCTTTTTCATAAATAATTCAAAACGGAAATATTACTAACATCTCTGTTCGTGACTGAAAACTAATTTAGGCAGCGCGTGAACGCAATTAACTTAATAACTTGTGAACCACCCATGTTGTCAGCGGCAGTTCTTATCGCGACCATATAAAACATTTTTTCCTCTGACACAAAATCTTTTGATCGTGCGTTTTTTTACAAAAGTTTGACGGATGTAGATAGGTACCTACTGGTGATTTCGTTGTAATTTTTACTCTTCGTGAAGTATTATGAAATGAGATATGGAACAATTTTACGACGGAAATGGAAGATTTCATAAAATTTGATTATTATAATAATTATTTTCGTAAGATTACATTGCTCTAACTTCGAAATAAGCGAGAAAACTTAACTTCAGAAGTGACGTTCTCAAACAAGTTATTATTAAAATAGAAGCGAACTTCGTTTTAGTTCAAAATGAAATTCGTTCATAATCTTCGCATTTCTTTGGTTAAGATATTAGATAAGTAGGTACTTTAGACTAAAAGCATAGTGTCAAAAAAGCAGCTAGATAGGAGTTTTGAATAGAATATAATATTATTTCTTATTAGCAACACATAACACACGTAATAAACATAAAATATGTGATGCCAATACTGAGCATAATGTGCCTAGTAAGAAGTAGGTATACCTATTTATGTTAATCGTTAGTTTAATTAAATAGTTAGGTAGGATACTTAATTACTTCTCTAGCGGTCCATTAATTGGAATAATAACAATGTTGTATGTACAATCATCTGTAGTTACCATCCATAATAATGCAACTGCCATCAAAGTAAAAGTCGTAACAACAATACTTAACTGTGCGCGATAACGTTTAACATAATTGAGAAATTAGCCACAATCCCCAGACACAGACAATTCACCAGACAAATTAAATGGGCAATAACAATACACTTTAATTATTATAGCACAGTCGAACAATGCGGCTATTATACCGTTTTGAAATGCCCGGAACAGACCAACGAATAAAAACCATAATGAAAATACGAGGGTCGATTGCTGGCATCAATTTTAATTCGAACCTGAGGGTGGCTGGAGATTATGTGGAATAGCGCCATCTGTGGTCAGCAGTTTGAACTTTATTCCGTTTAGTTCGGCTATCGACCGCGACGCTGCTATCGTAAATAGTTATGGCAAAGCTTGGTGGCTTTGGTTGTGAACTTTTGAATTCCAGTTAAATTAAATTGCGACAATCCAAATAAGATGTAAAGTTACTTTGAACCAAAATCATTACATACAAATAAATTTAAAAATCTTAATCCTAAATACACTATTTACAAATAATACAATTCCTCCATAGCATCCCCACGAGGCATGGTGCCCAAAAGGCTGGCAACATTTCCCCTTTGGATGGCGAGGCTTAACCTCTGAGCGAAAAAGTTGCCAGCTCTGCGGTCCCCGGTGGCCTCGCAGAGACGTCTGGAGAGTTCCTTTATAAAGGATTTGGCCTCTGGACCCCACGGACCCATTGTTTCAAGGCCAATGGGTGTGAAAATGGAGTGGTACCTACTTAAGTATAAACTTTTAGAACACCTGAAATTATTTTTTCATCCCTTCTATTCGAAAAATGATGCTTTGTTCCTATATAAGTGGGACCAAAATAGCTCTTTTCTGGTAAGAACTTTTTAGTGGGAGGAAAAGAGATTTGAATTTAGAACATGTATCTCGAACGCCGCGCCCCGCCGCCGGCTGGTATGTATTGACTGCCTGTATAGACGGCGCGGCGAACTGAAAAAAAAACATAAGCGCGCGAATTAAGTCTGTGTTCTTGTAATTAGTACATACTTACGTACTTAGTACAATAACCTTTGAAAATCGCGCTAGTGTATCAAAGGTAACTATAAATTTGTAATTATTTTTACTTTTCACGTGTCTTTTTTAAATAAAGAACATTTTCATTAATTACATAAACACAGTCTCCTATTTATTTTCTCATAGAAAGGGGATGAAAAGTAGAGTATATGACTCGGGCGCAAAATATTTTTGGCGAGGGCGACATACTTTGAATCCCTCGCTACGTTCAGGATTCTACTGAAGAATCCCTCGCTATGCTCGGGATTCTACTCTAGAATCCCTCACTTCGCTCTGGATTCAAAAAAGC
Organism: Agriphila tristella; assembly: GCA_928269145.1. Lineage (NCBI taxonomy): Eukaryota > Metazoa > Arthropoda > Insecta > Lepidoptera > Crambidae > Agriphila > Agriphila tristella. Next base: position 59,889,885 of record OV743430.1, on the reverse strand, counting down.
GCCCTCGCCGTAAAAATATTATTTTGCTCCCTTGTAATACAATCTACTATTATTAAGCCTTTAGTGCGATATTTATGAGATGATTAAAGTTTCAGTACCTAGATGAACCAGAAAACCTAAGTAAACTTAATTTTTTTACAAACTTAACACCATACTAAAAAGATAATAAAATTAGTTAATACGCAAGCAATTTCTTTTGTACACAAATTCGTCTTCGATCGAAGCTTAACGATACCTTTGGGTAGAAAGGTCGTATAAACCAAAACCCGACTTTTCAGGAGAGACGAAAAACGTTTTTAATTTTAAATAAAAAATCATAACTTTTTTGTTTTTAATGTTATAAAAAAATGACCAAGAAAAAAGAATCTTAGATTTTGGGAATGAAAAAGGTTAAATCACCAAAACTTATCAATCTTCTTTAGTTTCGAAGTTAGCTTGGATTTACGACTCAAAAAAACTGTTTTGATGGTTTTTACACCCCACAAAAATTGGCCTGAAAATAAGTCTATACGTCGCATATCCGTTTATGGTAAACTTAAGATCATATTTACTGACGTAAAAACCCGTAGATGTAGATATTTTTGTTTTAAAAACCAATTATAATGCCAGATAAATGGAAAACTGACGATTAAAAACAATCCTGTTACTCCTAGAATATGTAGAAACTCATTATTATTTGTCTAATACCCAATTATGATCGATACGAATAAAATGAAACTATTTGAAATAATAAATTAACTTTATTTTGCTTAAATTATTATAATATTATTCGTATTATAATTATAAGTTCATTTTTTGTGGATAATATACTATATTATAGCATATTAATCATACATATTATTATAATTAATATTATGTTGTGCCATATTGTGTTATGTTGTGTTGAGTTGAGAGTAATAAAATTAACTTGACTTTCTTTTATTCTTTTTTCAGCTCAGAATCATTTGATGCAAAGAATTAAAATTCGTACCATTTTAAAGCATGTTAATTGAAATTTTAATGTATTAATTTCATTTAATTAACTCAATTACTTATATGTCCAAAAGAATTTAAAAAAACCGATCTAAATCAAGGTCTTTGCTCTCAAGTGTAGTTAGGGTAACTCTTCAGAGGTTAAGATTCGATAAAAGGCGTACCAGATAATTAACAATTCGCCTTAAAAAGTACAAAAGCATTGTTTATAAATCTGCAATATCACTAATGGAGTTTTGGTATGAATGGTACATTGATCAAAGAAGTAGATTATTATCATTTTAGGTATATAGAAGTGTACATTTATCTGTCATTTTGCCGACATCCGTCAAATCAAATCAAATCCAAGAATGCAAGATACCTTTTACTATTCCTATTAGGTAGGTAAGTAGAGTGTAATGGGAAGAATTTTTACCCCGGGGTATAGATGGAAATTACCCCACTGAAAATGTTAGTCGGTAGAGCAAAGGGGTTATGTGGATTCGCGTGGCTCAGTCATCCATGGAACCACTATGATTTTGGGCGCCGTTAATATCAATGAAAGTTAAAAATTAAAAGATAAATTGTCCACGGATCGAAACAAAGTGAGTTTAATAAATCAAACCAATATTTACGTTGAAACAAACATTTATTTAACACATGGTATAACTAATACAAAGTTAACAATGATTTGCAGAAAATATGTCATAAAAATATTTAAAACCACATGGGGTATAAATGGTTTAACGTAGAATCCGAAGGGTTAAAATGAAGTCACACATTTTATATCAATACATAATACCTTGAGAACCCATTATAACGTTAAAACCGCACGAAGGGCAAATGGTTTAACAGGGACCCTTAACAGGTTAAAGTGAGACCATACATTTATTACAAAAACAATACCCTTGGGTTCATTATAAAATTAAAACCATATAAAGAAGTAGGGATTTTAACTATAAACCCTTAAAAGTAAAGGTGAGGGCATATCTGCTCGTTTCCAGTTAGTCAGACGGATTAAGAGGCCGGTTCTGCATTTGAAATAAGTTTTCAAACGTCACCATATCTCTCAAGTCGGCTGACCGTCAAGAACCGAACACATATGTACCCACAAAACTTATGCTAAGATACCTATTACTTATCCTCTTAACACAAGACATTCATAGTAAAATAGAATTATTTCTACATTCTGGTTCATGGACCAGAGTTACGCTGAAGCTAAATAAATTTGAAACATGACTATAGGTACATTTATTGGCTGTAGACCTGCTCCGGGTTGAGTCCGAACATGTCATCAAAACACCATTTTGTACTAGATATGAACGTTAATTACTTCACCGGGTACATACTACAGAAACACTGCCGCGATGATAATAAAAGAAAGCTGCGGAATACCTTGGTTAGTTTTATAGATGCATAATGGTACGGTTTAATATGTGCTCGTCGCGCTGATTTTAATGAGACATCATGGAACGGAATACCCGCCAAGCCACTGCACCGACGACGTTACATCGAAACAAGCTTAAACCATGACTTCGGAAGTATTCCCTGGACTAAACCTGGGAACCACTTATATCTTGAAATTTTGAGGTAAACCTGGAAGAAACCTGGAAGCCCTGTAATAAAAAATCAAAGTCACCAAATTGTTCTACATACATATGAGGGTTTCCTTAAACTAACATTATAACAAGGTTGAGAAACTTACCAAATTTGGGCTTTAATTATTACAGGTTTTTATCTCATGAAAGACATGATGAAATATAAATTGATGAGCTGGAGCCCTGAGAACAATACGACACGAGGTTACAATCTGGATCTCACTACTAAAAAACCAGACAAATAGTTACATCTATTGGTAAAACACTTACCCCTACAATTCAGGCTCAACACGTTATGAAATTAAAGAAAACCCAGACAGCAATTACATGGATTGACTTCACATGACGAAAATTTCCTGCATCTCTGAATGACACAAGCAAAAAAATTAAATAAATTTAAAAAATATTAAAAACACGACTGCCCTGCCAAAAACGAACTAAAAAGTTAAACAACAAGTGTCATTGCAGTCGGGGGACCTTATTATGGGACAATTTTTGATCAAAGAGGTCCCCCGACTGCAATGACACTTGTTGTTTAACTTTTTAGTTCGTTTTTGGCAGGGCAGTCGTGTTTTTAATATTTTTTAAATTTATTTAATTTTATTTCACACATTTTAGTGACATATTATATAATTTTGGAATGTGCTCATCAAGGCCTTTCATTTGATGCCCATATTGTAATAATAGAAGAAAAATTTTTTTTTTCACATTTGAAAATGGCGTCGTACACTCGCCATATTGATTTTTTCTAAAAAAAATATAGCCAGTGTCACTCGAAATGCTGTAAGGATTCTAACGATACCCCATTTATCCAAATCAGTTCAGGCATTTAGAAGTTATGGTGGAATAAAGAAACTCACATACCCACAAACATACATGAACCCTGAACACATAACACTCTTTTTGCTTTGGGCAGTCGTGTAAAAAGTGAAAATGGCGGAAATCCACCGAGTTTGCTAGAATTCTCTCGAATGAGTACCATCGACAAAAGACACACAATAGACAATCGCACTCCCTGAACTTACTTACCTTTTGTCTGAATATTAATATTAAAACGTTTAACTGGCATGCGAGACATGGGTATTTACTTTATTTAATTAAAATAACAAATAGGATTTATTTGATTTTATCACCAAAGTGTAAATTAATTGGTCCGAAACGTTCAATTAGCTGGAATCGGAACGCCAAACGTCACATCTGACAGTTGTCACTTGTCAATTGAAAAGACAGCTGTGAGATATGTAAACAAGAAAGTTTATTTGCTTTAATTATTGAAAAGTGCTAAAACTCTTTATGAATGAGGTTTTAAAGTGAATTCAAGTGAATGCCCGAATGCCGAAGTGTGTGGTACAATCACCGACATTCGTTAAACTACTGGAAATTGACCCAAATAAAGGTAAAAATATCCATGCATTTATCCTACACAAACCATATCAAAAGCTATATGAAAAAGCTATGTGTGTTTTGTAAAACCTATCTAAACTCTTACCTACACCTAATACCTAATGTTCCTTCTCCAATCTACAAGACTATAGCGAGAATTTCGCTATAAAAAGTACTTTAAAATCAAGTGCTTGCTACCGTAAGGATAGGTGTAAAAAACAGTGTTACAAGAGTATAATCGCAATAAATATCTTCGTACCGAGTAGGTATTCAAAATTCCTTTTTTTATTTTTAATATATTTTCGTTAGTAGGTACTTAATTTTAAAACACTATCCAGATAATATGTTTAAATTATTTCTAGTGTTATCGATGTGAAACCAAAAATTAATGCCATACCAAATTGCACCTTATGCATATAGCAATAAGCATTGTTTTATTGTGCGATGAATGCCTGCCTGAAGGGTGTATAAACCATTTCCTTAAGTGAGTATTATCAATATTGAGTCGTAAAAACCATTTACAATTTTATTAACGTTGGATTTTACGCGGGGCGTAAAAGTAAAAGCGCGTTGATAAAATAATGGTCGTTACGTCTTATCAAAACTACAAAAATAAAACATTTGGCTTTTACGTTTTTTACCTTTCGCAAGACGTTATGACCAAAAATTTCTGGGTCGTATAAACACTTTTTTGCGAATTTCTGTATTTCATCTATACAGATCGATAGAGAAAAAAAATCTGAGAAAAATGGTGTATATAACTCAATTTGGCCAAAATGGTTTATACGACCTTTCTATCCAAAGGTATCGTTAATATAAATAGTGTTTGCAATGATGGCATAATGCTTGACGCGACTCGGCGACAATTTGGCGCGGTCGAAATTCCACTACCAACTAAAGCAATATGGAAAAACACCATTATTACACTTTGGGCGTCATAAAACAGCACGATATTAATGCCGCTACAAACATAATGTGTATGTGTCATAATAAAATGCTTTCGTCCATATTTGTATGGAAGTAATTTTTATAAAAACCATGAATTGCGATTGTCACTTTATTCTAGATCTAGAAACAATTTCATGAGAATTACCCATTCGTTTTCCTGCAATCTGAAGAAGAAACTCTCTGGCTGAGAATGAAACTAAGAGCCTTGATGTTCACAAAATTTCACGTTCTTTTCACTTGGCTACAGAGATGGCCACTGAATACCTGTATTGTCTCTAAATGGTGTGTACGTATGTCAGAGAGCCATCACCACTTTTATGGTTAATGACTAAGTTGAGAGTAGTAACTATTCCTAGCCACTCGTCTCCGATATGCCACTTTCCATTGGATTCTCGCTAAGTTTTGCAACCACACAGTAGGTAAAAGCAGACAAGCTGTGGACATAACTGCAAATATTCAGTAGCTACACGATTGTGTAAAGTGTGTCACATCACAACAACGGCTCAATGATCAAGTTTCATAATAAAAAAATACAGCAGCTGCACAAAATTATAATTATTATAGAAATATCATAACATTGATTATTACCGATTTGGGTTCATTTTGGTTTGGTGCAACGGCTGTGAAACTACGATTTGTAAAATTGAAAAATAACAGCATGCCAGGGACGTGGTATGTTATGTATTTGGTGATATGATAATGTTTTTACTGCTTTATTTAAAAGTATTATTTAACCAGATTTAAATTAGATTTTACTGCCTGTAGTATCAGGGCAAAGCCGTGAGAACTTACAGCAAGTAACCACGCAGTAATATAAAACTTTCTCCATTTATAACTACATAATGATATCAAAACCCAACCGAACCTGTATCACTATAATAAACATGAAACACGCAATAAAACTGCTCTGCTTTAGGTTTAATTTGAATGCAATAAAATAGGTGTCCAAAATCCCAACTTTACTATGTTGACCACTGTGCAATTTAATAGGCTAATTATGTGCGTATCTCGTGTTGAATTTCTATGAACCGGTACCTTTGCTCGCAGTCTGCGATGCTAAGGTGAGGCAACTGAATTTATTGCTATTTGATAGCGGGCAACTCATGTATATATTTAGTTCATTTGTAAGTTGTAATAAATTGAGCTGACTAATGAGAGTGGTAGTGCATAGCAGGGGGCTGATCCTATTTAGAAAACCACATCCAATCGTAATCGAAATGCTTCTGAACTGCTTATTTATCAAATCAACCAATGCTTTCCGGTAGACCTGTAAAATTACTAAACTTGGATGGAAATGAATCAAAACACATCATAGGAAAACGCGTGTAGGTTTAATTTTTTAAAAGCTCACAATTTTTAAATGCTGGGAATCAGTAAATACGACAGTCAATATAACACTTGTATTGATTTTCGTGGATTCGTGTCATCATCATCATCATATCAACCGCATTATGTCTTTGATTCGTGTATCTTCCAAAAAATATTTTTATGGAACTTCATATTTTACACTTTTCGACTTTTAAAGGTATAAATAAATAGAAATAATATATTCTATCTGTACTAACTGATTCCAGATCCTGTGACAACATGTTCCTAAAAGTAAATTATTTTTTGCAAGGGAAACGGGACTATGTTAATGTTACTAAGAACTAGAACTTCATAAAAGGTTATCGAACAAAATAATCTAGCAGCATCTGGTGTTAAGAATGTTGTTATAAATGTAAGTATCATAAAAACAAAACAGACCCGTTTTTTAGTCTACAAATCGGAGCAAACACCGAATTCCCGAACCAGTTCTACCTGTAGCCTCAATTTAGGCGCCTCGGGTCTCGAACCCTAGAATTATGAGCTATTATGTCCAAACAGACTAGTTTCGGCCCACTGTGGGATTTTTTGGGATGCTTTGAACCGGATGACGCCAACTAAAGTGCTGTCGATACGATCTACGTGTAGAAACAATCACTCACGAGCAACGCGTTGGGGAATTGAAATTATTGTTGTTCTGTTTGCTTTTTATGTACGTTATGTAATTGTTGTGATGGGAACTTATTACGTGGTTTTTCATAACATACTTTTAAGGAGGGTACGATTTAATTACTGATTTAACGATATACGTAAGTTAGTTTCTCAATGTAATCGACGGCAATTTATTTCATTCGCAAAAGTTTGGCAAAAGTACTAAATTTTTATGTTCCAAAAAGTGTGCCACTGTGTTTTAATGTTTTCAAACCGTTTTGATTGCAAATTCCAAATTTAAGTGTATCAACATTTTTGAGACCAAAACGAATTCGAAAATTTCATGTGTGCATCATTGAGTCTAATTTGGGTTAATCTCGATAAAATTACTTTTTCATTCTAGACTTTCTAGAGGGTTTCACCTGTCCAACGGTTATTGTACCTAATGTATAGGGACAGACAAAATACTATTACTAGTTACAGTAGAAAAGCGTATTGCGTCGGCGTTCTCCAGGGATCTGTTCTAAGTCTTGATTAATATAATGATTATAGCGGTATCAAGGCCAGACCATTATAACATCCATCATAGATTGTGCACGGATGTCACCGCTCGAGGCGCGCATGTCACCGGGGATCATTGAATAAATTAATAATTCTTAGATCATTCTATAGTCATTATTTTCCTATTAACTTTTCAATGTAATGTTTAACGTTACACAAAATAGTTATTGGTACTATTCACCGAAATAGGTGGCGCGAATGAGTAAATAAATTCTATAAATATATTAGCTGAGCTCGGTGGCGCAGTGGTTTAGCGCCTGGCCCAGCGATTGCGGAGGTTAAGCAAGTTTCGCAAGGGTCAGTCACGGGATGGGTGACCAAAAATTTATTATCTCGAGCTCTTCGTGCTTCGGAAGCCACTCCTGGTAAGTCGTTAACACCCGTATAGGTTACTAAGTTCTGTAACTATGGAAAACATGAATAATACTAAATTTACAAATAATGCTACAATGAATTATATACCAAATGAAAGCACAAATATTTAAGATTATCATGTATTAAAATTATTCGAAATGACCGCCTCTGGCATGAATACACGCCTTTAGACGACGAGGCCAGTCATCGATGGCAGCACGAACTACCACTATATCCAATTCTGCGACTGCCTTGAGAATAGCGCGCTTAAGAGAGTCGAGATTCATGTGGGGCTTAGCACATGCTTTCTCCTCAATAAGTTGCCATATGGCATAATCCAGAGGATTTAAGTCTGGGCTGGAGGATGGCCATTCTTCCTGCGCGATAAAATCAATTTTGTTAGCCCGAAACCATGCTTGTGTAGATTTTGCTTTGTGCGCAGGGGCAGAGTCCTGCTGGAAGACCCATGGCTGGTTTTGAAATAAAGTGTGGCTTAAGGGTTTGACAACAGGTTCCAGAACGGTATCTTGATAGACTCTAGCGCCAGTTTTCACACCTTTTTCACAGAAATGAACCTTACTTAGCCCTGAATAGGACACCCCCAGCCAAATCATCACTGATGAGGGGTGGTGACCTCGTTGGACCCTCGAAGCAATCATGCTGGCTTCTGTACTATTCTTAGCGTATACTCTATCATTTTGACGGTTAAAATTTTCTTCGACTGTGAAGATTTTTTCATCAGTAAACAAGATTTTTCGATGGCCGTTTTGTGCGTACTGCTTTAGTAGAGCGCGACTTCGTGCTAACCTCATAGCCTTCAATCGTGCGTTTAGCAGATGGCCCTTTCGTCTACGGTAAGCGTGAAGCCCAAGGTCATCATTGATAATTTTTTTAAGGGAACTTCTCTTCACAGTCATCTGTATTGCCAATAACTTTTGCTTCCGGACGGGATTTCTCGTGATTCTCGCCTTCACTGCCTTGATCACAGCTGGTGTCCGAACGGTGCGTGGTCTTCCTGATCTTTTTCGGTCATCGACGGTCAAGGTATTACTGTACCTATGGATAGTGCGATAAATAAATTGCTTGTTGATTTTCAACTTTTGTAGCAACTTGAAAATCATATTCGGTGGCTACCCACATTTGTGCAGAGCAATTACAGCGACACGATTCTCCTTCAACCCCCATTCCATGGTGAAATAAACAAAATATGATATACGTGTGGTATGGAATTATAGCTTATAAAACTGTCAATAATATGTCATTTTTATTTTTTCTTTTCATTTGTTTTAATGGCCAGTAATCGATAAAGAAACTCAGTAACAGAACTTTTGACCAACCTGTGTATATATGTATTGGGCCCGCGTGGTGGGTTATGGCCCATCCTTCTTATCCACCCATAAGGTAGGCCTGTGCCCCAGCAGTGGGGACATAAAAAATGGCTGATGGTCAACTATACTGGGTGTACCAAAACTTTGCCACATGGAGGGAAAATACCTTAAAATATTGAATATAGGAAATTTTACTGAAAAAAGACTTCATTTTGTTTTTAAAATTAACTAGAACTGCATTCAAAGATTTTTGAAAAATCGCCTGCCTTTCAACCAGGAATCGAGCCCACCAAAAACAATAAATTTATTTTTATTTATTCTTACGATAGCAATCGAAACGGTTACTTATAAGAATTATTTTTTCTTAAGTCACACAGCATTTATGAGAATCTGTCTTTATGAGAATAAAGGAATAAAAGGAGGAACATGAAATTTAACCAACGTAGAAGTCTTTGAATTTAACATTTAAACTTTAATTATTACAAAATTGTATCAGTTTGTATCGAATCATATGCGATTTAAAAAAAAAAAACTTTGAATGCAGTTTAGTTTCTTTTTAAAAATTAAATGAAGTCTTCTTTCAGTAAAATTTCCTATCTTCAATATTTAAGGTACTTTCCCTCCGTGTGGCAAAGTTTTAGAACACCCTGTATATTTGTATGTAGGTATACCGTAAAATACTTAATTGTTCAGGCTTCTTTTATAATATATATCGAATTGTTAAACTTAATTTACAGTCACACGCAAATTACCTTGTAATTTTAAATTAAACTGTTTACTGTACACTACCAATTTGGTTTTGGCCTGCGTGATGGTTTTTGGCCCGTCTTTATTATTCGCCCACAAAAAAGAAGACATGTGCCCGAGCAGAGAGAATATTTAAAATGGCGATAATGTGCCCTTTCTCACTGTCACTATCCTATCTGTATTAGATATAACTATTTTTAGTACAGATATTATTTCCCATAACACCCTGCGTATGAACATCGTCAGAATAAACCATTAAAATTATTTTAAAATTTAATAAGTGTGATGCCATTGAATTGAAAAGCATTATTGAATTAGGTATTAAAGCACTATTGTGTCTTATGATTTGTGGAACGTTATAGGTACATAAATAAGTACACTTTTTTATAATAACCATTTGTTATGGGTAATTTCAATACCCACGCCAGTTGAAATTGGTTTTTGATTACGGAATAGAAGAATGGGGAACAATATTCGATGAAGCAAATTATATAGCTTTTTGTTATTTTCGGGTCAAAAGTTCATACATAACATAGTTTGTTATATTTTTGGTGATACTGTGTATCATATTTGTTACATTTAGATTTTTGAATACGCTAAAATCTTGTATATTAAGTAGGTCTACTTAAATATTTATAGTTTTTTTGCTGAAAAACTATAATTTTCTTTAGAAACTTTTTTTTTCAGCCATCCAATTAAAAAATATCCAGTAATATCCTTATATTATACTTCTATGTCGCCATAATTGCAATTAGGAGGTAAAATGGCACTAAATAATTAAATAAAAAAGAGTTTATGATACGACTGTTCCCTTTATTACACAGTGCTATAAACTTTATTCTCTGACACCAAGTGCTTTCGACTGTTGTTTAACAACTTTTTTTTAAAACAGCTTCCATAATTGAATTAGCACCAGAATCGAGTAAAAATCTTTGTTCAAAATATTAATTAACATAAATTAATTGTATCGAGTCGCTTCCATCTCGTGGCAAATAAAGGACAACAGCGACACAGGTTGCGTGCGCGCTGATAGCATCGCGCTCCAATTAGCGCCATCTAGCGGGGAACGCCTTTATTCTGTTTCGCTAAATGACTTCTCCGAGCTTAAACTTCCGTACCTATAAAATTCCTGGAATTAAATATATCCTACTAATATTATAAATGTGAAAGTTTGTGGGTTTGGATGTTTAGATGTTTGGATGTTTGTTCCTCAATCACGCAAAAACTACTGAACGGATTTGCTTGAATTTGGCACACAGATAGTAGATAGCCTAGATTAAAACATAGAATATTTTTTATCCCGATATTCCAACGAGAACGGGAACCACGCGGGTGAAACCGCGGGCGGCCGCTAGACTTTTATAAAGGGTTGCGTTCGCGAATTGATAAATACTACCGTTTTTTTTAAATTCAGGCGAAGGAAAATTTTCTTATAACCTTAAATTGAAAATGCTCCAAAGATTTGACTAAAACTAAGAGGAATCAAATCTTCTTTAATTCAAATCTTTTCTCATTATCCTTAACCTTACTAATATTATAAATTCTAAAGTCCGTTTGTTTGTTATTTACACCTTCACGTAAATCATCATAAAATACATCATCATGTACATTCACATTGCCAAGCGTACAGAGAAGTAGATACATAGAGTACCTTTCATCCCGAAAAAAAGTATTATAAAGTATAGTAAACTCTCCACGCAGACGAAGTCGCGGGCAGCCGCTGTTAGTATAATATTCGTTCTTGCAAAATGTATCAAGCAAACACAGATTTTTATTTGCTATAGAACATTATCGCAAAATATGTCTTCATGTACTTGTAGGTACCTACTTAAAACGTCATCAAGCCATATAATTTAATTATTTTAACAAATTGCAGGAAAAATTAAGTACAGTTAAATAACAAGTAGGTACACGCGAGAGCACAAGTTTTTACCTCTGATTACGCCTGCGGCGCAGCCAGGCGCAGTTGTAAAACTCGCCTTTGACACGCAAACCATGGTCTTTTTGTAGTGTTGCTCATTTTATAAAACATTGTAACAATCATTTTGAACCTTGATCTTTGTCTCGTTAAAACTCCTAATTTTCTCTAATGATAACTAGAGAGTTTTTTTTCTTGTGACTCGCGTTAAGTTATAGAGTCTGTCTAAAAAGTCAGTTTACCTGAGAAATTATTAAATTATTAAAAAAAACTTATACTGGTAACCCTGTTGGTGCTGTCAAAATTCTAATTGTAAACGTTGAAACACAACATAGAATTTTGACGGCACCAACAGGGTTACCAGTATAAGTTTTTTTTTAATAATTTAATAATTCTCAGGTAAACTGACTTTATAGACAGATTCTAGTTGTTCCGTTGTCGTCGATTTTCAAATAATTTCTGCTCTATACGAACGTGTTAAAAAACCCGTAATGCCAAATATGGTAGATAGAGACCATCAAACTGACCAACTCTGAAATCGCGAAAAAAAAACAGCTGTTTAATACAAACATTAATAACGAAAATATCCAAATATATCAAACAGGTAGTTTTTTTCGCGACTTCAGTTTGATGTCCCTATTGTCCCTATTCGACATTTTTCGGGTGTTTTGTAACACATTGTATTGTATAGTATCTACCTTTAGATATTAAACATATTGAAAGTTATTGGATACATCTGGCTAATGAATTCAATCCAAAATAACCTATCTTTGTAATATTAACCACCGTAAGTGTATCAGGCATATTATCTTTGAGCCCTAAAGACAGCTCGAGGAATTCTAATTATTGTACGATTAAATATAGTAAGTAAATAACAACTGCCCCACCTTATTCGTGAGAATTATAATGTTGGTGACACCTGACGTTGATCGTCTTCAGCGAACTCGGTCGAAGGCTCTATCGATCAGACTTATCGTGTGAACTGAGCCTTCTTGCGATGTTACCTTTCCTTGAAGAAGCAATCACTACGAAATCCTTTGTTTTCAATAAGTATGACGAACAAACTAAAGACACAACTAAGAGTTAGCAAAGAAACGCTTGAACTATCAACTATCCTGAAACTATCAACCCCTTTTAGCGGTCTACCAATAAAATTGAAAGGGATAGTGCTTGACCTTCACTGACCTTTACTTCACCTGATGTTAAGTGACAATAAGGTCGAAGGTGGAAGCCCATAACACCCGGAATCCTTATCATTGAGGAACTGGCTATCTTACCTCTAACTAACATAACACAACAATTTTTGAATTGTTGTTATGGCATCAGAGTTAGTCTGAAAAAGACACTCTTCAAACAATAAGACCGATCATAATAAAGATCTTTTCTAAAGAAGGCCTATAGGCATCTTTCCGCTGCAGCATTAAAAATGCCGCCGGCCAATTCAAATGAGTCTATCAGTCATTTTTAATGTCCCCACTGCTGGGGCTAAACTTCCTTATGGGTGGATAAGGAGGACGGGCCATAACTCACCACGCGGGCTCAATGCGGATTGGTGGGTGTTAACGACTGCAAATGCACCCGGGACCAGCAGCTTAACGTGCCTTCTGAAGCACGGAGGTGCTCGTGATAGTACATTTTTGGTCACTCATCCCATGAACGACCCTTGTGAAAGTTGCTTTACCTCCGACATCGCTGGGCCAGGCGCTAAAATACTGCGCCACCGAGCTCCTAGTCAAATGAGTGGCTATAAAGATTTTGTCGTTTTGCCACCTACGTCTGCTTGAGAAAATGATTTAGTAACAATGATGGAAGATTCTGTTTTACCTTCGATACTCTAAGTGTGTCGGGCCCATCGGCACCTCAGTGTTTATTATATACAGTTTTAGTTTAGTCCCTGTGTAACAACACTACAATAAGCTAATTAAACCATGACGCCAAACCTGAGGGTTACAGGCTAAAGGTCGTTCGTACAAAAGCAGCCAGTTGTTGCTACATTATTATGCATAAATCGTACTTTGTCTGTCAGCGCACAATAAGCTGCTAGACAATTCATTTAAAAGATAGTTCGAACTTTTTTTGATAATCACTGAGTAATCGTTAATCTAAGTCGAGGCAACCTTTTTTCGTACAAACTATTCGTGTTTTTAATCTATCTGTAACTTACAATCGGGAGATATACAGACTGCATAATTAACATGGTTTTTAATCTGTCTTGTACGCTAATAAATAAATGAAACACTTTTTGACAAGCCAAATTCTTTTAAATACAAAGAATCAAATAATCTTTTGTTATATTTCTGTCAGTATGGTTAACAACTTAACAGAGGTCCTACGGCAGTTTTATCTACTTCGTAGATCAGAGTCTATCATCGGGATCAGAGGTGAAATGTTCCCTTCTCTTGATTACCATCTGTATGTAGGAATGTATGTATCTGTCAATATGGTGACCTCGCTTACTACCTATCTAATAAGTTGTATGAAAGTTTCTGTAACAAGAATCGCCTCAGTGGTTTAGAACACGTGTAAGACGCAGGGGTCCCGGGTTCGATTCCCAGAAGGGGGTTTGGACTCAGTTTGGTTGGTGGTAGGGCTTATTTCAAGTCCGCTTGGCTAGCTACCACCATCTTACCTGAGTCTGACGCCATAACAACGATTAAAAATTATTGTGTTCGGGCAGTTAGAGGTAAGATAGCCAGTTCCTCAGTGATGAGGATTGCGGGTGTAGTGATAAGCGCACTTTCGGTCTTACCGTTACTAAACATCAAGTGAGTTGAAGGCCCAGCTCTATCCCGTTGTAGATAATTTTTGTGTTCATCACTGACGGTCGCCAGTGTCCACTGCTGGATGTCCAGCCAAAGGATTATCTAAAGGAACTTTACGATGTTTAGTTATTTCCAAGTTAGGTTTATAAAATCATTATTATATAGAGTGCCAATCACGTGACAACAATTTCTATCCACACGGTCACTTTTCACCACCACATTTCATGTATATCTCTGGTCGTGTTTTGGTCAACAGTTTATATTTGTCTAAATTCTTCTGTTATTATATTAGTTGAGAATATTAACTCAATTGTACTAATTCCATTTTTCTCCTTTATTACAGGTACGTGGGTTGGAGTCTCTGTTCATACTTCGTGGTACGTGGTTCTGAAACTGTGCGTGATTCAATAAGCCCTGTCATTATGTGGCTGTTTGTCTGTTACAAGTTAATGCATTTAATTCACCAAACAATCGCGTATTACATAGTCCAGTTACAAACCAGGGCGATATGGATTCTAATGTTGTTAAATTATAGTAATTTGATTTGATAGAAATCTGAGTGTAAGATGATTTAAGAAACGTTGCATTGTTGAATGTTAGAGAAGCAAATAAAAAAAGGAAGAACATTTTGAGTGGATGTTTTGTGAACCATTGAGATGGGCTAATGTTACAATGGTTTCAAATCTCAAACTTTTGGGCCTTATCATCAACATTCTTCCACGAGGTATATTTCAACAATTACATGTGTTTAGATGATGGTCCTTGTAAAATAGATAAGGCAGCAATAAAACAAATTGGTACAAGTTCAACCAAAACTCAACAGCCTAAAACGTATCATTAAAAAAGTTTACCTTACAATCAAGTTTAAACTTTCAAACTTAACATTTAAAGTTCAAAAAGGTGTGTGTGGAAAACCATTTTATTAAAAGACTGTAATACAAGGGCTTAGAGTTGAATTTTGTTGTGTTTTAGTAAAAACTGTTTCTAATTGCTTCCTGAGGGCACGGCGGTGAGGAGGTGCTGTTTTTTGTCAGTAATAAGCAGGTGATGGGTGATCGTCAGAGAAGTTGTTTCCTTACAAGAAAACGACATGCTGACGAAAATTTATAAACAGATTTATAAAACAAATTTATAAATAGATTAACCAGAAATGAACAGGCAAACCTGTTTGAAAAAATATCTAACACAGAAAAAGTTGGAAAGCTCTGTTAGGCTATTTTCAATAAATTAAAAATCAGGGTTTTCCACGGTAACCCAACGTCAGAACTCACTAAAAATTTTAAATAATTATATATCACCCAAAAAAAGTCTTATAAAATTTTACAAATGTAAAAATATAGCCAAGTTTTGCGATTATATAGTTAAATAAAATCACAACTTAAAAAAAGCATAAAGCTTGCGTGCTACAAGCGTTCGTTCGAGATAATTTAATTCTGAGATGAGTTACAGTCGACATGTTAATTAAGGAATATCGTGACTTGGCCATTATGCGACAAGATCACGCTGCGTGTACTTTATTATTTGTAATTACTATTTATGTTTACAAAGGAATAAAGGACATTGGCTTTAATGTTGCAGAAAAGAAAAAGTTAAACCACAAAAGGAAAAAGGTGGTCGTTTCTACCTATGTTCCATGCAGAATGTTGTTCAGTTTTAACACTATCACTTATTTCAATATTTGACAGGGTTTTTGTTGTATATTGTATAGAACTTGTATCATAGAACCCCAGTGCTAGCATCTTGACGGGGTCACAGCCTCACGCCGCCCAGATGCCCCGTTTTCTGCTAGGCTGTGCATCCGACACGGCCACCAGCCGCCATCGCTCACCGTTAGATCGTGATAGTACCGTCGAACTACATTGTCTGTTAACATAGTTACTTGTTTTAGTAAAACCTGACGATCACTTGTTTTGAAGTTAAGTTAAGTACTCCTTAGCGACGACCAAGGAGATTGCCGCGCGTAGCTTTCGGTGCAATATGTGGAAAGATCCGGAAGGCATCTTAAGCCGTTGGTCCCGGCTGCATTTGCAGTCGTTAACACCCACCAATCCGCATTGGGGCCGCGTGATAGGTTATGGTCCATCCTCCTTATCCACCCATAAGGAAGACCTAGGTAGTGGGAACATTAAAAATGGCTGATGGTCATGGTCATTTTGATTAAAATAGACTTAAAGTTCTCATGCCAACATTTTTCTGATAATAACAAAAAGTACTTCTTCACACAACAGTTCTATAAGTAAATATTCATATTTTGTAACGATGTTATGAAATTAACCCGTTAATATTTAAACGAATGAAATGAAAAATAATTATTTATGAATCCCTTTCTTAATCGCCATAAACTAAAATTCACTTTATACAAAAATGCGGTTAACCACCGAGCAATTTAAGAAAAATTTTGAAATTTGAACCCAATTTACTTGAAGCGCAGTGTCTCTAATCGAATGGGTGCATTAATGGTAAATGATACAGTGAAATTATAGGAAGAGATTGAACAATTGATAGTGAAAATGAAGCTTTATATCAACGTGTAAGAGATGAAATTCGTGCAGTGATCATATCTGAGGAGTATTGTAAACGTGCACATTGCTGCGGCGTTACCATGATCTCTCGAATATTGCTGTTGTAAGTGTAAGAAAAAAAATTGATTCAGAAAAAAATCCCTGAAATCTTAGCCGCCTGAGCTAAGGAATTGTACAGAAGATCACAGTCACATTGCGTAATTATTTGGTTCAAATTTTTTCGGTGATTTGTAGACCAGCACCACTAAGAGAGTATGCAAGAGGAATTTTCTCCGTTCTCTTTTAACAAATCTTCGAATTTCATTTTAAGGAAAGCGCTTTTTATCGCGGCACCATCCTGTTTTTTACTTGCGTCCGATAAATTAATAACATACATGCCTACCTACACAAGATTATAGACTAAAATGGGTCGATTTGGTTGGCAACAACTTAACTAAATTGATAGGGCTAAACTAAATTTCGTCTCTTTGCGATGACTACGTGATATCTCGCTTATAACGTCCTGTTTCAAAAATGTCAAGCTGTCATCGCAAGGAGACGATTTAGTTTTTCATCTTTTTCTTTCTGTATCGAAAAGACAAGAACAGAATGCTAAAATTAAGTTTGATACGACACCAGTGAAAATGAATCGACACCAGTGTCAATTTTAAACTATCCAGAAACAATTGTGTTTCGACTCGATAGCTTTGTAAGTTTTCGATTAAAACTTTTTCGAGTTGCACCCGTAGTAGTTGAGCCCATCGAATCGGTTGCCAGCTCAGTTATTACGATGATTGCGTGGTAGCAAATGATACTGCGCGGCTCCTACAGGCATTCCTGCACTGCCTTTGTTGGGCACTTCTCCAGACGGAAAATATGATAGCTTTTGTTGTCACTAGCTTTATTGACGACTTCTTTGCTTGATAAATATTGTACCTATAATGTGTAGAGTATTCTTCTAAAAAACACTTATACTAAAATAAGAACACAAATACCTTTCACATCCTTTATTTCCACAGGACTTGGACACCATCGTACACTTTACTTACACGGTAGTTTCAGTTTTCGAATTACGGCGCCGACGGAACAATTGGAACAATTGAACAATTGAAAATTGAACAATTGGAACCATTGCAACAAAAATGCATCTGAATCTACCGTAGTTCTCTGCTTAAATAGCTCTAGTGTTGCCAATAATCAATTATTGCCAGTAGAATAACGCATACTCGGAAAATAGCGTTACCGTTATCGTTAGAATTAGCAAAAACCCTAAAAGTATTGTTAAAAACCGTAAATCCAAACAAATGGGAACTCCAGACTTAAACCCAATGTAAAATAAATATGGTGCCAGGATGCTACCACCATCCATTTCCAAAATGATTTGAAAAAATAAATTAAAAAAATTAAAAAACCCGCCTTCATAAAAAGACAAGTCAACTGAAAAGATGTAAACAAGATTAAATATTAAATGCAACATATTAACATGCAGTCGGAGGGATATAATATTATATGTCATGATTTACCTTTTTGAAATCCTTATAAGAAGCCCTTTAATTTGACAGCCATATTGTATATTCTAAAAAAAATTTTTTTTCCACTACGTATAATAGCACCGTACAGCCGCCATGTTGGTTTTTTTAAAACGACACCTTCTTAAGAACACTTGGGCTGACAAGACAAATCTAACGATATCTTAATCATAGAAATCCGTTCAGTTCAGCTGTTTGAAAGATATGAGGTAATAAAGAATATTACATACAAACACACATACAAACTTACAAGATACGCGCGAAAAACATAACCCTCTTGCAGTCGGGTAAAAATGTCGCATCTTACCACGTTTGATTTACCAGACATCAGTAGAAAACCATTGAACAGCTTGCCGACTAATGTAAATGTTAAATGTGAATTTGTTGTCTGTAAAATGTAAGTGTTAGTGAGTAGTTGTGTTATTGTGTTACTTGCACCGGCAAACTGAACATGAACAATTTATGAGGTAGAGAGATTCCCTACGTTCCCTAGATCCCTACGACCTAAGTCCCTATAGTTCCTACAGCCCTACCCTATCATAAATTGTGAATAGATAAATATATAAATACAACAGGATATCTGTTACCAGGAGACCTAAGGTAACAGATGGAGTGTTGGAAGGAGTCAGGTTTTAGGAGTAGTGATTTTCTCACTGCCAGTCAAGCAGACTCACAAGACTGATCAGAACTGACGGCTAAGGGAGTCTTGGCCACAGTGAGAGGATAGTTACCAGGTTGAAACGATACACCAACGCTTGCTGAATACAAAGAGACTTTATTTACATATTTCATGATCTTAAATACTAATTTTACTATATACACACTACTATACTTATTAACTAGTGAGCTGTCCGTGTGAAATGCAACTTTGCATTTCACTAAGTCGGTCAATATTGATCGCTGAGATGCGAGTTAAAATCGCAACTAGGCTGTTTCCGTATCTGGGCTGCTGTTTGAATGTTCAAAGTACATTTGAACAACCATAATGGGATAATCAAAGGAATGAACGAACTGAACAGTAAACCAAAATATTAAAAAGATTAAATAGTAGGTTTGTTTTTGAAAGAAGCTGGTACATCCTATGATCTCCTAATAGATTGAAAAGGTAATGTTAATTGAATTTTGCCCAACTCTTCAGTTATTGGTGAAATCTTAGGTTTTGGCAATTTTGGCATGTTCAATTGACTTGATTCTACGGAAGTAAGATACAGCGGCCAACACAGCTAAAAGCATTAATTATTTAAAAACCTCGCTTGAAGTCAAATTATTCAACACGTTTTAATTTATGTCAATAACGATCAAAATACAAAAACTTTCGAAGCGATCCATTTATTGGTATGAGCTTAAACATTTTATTTCAGGAAAGTGTCTCATTCTCATAATTCAATACACTGAGCCAATCGTTGATAGGACCTTAAAAGAAAGTTTATTGTTGACTAGCGGCCTCCCGCGGTTTCACCCGCGTGGTTCCCGTTCCCGTAGGAATATCGGGACAAAAAGTATCTTATGTTTTAATCTAGGCTATCTACTATCTGTGTGTCAAATTTCAACCAAATCTGTTTCGTGATTGAGGAACAAACATCCAAACCCACAAACTTTCACATTTTTAATATTAATAGGATTTTATATACTAGAAATAAAACACTTTTTACGGATTACAACGCGTATGTTGGTTTAATTCAGATATTGTATTTAAATTACTTAGTATTGATTTATAATTTTTTGGGTTTCCCGATGTTTTGACACCTTTCCATGGGCCGTGGTCTCAGGAGGACTAGAGCAAAAAGGCTGCTCATATCTTTATGAAATTACCCGCTCTGAATTCATTTACTGTTTGTGAATCAGCCATTTATTTTCCATTGTCCACAATCGCGATTCTCAGCTTTCGCGGCACATAATTAAAATTGATTTTCTCCTATCACGAAACCTGGAGATTAAGTAGAAAGTGCGTCTAGACTAGATGACATATTACTTCCTTCAATCTCCAGTTATCGGTAGGCCAATTAATATAACCCAGATAAGTTCGAGTTTGCTCTTCGAAGTTTATTCGATAATACTGACACACATTTAATTTTAATGATCTTGAACTAAATTGGGACAGTTTTACAGTTGAATGGCCTTGTAAATTGAAAATTTATTGACTTTACTGCATTCTCGATTAGGACTAACGTGATAAGATCAATTTATGCTACAACTCAATCTGAAAGAATGCGTGCACAGTATCTTTGCAGTGTTTCTATTGATTTACAAAATAAATGACAGAGAATTTACATTCCGCGATATTGTTCGTTGTATTTCTAAATCCAATTCAATCGCATCACATACATTATCCGGCTGGGATTTCTTTGAAGGCTCAGGATTAACTTTAAAAACTGATGCATCTTGATTCACTTAGTCGTTTATAGTCTAAAAGCTTTTCGTTATTGCTTGCACAATTGTATGTTCTTACAATTTAAATATTATTGTAAAAAAGAATACCTAAGAAAATCAGTAAATTTAAATATTTTGAGTGCTTGAATCTTGAATTTTTAGTTACCCTTGATTTAGGATAGGTGTAAGCATGGTGTAAGTATTTGAAACTTGTCTATTGTTCTGTACGAGGCTGGATTGATAAGTCCATGACTTTTTAATGAAGAAAGACTTTTTTCGGAAATTTTGTTTTATTTCTGTACATAATCTTATTGTAGCTCTGCGCATTCAGTCCAACGAAGTTCCTACCTCTTTAACCCATTATTTTTTTCTTTCATCGCCTGAAAACTGGTAACTGAAATAAGGGCCCATTTCAGACATCACCTTTTGGCTTGATGAAAATCTTTGCCCGCCAAGACATTTATCAAGACATTTATTCATGTTTGGTAGGAGAAAATATCTCACTGGGGAATAGGAAGGATTCGCATCTTCATTCGATGAGTTTTGATGTCATGAGTGCCGCCGACAGGGTCGACAGGGTCATTCAGAAAAGTTAGATCTCGCTTGAGCTTTTTGTTTCCAAAAGTAATAATCTTTTGCCGATTTTGAAAAAAATGTAGTGTAAAGATGCCTTAAGGAGTTTCTTTTTAAGACACAAAAATAAATTATGAAAGAAAAGTATTTCTTCTTTTCAAAGTCATGGACTTATCAAACCACCCTCGTAGACCTCTTATTTCAACATACCTAACATTTGTCAGAACTTGATTAACTTTATGATTACGGACATTTTCAAAAGAGAAATTCCAATGTCGCAGAAGATTTACGATATTGATTATGGCTTTATCTTGTAATAGCTCCTCGATCGCTTCAAAAAATAACTAAGAGATTACTCGTCAATGGCACCATAACTTGGCGGCATCGATTATACTCAGTACCAATCTGGATGTAATTAAAACTTGCTCAAATTTATGACGGTACGTGCGACACCGTGACATATTTGCCGTTAAACCCGTTTCAATTAATGTAAAACGTAAAACAGCAAGTAAAATTTGAATAATTCTAGTAAAGGGATGGTTTTATGTCAATCTATCCCTATCACTCGCTTTAGAAATAGATGGTGTTGTCTCGCTTTCGGAAGCTCTACGCGCATCGCGGTTGGCCGCCTCCGTGTCAGTCAGTTGCGCATAAGCAGCCGCGGGAAGCGACTGCGTTCAAATTTTGAACGAATTTCGCGCGTTTAGTTATCCAATGTTTTTGAATGTTGTGATCTATTTTCGAATCTTTCCGCCATATTGTTTGGAAAAAGGTTTTAATGTGAAAAGGGTGTGTTTTCACACGTTGTGCAAGTGTGATTGCGCACGTGCCGCATGAGATAAAGTGATGTGCACTTTTTGTTTTGTGTAGAAAGTGATTTCATCACAAAGGATTACAGTGATTAATATTGTTGGAATTCACACGTGAGAACCTCGTTTTTTTATAGGTAAATGAGAACGATCACTGTAGCTCTCGCAGCGATGAGATTGCAATACCACTAGCATATTATTTACATTTTATTTCGTTTTGACCCTTTTGGATGTACAGGTGTAGCACAAGGTGCGGCTATAGGCCCTATGTTATTTATCTAAACATCTCATAAGACTGGTATATAAGCGTCTATATGACTAAACCTTTGCTTATTAAGGGTCCTTGGCACCCTCTTCTTAATTAAATGTATTGCTCTCTGAGTACATAATGTATCGAAAATTCACATGTAAAGATTGAAGTTAAAGTTCTTTAGTTTATTTACAAACAATAACCTTAGTAAAATATAGTTAGTTGTAGTAGTTTCTTAAGTCTACTACTACTACGACAACGAAAATAAAATCCGTGTCTATCATGTAAATTTTCGATATGTACATACTTAGCAAGCAATAAATTTAAATAAGATGAAGGTGCCACTTGAGGGATATAGTCGCCTTAAGAAGACCGGCTACTTAACATACATTTATATGGTTCTTTCCAAGTCATAAACTTTCATTAATTTTATAACTTTACTCGTAAAGAAAAAATACTGCCATTGAAAATCATAGCTGTTATTAACGCTGGAGATATGCTGAATACGCAGATAGTTACGGATTTAGTAAAAGCGATGCATGGGATAAAACACTTTTTACGGATACTTACGTGGTTTTATTAAAAGATCTTTGGTAATTAGTTGGTCCCCCATGACCACGGCAGCTGCAAAACTGCCAAAACGTCGAGAAAATAAAAAATCAAACAAGTTACCAAAGTACTTTCAATAAAACCGCGCTAGTATCCGTTAAAAAGTGTTTTATTTCATATCTAGTGAGCGCGTACGCTTGAGAGGTGAAAAGCGATGCACTTTTCATTTGCTGCAAAACTCCACGTACGGAAATATTCCGCGTGCGAAATTCTGGCGTTTCTTGCTTTATTTTATCACCAGCCTTTCACATATCTACCTAGATTATTGTGAAAGTAAATAAACTAAGAAATAGGAGCTGAAAACCGCCTCTTTGCCATTTGACACTACATTCGTAGGGTGATAGAAATCTAGACTTCAATATTATTAATTGATACCTTTCACTGACCACAAAGTTATGGGATTGATTCTATACAACCACCAATTCACCTAAATCTGGCTTTTGGCAATCCTTTCTTGAATATGAATTGTCAATCTTATGAAAAAATCGATGGACTTGGCCGGGTCCATAACGCGTGTTTTGCCCTACACAATCAACAAAACATTGTTTCGCGAAACAAAATCCTCATACGTTTTTTTTTGTTGATTGTTGAGATGTTTTTGTTGATTGTGTAGGGCAAAACATGCTCTATGGACCCGGCATTAGACCTCGTTTACGTTATTCTTGTAAAAACATTATAGTAGAAGAACATTGCCTGGCATGTTCGTTGATTTCAAAAGAACGTCAAATACACCGCGTAATGTACTTCTACTGGAATGTTTTTACTGGAATTAAACGGGGTCTCATGGCGGTATGCTGGAGGCAGAGACGGTCCCAACCCAAGGCGGTGTTAGTAAATTCATCATTTGACAATTAATGATAACAAAGTGCTGCAACGTCTGATAATGAAATCTATAGAACTACACGTTGTATACGCGAAAAGGTGGCCTAAAAAAATATGTGCCGAAATATCAGAAGAAAATAGGTGAACCATTCTAAATTAAATCCTACAAAAATTATAAATGTGAAAGTTTGTGGGTTTGGATGTTTGTTCCTCAATCACGCAAAAACTACTGGACGGATTTGGTTAAAATTTGGCGCACAGATAGTAGATAGCCTAGATTAAAACATATAATACTTTATATCCTGATATTCCTACGGGAACCGGAACAATACGGCTGAGACCGCAGGCGGCTTTATCCAATCTCTCTGCTCATCTGCTCAATTAATTTTTAAAAACTAGGTTTCTCTTCTGGAGTTATTGAAAAGATTTCGTTTTTTTTCTTTAGGAACTAAGAATCATATTTAAGTTGATTTAACGAAACAAATAATCGCTTTTTGATATGAAATTCAAAGCTACAAGAAATTCAAAGCTACAACCATACGACTCCGTAGGCTGCCTATAAAACGAACTAACCTGCGCGGCGCGGGCGCAAGTTGTTCTGCGAGAACACAAACTAGTATTGTTAAAGTGATAGGGCAATCTTCATACAAAATACATGACTGTTTTCTCTTTAAGTACTGCCGTAACTTCACTCGGCTTATTTATGTATTCGTCAATTTTACCAACAGGGTTTGAAAAACACCGACGACATTATGGTTGAATAGTTCCCTTCGTAGCATAGGTAATGTACTTACCATTCGAAAATTGTACACTTGTTTTTCCTCTCTGAGGTTAAAAAAATGACCGCCAGGCGTATTAGCAATGTGCGGGTATTAGTAAGTGCAGAAAATGTTATTTGTAAAACGCCAACAACCTCGCAGGAGTAAATTTCTAACATCATAAACAATACCGTTTGTTGTACGACTTTTCCGAAAACAGACAAAAATAATTCGACTTTCCATACAAAATGTCCCAACAGCTGATCGAGTTTTGTATGAAAAGACATTATTTGTTTGCCTGTTTTCGGAAAAGTCAGAACAAACGTTGTGGTTTATGGTGTTAGTAATCTACTCCGGCGAGGTTGTTGGTATTTTACAAATAACCCTGTATACAAGATACAATTTATTTTATACGATGGCAATGTTTACTAGGATTATTCTTGCTTCAATATCGAGGTAGATATTATAATGTTTGTGTACTACTCAGCATTATACCGTCTCTAAGTCATGGTTGTTAAATACCCAACAACCGTAACTTAATCATCAAAATCCATTATTTATCAGATGATATACAATAATAGCACAGTTAAGTAACTTTAGAATTAATAGGGTTAGTTCTTCAATATCGATACTACGATAGTTCAAAATCTTAACTCGAAATCGTTTTATTTCAAAGAAAAAGTAACTGCGGGCTAAAGTATGACTTGAGTATCTTTTCCGACAAAGTGTCCCAAATTATTTTGTCTGAGACATTAGTTATTTTTCATGAGGATTTTTTTAAACAATTTTTATAATAGACACTTCTAAGACTTCAGCGCGTACAGTTCATTAGAAATACTTAAAACACTTTTTACGGACTTTTTATGACATCCCATGACCACGGTCGGGAAATCAATAAACCAATAAATCGAAACCAAATAATTCTAAAATAAAATCTCAAATTATACACGTAATCCGTAAAAAGTAGTTTATTTCTAATGGTTTTTATTAGTCAAAATTGACTCGTAAGTAAGAGCATTAGTTCAGTTCGCGTGCCTCAATCAATCGTGCCGTCTTCAGTTGCCGTCGGCCGCTTTATCTGGCCATCATAACGATCTGTCTTGCCCGTTGACAGACGGAGAAATGCTCCATTTATCTGGAGCAAACATCAATTAATAACTGTATTACTTAACTTAACCCTTCATGGAGGTTCTTTTTGTACCCACGAGATATTGAATTTTTTTTTGTTGCAAAACAGAATAGATTTTTTGATACTAATAGATACAACCTGAATCTTTTCAAGACCAGAGTGAATAGGGACCTTGTGGGCAAGCTCGCTCCATCGTAGACCCTGTCTTTGCTTTAGGGCTAGACTGGGGTCAAGAGCAAACCCATCTCTTATATAAAAGTGAAGGGGTGACTGACAGACTATTACCCAGCCCAAACCACTGAACCTAGAGACATGAAATTTTGTGCATAGATACTTTATACTGTGTAAACACCCACTAAGAAGGGATTTTTGGAAATTCCACCCCTAAAGGTTTGAAATGGGGGTTATAGTTTGTATGGAAGAAAATAAATAAATAGACATTAATTTCAACTTGAAACTTCGTAGGAGTACTCCTAAAAACAAATTAGCAAACACGTGTTTCGTGGTTTTCCGAAACTCAACTCTTTAGGGGGTAAATGGGGTAAAAAAAATCCCAACATCGATATGGATGTCGTTACCGAGGTTTTATGGGATGTTGATTGCAAAAATGGCATTTATTTTTAAGTGGTAGACATTATTCAACCCCTAGATTGGTTAATGGGGTACAAACTTTGTATAGAAAAAATCGTAATAACTTTGTATGGATAAAAGTCGTAAGGAGAACAGCAACAGGAACGTTTGTTCCCTTTGTTCCTCAATCACGTAAAACCTGCTGAACGGATTTGGAATAGAACACAGATAGTTATAGCCTGTGGTAAAATATGGATGAATTTTATCTCTGTCAAAGGTTCCATAGCAAATAGCGATTTTCCAAATGTCCACGCGGACGAAGTCGCGGGCAAAAGCTAGTTAATTATAAAAAAACAGTGTTTTTAAAGAAAGCTTCTTCTATGTTTAAACACTTTTTACTTTTTCAGTATTTAATAAGGCCGTTAAGTTTTATTCAAATGTACTTACATTTTTTTTTACATATTGTGCGAGAATTGACTTTTGTCAATTTTGAAAAGTATGGGAAATTCAATCAAATCATCTTTATTTTAAACTTTTCTCCAGTTTAACTGGCAAAAACGAAAGTCATACATCTCCAGCTTTCCTTTTCAACTGGAGCTTGAAGCACTTAATTAAGTTCCAGTATTTTTTGTATTTTATAACCCTGCCTTTGGACCGTAAAGAATATTTATGTACCAGAGTACATAAATACTGGAAGTTATTCCCGACAGACGTAATATTTCACGGTTCGGTGGGTGTCTGGAAAGCAGTCGAAACAAAAATATGTTGCAGAAACCGACAAATCTTTTAGGGCCGTATAACGTCGAACATATATTTTTTTAAACGATTTCACACAGTATTACTTGTCGGTCCCAAAAAAATAATGTAAAAATACGAGAATTGATCTGGTTCGAGTGCGAGTCGTATTTTTTCTAGTATAACGGGTGTAACAAGACACTCAACAAAGCCGAAGTCCACGCATTCCGCCCATCATCAGGATCATTTTTGTCTTTTAGACTATACCTGGGAAACCAATAGCTACGAAGTTATTGAAGGTCAAAGCTAAAAATGTATTTTCATTTTTTTTATGAAATCTTATTTTAATCGTTATTTCCTATTTTTTGTCTACAGAATCATTATCAAATTTTTTTGTATTTCGTAACAAACAATGGCTTAAAAATGTCATGAGCACGCACATAAACGTTGCCTTCCAACGCGGCCGCACGCAGCTGTGTAGCATACACTCGCAGGCGCGGTCTTTTATACGCGTTACATTGCGTGGTTATGTATGCAATGCTTTTTTAACACTAAAAATTAAAATCGTTTTCCAGCAATAATTTTGAACAGAAATGGTCCTGATGATGGGCAAAATACTAGACTTCGCCTTCGTTGAGTGTCTTTTTACACCCAGTATTATTTAGTATTAGAAACACGATAGCTAAATCTTTTCTCAATAGAAAAAGAATCGTAAAGTGACCTCCAATTTTGTAGTTCTTCAAATGCTGTACCAACCAATATTAAACCTACAATCTTAAAACTATAATAAAAAAAAACCTTAACTAGCTCTCTACTTATTTGATAGACAGTTCTCAAAATAAGAATATATTTTATTTGATTTAAATTAAAGATTGCAAATTCAGAAAAATAATGAAAAAAAAATATTTTTCTCAAGATTTAAAAAAATAACGTTTCATTGTGAGGCTTATCAACTTCGGACTTTAAAATTGCTGACAACCATCGCAAATGTTTTATTAATAAAACCTAATCCCCAATGGACATATGAATGCTTAATTTTACCAAAGCTTATTAAAAAAGTATATTTAATACCTTCAAAGTAATAAAGCCGCCGAAAGATTTATTTCGTCGCCAACTCGAACGAGTTTCATTTCTTGTATCGAGAATAAAGAATAATCCTCAATTTGCCGGCTGTCGTTATGACGCCAGGATTTTTAATGAAACAATTTGCGGATACCATCTAGCTGCAGGATTCGCTATATAATAGGGAGGTGCTGAGAACCTTTAAAGGGCTTTTTCTATCGAAACTTTTTTAATAATTTGAAGACTTACCCAGAAGCCTAGAAAGCACAAGTATTTCGCATAGTTTCGGACTTTTCCCAATGTAATGTAATTTAACAAAATTTGCTTTTACACTTGTACTATTATGTATTCTGTGCTTTTACTTAAAACCAACTAAACTTTTCAATTTGTTTTTTATTTTTATTATCTAAGAAGCCACACGGCATCCACTAATCGGTATTACCTCCCTTATATTTATTTTTCATTTTATTTAACCTAATGGCAAGACGATGATAATATTTAAAATTCAATCTTTTGGTCATGAAATTCCTATAACAGAGCAGTGTAAATAACCCAAGTTCTAAAACTGTAACTAATAAATGGTCTTTCCTTATTCATATTTGAGTAGGCATTTCAAAAAAACACAGCTTTTTTTGAATTTTGATTATCATCTTCTTGTTTTTGACTAATACTCAAAAAACGCATCACAATTTATCGACTCCGAACATCCCTAGCATAAAAACAAGTGCTGAGTTGAAGCTTTCATGTTTCGATTATACGATTTTGTACTTTGTAATGATGCAGAAAAAACAGCAAATTCTACGTATAATGAAGATTTGTATGTTGTTGCTCGATTGGATTATCTTCTTATCGTAATATTTAATCGTGTAAATGTACTTTGCCTACTTATGGACATGAGGAATAATAACTGAGGATCGACTTTCAAGTTATTTTTCTAGAACTCAGTCTTTAAATTATCTTCAATGTGTTATTTTATTTTAATCTAAACCTTAATCTTTAAACCTTATCCTAATACTTACTCTTACATTTAATTGAGATAGCAATAGCCCTCTAAAGGGCTTTGGGTAACTAACTATGGACATGTGGCATCATTTTTATTAGCGGCCACTCTTAAAAGTTATTTAATTCGGAAGTTTGAGAACGACGCCAACTTTACCCAAAGCCCTTTTACTTATTATTGGTTTTACTTATTATAAGTAATTATGTAAAGTGTTTCCTGATATGTACAATCTGGAGGCATACAATCGCGGGTGAATAGGTTACTTCTATGCAAGTGCAATTCAAAAATAGATTTATTCAAATATACATAATTATTAAGTACTTACTTTTAAATTCATCGTATGAATGAAATCATCGTAGATCACATCAACCACCAGGCGTGATAGGGGTCAAACGCTTGCCTATCTATTATAAAAACATATGCAAATATAAATACACCAAACCCTCTTAAACACAAAATTATTGAGTTAGCCTTTTAAGACGTATTGACAAAGAACATCAAAGAAGCTACCTACGATGTTTAACTCCGTCCACTGGCAAAATATTTGCCAATGTATTGGCATTTTAATGTATTGGCATGGCATTGTGATATTTGACACAGCTGTATAGTGCTATAACTTAGCCCAAAATTAGTCTGCCCGCGAAAGGTTAACATTTTCATAAATTAACATTTGTTCAAAAAAGATTTATAAGTAAATACGTGGTAAAGGGCAATTTCAATTTCATTCTGAATAAAAAGTCTCTTACTTCTCAGTTCCGTAAATGGAAAAGATAATGTAATCATTCACACAATACATTATGTAAAATACCTACACCTCGTCAGAAACGTAGTTCTTTCGAAGACGATTTCTTGTGGAAAATTCCACAAAGACAGATTTGGCACCATAAAAGGTAAATTCCACATTATTGACGCTGCAAAGGTTTTATGAGTCTGAAATTACTATGATTATATCTATAAAACATGCCAGTAGTACGTGTTTGATGAGTAAATGTTAAAAGTATTAATCTGTTCTAACTTGATTGTCTTTCAGAAATTACAAAGAAAGGAAATTGTGTAAGACCAGACGTTAAGCACCCCCATTTACACATTTCAAAGATTTTTCAATAGTTTCTTTTAGTTCACTTTTATTTGTTTTATGAACATGAAGTTTTTTTCATGAAAATTTGTAAGTTAATTCGTCTAATTAAGAAGAAAAGAAGAGAAAAATACTTAAATCACAGTCACACCTAGATCGTTTCGCAGTCGGTCTGATCCCACCGTTATTTAAAAGGCAAAAATAATATTTATGGAAAATCTAAAATAATCCACGTGCTTAGGTTTTCTATTTATTAAAGTCAATCAGAAATCCCTTCAAGTGTCACATAGATGTCGGCGTTCCTTATTAAATTCATTTCACTTGGAGCTGGCATAAATCAATGCCTGCCTGGAACCCGTTAGCAAATTGCGTGCGCCGGCGCATGGACGACTCACTCGTGCGCATTCTGCGCCTAAATTGGCACCTAGAATCACATTGATGTGCCGGGGAATCTAGTTCGGATCGAAGCAAAGGGTTTTTGGATTAGCCATGTGATTGGCTAGGGTTTTATTAAGCTGGAAAATGTTCTTCGTTGATATCCTTATTAATTAACATCATATTCTTTAGATTTAGGTTTTCGCATTCATTCCCACGGGCATAATTATGTAAAGTAATTTTACTTTTCTATACTTTAGACTAGGGAAAAAATGATTTTAGAGACGAGTTGTAGTTTTTAGTGTATAAACCAGTTTTAAGTTGATAAAAATAGGAATTCCGCATTAAACTACTTATGTGGGTCAATAATTGGCATAGGTACGTAAACAAACGGTGTGTTGTAAAAGTTGTGCGATAATCGTAGTTACATATTTAGAACAAAGGTGCCAAATTGCCGCTCAAAAAAAAGTTTCATTAGTCCAACAAAATATAAAAACAAACTTTGATAAACGGACCGTTCCATACTCATAGCCGAATTAAGCAAAAATGGTAGTACGAACACTCCGGTACAATTTTTCTAACATAAACTATACTAATTTGTGCAGAAAGAGCACAAGTTTTATTTTATGCCTTTTTCACTACGTTCCCTAAAGTAAATTTAAAATGGACTAAGGCCCTTTCTGTAATATGCGGTTCGATTATTTTTTATGTTTTTTACATTTTCGTAAACTTATAAAACGAATGCTGCTTTGTTAAACTTAGTTAGTATAGAAATGTAGAGAATCTATTTTCATAAATTAACTTCGATGACACTCAATTTTGTTTTATTTCCCCAATTTATATCACGTATGAAACCTTTTTGACTATTTTCACGAATTATGACACGTTTATAATAATATAATTTTAAAGTATAATGTTTTTGCGATCGTAAATATTATTTATGATCGCAAAAACTTCAGCTATGCCGTCATACACACCAAATATGTTACAGAGTGCGCGTCGAAGCAAATCGCTTATCGCCGTAATGATCTTTAATATATTTTAAAGCGTTTTCTAAATGCTTGGAAAAAATGGAGTTTCTTTGTAGTCCTGACGTGTTTTTTGGAACAATTTGTCACACACTTTATGGTCAGTAAGGTCTCCAGATGTTATAGGTTGTTGCTCTTGAGATGTGATGATGAGCTTATGTCATATGGGATAGTCTAGGATAGCCGGCGTAATAGTTCAGTATGAATAAAAAACCGGCCAAGTGCAAGTCGGACGCGCGCACGAAGGGTTCCGTACCAAAAAACAGCAAAAAATCACGTTTCTTGTATGGGAGCCCCCCTAAAATATTTATTTTATTCTGTTTTTAGTATATGTTATTAAAGCGGCAACAGAAATACATCATCTGTGAAAATTTGAACTGTCTAGCTATCACAGTTCATGAGATACAGCCTGGTGACAGATAGACAGAGGAGTCTTAGTAATAGGGTGCCGTTTTTACCCTTTGGGTACGGAACCCTAAAAAGCAATTTAAAAGCTGTTAAAGAGTCAATTTAATAACAAAAAGCTATTTTACAATATTGCATTTTTTGTTTTAATTTTGGCTTTTTATATAAAAGACTGTAAGATAACGAAAAGTAAAACAAAATCGAAAAGAAGCAGAAACAAACAATCTTTAGATAGAAGTCAATATGTAGACTCGCTATTGTTCTATCTATCTAGAAAGCGTGTAGTCAAACATTTATTATTTAATTTGCCATCATCAGATCAGAGCCCGTTTAATCCTGGGCGGAGAACCAGAGCTTCAAAGTTACCTCGTTTGTATGTATATAGGGCTGTTGTGCGAATTTTCTAATCTCGAGTTTATATTCGTATTCTCTTTATCCGTTCTTCTTTTTTGCAAGGTTCTCCTTAACCATAGCCTTCTATATCTTCCAAGCCCTGAAGTTGAGCAGAACGGCAACATCGCATGTGGTCAAGCACATAGTATAAAATAATTTAAAAAATTATTTATTATTTGTTTTTCCTATATTATCTATGTTTAAACTAGTTGTAAATTGTGATGTTAGATTATTTCAATAAAGTTTTATATTTATTATTATTATTTATTTATTAGAACATAAGGTTTGAGTCAAATTATTTGAACTTTTCGGGGGTCCTTTAGTACGATGAGCATTTTGATCTAAGCCTCCTCTAGCAATAAATCTTACATCATTGGAAAGGTATTTAAATTTGAAACACTTTATTGTATTACAATAAACGTCAACTATTAGTACTTTGAGAGTTATAACGCTCTAAACTTGACAATTTTTTTTAACATTAATGACCTAAAACTCCGAAATTACTAACAATTAATAGAAAGTATGTTTGCAGCAAATATTTGTCATATAAAAACCTTTCTAATTATATATCATTCATTGCTAGAGGTGGAGTAGATCAACTCCTATAGACAATAAACCACTATTATACTTTAATAACCTTTAACTTCAAAAGTATTAACAATTGATATTAAGTATATTAACAGCAAATGTTTGTCTTTAAAAGACCTTTCTAATGATATATCATTTATTGCTAGAGGGCGTGTTAATCAACTCCCTGCTGAAGAAAATCAACAAAAAAGATGACATCGTTGACAGCCATTTTTTCCTGGTTAACATTGATATTTTTCCTATTGTTTAATATACAAAGCATTTCAATAAAAGAACTAAATTATTTTGATATTTTAAACCTCACACGATTACTATGAAAAAAAATATCGACCTCTTAAAATTGAAATATTCCCATACATTTAGTATGGAGACTGGCGGACGACATGACCACGAACTGACAGTAACAGACGTTGCCAAACTTATGTTCACGGCTTGGAAATAAAGAAGGCTATGCCTTAACACATCACAAAAACCAGCTCTACTTTATGCCGGCACTACATATTCGCCCAATTTATCGTACGTTGATACTTTTGAAATAACCTCTTTGAATCATTTGTTACAAAACCGGCAACGAACGATGAATTGTGCCGATGATGATGATGGGCGAATAATATATAGTGTCGACATTAAGAAGTCGCTCGGGAAATAGTGAGGAGAACATATATCTCCTTAACAGAATTACAAACTGCTCCTGTAATATAGTTGGTACAAAAACAAAACATACATTATATCTTCATCTAATTTTGAATTGCGTGTACTAACATCCATTCAATCTTGTCAATTTATTGATATCAAAGTAACTACAATCTATAAAATATCGAAAGCTGTATTGCAGTAAATCGTGTGTATCTATTTACTGATCGCCGATACTTTATGGCCGTAATTAGACCAACAGATAAGTAGCTGATAGGCCGTTTTGATGTATCTCGCATCTAGAAAGCAGCTATGTACAGTCAGCGGCACTGCTAGTTACAACAAAGAGCCGAAATTATAACAAAAAAAATTACGTCTTATAAGTTCAGAGTTTGGCTTTTGATTTTAAAAACAGCCGAGAGAAGAAGGATGGGCATAAATATGTGTTAACGGTAGTCAAAAACCAACAGAAACTATAAAAAATATTTATAAACAGTTTGAAAGGTCCAATCATTTAGGATCAAAGTGTATATAGAATACAGTCTTTCACCGACCGTTCAAAGATAAATACCCGTTTGCTCGAACATCTGTCAAAAAAAAAATTCTCATAAATTTGCACTATGACATCTACCACCAAAATCGAAATAAATTTTTTCATAGATAATTCTTACTCTATCGAGTACTTTTAGACGCATTTTTTCCTTGATAGATGTTCTTGTTAGGGGTACTAAGAATCCTTTTCATGAAGGTTGCTTTCAGCGACAAGACTGCCATTGTTTAACCCTATAAACTATTTTGCTATTGTTATTCAATGATTGGAGTAATCTTATCTCCGAACGAAGAACAAACTAAGACTATCACCTAATACATAGAGTTTTGCTCGATAATTAGCTCTTTCAAACCGTATTAAAATTGTTTTAATAGAAAAGTTATCGCGTACCAACGGCCCTTTCTCCTTTAAGTTAACCTCATGTGCTGCTAACTGTACTTGCAAGCATCCCACACATTTCCAGCCGTAACGCGGTTGCGTCAGTCGTCTTCAACAGGATGTTATGAGGACAAACCAATTTGTTGCACATATCTTTAGTAGATTAGAGATATTGCACTTTTCCTATGTTAGATGGTTTTGGTCCTAATATGGTTGTTTGAAATTGAACCTGTTTACGAAGTTCTTTATTAAATGTATTCAGAAACTTGAATATAAGTAGTTGAATTTCATTCTGTAAGTACGTCTTTCGAAATACGAGACTCAAATACACCCAATGGGGAATGTCTGAAAAAATCAAATTGGTTAATTTTTTTATTATTATTATAGGAATAAGCTATCTCATTAATAGAAAAAAAATCGGCTAATTTGTTTCTTTTTTACACGACTGCTCAAAGCAAAAAGAGTGTGTGTTCAGGGTTCATGTATGTTTGTGGGTATGTGAGTTTCTCTATTCCACCATAACTTCTAAATGCCTGAATTGATTTGGATAAATGGGGTATCGTTAGAATCCTTACAGCATCCCGAGTGACACTGGCTATATTTTTTTAGAAAAAATCAATTTGGCGACTGCACGACGCCATTTTCAAATGTGAAAAAAAAAATCTTCTTTTATTACAATATGGGCATCAAATGAAAGAAAGGCCTTGATGAGCACATTCCAAAACTATTCAGATATTTCCCAGATTTTCCCATTGATTTGTAGTTACACTTGTTGTTGTACATACATAAGACAACGTCTACTATGAGTTGCTACTATGAGTTGCTCATCGACTATATTTTGACTTCAACGAATTGTAAAATTACTACGCAAATATCTCTTTTATTTACGAAGCAAACATGAAATCTTTTCAGCGCTAAACTTCAAGTGAGATATTCTCAATATTCTGAACATATATATATATTCTGATATTTCTCAATATCTTGAATTCAAAGTAAATAAGAAAAAATAAACGTAAAAGAAAACATCGAAGCCTAATTTTTTTTAAATAAAAAATATTAATTATATCTTGAGTGAGTTCGCCCGTCTGACGATATTTGAAGGGTCTGTTACAATATTTTAAAACGAACTGCTCCGTCCTAATATCATTTTCGACCTTTCGCGGTTTCTACAAAGCAAGCTACCGGCATTCCTTCGCATCCCTTCCTGTCCAAGACATTAATTCCCCTCATTTAAACCCCTCAACAGGTTGCCATTGGCACGGGCTTCGCAGGTGCTAGCAAATACGCACCATTATCAACTCTAACGCTTTGAAATAAAGGCGTATGAAATTAAAGGGGTGGTTACATGTACACACCTGTGGCTTTTGAGACTGTCGACCTATTGCAACCTTATAATTGGTAATGGTGATGCAAATTAAAGATATTGCTTATAGATAAATGTGTTTCGCAATGGGATTACATTTGATGCAATTTGTATTTTTACACTATTAACAGCTGATGGAAAGAAGATAATATGGGTAATAAACAAGTGTAAAAATGTAACAAGTTAAAATCTCTAATGATATTATAATTAATAGGTAATATTTATTCATTTCCATTCTGAGCGTCCACATAATATGCCACCACATAATTATATGGGTGGTTTCTTTCCTACGCGGAATTTACTGGTCCAATGATTTTCCGCAACGGAAGTGGCTTGGCCGGACGTCCGCGTCCGTCCAATTAAAAAGAATACTCATGTGTCCTAAAGACTGTGGTCAACCGTAGCCATGTCCTGTCCATGTAAATCAGGAACCACTCTGGATGATTTAAGCTCATCCAATTTCTTTGACCAAGTTACGTAAAGCAACATGTAAAAATCCTACAATAACTCAGTATTTATATGACTTAGTAAAACCGGAACACAAAACTGTATTCCTTCAGAATAGTTTCTTACTCATGGCAACTCGAATTTTCAATAAGATACCTAATAAAATCAAGTTAAATTATCAAGCTTTTTAAAAAATAAATTTACAGAATTTTGATTGAAAAGAATCCTATTTAGATGATTTAAGACAGTATTTTGATAATTTGAATTGCATGTCAGAAGACAGTATATGCACGAATTTACTATGTTATCTCCTACACCTTATATTCGCAACAAACGATTTGATTTACGTTTGATCAAAGAAGTCTAAAATCACTGACCTGATTTTTTTTTCTATTTAACTGGACTGGCTGTCTGTATAATTTGACAGCAAAGTTTTTGTGCCTATTTGAAACGCCTCTAGCGTCTGTCTAAGGAACTAATTGGTTGCCATGATGGTCTCTCCAGACACAGACTTTAGTACCATGTCCCTCACGCTATGCTCACGCTACGTCCTACATCGCCAAAATGGCGGAAATCAAATAGGCACAACAAGAAGCTTATACCTCTCTCCAATGGAGATTGCACGGCCATATGTCATAGTGAAGATTGAAAAAAGCTCCTTTAGTGACGTGACGGCTTATTGCAACCTCTTTCTTTAGTGTTACAATACGTGTTCGTTGTTCGTCGTTCGTTCGTTCGTGAGAAACGAAAACGTATTGTAAAACGAAAAGAAAGAGATAGCAATACGCCGTGACGTCACTAAAGAGTCTTTTTCAATCTTCAGTATGATACTAGGCGTGCAATCTCCATTGTGGATTTAAGCTTCTTGAGGCACAAGAACAGTTTGACAGCAGCTAGTCTAGTGGAATATATAGAAGTCAATGTCTAAAATGTATGAACCAAAAAGATTTCATTACAATTATTTACTAAGTATAGCACGCTAGTACCTACTATTATCTATTCTATGGTATACCTATGCTCTACTTACATTATCTGTGGTAACGTGAACAGGTGAACAGCGAATCCGTTGACTTTGAAGAAGACTATACGTTATTAAAACAATCGCAACAAAATCTTGATCAAATCTTGGACAAAATAATTGCACAAAAAATTGGATGAGTGGAAACTAACCTAAGTCGCATTTACCACCACTCATGAACAGTTTTATGATAATGAACCACTTACTCGGTCCCAGTATAAAATAAAATTGCAGTCATATGTAAGACATAAAGATTACACACTCCTCTGACGTATATTACAGTGGTATACTGACTGCTGGTTTAGGGATCCTTAATTTAAAGTCTTTTAAAAACGGTTAGTCACTATTTCGGAGCGTGAATTGGATCAACTTGATAAATAGAACAAAAAAAATAGATGATATCACTTTTTTATCGTTTTTGCTATTCGAATGGTTAAAACAAAAATCCAATGAAATTGACAATGCAAGAAAAGGTTGATTTAAAATTTGTTGATGCCAATAAATTTCTTCTATTCTCTTACGTATCTTCATCTTGGGGTTTCATAATAAAAAAATTTAGCAAACATCTTAGAACTACACATTCTGTGATTACCTAATGGACAATGGTGAATGAAATGATAATGTAAAGCAATTTACGAATTTTTTTCAATGCCCATGGACACCCCGGGGGTTTTAAATGGGGGTATCAAGTGGAAAGCACGGCTGTCTTTCCTATTATCAGATCGTGAATGTTCTCTAATAAAGACATATTTAGAAAACACTTGTCTCGCTGGACACGCTACACTCGTGAGCCAGTAGCGCCTTGCTACCCCTAAGGCCCTATCCAGACCCACTGACATTCAGTCCCGACGTGGCGTGGCGGCCACAAACCGCCACTTTACCACATTAACTGCCAACAAAGCTGGTGTAGTCCTGTTTTGACCCAACGGTGAGACAGGGTTGTCAACTTTGCCTGTCTTAAAAGCAGATTTTTAAGAAATAACATAGATAATGAACTTTAAAAAAATAAAATTGATAATTTTTGCTATAGGATAAACTTTGCACCCATATTTCAGAATAAAACTAATAATAGAAACCATGAGATATTGATAGCAAACCCTTTTCAGATGGCAGAAAAAAAATAAAACATTTTAGTAATATGCCCATTTATCTTTATATGATTCACAAAGCAATAAATGCTCGTATACTTTTATTTCCACTTTACACTCGGCAAAATGAATCCTTACTAATATTATAAATGCGAAAATCCGTTTGTTAGTTTGTTTGTTATGCCTTCCTAACTACTGAATCTATTATCATGAAATTTTGCATACACATTGTCAGGGGTACAGAAAAGGACATAGCATAGGGTACATTATCATCCCGAAAAAAGGCATTGTTCTCGAGGGATAGAGAAATAACTGTCCACGCTGACGAAGTCGCGGGCGGCAGCTAATTTTCTCATAAATATGAGGTAGGTAACCCTACAGCAGCAGAAGGCAATAATTTGCGGGACCTAACCCCAGGGTGTCATTAGGTATCAAACCAATACAAGATTCTAAATGCCGTTAATAAGTCTCCTATCATAAGGACATAGGATTGAATATCGCTTGACAGAGATGTCTGTTGCATTAGTAAAGTAACACGGAGAAGACAAACTCTGAATGTCAACTATTATGAGGGTTATAAGGTTTAAAATTGCTTACTTAGTTTCTTTTTAATTCAGTGCGGTCACCAACATTCTTGTTATAACCCAACAGAGTTCAAAATCAACTTCTTTAAATGTTTTTTCGGTTGTTAACTAGTGTTTTAACCCAAGTTCGCCTGCGGCCAGCTGCCGATCCCACTTACTGTTTGAATATTTTTTATTATAATTGAATTTTAATGAATGCTATAGATATAGTT
Source organism: Agriphila tristella (assembly GCA_928269145.1). NCBI lineage: Eukaryota > Metazoa > Arthropoda > Insecta > Lepidoptera > Crambidae > Agriphila > Agriphila tristella. Next base: position 59,850,525 of record OV743430.1, on the reverse strand, counting down.
TCTTATGTGGAATTACATAAACTTTTCGACGTACCATGGGCAACAGCGACGCTTAACCACTGCTAAGGTCAAAATCGCTTGCACGCCGCGCCGTCACAACCATACGTTTAGTTCGTGTAGGGGCGATACGCGCGCACACGAATTTTGTTGCAAACTGGTTAAGCGTCGCTGTTGCCCATAGTACATACATAACTTTGATATTAATTGTTTATGATTATAACTTCTAACAATCTTGTGCTTTTTAAAAATGGGATCTAATTACAGAAAGAATGTTTAATTACGCATGTTGTAGCAAAGAAATGCAATTGCTTGCGGCATAACAAATTTGGACGATTAGCAAATTATAGCCCAAGAACATAACAACTATTTAAAAAAGTAACTGTTAAATAAGTTAAAACTAAGTATATATGTATGCCATGAAACATTTGTCTCCTAACGGGATACACATTTGCAAGCCGTAATACATTTGCTTTAATCAAGCCGTCAGACTACATTCAGTGAGTTCAATCAAATTTAAAAAAATGTAGGTAAGTATACCTATTTCTATTGTGACTCATATTACTCTCTTTAACAATGTCTCTACTCCAGAGAAGCAAACTTTTATCTAAGCAAACAAACTCTAAGAAACAAACATAGCAAATAATCTTACCGTTTCAATTATTTCCAGAATATACTTTCAGATCAAATGACATTTATAGCTAGTAGAAACTATACAAATCCATAATCATTCAATCAACATCCTGCACTTGATGATGTTAATCTTCATGCGACAGCATTCATCATTCTAATGTATGATATCATTAAAATTCATCAGCGATCTCAATTTCAAATCGATACATTGAGTTTTCTCAATTTTGCGACGTATACCGATTTCTACTGTCACCGCATCCGACATAATTCTGATTCAATGATTGAGGGAGATCTTGACAACTGATAGTATATTGACGGATTTGCGGAGTTTACTTATTTACAATTGATAAGTCCTTGACTTTCATCTCATCTAATGTTAAGTGACGATACGACTGTACATCGTACTTCATACGGATTGCTCAATCATCAAGGAACTGGCAAATTTACCTCTCACTGCCGTAAATTAAGTTTTTTAGCAAACTATAGGTTTTTAATTAAATATCAGCCTGCTGTAGCCCTGCCTCTTTCAATGTTTTGAGAACATCATATTTTGAGAATATCATGTTTTGCGAATATGATGTTTTGAGAATATCATTTTCAGCGACGAAAGGTTATCAACCTAGAAGATTTCTGAAGAGTAAAAATAGGTAATTTAGTTTCTAATTTAAGTCGCATTGGAATAAATAAAAAGCTCCCTTTATTATTTTATTTTTAATTCTTTAAAAAGTGTCGGTTAGTTCTTATCGGCTCATTCGTGTTTTCACAAATGCAGCCCAAATGTTTTTTTCGTAATTTGCAAGAAACCCAGGTACCTTAATTTGTTCCCCAACATTTCCATGGCTGGAGGCTTCGTAGTGGGAGCCTAATTTCGATGAATTATACACGCCACCATAAAATTCCCATCAGTAGCAGCAGAATTCCCCAAATCACCAGAGTAACAGAGGAATATATAGAGTTCTTTTTCACTCATAAACAAAACGGAAACGTGGGAAAGGGACAAAAATATTCAAGCTGATTTGCATGCAAGCCCAGAACATGCGTAAGCGCAGGTCGTGTGTAGTTTAATAAGGCGATTTATAAATACGATAACGGGATCGTTGTGTGTCGAAGATGTCACACTTTACATATACAAATTGGCGTTAACTATTACAGGGGTATCATACTCTATAGACCAGAGGTTTCTAAACATTTGAGGTTACTATTATGTTTACTGTGGTATTATGAAGAGACGGTAACAGTGATCGATCACTTTTTTAGTAAATTTTACCATCTTCGCTATTTCAGAATAAAATTTGTACTTATTTATAAATCCAAAACATGTCAATCGTAAATAAGTTAATAAACTTTAGGCTGATTACAAGTTTTTGTGGAAAAGTCAAAATCTAAGACATCGGTACAGAAATGAAAAATCTACCGCGGGAAAAGAGACACAATGTGGCTTTTTCAGAATCATTGGAAATTGGGATCAGTTATTAACAATTTTGAGAACCGCTGGCATCCCTTACAATCTTAACAAAGCTTTGGGTTCCAGGGTTGTCCGAGATGATGAATAGTCTATGAATAAATGATGAGTAAATAAATAGATGGATTTTTCTGACTACAGTCATGTTTTGCACTTGTGCTATGTTAACTCCTTACCATTTTAAATGAAAGTATATATTAACTAGGATTACTGATAGATAGATAATACTTTGTATTTTTATATAAATACAGTCTTCATTACTAAGTATATTGCAAATGCTTTATTTATAATTTTTTACATCCCTAATAATATCTAATAGAAGATGATTATACATAACACCTAATATTTTTACTAAAATTAAGGATAATATTGCAGGTGATGGATATTTAAATTACGCAAATCATAATTCATAAAAAAGCAACATAGTAGACAACCTGAATAAATAACTTGATAATTATCACGCATATATCATAAAATAGATTATTTAATACTTATAAAATACTTTTAACTTCAAACAAAGCTAAATAAAAGTGATGTGCAAGCACACTTATCGATACTATCGATAATTGTGAATAACATCGGTAATCGCCGATACGGGCCGTAATTATTGGCGCAGGCCGTCGCATGCGCAGCGCAGACGATAGATCGCAATCTCGCTGCAGCTTCTGTCTTGGATGGCTGCAGGTTAAACTTGTGTTATATTTTATTTCTGTACTGTATCACTTGTGCAGAGTGTTATTCTTAAACCGTGAAGGTACTAATTAATACCAAACTGGTGATTTACGATTGTATAGTAAGGAGTTATGTAGAATTTGCTTAAGTACGTATTTTTTTTTGTCTTAAGTTTACTATTAATGATTTATGTATTGTTTAAGTCTGTGTTTAACCATTTACTCGGTAACTCGGTGTCACACTTGATGAAACATTGACGTTCAAACAACACATTGAACTCTTGGTCATTCGGCTGCGTAAACTTATTTACATATTTAAAAATCTAAGACATGTCGCCAACAGACATATAATAAGAATGGTGTATTTTGCCTTCTGCCACTCATTAATAGAATACTGTATCACTTCATGGGGTGGAGCGGCAAAAACTCACCTCATCGAATTGGAAAGGGTGCAGAGAGCCATTCTTAAGGTGAGTGGTGGACTCCCCTATCGCTTTCCCACATCTGAGCTTTACAGGAAGTGGGATGTTCTAACTATAAGGCAAACCTTTATTCTTAATGTCACACTCAAAAAACACTCCCAACTCCCTTACGACCCAGAACTAAACAGGGAAAAGCGTAGGAAGCACCATGTTTGCGATATTCAATCGGTTAACACGAGCCACTCAAAAAGATTTTTTACATTCCTCGGCGCCTTTCTTTATAATAAAATCAATAAAATACTAAGTATATACCCCCTACATAAAACGTCCTCCAAATCTGTAATCACCAAATGGCTCAAAACATTAGACTATGATGACACTGAAGATTTCATTCATCCAATAACCTAGAACTGATCAAATTAACTTAAACAATGCGACAGAGTTGATGACGTACAGTGATTAAATGCAACTGTAAAATACCTAATAATTAAAAAAAAAAAAAAACAGCTTAAATATGCCACACTGCTGGCGCTCTGAAGTGTCACTCCAGTTGTACATTGTTAAATTGATTACCTACATTGTTATGGACCTTACCTAATGGACTGTCATGCCATAACTAAACATATTTACAAACTTACATTATAATATTATACTCATCACATCATGCACGCACTCACACTCACACACGATACACACACTCACACTCACACACTACATCTTACTTTTGTCACAGAATATTAATAATAGTCTTTGGTTGCCTTATTGTTTTAATACTACTCGTAGTTCCCTATTCATTGTTTTTTATTTTATTTTCTATTCTTAAGTCGTCACATCAACTTATTGGTTACTATTGTTACTATGTTATGATACACAACTATATGATAATTAAGTATGTTTTTAATCCAAGGTGGGAGGCACTGGTGACCTGTATTACGGGTTTAAAAAAACCTATTTCCGGCGCCAGTCTCTTACACTAAGGGTTATTATTGCATTCATCGTATATGACATCATAGTAATTATACCTGCATTTTGTACCATCTAACATTGATGTAATGTAACCTTTGTGTGAAAGACGAATAAATAAATTATTTATTTATTATTAAATTATTTATTTACAAACGGAATTTATGACTGAAACTGATTTAGAGACGGCATGATCACCGAAGAACTGATCAGAAGTTCTTCCGTGATCATGGCGCATGCAACTGAGCCGAAATATCTCGGAGTCTCAAAAATAAACAGGTATATGGTGTAAATCCCGATTAAATTATTCTAATAACGTTAATAACCATGGAAATTTAAAACAATATATTGAAACTGAATTTTAATTTAATTTAATTCATGCTAGATGTGCTTTTTCCAAATTCATAAGACCAAAGTTAAGCTTAATTTAACTTTTGATGCTAAGATATAAGTGAGCCCATAGATCACAATTAACCGGTAAATCACGTACAAGAGGAGGAAGGCAATAAACCACAATAAAACATAATTGAGGCATAACCGCCGGCGTCGGCCACTGCGCGCACGCAGATCCGATCTGCAGTTTTATTCAAAGCCAGTTTTGTTAACAGATAGCAACAGTGTAAACAAAGATTTAACTTTATAGGTATAGTTAGTAAGTTGTTAAGTAATTCTACTTCAAACAATGTCATCTTTAGATACTCATGTTAATACATGATCTCCAGATGACACGTTTAAAGTAAAATCACTTAATAATTGCAATTTTCTAATTTACACTTGACTAAAGCGGCTAAACAAAATTACATAATACTTTATAATATGTTTTGTCATTTCAAAACAAAAACTAGTTGTAAATGAGTTGTTTAGACAAATACATTTTCATTACGATATAGTGAGGAGGACGTAAATATTCTTGATCTTGAAAAGATATATCGAAAACATTATTTTCAATCGCATCTCTGCAATATCTTCTCCGATCTATCGGTAATGGGATTTGACCGCAGAAGCGAGATTAAACCAATTGTATAGTAATCGCACAAAGGGCGGACCGTTATCGCCGCGGACGGGCGGACAATCAGTCCATCATCCAACGGACTGCGGAAAGATCCATCGCAAACTACTCATTAGGTCCCGACGACGCGATGTGAAAATTGCTTGAAGATGAGTAGGCTGGACCTAATCCTACACCAATTAATGTCTGTATAGGTTTAGAAGATCTAACTTTTCAAAATGACGTAATTATAGCACATGGTAGTTAGTTTCGAAACTTATTTCCTGTATTGACGTTTCAAGAAAACAAGAAGGTATTGCAATCTCATCAGCGATTGGAGCGTGTTATTTTTGACTAATAAGACAAAAATATTAATAAAAATGTTGTTTTGTAGATCAGAATCCAAAATGTCGGCAACCGCAACTCGCCACGTCAAATCATCGAATTCAGCCAACATATTGATGTGTAAACAATGGTGGAAGGTATGCTGGATGTATGGAGATCAGGAGAAGTACTACCGCCAACTATATGGTAGGAGAAAGTTTAACAATGTTAACACGAATGTCCTAAACTTTGACATGGATGTTAAAAGACCTGGCGCTCAGATCACTGAACTAACTGATGATTTCTTCGAAGACAATCTTAACCCTGAAATAGAACCAGCTCCGGACGAAACTGATTCAAGAAATAACACCAAACCTAACACATTCGGTGTAGAGGCTGAACCTATTTACGGATTCAACGTCCAAACCGCGTGGCAAAGAGACCAAAGAAGACAACCTATACAGCAAAATTACGACGAGTATATGAACACGGCAGATCTAGACCAAATTTTAGGTACAAGTTTAAACGCTAATAGTATAAAAAGTATGTTAGAAAACGGGTTACCTCTGCAATCCAAATCTAAGCCTCAACTGTTAGATTCTAAGGAAGAGATTCTTAGGAATGGTAATACATTCGGGAAGACATCCAAAACTGTGTGTAGGACTAGAAAGGGGGCTATTGTTACTGAGGAGTCGGCGATATCAACGGATGGGAAGACTTTAGCGAATTTTAAGTTTCAAAGGTCGACAGTGAAAACAGGACCGAATAAAGTGAAAGAGACGTTGCAGCCCTTGAAAGAGGATGCAGTGTTGGACGAGTGTTTGAGGAAGAAGTGTGTTGGTGACATGCTGACAACAACCACGACAACGTTGGTGACGGTGGCGCAGACGACGTTGACCAGCTGTAACGAGTGAGTTCACCTATTTTTCTTAAGCTATGTATTTTGCATTTTTTCACGTGCTAACAAAGAAACAAAACTTTTTACATTACTAACTTAAACGACTTTTACAAAATCAGCATTGCATGTTTTTGGCAACATACAATCTAAACGATTGTTTGATACATTTTTGGCCTTTATGCCGACTTTGCATTTCTCAACCTGCATCAATCATTTACTTGTAGTGGAACTATTCTGAAAAGTGGCCCAGTATATTTGCTAACCACCATGTCCCACGAATGGCGGCAAAATCGGCCATTGTTGTCGACATGCGCGGACGCAATAACCGTTCTACGAAGAATTACTCAATACCACAAACTGTCCGCGCAAGTAAGAAGAATTTAGCGATTTATTAGCATGTTGATAAATTTTAGATTCACAGTAGGAAAACATAATTTGTATAGCACATTGTATCAGATTTACAAGAATTTCTTTAAACGTCAGTAAAGGATACTCAGGGAGTTTGTATATTGTGGTAATATATGCAGGCTAACCTGCCACTTTCACATAATTATTGTGCATCCCATGCCGAAATTGGGGCCCTTAGAGGATTTCGTTAATTGAAAAGGATTTTAATAAAACTTTAATTGGAATTTTCAAGACCTATAGTCTAGTATTTTTTTAGAAAGTACTCGTATCATTACATTCCCTCGTAGTTATTAGTAGAAACAAAATAGCAAATGTGTCAAAAACTGTCAATTTAAGTAGTTTTGCTATTTACTTCTAGAAATGACTTTAATACAAATTGTTTTTATTATGAATTAAATACAGTTTTCGAATACAATTCACCGCGGTGCCACTTTCGGTTAGGGTACTGCATCAAATTAGGATTTATATCTCGATGAATTTAAGTGTCAGGCTAACATCGTCATTAGGATTCCAAATATTCAAAGGAAAGTGCAAGAATTATACTTTTTTATTCTTTATTTAATTTAGGGACTTTTATACAGTCAGTTTTTTATACGTCAGTCCCATTATTTAAACAAGTATTATCAAATTCCGCTGAATGTTTGGACCAAACCAGTATATATTGCGAAAATTTTGTGTAGCCCTTTCAAAGTGATTATTTAGTATATTAAGCACAATTCATTTTAATTGATTACAAGAGCAAGCGCACTGCGGTGAATGTGCTGTCTTTTTAACCACTAATTGTAAAATTACGATCAATTGGTAATATTGAAGTCATGTATTGTGCTTTATGAGTTATTGTTCTTTGTGCGCCTTTGTAATCCCGACTGTCTTTAAACATGAAATTAATCGTAAATGTAGGTACATATTAACGAGGAACATATAAAAAAATAAACATCACTAGCGACCCGCCCTCGCTTCGCTTCGGTTAAAAAACCATATAAATATAAACTAGAAAAAAATCGACTCTTGGTAGCTCAGTTGGAAGAGTATTCTACCGGACTTCCAAAGGTCGCGGGATCGATTTTTGTCTGAGAATATGATCTAGTGCCAGTCGAATTGTTTATAGTATATTATTTAGTAATGTGCATTATTATTATTTAACATAAATTTTTGCACACGCGTGTAACATAAAAAAATTGTAAAACACAGAAATGTCACGTAAATGTGGTGCTAATAAAAAACATAACAACTGCGGTTGCCCCATAAACAGGAGTTATGTAAAAAATACCAAGTACGGGCAATGTACTTAAACTAGGTTTCTTCGTAGGAAAAACGGTAGCTCTCTTCCAGGAAATGAATGACTCTACTGAGGTAGTTTTTGGTTTAAAACATTCTGAATTGTTGTAATCACTAACATTATGTTTTGTTATTCCGCAAATAAATAAGAGGAATGAACATTTTAAGAGGAAACACCACGGTCGAGAGAATTGAAAATTTCCTATAGAAAGTTGACAAAATAAACTTTTCGTAGTCCCGTGTTTCCTCCTCCAAAACTAGACCGATTTAAAATACTTTTTCATCAAAAAATAAAGAAATGCTTTGGCTCTGTTCCTGCGTTTTGCTCTTTAAGGCATTTTTTTTAGGATTTTGAAGATTAATATTTCTTTAAATAACTAATCCTTACTTAATATTAAAAATGCGAAAGTCCGTTTGTTTGTTTGTTACGCCTACACGTCTTAACTACTGAACCGATCATAATGAAATTTTGCATAAACGTTCTCAGGGGTACAGAGAAGGATAGGATACCTTTCATCCCGAAAAAAGGAACTGTTCCCGAGGGATTGACAAAATATACTATCCACGCAGACGAAGTCGCGGGCGGAAGCTAGTTTATTATATTAGTAAGGAGGCGAATGTTCATTTGTTAGTTTGTTTGTTACGCCTTCACGTGCTAACTACTGAACCGATCATAATGAAATTTTGCATACACATTCTCAGGGATACAGAAAAGGACATAGGGTACCTTTCATCCAGAATAAAAGTACTGTTCCCGAGGGATAACAAAAAACTTTCCACGCAGATGAAGTCCCGGGCGGCCGCTAGTTTATGAATAAAAGGAAAACAAAGAAACACAGTCGAATCCTTTCTTTAAATTTTAATGAAAAAAGTATTCAAATTGTGGTAGTTTTTGAAAAGGAAACGGGACTACGAAATGTTGATTTTGTCAACTTTCTCTCGACCGACGAGTTTATAGCAGCTTATTTTTGTCAAAATTAGCTATTGCCTTTGTTTAACACTTTTTTTATGCAAAGTCAATCTAAATATTTATCGGTTGTGCCCTTTATTCAAGACTGTTTTGCCTGCGGCTGTGAAAAAATAAAAAGTAAAAATGGCGGGTTGTAAAGTAACGAGATACGGGTCTTCATATAGCTACCGTTTACAGTTTACATTTATGTTGATGCCAGCTGAACGCACTTATGAATCATATGATGAATCACCCTCATCAGTCATTTTATAGATCTAAATATTTATGTATTGCTCTATGGGTGATTTTACTTTTTAATTTAATCGGGCATCAGACATTATTTACAATGTCTTATGCCATACATTAACCATATTAATGTAATGAATTAAGTCTTACTGAACATACCTAAATAGATGTTGAATTTGTTATAAACAAAACATGCTCATAGGTATATTTTATTAAGTTAAAATATTTGCAAGTTTCCGATTAAATTCTGTAATCTCTTTCTAGAGAGTGAAGCTATACACCGTCATTTTGTAGTCGTTTTAATTAACTTAAGTGTGTGTTTTATTTACCAATGAAACTAAACATTTTTGCCCAAGAAACATGGGTCGAAAAACGACAAAAAATGTTGGTCCTCCCATACTAACTAGACAGCTAAAACATTGTATTTGTATGGGAAAGTTCAAAATTTTTGTCGTTTTTCGACCCATGTTTCTTTGGCAAAAATGATTATTTTCATTAGTAGAGCACTCCCTGAAGTTAATTAAAATGACTACAAAATGACGGTGTATAGCTTGTGTTCGCTTTCTCGCGTAACTCCAAACGCATTCCGATCGACACAGCAATGTGTGACAAACATCGCTTTACGTTCCGATTCACGCAGTGAGGGTATTCCAACTATGCCTGAATGGTGCCTTTGCGGTGCACCGACGGAACATAATGGTTTGCTACTTCTATAGGGTGTTTGGTAATAGGGTTATAGTGATGAATATGGCAGATAATGCGTTTGAAAAAAAAAATTTTTTTCAAACTGCATAGTAGCAACCCTAGACCGAAATTGTGTTTTGCTTTTGCCTATTAACGGGATTGATTTTTGAAAACAATCCTTATTTTGCGTCTAGGGTTATCACTTATCAGTTTTTCATACAAATAAAAAACAATATTTCTCAGCCATGTGGCGTTTTTCAGGGTTTATATTTTTTGGGGTTTTGTGCATGTTACCCTATCTACCACAATATACGGCTTTATAAGGCTTACTAAACAGCCTGTAGTTGACACAAAATGCCCAGGTCAATTTCAATGCACTATTAGGAAAATTACGAGGATTTAGGAAAATGTCTTTTGAATAGTTGTTTAGAACAGTTTATATCTTTAAACAACTTATAACTGGAATGAAGAAAAACCTAAAACCGATTCGAACAAACTTTTGTATGAAAGTAACTCTGTAAAAATCATGAAAGAAAATCAGCTGTTTCAATATTTTAACCAAAATAGTTATTTCCTAGTGATAGATGACTTAAAAAATCGGTCAAGAGCGAGTCGGACTCACGCACTGAGGGTTCCATACCATCATAATTGCACCATCCAAACCACACTGAAGAGTAGAATAATAAATTAGTATTACAGTTTTAGGTCAGCGCCATCTCTTGACCGATAGTGGAACTAATGTTAACTTTTTTTAGAAATTTGATCATTTCTAAAAAAGTGTACTATATTGAGACATCGTTTTATTTTTCCTGTAATCTTTATATAAATTGCTATCACATAGAATTATTTCAGATTTTTCTCTTTGCAAACTTCGGAGATAAGGGGGGGTAAGGGGGGGGGAACGGTATTTTTTTTACAAATTTCATTATAAGTCGAAAACTATGCGGCCTAAAAAAAAAAAAAAATGATTGAAAACGTGCAAACGACGCTCTTTCATATGATACCCCACATGCCCTAGTTGCCCCACTTCAAATTTTTAAGACCCCTTTTCAGCCCCTGTTGTAAAAAAGATATTTTTATTTTTATTTATTTCTTATTTGCAAAATAGTTGGGCAAATGTCAACTTAAACTATTCCAAATTTCAAGTTGATACCATTAGTAGTTCTCGAGATATCCAGCTGTGACAGACAGACAGACAGACAGACAGACTGAGTCACACCATAAGGGTTCCTTTTTTACCATTTTGGTACGGAACCCTAAAAAGGAGGAGGTTGGCAATTCAGTTGTATGTTTTTTTATGATTGGTAACAAACAGTAGGTGCTTCTGCTTCGAGCATCGCGGCTTTCTGAAAAGAAGCCCGTCTTACTCTAATAGCCCAGTAAATGAAAAGGTGTAGAGGGAAATGATTGGAACACAATTTTTGACTTTGTAACTTTGTTTGGACCAGTTAGGAGCAGAACATATCAAAAGTCCCCGCCCGTAGCCCCTATGCCGTGGGGGAGGGTGGGGTTTGAAGGTCCCATTTTTCGGTTTTTCAGATGTATCTCGAAAACTATACATTCCAGCGACATGAGTTTTTTTACAAAATAAAAGCTGATTGAATTTGAAACAAGATTTATAATAAAAAAAAATCGATTTCTTGTATAGTTTTTGAGATATCCGCTCCTGAATATCTGTAATTTAGGAAAAATAATATTTTTTTATTGATGATGATTCGCCCCCATTTCATCCTCATAATGGCTGAAATACTAACAATAACGTTATACGTCGAATTAGATTTGCATCCATATGCCAAAATTATAAATTTAGCTATTTTTACTTCGAAAATGAAGGATTTTCTATACACAAATTCATCCCCCTTTTCACCCTTCGGGAGTAAAATTTTCAAAAACGCTGGGACACGTATATATTAATTTTTTATCGTCAGCCTAAACACAAAATTTGAAGATCTTAGCTTCGAAACTGACGGACTTTCATACAAACTTTGGACCCCCGTTTCACCCTTTAGGGGGTGAGTTTTGAGAAATCCTTTCTTAGTGCATCCCTAGACCTCATTAGGAACCTATGTGCCAAATTTGGAGTCTCTAGACCCAGCGGTTTGGGCTGTGCGTTGATATGTCAGTCACCAATCAGTGTCTTCTTTTATATATTAAATAAAGATAAAAGTACAGACTTTTAATTGTGAATATCTCTTAAACTATACAAGATATAAAAAAATACTGAATTTAACATGTATCAAATTTAACCAGCTTTCATTTTGGAAAGAAACTCATGTCGCTGGAATGTATAGTTTTCGAGATATATGTGAAAAACCGAAAAATGGGACCTTCAAAACTCCCCCTCCCCCCCGGCATAGGGGCTACGGGTGGGGACTTTTGATATGTTCACCTCCTAACAGGTCCAAACAAAGTTACGAAGTCAAAAATTGTGTTCCACACCTTTCCCTCTATACCCTTTTTTGAGCGTTCATTTCCTGAACTATAAGTGCTTCGGCATTTATGTACCGATTTGGAAAAGTAATCTTTTATTTCAAAATATAAACTACGAGATTGGTCTCATTATTTTTATTTTGAAAACGGTTTATTAGTTTTCAGGAAATTCTGAAAATACTATAATTTCGGTAGTAACTTCAACTTCATTGATAATACATATGGTCGCATATCTACTTTGTTTAAGAACCGATTTACATGGTTATTTTTTGTTGTAAAAGGAAACCTTTTAGTTTTATTGGCATAACACTTGACTTAGTAGATACACAAAGGAACTCTTCAAAATGAAATAGAACTCATAGAATAAACAATTCTAAGAGTGGTTTCTCTAGATAAACAAAAAAAATGTGGCTAGAAAAATACAAGAAATACAAAATCATTTAGATAAGCAAACTTTAAATTCCTCACGCGTCTCGCAAAGCACATATATTACCATTTCTTTATTTTCCTAATTTATCATTGATTAATTCAAAACGAGCGTGTATAAATAACTCGTATTATGCCTCATTCCGATATTCAACTTTCTCTACCAGTAGGGGGTCGGTGCAGTAACGCACGGCGCATGGTAATGAGCATAGAAGAGCTAGAGGCTGTTAAGCTTTATTTTATTTACTTCTTTTTAATCAGACAAATATGGCCCATTATCCCTTAAAACTAAACAGGCTCATAAATAAAACAAGCAAAATTAAAATCAATTTTATTATCTCGTGTTACGCCGCACAAGGGATGTAACAGCACCTATATACTATACGACTAGGCCTTATGTCTTCCTTTATGAAAAAAGCCCAACCGCTGTCATGAGCAGGCCCGTAGTCAGCATACTTGTACGGGGGATACAAATCTCTTATATAAAAGTGAAGGGGTAACTGACAGACTATTGCCCAGCCCAAACCACTAAACCTAGAGACTTGATATTTTGTACAAAGATACTTTATACAATGTAAACACCCACTAAAAAAGGATTTTTGGGAATTCCACCCTTAAAGGGTTGAAATGAGGGTACAAAGTTAGTATGGGGGACAAAAATTAAATAGACATTTCAACTTGAAACTTCGTAGGAGTACTTCTAAAAACAAATAAGAAAACACGTGTTTCGTGGTTTTCCGAAACTCAACCGTTTAGGGGATAAATGGGATAAAAAGCCCAACATCGATATGGGTGTCGTTATCGAGGTTTTATGAGATGTTGATTGCAAAAATGGCATTTATTTTTCAGTGGTAGACATTATTCAACCCCTAAAGGTTCAAATGGGGTTGAAAATGTTGTATGGAAATAATGTAAAATAGACATTACGACTTGAAACTTATTGAGGTTATTTATATTCAACACCTAAAGGACTGAAAAAGGGGTTAATTTTTTTTATGGAAAAATAATACGGAAACGGGAACAGGAATGAGAACGAGAACGGGAACGGGACCTAATTAAAAAAGTGAAAGTTTAATGTTTAGATGTTTGTTAAACCGGCTGAACGGATTTGGAATAGCACACAGATAGTTATAGCCTGTGGTAAAACAGATACTTTTTATCTCGATCAAAGGTTCCATTGCGATTTTCCGAATGTCCACGCGGACGAAGTCGCGGGCAAAAGCTAGATAGAAATACTTGTAAAACATTACGTGCCGTCAGTATCGCAACTCGTGAAGAAAAAAATCAATGAAACGGGCTAGAACTTTTATGACAGCTATATTTATCTCACTCTTTCGTCTTATGTGTGACTGTGTTGGCATCGATCGAAGAACCCTGTTTTGACATTTGCCGTGTCAAAAAAATGTATGAAGGCCCGTCTCTTAAAACGTAGTGATTTTACAATCTCTTTGCGTGCCGTATAATGTAATGTAATGTAACGTGTTAAAAAAAATAAGTTTGATTTTGGAGGGAATAGGGGACACCCATATCCTCCCTTGTATACTCTACAGGCCTGAATGTCGTATTTGGATAAGAAAGACTTGTGAGCAGTGATGCGTAGGAAACTTGAGGGTTTGGAGTGTCCTTCGTTATTATGGAAATGCAGGCTTAAGTCTGAGTGAGCTAAATACTCAATCTAATGAAATAACCTCTTCACAATGACATAACCAAATATCGACGAAGATCATTATGGTCATGCTATCGAATTCCTACCAAAATCTGTATCATATAAGTTTGATTTATAGAAAAAAGATATCTTTGAAATCTTATGACATGTATCCAATCAAAGTTTCCTTAAAATTCGCATAGGTCGTTATTACATCAGGTTTAATCCCAAGTTGGTCTCATTATTTTTTTATTTGAAATCGGTTTTGTAGTATATTAATCAACTCATTTCCATTAAATTCACACGTATCAATTTAATAAGAGGAAATTGAAATGTAACTTGTAACACGAAATTGAATTCAATAGCACCTGTTTTTAACGGAAATGAGATAGTTTAAATTATATACTTGCAGAAAGTGTTTCTTTTAAAGTTAATTACACTTTATTTATATCGATCATGATAATTTTGCTATCATTGCATCACACGCAAGTTCGCCGACTACTATCAGAAATGAACCAGCAATCTTTAATATATTTTGTATGAAGGTAATTTAAATTCCTCTTATCTGAAATGGTAACTTGCATAAAAATTATCTAGTGTGTTTACACTACATGCACGTTTGTGCATGCAGTTTATGCAGTTTTCGAAGTGTTACATTGTGGTTTTATTAGTACGATAAAATTACGGTTATTATTAGGACTAGCATAGCCTAACTCTTGGTACTAGGAATTTAAAAGATTCCCTAAATATGCCTTTAGTCATTAAAAGTTCAGGTTTTTAGTTCTAGACCGCACTAGTTTTATTAAAATTATTTCAAAACTGTTGTGGATCACTTTGGTGTTGTCACGAAATTGAAAAACGCCAACTGGACCCCTGTCTATCAGGCAAATCATGTTGACGATGCTGTATCAGAGTTCGAGTCAATAATCTCAGCTGCCATCGAAGAGAATACCAAGACAGTTCGAATCAGTAGAAAAAGACTTATCCTTAAGCCATGGATAACACCAGGACTTATCAGATGTATGATACATAGAGACAATCTACATTTAGATGTCCGGAAGCACCCATCCGATCAAAATCGTATACTCGTTTATCACAGGTACAGAAATTTCTTGACAAACCTTCTTCACAAGTTAAAGAGCGAACACGAGACAGCCGAGTTGGAGAAAAACAAAAATGACCCAAAAAAGCTGTGGAAAACCATAAAAACAATCATCGAAAAACCAACAAATAACGAGTCCAACGCAGAACTTCTGAATATTAAAACAACAGCTACGGAATCTGTGCATACATGCAATAAGCACTTCTCAAATATGGGTAAAAATCTGTCGGATAAACTATTAACAGCCCTTAACAAGACCGAGCAACATTTGGCCTCATGTTTCAAGCAAACGAATGCCAGTGATAAAAGCTTTTTCCTACAACCAACCGACGAGAAAGAAGTTAGTAATTTCATCGCACAGCTGCAAATAAATAGTGCCCCTGGACCTGATGGCATAAAACCAGCTCTGATTAAAGATGTAAAATCTGAAATAATTCCTCCACTTACTTATATCTTCAATCTTAGTATTTCGACAGGTTTATTTCCTTCTAGCTGGAAATTGGCAAATGTGATACCAATACACAAATCAGGGCCGAAATCGGATTTGTCAAACTACCGCCCTATTTCATTACTTCCTATTTTCTCCAAAATTTTGGAGAAAATCGTAAATATTCGGCTTATGAATTATCTCGAAAAGTTTGACCTTTTGTCAGCTAAACAGTTTGGCTTTCGACGGCAACGATCTACCGAAAACGCTGTTACGGTCCTCACCAAATTGGTGTCGGAATGCTTGGATCAGGGAGAATGTTGCGTGGGAGTTTTTCTGGATCTTGCCAAAGCTTTCGACACCATTTCAGTGCCAATCCTACTTCAAAAATTTCAATTTTTTGGCGTCAGAGGGTTGGCACTGGAATGGTTTCAGAGTTATCTCACCGGCAGATCGCAAAAGGTCAAAGTGGGTGACATAAGTAGCACTGAACAACCTACTACATTCGGTGTGCCGCAGGGGAGTGTACTGGGTCCATCCCTGTTTATTATGTACATGAATGACATACACACATGTAGTACCGACATATCAGAACTTATTTGCTACGCTGATGACACCGTGGCCCTATTTAGAGGAGGCACTTGGCAGCAGGCTATGCAAAAAACCGAAAATGGCATGTTTCAGGTAAAGAAGTGGTTGGACCACAATCTCCTTACCTTGAACTTTGATAAAACGAAATATCTGTGCTTTCACAAAACCTGCGCATCGCAACCGAGGAATTTGACAGAATTAAAAATTCACGCTTGCAATGACACATCTTGTTGCAACTGCGTTTCAATAAGTCGCGCAGAATGTATTAAATATCTTGGCATTGTAATTGATGAAAAGCTTTCATTCAAACAACAAGTCGACCTCCTATCTAAGAGACTGCGGAAACAAATACACATTATGCGCTTACTTCGAAATTCAGCGGAGAAAGGTCTCTTGGTCTATATTTACTTCACGCTATGCCAGTCAATTCTAAGCTACTGCATTCCAGTGTGGGGAGGTACATGCAAAACAACTATGATACGTCTGGAACGAGCACAGCGATCAGTCATAAAGGTCATGCTTAAAAAACATCGACGGTACCCCACTACTGAGCTATACAGAGAGGCTGCTGTATTGAATGTTCGACAAATATACATAATGAAAGTTTTCACAATTGGACACCGTACCACTCTGAATTCCCCTGAATACCAAAAATTTATTAAAAAACGTGTTTTCCAAATTCCTCTGACACAAGTCAAAACATCTTTTGCCAAAAATCACCTCAACTATAAAATTCCTTTTCTTTATAATGTTGTGGCTCGCGCTTGTGACATTAAGCTATGTACCGTGGCCGTAGCCAAGGTTAAAGTATTAACATGGCTACAGAGTCTATCTTACGCAGAAACGGAAAGTCTACTGGAAACAACTCGATAATAAAAACACACACACGCCCACACACACACACACACACACACACACACACACACACACACACACACACACACACACACACACACACACAAACACCCACACACACACAAAAACACACACACACATACTACACATGCACCCAACTTCAGGTGTTATTATTACCGCTTGTTACTAATTTACTAGTAGTTTATTATTGTTGCCACTATTGTTACATCAATTTAATTTTCTTCTTTATTCGCTCGCTATGACACTACTATGTAAACTGAATTTTTTGTCAATGTTTTACTGGCTTCCGCGATACAGGCTTGTCCTAGTGTGGTAGCCGCTGCTAACTGTTTTAAGTGTGCGTTTTATGAATAAAGATTATTTCTATTTCTAGATTATTTCTATTTCTTTTGATTGACGAGACGTAAGTATAAATAAATATACGTCCAAGTGGAAGTAAGTCCAGATTTAAGCTATGGAAGTGACGGGGTGCGCACAAATGGAAGTATAGTCAACGTCGGTTGCCCAATTAAATCTTGATGTATTGATATTTGGAAGTACATATTCCGTAGACATTTACCAAATAAACGTCTTGTTAGTTCGCGGGCGGGTGCTGGAAAAAAATAATAAAAATATTTGATACTTAGTTGACTCAAATGGCAGGTAACGGATATGTTAGGGCTTTTGGCATTAAACGTACATTTCCTTTGTTATCGTTACCAGAAGCTTCTCTATCAAGTTGTACCAATACCAATTCACTAGAATCGGGTCCTCACGAATATTTGTTCACACCTTTTCGAATATCACTTAACCCTTTCTAACTCGGCAGGTTCGTGAAAGTGTGGAAGAGATGGGTGCAAGTAAAAATTCTCGGTAGCTCGCTATGTTATTATTTGACAAGCTCTCGAGTCGCCGTTAGCTTTTCTCATTGTAAGAGCTGGTTAGCTCCGCTGTGATTTTCTACTTGTTAAAGTTATACCAATTCATTTGTCATGCTATTTAATTTTTATAGGGCTGAGATGTTTTATTTTTCAATGTTTTTGTAATGTCAGAAGTTTGTGAAACAGCCAACTTTATGAAGTAAAGTATATCAATGATTTGTTGATTCCCTTTATTTCGGAGACACAAAATGTTTGATGGGGCAAAGGTAAAAAAAATAAGGAGTGTTTTGTGTCATAGAGTGTGAATGAATGAATTAATGTTACTTATCAGAAAAGAGTTTGGGTGTTAGATTACTCTTTCTCTCTCTTTTAAGAAGAGGTAGCATAGGGCCTAGGTACTCAACCCTGACCGATATCCCACCGGTATTTTGTACGGCATTACCGAGCTTTGAACAGCGCGTTACCGCATACCCATCGGGATCGTTACCGCCGCCGGTACAGTATACCGGTCAAATTTGAGTAGGCCTTAACAAAATCTTCTACTTTTCTACTGCCAAAGTTATCTTTATCGTCGACTACAGTAGTTTTGAACTTACAAAACTTAGCAAATCGATTATTCGCAGCATCGATAATCAATTAACAGTTGCTCGAATGGTGTTAAACCGCCGCATTTCGATTATGGACGATATCGCTGATCTCGCGGCCCGCGGCCCGTGGCCGGCAATCCTGCGCAGCACCGACGCGCGGTAAATCAGCTGCGCGCGCATCGCGAGTTATGGCCGCCGAGCACGGAAGCGGAGCGCCGCAGAGTAAAAAGCTCAGCTTAACTATGCGATAAAAACAGGAGATTTTGTATAAAAACAAACATGAACAATTGATGTTTCGTTAAAAAGACAATCCTTTGTCAAAAATTTACTTTCATTGAGTATTGCAATGCAAAGTTCTCTAGTTTTACCTGTTTCCCAACACGTCAATTGTAAGTTGGTGTTAATTAATCTTGGTGTTAAAGCAAGTTCTTTTTTATACACTCTAACAAGACTGGATATTTTGCATACACAACTATTAATTATTTTTAACAAAGAGCTATAAATTCTGTGTTGCCTATTCATAAAACGCATTCGCTTCTATTTCGGGCTTTCATTAATACAGCTTTAAAATGAAGTACTATAAAATATTTATGGTTCAAATAGCTGTTGAAACTATCAGAACAAAAACTTTGATCGTGAGCGAGTAGTAACCATGATAATTATAGAACTAGTAATAATAATGTAATGATAATTGTTTAAGTTTATGCGCACATAACATTTAAATGTACAATTTCAATAACCTGAAATTTTATTATGGACTTACGTTAGGGAAACATAAATCCTGCTGTTCCATGGGGTACAAAATAAAATCCAAGGAATGCATCAAACATAAATTACATTAGTTGTTTATATTTATGGTTTGCATTTTTTAAACTTTAATGTGATAACACCATATTTATTTATCCCATCCAGAAAGATTTTATCGTGTAATGGTGTCAAAATTTTGTTTAACGACTACAATTTTAACTGTTCCTGCTATCTCGCGTATTATTTATTGGTACTATAACAGGTTTTCATGATTCACATGGAGTGAACATACTCGTATAACACTACGCTGTGGCGTTAAACCAGAAGGGTTGATGTATTGAGTTATTTGTACATACTTTATTAAGGTTCTCTTCTCGCGCGATAAAAACCAATATTTATGACCTTATTAAAATTTTAAATAGGTTCGTAGGAAAGTTAAACACGTATTAAAGTAGGTTTTGTTAGCTCGTGCGATTACTCAATGGGCTTTAGCTCGTGTCATGAACAAAGAAGCGGTTCTGGATTTAGAACTTAAATAAATTTAAAACATTTATGGTGTAAAGTAGAAATTTCTCAGGTGGTCGCCTGGATGTATAGATAGAGGCACCTAGCGCGCAGTGCGGCCGGTTGCGAACATTCGTGAAAGTTCGTTTTACTTGGTTAAGTACATATTTATGCTCTAGGGACTAAGCAAGGCACCTGTCGGTGAGTAGGCGGCCTAAAAGAATTACAAACAATGTCTGTAGGTACGGCCACTGCCATACAAAAGGTGGTTTTCACTAAATTGCTGTGTCGCGTCGCAGTCACCTTAGTATTGTACATTGCCTTACCCTCAAACGGAAAGAATACTTGTTCGCCACTCTTTTTCTAAAAAAGGCATATAAAAAGTTAACCCTTACTAGGATGTGGCGATAATTGGTCGTATTGTTAGTGCGGGCGACACGACGCAACCCGACGCGACACGACGCGACTCGACGCACCTAGGTGTAAAGCCTATTATGGCTAATTAGGATTTGTAATTAGCCAGGGATTTAGATAAATACTTATGGGAGAGTGAGAAATACTGCCAAGTATTTTAAATTAAATACAAACAATTTATCTTAAGTCTGCGTAAAAAAATCATGATAATGAGAGGCAGTTGGCACTGTGTAGATACTTCGAATAACGAAACAAAAAGTGATCACCTTCCACTGAAGACAATCTCACCTTCTACTAAAGATGGCGGAAGTAATTTAAGCAATCGGAGCGTAACAAGATACTTTGATAACCTATCCGTAATTACTTTATGTACTTATCCACTCCCTTTTTTAGTCCAAATTAAATAATTTATTGCTTACATATGAGCGAATAAGTAGATTCACAAAAAAGATTGCTAAATACATACGTCCTAATACATTTTAGGAGGTTAGGAACAAAAAGTGTCATTATTTTACAGTTTGAGAAAATAAATATTCAAGTTGATCTAAGTAATTTTTTATATTTTTATTAACCATTAATGTGTCAATTATTGTGTAAAATTTAATATATAAGGTTATCTTGCAGGTATTTAGGAAAAAAATACATATCAAATGACACCCTTTGATCCAATAGCTTGTAAATGTCACTATTTGATACAATAGTTTTGTAAAATGTCACCTTTTGTATTGTAAAATCTTTTTCACTCCTCTTGCTCAAAAAGTCCGTCATTGTAAGGTACAAGAGTCAGGATAAAATAGCATAAATACCCCTAGGGGATAAAGTTTTTTCTTTTTTAATGTTTGTCTATTACCAATGAATCTACTAAAACGAAAAAGTCTTTATTCATAATTACGAATAAATACTCGCTCGATTTTTGAAAATGGAACTAAAAGCAGCGATCTCTTTTCGGTGAAATCATAGACTTATTTATACTCTGTGACCTTTAGTTTAAAATGCGTGCATTGTGTTTCTTAGCTGCTACAGTAGAAATTTAAAAAGACACTGGCGCGAAATCTTTAGATTTTTTTTCTAATTCCAAACTGATTGAATTGTGTGACTGTAAGTAAGTAATAGGATAGAAATAATTTTAATCTTTTGCCGTCAAGCACAAATCATTTATTTAAATACTGTACACATATGAAAAGTTTATGAAGTGGAGGATAGAAAAATGAGTGGATTCGTTTACGTAAGTATAAACTAGGTATTTAATATTGTATTTTATTTTCTCGCCTTCGTAGTGAAAAGTAGAGTGTAACACACGACGCTAAAACCCATTGTAACTCGGTTTCTATTTATTCCCTCGCTAAAGCTCGGGAATAAAACTACCTCGTATGCAATGGGTCATTTTATCGTCTTGTATAACAATCTACTATTCATTACTCTTTGTTTCTAACCTCCTCATTTATATTTTACACAGCAGTTTTTGTAGTCAATATGTGAAGTTTTGATAGCAATTTTTTATTTATTTCTGTTCGACAGCATATATCGCGAAATGCAACTGTAAAACTATTAACATCCATGATATTAATTTCACGCTGTGCCCGCGGTAATGGCTGCAAGGGTAGGGCTATAAACCATCGCCCACCATGTCCTGGTAATTTCCACTAATTATTGCGGCCACAGAGACTGCGTGCGTGGACTACCTGTGTGCTTTAATTGATATTACATTTGATATCGGGCTCTGGAATTTTCTATGAAAGTAGTATACTGGCAATCAGCCACCCAATGTGTATGAATACGTTGCTTGCAGGAAGATTGCAGGTTTCAGAAAACGTCGCAGTTTTGTTAGTGAAACATCGAATTGCGTTTCATAACGTCAAGTACTTGCAGCTTCATTTTGTATGTATGTGTGAACTGTAAATCTTCTAGGAACACGAAATACCCTTTTTATTGAAATAGATCGAAAAATTAATCGATTGTATTCAAACAATGATTATTATTTCTATATTTTTCAAAATTTGTAAGTGGCCCATTTCACGATCTTTTTTTTCAGAATTACTGGACAGTGGCTGCATAGAAATTCAAAATAATTATTGAACATAATTGTGATTTCAAAGATTTTTTTTATAATACTATTAACTTAGATAATATAACCTAGGAGCCGAGTCCTTGTATATAAAGTGAGGCAAAAAAGCTGTGCCAAAATGGCTCCCCATACAGCCATTCTGGTAGCGGTTACGACTTAGAGTGCACACATTTGTGTCGAAACATATTTTTTCAGTAACTTTGTTCCGTCACAATGAGTAGCCGTGTCGACCGTTGTTCCGTCGCCGTTTCGAAAAGTGGGGACGATTTGTAACATTTGGTAACAGTAACCTTTAGTCGCACTGCGTTGTCGCCGCGTAGTCACATCGCGACGTATTTGTGCTTACTTCTATCAGGAATTCATTCATTCATTCGTTCAGCAGTTCCTTTGACTCGTGAAGTGACAAATATGGTGACATGAACTATTAATTAAAATAAAAGGTAGCGCCATCTTTTTCCAGGCAAGTAATATTTATAAACAGATTTTGTTCGATATTGTTTTTATTAATGCTCAAATCGTAATAGGAAAAAAATTTGATTGTGTAATTTTATCAAATAGAATGAAATTTACTAACGCGCCACAATATTATCACAGTTTTAGTAGTGTGGTGGTAAGTAAACATTATTTATTTGTACACACCGAGTGCTCAAATGCTTTTAATTATTCATAATAGTTAATGTCAAAACAAAAAATAATATATTTTAGCAATATTAAACAGTAAAATTGATAAATATTAAAAAAAAGCATTTTTTTTTAGGTGAAAATATTCTCGTCACAACTAGTCACAAAGTAACTATAATGTGTCGACATGGTTACGTAAAGTCGTCACAAAGTAACGGGAATTCAAAAATGGTTTGTCAATTTTTTTGCTTCCAGCGTTTCTCAAAGTTTCGATATTTGTTGCAGGGTCAAAAAAATCCAACATTTCTGGAACAAGCGGTCGTTGTCAGAATAAAGAAAAATAAATTATGCTACTTACTTATAAAAGTGGAATATTGTCTATTTCAACTCGTGAGATGTACTCGTACCTATTAAACTGAACAGATTGCATAACCTATTTTATTAGTAAAGGGGCTGTTTATTTATACTGAAATAAATATTATACCTTCTTCTTATAGCTTCTCATTTTACAACTCACCCCAATATTGTTATGCTAATAAGTCAATACCTAGTTGGTTTGATCGGCATGATCAAACCTTAGCCTCGCCCCCGTAGCATGGCCATCGAAATATGATAAAATCGCGTCTTGGCGCATAATGTCCTTTTCTCAAAATGTCCTTTCTCAGAATGTCCTTTCTCAAAAAGTCCTTTTCTCAAAATGGATTTTTCTCGAAATGTCCTTTTACTCGACTTTTACTTTTAATGTTAATAATGATAAATAAATAATATTTTTGACTACAAATAAGGAGACTGGTTCATGATTATTATTACTTTTTTATTTCTGATCCTTTCCATCATTTTTCTACAATTTTATAACTACATTACTCATTATTTTATAACATTCTTAGACTTAATAAATATTTGCATGCATTGCATGTCTGTTTTTGATGATAATTTAGATAAGCGACTAACTAAAAATGCTTTAATATGTATTTGTTAAAAAATATTGCATATTAAAAGGACATTTTGAGAAAAGGACGTTTCGAGAAAAAGTCATTTTGAGAAAACGACTTTTTGAGAAAGGACATTTCTAGAAAAGGACATTATGAGAAAGGACATTATGCGCCAAGACGTAAAATCGCGTGATATAGCGTTTTATCAACATTCAACTGTCGAAATACATTGTCTTTTGACAGTTACACGTGATAAATCGCTATATTATATCGTGTTTCGGTAGGCATGCTAGGGGGCAGAAAACAAAGGCAATATTTGAGAGTGAGTGGATTTGGTGACGCTCATTTGTATAAGATAGATTATCTGGTATTCCGGAACATTGTCGTAACGTTACAACACATTGTGTTGTAATGTTACCATCCCGTTACCACACAATGTTACAACTTTGTACTCTAGTTGCAAACTGAGCACAAAGTGTATAGAATGTATGGACACAGATAATTGTGAATTATGTCCACACAGCGACGACACAAAGTTACTGAAACTAGTTTCCCTAACTTTGTTACTGAACTGTTACAACACCTTTAAACAAAACCCCACACAGCCGCAAATAGTCGCAATGTGTCGTATCAGTTACGAAACTGTAGCGACTTGTTACATCTGTTGAAAATCTGTGACCAAAAATGGTTGTATGGGTCAGCTGGCAAAACTCAAAAACCAAATTAAAAACTTTAAAAAGTCTTTAATAAAACCGCGCTAGTTCTCACTTTGTTCTTATTAGAATATCTGAAACTACGAGTAGGTACTTAAGTACACAATATTTAAAATCACAAACTTTAATCTTTTTCCGTGATCTGCCAGTTTCGGCCGCCTATGTAACTGTATTTTGTAACCGGTTACAAAAGGAGAAAAAATTCTCATTTCTCGCAACCAGTTACAAACTAAAATATTTTCGGACGCCTTTGTAACTACGTTTCGTAACCGCTTTGAGGTTACAAAAGAAGATGGTTTATTCTTTTCTCGTTACCACTTAGGTGTAGATATCCCGTTTGCCAGAAGAGAAAATACAAGAAAGATATGAATCAAAATGTTAATATTACCTTTAAGCCCTCAAACAACAGTTACCATCATAAATAACCACCAGTTAGATGGTGTTCGGCCGAAGAACAACACATTCGGTTATTTTAATTGCGTTGTACGGTTGTTCGGTTTTTTGTTCTGCCTAAGGGTCAGTTCACACCAAAACGCGACACGACACCGTCGTCGCGTCGCGCACTTTTAATAAAAATAGAATAGAATAAAGAAAATAAGCTTTTTTTATGCACAACGTGATAGTGCTTGGCCTTCACCTGATGTTATGTGACGATAAGGCCGAAGGTGGAAACGTATTACACACGGAATCCTCATCACTGAGGAACTGGCTATCTTACCTCTAACTGCCAGAACACTTACGTTACGTAGAACTTATTCACTAGGTACGCAAAAAGGTGAAGGTAGTCAAGGCAGTTTCGAGATGGGTCGAGTTGCATATTATAAATGGCTTTTTGGTAGCCTAGTCACATTTTGTAGCATAACGTTCTCAAATGTTAGCAGGCAATAGAAAACAAAAAGCCATCTCTCCCTAAAGTTATCATATGTTTAAAGACCTCCGTGGTAGAGTGGCTTGTGGACTGGTTTTCAAAGTGTCACCATCTCTGAGATCCCGGGTTCGACCCCGGCTGGTTCAATTTAGAAAACAAACTTTCATAATATATTGGCTCAGGTCTGGGTGTTTGTAGTTCCATTGTTGTTTGATTTCCATAACACAAGTGCTTTAGCTACTTACTTTGGAATCAGAGCAATGTTTGTGATGTTGTTTTTATTTTATTTATTTATTAATTTCAAAATAAAAATTAAATTAAAATGAGTATGTTACTAGAATTACCTTTGCAAAATGTTGCTCCTTGGTTGTTCCACAAGAAAATACCATATTTCACGTTGCGCGGCGCGAAACCACTGGCCTCGTCAAGCATCCTCGCGTCGCGTCGCGTTGCGTCCCAGTGTGAACTGACCCTTATCATAAGCCGTGAATATAAATTGTAACAAGTCATCGAGCTCAGTAATTATCCGTGTTGATGAATAATTGAATATTTTAAAATTTGCCTTAAGAAATTCAATTTGTTGCTTTTTGCAAGCCGAAAAAATAGATTGAGTTGTTTAAACATGTGGCTGGCATTTCAAGAAGTTGAAAAATAACTTTTACAGTTCGAAGAAATGATAATAGAAAGTCATCTACGTCTGATATTAAATCAACTGTAATTAACTCTAAAGTTTCTAAATAAATCATTTCTATCCTGCAGTACATTATTATGTTTATAAATTGTGTGGGTACTGACTGGGTACACATCTTGTACCTACTTAATTAAAATTATGTAGACGCCACTTAGCAAACACGTAGGTATTGATATCGATCTTCAACCGAAATAAAATTTTGTAAGATAATCATAATCACACAAGAGTCAGTGCACGCTTTAACTCTTGGCTACGCAAAGCGACGGATGGCGAGCGAAATATTTGATCGAAACACGGAAATACTTAATTTTTTTTAGCACGTTCGACTCGCTCACCGCTCAAATGCACAATGTCTAAAAAATAAAATTGGCTAAATATTTTTTTATAGGTAGATAAGCTCCCTTAGTAATAGTAAAAGTTTTTACATTTTGTGTCGAAACTTTTTTTAAAACCATATTGTGGTTTGTTTGTGGCCGGTGCTGGACCTGGCTAAGGTAGATACAATCGCCATTCTGCTGTTACTTTCATACATTTGTGAAGTTGAAATGACTTTTTATTTCAAGCAACTGAAAGTTCAGAAACTTTTTTCTATTACTAAGGGAGCTTATTCCTACCTATAAAAAATATTCAGCCTATTTGATTTTTTTAGACATTGCCCATTCTGCGTTCGCCGCTTCAGGCAGGCCGTAAACCTCAAACCCAATTTCTGTGATACCTCCGACGAGACGTCCAGCCGTTCAATCACGTCGCGGCGTCGGCTCGCGGTCGCCACGGAAGCGTGTCGGTCACGCGCCCGTGAAGGTCGCCGCGCGCTGCTCGTCATGATCGATGACTTTCCATTTAGGAGGAGCTTCTGCGCTTCCATGTTATTTGATATTGTGTACACGGTTTCATACAAGTTACTTATATTATACCTACAACATTGAGTTATTTTTATATTTAAAAATATTTTGGTGAACGACTAATTGGTGCCCACAAATGTATATCTCTGTTCTGACCCCCTGGCCCCTACCCCTAGACATAAAGTCAAAGTCAAAGTCAAATAAGCTTTATTCAAATAAACTTAATTATTAAGTACTTTTGAATCGTCTATATTTTCCTACCACCCGTTCCAGACTTTTTTAGCTGACAAGAAGAACGGGCGCAAGAAACTTATCAGCTGTAACAGCCATAAGTAACGATATTTACAAACTTGAATATATCGTTACCAGAAAATTACAACAGGGTGACAGGATTATTGGCAACAACATAGACTTATTATATTACTTCAACAAAGTACTTATTAGCAAGTTATGTGTTACATCATTTCCACGCATTTAGATCTTTAAGATAATCATCTACTTTATAATAACCTTTACCCATGAGCGTTTTTTTAACATGGTTTTTAAATTCATGCAAAGGAAGATCAATCACTTGTTGTGGAACTTTATTAAATACAAATGCTGTGTGTTCTATACCCTTCAGCCGTTTTCGAAACCAAGTTTTTAAACCAGTTGCGAGAGAAGAATATAAAAAAAAATTCGAAACTGGTTTCGAAAACACTTCCCTCATTTTTGTTTGTTGCTCTAGTCTATGAGCTTGTACAGTACTAGAGTTCATAATGAACTCATAAATAATTTAATAGGTTATTATTTTTCTAATCAAAAGATAAAACCAAGAATATACAGTGCGAAATCGAAGTCATTGGCAATCTTTTTAACTAAAAATCTAACCGCAATATTGACAACTTTAGGATTGGCATCCAGTAATCTTCTTGAGATTTTTATGTTTATTTCATCTTGAATTTTTACCTTTGATTAAAAAACTCTGAAAATTATCAATACCGCGGTAAAATTATTATTTTCCTGACTTCGATTTCACCCTCCATATAAAGATGTTATCTCATACCACTAAGTAATAAACAAACAAATATTAGTAGGTACTTAAACGGAAAACCAGTTAAGTTTCCAAAGCTGCCGATTTTATGGCGGATAAGTTATTAAAACAAAGTTTATAGCTATAACGGCACTCGGTACCAGTATCGCGCTCCAGTTCGGATTAATTGGGTTTTAATTAACTGTTTGTTACTTAGTTGTTACAATAACAACGGTTATAAGGGCATTATTGGGGCATGCACAAGTTGGTGTTAATATTTTTTTATCTTTGATAAAACCACATAAAGCTGATAAGGGCCTATGTATAGCTCAAAATGGCGCCCTAATCTTAATTAAATAGTAGATTGTTATACAAGACGCTAAAATGACCCATTGCATACGAGGTAGTTTTATTCCCGAGCTTTAGCGGTGGAATAAATAGAAACCGAGTTACAATGGGTTTAGCGTCGTGTGTTACACTCTACTTTTCACTACGAAGGCGAGAAAATAAAATACAATATTAAATACCTAGTTTATACTTACGTAAACGAATCCACTCATTTTTCTATCCTCCACTTCATAAACTTTTCATACAGTATTTAAATAAATGATTTGTGCTTGACGGCAGAAGATTAAAATTATTTCTTTTTCTATTACTTACTTGCAGTCACACAATTCATGAAATCAGTTTGGTATTAGAGAAAAATTCTAAAGATTTCGCGCCTTTTTTAATTTCTACTGTAGCAGCTAAGAAACACAATGCACGCATTCTACGATCAAACAAAGTCACAGAGTATAAATAAGTCTATGATTTCACCAAAGAGATCGCTGCTTTTAGTTCCATTTTCAAAAATTAAAATGAGAAACAGTATAAGTCGAGCGAGTCTTTATTCGTGATTATGAATAAAGACTTTTTCGTTTTAGTAGGCTCATTGGTAATAGACAAACATTAAAAAAGAAAAAACTTTATCCCCTAGGGGTAATTTTGCTATTTTATCCTGGCTCTTGTACCTTACAGTGACGGACTTTTAGAGCAAGAGGAGGGAAAAATAATTTATTGCTTACTAAGTACATCATCACACATTTAAATAATTAAAATTATCGATTAAAGCTAGTTATATAGTTTAATCAAAAACAATAACTTCAGTAAAATATAGTTCGTTGTAGTAGTACCTACCTAGTAGGCAAAATAGCAAAAGGCCAGGCGTTAAACCACTGCGCCACTGAGCTCCTATAGGCTATAATTATACTATACATGACCTTTGTCAAGTAAAGCTAATTTATTATTATCCTTAATTGATAGATTTCACTATATTTCAAGCTATATACTGATTCCTGTCGTATGAGATTTGCTCTAAAGTAAATAGGTAATCATTCTACTAAAGTCGCAAAGGGGTAGAAATGACACTGCAATTTTCGACGTTCTGGGCCATTATTCATATAGTACCGCAGCCCGTAGTACATTCAAATTACGAAAAAGGTTACCGTTTGCCGTTGTGATATAGTTATTTATTACGATCGCAACTCGCCGTAACCTATATTTGTATTTCTCCAAAAATGATATACTTTTTATTTTTCGAGGTTTATCACATGGTTTAGCTATTGTCGTGTTCTACAGCTTTGTTTGATTGCCACTGATAATAGTAAAACTATGGAAAGTGACCATACACAGATTTAAGACCAGATGAAAATAGATGGACTTTAGCTGGTCTTCAATCTGTGTATTAGCTACTTTTTATAGTCTTACTATTATCTGTGGCAATCAAACAAAGCTGTAGAACACGACAATACCTAAACCATATGGTAAACCTCGAAAAAAAAATTTTTTTTTTGGCATATACAAATATAGGTTACGGCGGGTTGCGATCTGTAAAACTTGGGTTAAAGTATCTATAATTTCGTAACAAATAACTATATCACAACGGCGAACGGTAACCTTTTTGGTAATTTAAATGTACTAAGGGCTACTGTAGGTACTAATAGTATGATATATCCTGAACGGTCCGTTGCGTGGTGTGACGTCACTGGCGACTGATCTGAACCGTAACAGTATTGTGTACCAAGTGTACCGAAGCATGGTACACACTCACTGGAGCGCAGACAGTGGCTGAGATATGATGAAGGTATGAACATACTGGTCTTACTTAATCAAATATTCAAGACTGTGTCGAGAAAATACTGGCAAAAATACAAAATATGTAAGGTAGCGGCCGCCCGCGGTTTCACCCACGTGGTTCCCGTTCCCATGGGAATATCAGGATAAAAAGAATTCTATGATTTAATTTAGGCTATTTACTTTCTGTGTGCCAAATTTCAACTAAATCCTTTCAGTAGTTTTTGCGTGATTGAGGAACAAACATCCAAACCCACAAACTTTCACATTAATAATATTAGTAGGATGAAAAATTCATGCCAAAAATTCTATGGACTTTGACCAAAACTGCGCTCTATTAAGTATAGTGGCAATGTATAGTATTTTGCCTTTTAATTCTTCGGTATAATAATGATTTCTTTACACTTTGGGATGTTGGAGAAATCTTAAATTATTTTGGAGCATTTTGTAGTATTGCCATGTATTTTGCTTTCTCTGTGACAGCTCTTTTAGCAAACAGAGTGTAGTGATTTTACACTCTCTAATAAATACCTATATTTTATTTATTTTTATTTTAAGACACATCATAATACATTCTATTATATCTAAATGTTCTCTTTCACAAATAACGACAAATTGTTTTACTTTCTTTCATACCTATGCGACATGTTATTTTATATGAATGGTTTCTTCAATTTAAACTACTTTGGCCTTAAATTATAAAACCTACTTACCCATAAAAATATGTTTAGAGTACCTTTTCGACGATAATTGAAGAACTAGAAAACATATATTAATATTTTCTTAGGATTAACATAACTTACGAATAATTTCAGTGTGTTCATTTGAGTCAACCATAGACTTATTATATTACAAGCGGAGTCAAGGTCAACCCTAAAATACCTATAAGTACTATAGTTCCCTTTCACCGAAATTACCTATACATTAGTTTGATGAAATTCTTCTGTCGGCAAATGTCTTTTTCGAGGTGTCGTAAAACAGACATTTCCATATACCGCTGCTGTTTACGACTGTTAATTTATTCAACCGCCACTTTCCATAGATTTGTCAATATTTGCACCTTTTGTGAGAAATCTGTATTAAAACAGAATGATGCTTATATAACAGATTTTTATTAACTGTAGACATGTTAAAATATGACATTATATAAACCTCTGATTTCTGACAAAGCTGATAAGTTTCTTGCGCCCATTATTCTTGTCAACTAAAAAAGTCTTGAATGGGTGGTAAGAAAATATAGACAATTCAAAACACTTAATGTCTAAGTTTATTTAAATAAAGAGTTTTTCATTTCATTTCACAAAAACGTAAAGCTAAATATGGCCCTACCTATACTTGATTAGATATTTCGAGGTTAAAAAAGATATAAGTACAAGCAGAATTTGTAATGCCAACAACCTCAGCAGGAGTAGAGTACTAACATTATAAACAACAACATTTTGTACTACGACTTTTCCGAAAAGAGACAAAAAAAAAATCGACTTTTCATACAAAAGTCGATCAGCTATTCGGATATTGTATGGAAAGTCTTTCGGACATTAGTAATAGCATAGTTTGTCTGTTTTAGGAAAAGTCGTAGAACAAATAATGTTGTTCTTTATAAAGTTGTAATCTACTCCTGCGCTGTTACAAATATCCCTGTATTTGGTGCACTTTTTATTGAAGTATAACCAATTATTTAAAAAATCCTAATTGTTTTTTCTTTTGTTACAGGTGAGTACGCAGCGACATGAGTCAGTACGTAAAATCCTCGATAAAATTATTCCTACCTAATGATTATTTGAAGCGCCTGATAATAAGTCAATTTAGCCGCGATGCCGGCTCATGAATTATTACGGAGTGTGTTGGCAACTGCCTGATTGATGGATCGTCTGTGTACGTTTCCAATGCACCACGAAAAGTTATTTAAAGTGAACGAAAACTAGAACGTCTCGTTTGAAAAACGACTTCAGTCGAAAACTCTTCTAGTCTTTCTTTTGAAGAAGCAAAACAATAAATAATTCAAACATTATTTACTTCAATTAATAATTAGATGCTGATTTAGAAGATTTTCTTTTAACTTTTTAGCACAAGTTTTGTGTCATTATATTGATGTAAATATTTTTTTTAACGCCACATCTAATGTCGAACGCAATTGGTATAACCCAAACCCATTTAAAACCTTAAATTAGGACATCAACCAAACCAACCAAGTGTTTGTGCGGAAAGAGAAACGTCATGGTATTTGTGCTTGATTACCATTTTTGTCATGTTGTCGACACTGTTACGTCATTATAGTGCGACTCTAATATCTTGATATCTATCAAGTCAAGATAGTCGCACTACAATGACGTAAAGGTGCCGTCAACATGACAAAAACGGTAATACGGTACTCTTTTCGCACAGACTAATAAACTAAACATAGGTCAGTAGATATATCGTGTTACATTGAAAACAGACAAAAGATTGAAACTTTATTAAATATATTATATTTCTAATTATCGTCTGAAATGAAATTAAAATGAGGGAGAAGCGGAATAAATGTATTTGTAATTAACATTTAAAGTGAAGTAATTATTTTATAATTAAAAATCATTATCTATGACTGATGGATTTTCAACGTGATGAATTAACTGAACTTTATAGAAAAACACATTTGTATGGTCTCCATTAATAGGGAATATGCATCAACTTTTTTTTTAAATCTTAATCAAAAGTATAATGCGTGAGAAAATTAACTGTAATATTAAAACTTTTCTCTTGCGTTTTGTTCTCGTGATATAGTTACTTGAAGTTAGCGCGCAGCAGCACCCGCCGAAAACGCTCCATACAAAACGGTGACGTCACACATCACGTTTCAGGGGCCCTATTTTTGAATCGCTCGGCTGGCGTCGAGCGCTCGTTTCTACTGATTTTCGTTCGACAAATCAACTCAAATGTATGGGATGTCGAACGAAAATCAGTAGAAACGAGCGCTCTACGCCAGCCGAGCGATTCAAAAATAGGGGCCCAGGTGTGTTTCGGCGCATTTAATATGGAGTTAGCCAATAATCTTCAATTATCTCCCTAAATTTTGCGTTTAAGTACATACGTGTCATACAAAATATTGTTTCATATTCGATATTCTATCTGACTGTAAAGTGCATTATATCCTAAATGAAAAAAAAAATATCGTTATTTTCCCCTGATTTCATCGTGTGATAAAACTAAAATAACACGTTTTCTTTATTTATTTTCCTGTTCCATCATGTTTTTATACGTGTCCGCAGCGATCAAGCTCAAATTCATCAAAATCGGTGACTTATGCATATTCCCTATTATAGTAAGTATTGAAAGGTAAAATAGCTTTTCATTGAAAAAAGTTCAAGTATTTTTACATATCACTCACGTCAAACGAATTTAATTTTGGTTTGAAAAATAACATACGTTACTTAATTATTTCAATCGAAAATTCCAAACTATTCAAAAAGTGTCGGCCGCTTTTAGAAGCGTTTAATTTTATAGCCATATGTTATTTTATAGGTATAAGGTTACTTCTGAACCCTTATTGCGCGCGGCCCGACACGCACTTGACCGGTTTATATACTTACATCTGGCCTTTTTATTATTAATCTCGACCACAGATTAAACAGCCAGGTACCTACATAATCTCTGTAATTTTAATAGGTTTTAAATTTTATAACTCGCGAGACCTTAAAGATTCTAAAGCAACTAAGTTAATAGGAATTTTAATACATTTTATATCCATTAAAGGGAAAGAGATAACTGGCAGATATTAAATGGCAATCAGATTAATGTCTAGGCTTTCTAAGTTATTTGCTAAGTAACTCGTAATAACTTGAAAAAAAGTATCATTTTATGAAGACTTAGATTTAATGGCTAATGGTTTTCTGTGGATCATAATTGCTTGATTGAAAATGGAGGATGAATTTTATGTCAATTCATAGTATGTGAGGAAATTCATAGATATATTAAAATATCTGACCCGGGGATATATTTTGTAAAGCCTTTTGAATTGGACATTAAAAAACCTTTGTAAAATCACTGTGCCAGAAATCATGGAGATATTATTGCAATTTTATTCTTTAAGTCGATGTATAAGTAATAAATACCAGACATAATAAAATAGTTTTTATTTAGTCTTGTGGTGTTAATAGCATCCAACCATGCAACAGCAATAAATAATGATACGCAATGATTTAAAGCCATTTACATTAAAAGTAATATAGTAAAAGAGATACAAAATTTTATTAAAAATGTTACCTATAGTTGAAACAATAAATTTCGTCTTTATCGACACTAAAGTTTTAATTCCAAGTATTTTTCTTACTATCTTTTTAATATATTTATTTTATTTAATAGGCAAAAGACGTACCTGCTGCCGTTTCCTACATTAACATTATCGGCAATCAAGATTAAATAGATAAATGTACAAAAAAAAGTTCTACAAAAAGTTTTCCTTAAGCCGTTTTAAGTAAATTATTTTTTCTCCTTTAGATACAGGGAAAAAGTATAAAATATTAAGGTGGATACTCCACAGAATCCTTATTCCGACGTTTTTATTTAAAATAATAAGTTGCTAATAGAAAAAGATTTATTTCTAATGGACTTCACGTGGAATTTTAAGGACCGATTGTCTAGTATTTTTGGAAGTTACATTACATTTCCTCATAGTCATTCGTAGAAGTTGATGGCAAATGTCGAAAACGGCCACTTTTAGCAATCACCCACGATATTTGTTTATTTTCATGCATGATTGCCGCTTGACAACCCCGATCACCAAGGAAAAAAAGCACAGAACCGTCTTCTTATAAAATACAAATTAACTTATTTACTCAATCTAAAAGATTAAGCCCGAGCTTATAACTAAATCTCAGTGGAGCTTTAACTGAATCTCACACGAGCTTAAAGATAAGATCGCAGCATCTCAATTAGTGTGACAGGCGGGTGATTCTGTCTCATTTGCATATCTCCCATCTCTGTCGCGGCTGTCGGCGACTACCGAGTCCACCCGACCGCTACCGACGTTACAGCTGTCAACTTTACATGGTGTGTCAAGTTTATAGATGTCAATCATGATAATGGTGATGGTAATCGAATTAATGCTTGTAATTTACTCTCTGAGAGTAATATAAAGTATTATAGTTTTGTCACAGAATTTACAGGGTGTCCCAAAAGTTTGCCACATGGAGGGATAGTACTTTAAATATTAAAGCACAGATTACATAATACTATAGTAATTAAAGTTAGGAAATTTTACTGAAGGAAAACTTAATTTTGTTTTTAAAAAGAAACGGAACTGTATTCAAAGATTTTTTTTGATCCCATACGATACGATACAAATTAATACAATCCGTAATAATTAAAATTTAAATGATAGGTATCGTAAAAATAAATAAATTTATTTTTCGTTTTTGGTGGGTTCGATTCCTGGTTAAGACATGCGATTTTTCAAAAATCTTAGAATGCAGTTCCACTTATCTTTAAAAACAAAATGAAGTCTCGTTTCGGTAAAATTTCCCATCTTCAATATTTAAGGTACTTTTCCTCCGTGTGGCATAGTTTTGGGACACCTGTATAATAATAGTACTAACGTTTTGTTATGGGTTATAATAAGAGTCCATAGTTAATTGTTGCTTTTAGCAAAGTAGTGTCAAAAAGTACTATAGTACATATCTATAGTTCAGCTATCTGTTCGTCTATTGAAACTACATTATAAACCTTTTCGATTATTCTGCTTTAAAACAATTCGTCAAAATGCAATTCCTGGTCGGTCGGCCCAGGCTACATGGAATGACGCAGTGTAGGCGGACCTCACGACGCGACTATCGCGTCGCGGGATCGCTGCGTCGCGCGACTGTCGCCTTGACGTATGGGAGTTATCGCCAGTTTTAAGTTATAGGCGTTAGCGAGTGTAGAACAACAGATTGTATGGTATCTTGATAGATTCAAAAGTTAATTCCTCTGAGTGAATCAAGTGGAGTTATAAATAATTTACTTATGGATAATACGAAAAATAAATGGAAGCGTTTTTGATTAAAGCAGGAAGTAAAATTATTACCTACTGTATGAATAATACCTGCTTAGTTAATTAATAATAATTAAGTATCATAAGCCACCTTTACTTCACAATTCAAAATTATTGAAATTATTATAGCAACATGCAATTATTTTTTCTTGTTAAGACTGTATATCCGCATTTCAAACAAATTACCGTATTTCCAAAAAAGTTATCTAAAGAATCAAAGCTATTGATGTAAACTTTAGTTTTAGGAAGCAAAATTCTTAAATAAGTGCCGTGTAGAGAGAAAAACATAATAAATTATCAGGTATTTTAAAACGAAGACAACCTGTTCAAGTGGAATTTCAAATTTGCTTTTCAGAGGTATTTTTCACAAACGTTTCAGCTGTGACAAATAAGAATACGACTCAAGGAGTGCCCTGTAGAGATAAAATTAAAAAAAATATTTTAATTACAGAGAAACTCAATATTAATTAATCCTCAAATCGGTACACTTTGACATGTTTTTTACTGGTATTTACAGATTCTAAAGTCATTTTTATTTTTCTGAGAAATAATGAGGTAGTTGTTTATTGGAATTGCGTATTTTGTATTTACATACTTATATTTATTTAATTATTTAATTGGAATTTTCAAAGTTCGCCCTCATTACGGCTCGCGCATAGTTGAATTGATCATTTGTATTGAAATTTAAAAAATGGAACGTGATGCGCGTGATTTAGTTCGAATACATTCCATTCCATACCAGTGTTTGTACTTTGCTGGAATTCAATAGAAGGCTTATAGAATTAACTTTTATTAAAATAAAAAACAAAATAAATTGATAATTAAGTCTGGTTTCGCACCTTGGAGCAATAAATATTTAAATAAACAATTATAAACGCTATTTGTAGTCGTTCACAATATATTTACCGACGTGTGCGCGTGGGCACGGCCGGGGGCGGTGCGGACGAGTTTGAGAAGCGGTGGCTAATTTATAGTATATTGCATTGTCTGGACATAAAGGCAGACAATTTCAGAACCATTATATCAATAACTATTAGGTGTGGTTTTATTAATGTGTTAGACATTTATAACTCTATACTTTACATATTTCTTTCGAAAAGGAAAACTGTCGTATAATATACTTTAAGTAGGTATTTACTGAAAGTAATTTTAATAGAAAAAAATATAACTTATGTGTCATTTCGCGTATGTCATTTCGCGTATGTGTCATTTCGTGTAATCAAAATGTGTCGTAACATAATGCCTGAAATTGAAAAAAAACGAATCCAAAAGTTTAAATAAAGCTAAGGACCGAAAAACGTACGTTAAGCCAAATCAAAAGCAATAATCCATAATTCTATAATAGTTACGAGTAAATACAATGTTTTGTATCACAACCTAATCAAAAATTACAACAATATAGCGGTGCAGACAACATGAACACATTCTGAAAAACGTGTTACATGGATGTTGTTTTCTGGGGTTGTTTACAGACTGTAATTAAACAATCCCAAACCACTGTGATTGTGGTATTTACCAATAACTATTTAACTCTGTAGTTTAAGGGGTCAAGCGTAAATATTGCGAAGGTAAGCCGTTTTACAAAAATGTTATGATCTGCATTGCCTCTGCAGTGGGCTATAATAATACGATTTCTGTATAAACTGAATAATTTAAAGAAGAGTACTACTACGCATGTTAACTAATAATCTCATTCTCTCACTTTTTCATTCACTCATTCCCACTACAGAGCGAGAGTTCATTATAAATAAAACACGTTTTACGAATTACAGCGCGTATATTGGTTAATTCAGATGTTATTTTGGTATTATTTAGTTTTGATTTGTTGGTATTTTAGGTTTCCCGACGTTTCGACACCTTTGCAGGGGCCGTGGTCACGGTACAACTGCCCCTGAATTAACCAATATACGCGCTGTAACCAGTAAAAAGTGTTTTATTTATAATGAAGCTTAGTTTATACGATAGTTTATGTTGTATGTTGTCAGTAAGAGAAATTCTTCAACGCATTTGTTTAACATTAGGTCTCATTACACAACGATGGGTTGTGTAGTACGAGTGTTCAATCGTGTAAACGGCGATGATATCTCGCGAGTGGGCCGCGTTAGTTGTAACAAGTCACAAGAGATAGCGGGCACAAAAGACCCGTGCATCGGGCGAATGTTCGCGGTATCGCGCCATCGGACGTGGCTCTCAAACTGTGGGCGGGCGGAAATATTCACCGGAGATAACCGACCGGATTAAAAAAGAAACAATTTTTTTTTTCAAATTGAATTTGATATTAAAATTGAAAAGGTAATACTATTACATAGAGGTTGAAATTTAAACTCCATCTACCAGTTTCCTAAACTGCGGAAACAATTTCGTCTAATCAATTTTTTTAATCTAATTCTATTTTGATATGTACAAATGTAAATAATTAAATTGATTCAAGGAAAAAGACATGCTATTGTTTTCCTGAAATTCTTACGGGACTCGGGAGACGAAATTTCATGCGAACAAAACTGCTAAAAATCTAGTTATTAATAAATGTGTCTTAATGTACTGTTGCATTATATAAATATTAAATTGCTATCATTATGTTGGTACGAAATATAGATGCAAAATATTTCTAACGTAACAAAAACAAGTATTGGTACTTTTTTATATCGGACAATATCACGTACATTTGCTCCGAATCCAAAGTAAGAAGCTAAAGCACTTGTGTCATGGAAATCTGAGACAACGGTGGAGAGACATCAGAAACACCCAACTGAGCCAATATAGAAAAGTTCCTTTTCTATATTTACCCAGCCGGAGATTAAACCCGGGACCTGAGAGATGGCGACACGACACACCTCGAAAACACTCGACCACGGAGCTCGTCAATTCAGTAGTAATATTTCCCCATTGTAATAAAAATATATTGAATTTTCATATCTTCTTCAGTGGTGTAACGTTTGAGCACCGCTGGCCCACTCGATCGTGTCCAGACGATCTCTCGATAACCGCAGAGCCATCGACTAATGCGACGTGGACATATGTGTCTCCAGATCTAAGCCGGTGCTCCCATACAAATCTAATGCGTTTGTAGCCACCCTTAAGCCTGTTTATGATGTGGAAAGAGAAACATTCAAACTGTTTGCACTTAAACGAAGAGATATGCTTGTGTGGCCAATAAAATAATAGGAAAAGTGCACTTTGCTTTTCATTTTGAAATCTTTTGAAGTAGAGTGAATTTCTATAGGGAGGTCTGCCATCCGTCTGGGTTTCCCCGGATATATCCTAGTTTGTAGGGCGTCCGGGGACCGTCCGGGAGAGGTTCTTAAATAATACTTACTTACGTCTTTAATACTATGTGTACTATGGGAAAGGAAGTTAGGTTTCTATTTTATTATAATTTCTTTTCAAGGGCGTTCGGAAAATTCTTTATTTCACTCAATTGTCCGGGGTTTTTGAAATTTTTGTCCGTGTTCCGTAATTTAGATGATGGCAGGCCCAAATAAGTAGTATAATATGTTATACTACATTTTAAGACCAAATTCAATCTCATACGAGTTTTTCTATAGAAAGTGCCGGTTCTCCTTTCGATTGATCGATGTGTCATGTATGTAGGTAACGAGATAGGATAGGTATGCAATCGATACGCAGTGGAATGATAATTTATTGTACCTAACCGTGAGATTAGTCTAGTATGTACTAACCTGGGCTTTATTAATAAGCGAAGTGTAGCTTAACACCTATGACTTAGCAATATTACTCCTTACGTTTGACGTCTCAATGCGTCACAATTCTTAAGCAAACTTTTTGGTTAAACTAGGTGTAAACTTAATTTTAACTCTACCGAATAAGTGATAAATTAAAGTCCCGTTTTTAAATTACTTCACCAGAAGATGCAGAAGATATGTCGTAACTTCAGAACCCTGTGAAAAAGCTTCTAAACTGAATACTTAACGTTCTTTTATCATTCAATTTATTTATTTATACAACACAGTCCGATAGTTTAAGTAGAGCTCGTCTTTTGCTTAGGTGCTCATTTATCTATTCAACTTTTCTGAAACTCCCTGATAATTACAGTTGAGTTCATATTTTGCTTAAGTGCAGAGCCCTTTAATACAAGTTTTGTGCAATTTTTATTCTTTTCCACTCATTTGAACACGTTTTTTATCGAAAATTCAACGCGGAATTTTGATTATGAACGCAAATGGCAAAACCTGATATCCTCCAGTTGATCAAATTCGGTAGATCAGGTGGTGTGTAAGAAAGGGACAACAAGAACATTACTCATAAGAAAGATAAAGACAGGTATATGAAAACGTGGACTCATTAGCATAAGTAAAATTTCATAAAATCAACTCTAAAATTTATTGAATAAAGTTCGAACTTGATTGTGCTTGCAGTAGTTCCCTTCGATGAGATCGGTTTTCGAGATATAAAAATGTCGTTTTGTTTTCGGCTTCTTTATTAAAGGTTTTTGGAACAATAAAAATGAGAGGCGTGTACTTGTATATGTCGCAGTCAAACCGCAGAATCGGGATCTTCATGATATGGATGGAAAATGAATTTAACGAAATGTCTATTTACTTAGGGCTATGCTTAATTAATACATTTTTGGGCAATCGTGTTAGCACTTAACTTTTTTGGATGGTCGTGTAAAAAGTTACAGTCTAATCAATTCTTTAAAAAATAAAATAACATGCCACTCTTATGCCACTTTTTTATTATAAAATATTACATACATTCTACCAGTCTACACTTCGCTTAAGCTCTATGAATGGGTGT
Organism: Agriphila tristella; assembly: GCA_928269145.1. NCBI lineage: Eukaryota > Metazoa > Arthropoda > Insecta > Lepidoptera > Crambidae > Agriphila > Agriphila tristella. The sequence continues at coordinate 59,809,372 of OV743430.1, read as the reverse complement.
GGCGAAACACGAAGCACTCCAAACGCAAATTGTATTTGAATTGTGGCGTATACTAGGCATGTTAGTAAATTATTAACTATAGGTACCTACTCAACTCATTGACAAAAGTGCGAGTAAAGTAGGTACCAACGCGTAGTAACTAGTACCGCATTCTTGCAAAACAAAGCTTATTCTATTCTATTCTTCTTCTATTATATTCTATGATCATTTTGATCTTATACGTCCTTATTCAAAGTAGTAATACAAGTTTTGGTTGAGCATCAGCCATTTTTTTACCGTCCCCACTGCTGGAGCACAGGCCTTCCTTATGGGTGGATAAGGAGGATGGGCCATAACCCACGCGGGCCCAATGCGGATTGGTGGGAGTGATTTGTTCCCTTTTTTTTATTAATTACCAGCTATATTATCATCAAAACACCCGATTCCACTAGAGGTCTTGGACGCACCCGTAGTAGGGATGTTGTCAGTCCACGCTTGTCAGGAATGTTTTGGAGATAATTTTTAAATTAAATTTCATAGTTTACTAGCTCAATAACATATTTTTCTTTCTCACATTTAATTTTATATTTTGTTTAGTCCTAAACTGGAAATTGTAATTGTATAGCTATGGAGGAGCGGGGTCTTTTGGCACAGATATTTTATAGGTATCTAAAAGAGCCTCATAAAAGACAGTGACACTGTATTTTCTGGTTTTGAATAAATATTTTTATATTATTAGTTTTTGAATCACACTGATGCACCGTTTTTATCTGGGAAATATGAAGTTATAGAAGAAATGGGGTAAGGTTTTTTGATGACAATGGGAATAGGGAGGAGGGGATGTCTGAAAAAAAGGCTGAATATTTTTTTAATATATTCCCCATAAGTCTGACGGGCTTAAAGTCGTCGTCATCCCTCTATATAGACGGTCAGATCATAAAGTAAAACTGCACAAGAAAATACCAGATACCTAATACTTATTCATTTTATAATATTCATTCCCATAATCTTCAGTTTCCAAGATATTTAGCTGGCAGGTATTACAAATGGGCTTATTACAATAATACCGCAATGTTATGACAACTCATTTCGAGCCGCGTTTAGGGTTCCCGCGCAAAAAGTGCCGCCATTTTGTTTTTCTACGCTTCTATTTATTGAGGCGTATCACTCGATTACTTTGCATTAAACGCTGTTGTGACACAGTGTAAAAGAACTCAGTGCACCCAATGGTTTTGAATATTAATCATTTTAGCACCACTACATTTACAATCGGCATCGACCATCCTCTGTATCGAATAAAATCATCAAGAAATTATTATCAAACGTTTTAGTTTTTTTACCGTTAACGGCCAAAGTGTAACAAGCAATACTTTATCAATGTTATCTGTTTTAAAATTTTCAATGTATAAAAGCCCGCTCCGCCGGCTTTTCAAAGCTCGATAGATGGCGTTGATAAAAATGCATGTGTCAATGTTTTTTTTTACTAAGCTTCGAAGAGGTCGGCAGGCAATTGATGTAACCCTAAAATGTTTTCGCAGATTTCAGCCAGCGAGCGCTTACTTTCCTCTTTGGTACAAGCCGTTTATTTTTAAAAGACAATTTTGACACTTCTCTTTCCATCAACGCCATCTAGTGAGGCAAATAGTTACTATTTTATTTTTTTAAATGTCACTTTGAAAACTCCTCATTGCAATGGTCAATTTTTACGTCAAAGCCATTGTTGGAGGAATTGGCAACCGGCACATTTTCGCATCAATAAGCGTCAATCACGTAAAAATAGACAATCGCAATTATTGATCGATGTATATACCATGAAGTGTATTCAATTTCATACTTAACATTATTATTTTATGAACAAACAACAAAAAAATCTTTACCTAAATTAAAAATGCTTGCAATTTTATACCTACTGAACATTTCTGTCCTGTGTACCCACTGCCGATAGTGTATTTGTATAATTACGCTTTAATAAACTTTTTGTCGAGCCGTGAACACCGCGGTTTAGTGCGCAATCACTATGCAAAGCTGCGCCGGCGCACACCGAGCGGCTTTTTTGTTCGCTGCCTACTCTGAAGTGCTTGTACTTTGAATTGAACTGCGATGAGAATTTTAATTTTATTCGTAGGGAAATGAGGACAGGAGATAAGCGATTTTTTTTATCACGAAGGTTTTTTGCAATAAAAATATAAAGGAACCGCCTACCTCCTATTTAATTGTGTAAGGGCTGAAACACAAAAACACGACTGCGATGTCTCATATCATGATTCGTGCTTATGTGTTTTATAGTGTAGGAAAGAAAGGTAGTGGACCCCCACAGTAAATCCTCAGTAGACGAAACTTTACAGTATGATCATCGTCATCATATCAGCCGCACGACAACCACTGCAGGGTAAAGGCCTCCCCTAAGGATCTCCTCGACGATCGGTCTTGCACCGCCCGCATCCAGTGGCTTCCCGCGACCTTCACCAGATCGTCGGTCCACCTTGTCGGGGGCCTACCCACGGAGCGTCGTCCGGTGCGCGGTCGCCATCCCAGAAACTTTCCGCCCCAACGGCCATCGGTTCTTCTCGCTATGTGTCCCGCCCATTGCCACTTCAGCGGAGCAATCCTTCGAGCGATGTCGGTAAAATACTTATAATTCTCCTACGGATATCCTCATTTCTGATTCGATCACGCAGGGAAACGCCGAGCATGGCTCTCTCCATTGCACGCTGGGTGACCTTGAGCCTCCTTATGAGACCTACAGTTAGCCACCACGTTTCACTGCCGTAAGTCATCACTGGCAACACAAACTGTTCATAGACTTTCGTCTTGTCTTCTACAGTCATATAAAGTATCATAAATGAAAGATACATATTTTTTTAATTATCTTAATCGATTTTTTTTTTGTTTTTGTATATTTGTACATAGGCTTTGGTTCGTCCTATATTACATCCCTGCAAAGTTTCATCGACTGAGGATTTAATGTTGGGGTCTCCATACAGAAGCTTGTGATCTTGAGTGGAACCACCCCACTGCGGGAACCAAATGATTAAAATTTCAGCGTGTATAATAAATAACTGCATGATGATAATAAGTGTAACTTATGCCATTCTGTCGTGTTAGATTTACTGCTTAGTAAATCATGTGATCTATTAGACTTAGGTGGCTTTATATAAATATTATTACTGGTACAGCAAAAGTTAAATTTTAAAGCTTTTATATTAGAGACCTTTCAAGGTACTTAAATCTGCAAGAAAGTAGTATCCTTACTAATTATAAATGCGAAAGTCCGTTTATTTGTTTGTTTATTTGTTAGTTTTTTGTTACTCTTTCACGTCTTAACTACTGAAACGATCTTCATGAAATTTTGCACACACGTTGTCAGGGTTACAGAAAAGGACGTAGGTTACAATTTATCCTGAAAAAGGGAATTGTTCCAAATGTATAGGAGACATAGACAAAAGACTAGTAAAACACTAAATATTGCTACATAAAACAACTCTTTTCTTTAACCGCCTTTTAAAACCTTTCTCCGCGAAAAGGCATAACAACACCATCATCTGATCTGCACGCTAACTACGTCCCAAGTCCCAAGTCCTACATAGTTACACAGTGCTAACAAAAAACTACTCGTGTTAAACGCGCTCCTCTAACAATACGTATTTCTTTACGGCCAAAACGCATTTCTTTACGGTGGTTAGCCAAACTCAAAAGCGGTCAGGAAGCGTAATCCAATACGCGTAGCAACAATAAACTGACAACAGCAACGCGTAGACGGGGCGTGAAGCGTGAAAGGTGTGTCAGCGCAGGTTATATTAGGTGTTAACGTGTTTCTGACACACGCCCGGTGGATCCACCGGGGGGCGTGAGTCAGAACTGGTACTGTATAAATTATGTATAGTATTTTTGAAGCCAGGATAAACCTTTTGATCTTATTGTCTCTTTGCCTATACAAAGATTCTGAGGGTATGGTAATGCCCCCGCCAAGACGTCCAAGCGAAGCTCCTTCAACGTCAGACGTCCAAGCGAAGCCGAAGAATTTTTTCTCGAAGAGCTTCGTAGTTTTTTTGAACCCTCATATCTTGGGTTTGGAGTATACCAGAGAAACAAAATTCTCGGAATATGATGTCAATAGTAAACTGATTAAACATACAAAGTTTCAATTGCGTAGCTCTTATAATATAGATTTTATTGATATCTAAAAATCCCAAACAGTAAACCAACAAAATAAAAGGGAAAGATAGAGAGTGGGCTTTGAAAAAAGGCGTCGTAAAGAAAATATTTTTGTAAGCAACATACAAAAAGAAGTGAGATCCCACCAAAAACATTTTCATGTAAAATGTAGCCAAGACGCACGCTTACACTGTCAAAAAATTATCAGACCTCGTGTAGAGCCAAGCTTCTAACTCTACACGCCCTAACTTCACAAACTCTACACCTTAGTCAAAATATGTGGCTTGGCCGTTTCATTACTACAAGATAAAGAATCTTACTTTTACTACAGATGAACCTTCCCTTTTATCCACGCCATCTATCGAACCTACAGTTTTTATCATGTTGAAAAGCCTTAATTGGCAAAGAAATCGATATTTTATTCTAATCAATAACTTATTTAACGTGCGATAGTGAATTATTTTTCAATAAATATTGATTTTTTTGTCGAGGCGCTATCCTACGGTGAGTGTTATTGTTAATTTATGCAAAGACATGTTGTGGAATATGTTAAATTGTTAATTTTACTACATTAACGAGTTGCCATAAACAATTCGGTGCCAGCGAAACAAAACGGTCGTTTCTTTCTTCCTCATCGAGAAAAAACGTACGAAAAAAAATTCGACATAGTAATTCTATATGAGAAATTTATACAGCGCCATCTACCGGCGAAACGAGACCGGCCATCTAACGAGATTCCCAAAGACAACTAGAGTCTGTCTAAAAAGTCAATTTACATGGATAATTTCAAGGGTAATTTTAATACCCACCTAAATCTCCAACCACGCCACCAATACCCATCTAAATAAAATTGAGTAAAGCTATGTTTACAATGTTGTACTAAGCTTCGAAGAGTATGAACACCATCTAGTGATTCAAATAGTTACTATTTTTAAGCTTCGAAGAGTATCAACACCATCTAGTAAGGCAAATAGTTACTATTTTTCATACATTCACAGAATATACAGGGTCTCCCAAAACTTTGCCACATGGAAGGAAAGTACCTTAAATATTGAAGATAGAAAATTTTACTGAAAAAAGACTTTATTTTATTTTTAACCGACTTCACAAAAAGGAGGAGGTTCTCAATTCGATTGTATGTTTTTTTTTTTTTTTTATCGTTGTTCGCGCATATCTTCGTCATTTATGAACCGATTTTGATGATTCTTTTTTTGTTCGATTGAGTTTTCTTGCGAGATGGTCCCATTTAATTTTTTTTCAAATCGGTTCAGTAGTTTTCGAGAAATCCTGAAAATACTATGATTTTGCATCAACTAACTTGACGACTTTGTTATTTATGAACCGAATTAGATGTTTCTTTTTGTTGGAAAAGGGGTACTTTTAGTGTAGTCTTTTTAACCGACTTTAAAAAAAAAACGGTTCTCTCTCAGTTTGACCTGTATGAATGTATATTTCTCCGCGAATATCTCACGTTTGGCTGAGCCGATTTTTCTACCAAATAATATACTTAATATAGAAGGTACGAGCTTACACTAAAAATAAAAAAATAAAAAATTGTTTTAAAAAACAAAAAACCGACTTCAAAAACCTGCCTCTAAAAAGCAAGAAATAATATTCAAATCATTAGATACGCATTATCATTGTTATAATAACAACACGTCTATTGAAGTCGGGTGGGGCTTTTATAGAATAAAAAAAGGAAGTAGTACTCCAGCCCCACCCGACTTCAATAGACGTGTTGTTATTATAACAATGATAATGCGTATCTAATGATTTGAATATTATTTCTTGCTTTTTAGAGGCAGGTTTTTGAAGTCGGTTTTTTGTTTTTTAAAACAATTTTTAAAAATTAATGCGAACTGCATTCAAAGATTTTTTTAAATATCGCATTATTTCCTATACAAATTGATACAATACGTAATCATCAAAATTTAAATGTAAAATTTCATGGTCTTCCTTTTGTTTAAGATGCTGTGGTACTTACCAAAAAATAATCCTTATGAGTAACCCTTTCGACCGGTATCGTAAAAATAAAAGATAGATTTTTGTTTTGGAATTTGGTAGGTTCGATTTCTGGTTACGGCATGCGATTTTTCGAAAATCTTTGAATACAGTTCCATTTATTTTAAAAATCAAAATGAAGTCTTCTTTCAGTAATATTTCCTATCTTCAATATTTAAGGTACTTTCCCTCCGTGTGGCAAAGTTTTGGGACACCCGGTATACTCTATGCCTCATTAGAATTTTGACAGCAACAACAGGGTTACCAGTATACGTTTTTATAAATAATTTAATAATTTCTCATGTAAACTGACTTTTTAGACAGACTTTACTTTACCGTACCATGTCGTATCAATGATTCTATTCATAGAGCTTTCCGTTGCCTCCTGAGCTTGAAGTTTGAACCTTTTCACTTTCATCCTTGTATCGATGATCAAATAACTCTCCCGATGTACTCTTCCATATAAAAACCATTAATGGTTTTTTCTTATTACATGAATGGGTCGTCGCCGTAGTTCCTACTACTAGCGCAGCGAATACATTTCTTTTTATTACATGTTAACCAGTACCTTGATTACGTAAAGCTGTTGCTAACAATTCTCGATTGAAATCGATTGAAAGCGCAGTTGTATTGCTGCTTTAGTTAAGATAGTTGTCACATCGGTTCTTACTAAAGCAGCGATGTAACTGTGATTTCTGTCAGAGTTGATTACAACAAAGTTACGTAATTACCCCCCAGGTAAATATATAAAAGAAGCTAAGATCATGCCCTCCTAAATGGTTTATAATATTTTTTGAATAAATATTCAACAGTTTTCATTCTTTTTGTAAGTTTTAAAATCCATTCTAGCCAAAAGTGGCCACTTTGAGCTAAAATGGTCTTAGGGTGGGTACTCACTTAGGTTCGTGAACCTCGCGCTCCGCGAACCTGGAACAGTGCGTCCTAGGAAACATTTTATTTTCACTTTGGCTATAGTGTGTACACCAAAACCAGGTAAAACCAGGGTGTGTGTAAACCAGGTTCGCATATGTGTTCGCTGACGTGCACACTGTGGTGCATTGTTGCAGCACAGGTTAAACATTTGTTTTGGTGCAGGTTCGCGGAGCACGCAGGTTCCCGAACCTAAGAGGGGTACCCACCTTTAGGGATTGCACAGTATTCAACTTACAAATTCGATTAAATTGACAATAGCTTCAGTTGTAAGTACATTTGATTCCCTAGAACTAGATAAACGCAAAGAGTTCCTTATGACTGTTTTATAACTTTTTTTCTAAGATAAACGTGAACTTTTTATTCCATCAAACAGACAATGCGCACAAAATATATAATTATTATAAACTTTCCGGTCATGTCATATAAAAAAATATCAGCATAGACTAGCCGGCGCGCGCGACTCCGCCCGAAGCTCCGGAGAGGGTATCTCGCCGCCCGCCATTTTGAAATATGGCGTCGCATTATTTATGGCAGGATTTATCAAAACTAGAGATGTGCCAATTATAATCGGTACTAATTTTATAGTACCTAATCGCGTCAGTCATAATACTGTTTTTGTGAGATAAATATCACTCTAAATTACCTTGCCACACCGCTTTGTAATTATGAGCTTTTGTAAAAACAACTTGGTGGGTCGATGTTCTAAATGTTTGTAAGATAGGTACCTACCATAAAATATACGCGACGAATAGATAACCTCCTCCTTTTTTGAAGTCAGTTAAAAAGACAGCCAATACTTTTGATGCTTTTTTTTACATCGTTACTTAATATTATAAATGCGAAAGTCCGTTTGTTTGTTACACCTTCACGTCTTAACCACTCTACCGATCATCATGAAATTTTGCATACACGTTGCCAGGGGTACAGAGAAGGACATAGGGTACCTTTTATCCCGAAAAAATGATTCGTTCCCGAGGGATAGCAAAAAAACTTTCCAAGCAGACGAAGTCGCGGGCTGCCGCTAGTTTAAAGATAAAAAACTCATTAATAATATTATCATTGAACAGACTATTTTTCTCTATAATTCCTGTTTATTATTCTATTTTTTAACCTTAAGGCTCCTTGATAGGAAGACATGGTTTACGCGGAACATATTTTTATATTGAAAAAGTAAAGTTATAGCCACAAAAAAAAACATACGACAAGCTAAAGAGATTATCTAGTAGCTACAAGTATTAAATTGCGTATAAACCTCACAAACGATTGTAAAAAAAAACACAATATCATCAAAAGCGCTTGTCACGGTTCATATTTGAGGCGTAAATAATAGCGGAAACTTATTTAATTCTACATCAAAATACACTTTAACGTACTGTGCAGTTGCTCCAATAACTTTTTTCAAAAAAGCTAATTGTGCTAAAGACAATGATGAAAAAACAACGAAAAACATCGAAAAAGTGCAGATTAGAGGTAATTTTCCATACTCTTTACATGTAAAGAAAAAGACAAAGACAAATGTTTCCGCATAAGCGAGTCTTAAGGGGCTAACATGAGCGAATAAGCAGCAAGCACTATTTCATTTAATTGTATGACTCTACAAAAGTTAAATATTAAAAAAAATCAGGGAAAGTGGTCATATTATTATGGCAGCCTCATCAGAAACCAAGAATTCTCACTTCTGACCATACCACACTATGAAACGCAGATTCCAACATTACAGCTGTCGTTGGAAAATTAATTAGTCACGAGCCGAGCTATTTTAATTGCCCACTAGTGGGAAGTGCCACTAGCTAGTGGAAATCGATGTCCACCGCGATAGGATGATTAATGTGGACGTTTTATTGCGGCCGGTAAATCAACTTGTGACTGGTTTACGTAGATTTATATCTCAGCGATTTAACTTTTCATATCAGATATTCAGTTTGATGGAGATTACGTGGACACTTCCTAACTAGCTTGTCGGACTCCCATTTGTAATCTCTAATCATATTACAGGTAACTGTAATCATGTATCTTTAAACAGTGAAAAGATAACGAACAAGTTTAGTGACACTGCGTCTTTTCCAAAATTCATCAGAATTGGTTCAGTGGGTCGGGGCCCAACGGCTAACTTATCGAACTTCGGTGGGTCTGCCGAGCTTCAACTTAAAACAATAATCTAATCTAAGCTTAAAACAGAGAAATTAAAGTAAGGAATTTCTTATTGTGCTATTTATCGAAGTTATTTAAAAGATATCGACGTTCGTGTGACAATTCGGGCTCGATATATCTGTTTTAATTTAAAACCAGGCAGACTCATCGAAGATCAATGCGTTGAAAAGGTAGCAGACAGACAGACAACACTACGTTCACTTCACATCTTTACATCCCTAATATTTTAAATGTGAATGTTTGTGAGTTTGGATTTTTGTTCCTCAATCACGCAAAAACGGCGGAGCAGATTTGGATGAAATTTGACACACAGTTTATAGCCTGGATTAAAACAAAGGATACTTTATATCCCGGTAAAAGGTACCTTAGGGATTTTCCAAATGTCATACATGGACATAGGCGTAGTCACGGGCGGAAGCAAGTAATTATAATAAAACTGTAAATTATAAATGTTTGTACGCGAATCATTCAAAAATAGCTACACAGATTTTGATAGGATTTTTACAGTTTAGTAGTTTGGGGTCTAAATTAAAATCTAAACCATTTTTTTTTTAATTCAAGTGGGCAGAACCGGGGATACGGCTTGAACTCTCAGTAGTACTAACTTTCATACACTAAGGAGGTAATTAAAACTGGTCACTATAATCTACTGTCCACGCGGACGAAGTTGCGAGTGGTGGCTAGTTTATAATATTAGCACGATATAAGTCTGGATGTCAGCAACACCAGTAGTGGCATCGTAATTATTAGATGTGAAGTAAGCTGCAAAACTGCACATATTTCTTACGCCTTTAAGTATCTTCATTATTTAATTCCTCGTTCCTTCGTAACATAGTTCACAGAGGATGAGCGATACTTATTTCTGTGAATTAACAACAATTAACGAAGCAGTAATCAAGGTAATCATTAACAGTACTAGGATGAGCAATGGAAATAATTGCGCTAACCGTTCACTTCCTACGAGAGTTTAACTGGATTTATCTAATTAACTGAAGTAACAATTAGGTTCTTATAGTAATACTAGTGGCCCTCGACTTCGTCTACGTTGACAGTTTTTTAGCTATCTCTCGGGAACTGTCGGTTTTTTCTTGATGAAATGTACCCTGTGTCCTTTTCTGCACCCCTGACAACGTGTATGCAAAATTTCATGATGATCGAATTATGAGCATCGACAAAGTTATTTTAAATCGTAGGCCCTCTACCCTACCGAAAAATTTTGCTTTTCTGGTCCGCATTAATACTGTGAGAAAGAAAGATCAAAGAATATTAGATCAGTTTTGCTCACTAGTTATTAATTAATTAATTCTACCGTTTTCGAGCAAAACAGATTGTTCTTCCATACATGACATCCATAGTTATTTAAAATTAAAAATGTAATCAGAAAATATTTGATATCAAGTCTTCAACATTATACTAAAGCAGGTAATTAATTACAGCAGAATAAAAGAATATGGATGTAAATAAATTAAAATGAAATTAAAAGTTTCCTTTTTATATATTGTTTTCTGTTTATACTGTTTAACATCAAAATGCTTGAGGCAAAACATTAAATAAGTAATGCCATAAAAAACTATAGTCTTAAATTACATCCTTCGTGTATGTAAATTATAAGACCAACATATAAAATAAGGTGGAACCATCGAAGCAATGTTATTTTGTACGAAAATTACTATCGGCTAGGTATAAATTATAAAAGAAATTAAATAAGCTTCATGAATGCAACATTGTAATATGTTGTGTGAAACACGACTTTTATGACAATTTTAAACCAAATACAGGTATCTACGAGTAAGAGATAACTCGGATCGCCGGTATAATACCGTCCCTTGTGACTTTAGTTAAAATATACCTAGGTTGTTCCATAAATTAATTTTATGTAAGAATTAATGCATTTTTGCCTAAGCTTTTATTTAAGTTAATTATTAAGATAAAGCTAACTATTATTACAAAGAAAATGATTAAGCATTATAGTATATTAAGCACATTACACATAAGAGGTTTCAAACGCAAACACTTCCTCGCACGCGCATACTTTGAACTAATTTCATTATAATAATGTTTTCAAGGTACTCGTGAAACATATATTTCAAACCTCATTTAATCGGTATTTTTACGATATCTCTTTATTGAACTAAAACATAGATACGAGAAGTGTTTTATTCATTTCCTATAATAAAACTTAGATACAAAATAACTATGTATTTCTCCATCACAGATACAGCTAATTAGGACGGCCAATAAAACCCCGCGTGAGGAATGCAATTAAAGGCAATATAAATTTGTGTAATCGCTTTTCATTTGCATATAAGGTATGCTGATTCCTTATATAGATCGATATCCAACTGTTTTATTATATTTTAGGGCGTTGTTGACATGTCTATAATGATATATTCGTTGATTATTTATTCCAAGCGTCTTGAGATTAAAAAGATTTCTACTGGATCCTCCGACTGCAGTAACACTTGTTGTTGTTTTTTTTTGCTTTTTAGTAAATTTTTGGGGTTCCTTAGCCTAATAGCAAAACAGCGGAACCCTTAATAGATTCGTCATGTCTGTCTAGACAGACGTCTGTCCGTCCGTCCGTATGTTACAGCCACTTTATTCCGAAACTATTAGGATTACACAGTTGAAACTTGGTAAATAGACTAGAGGTATTCTGTAAACCGATATATAGTTAGCAGTTTTAGAAATATAAGTAAGTTAAGTAGCACATTTTCCAAAACACCTTGTCATTTATACAAACACTATGAAAAACAAAGTTATTTTTGCAGACGAAGAATGATAGTGGTGTAAAATAATAAGTTAACTACGGAACGTAGTTGGCCGGTTTTTAGGCATTACATTTTGTTATCATTTTTATTTTATACACTTTATTTAAGTACTTTACAATTCAAGTAAGTGATATTTGTCAATCTAAATTTTATTTAAACATTTAAAGCTTCAAAAATTAAAGTTATTCTTGCGCGTTCAAAATACTTATAAATCAACCCTATACTATTAATCTCTATACCGACCGATCTCCATACACTCGGTATAAAAGTATCAGCAGCTATAAACTCTAGAGGCTTTCATGGAATCTAGTATCGTAACTCATAAATCGGCTTTCCATTTAAATCACACAGAAAACATCTGTAAATAACAATTAGAGTTCACCAGATAAACCACCCAGTTTATCAAAACCTTCGTTACCCTTCAAAGAAATGATTTGAAAGACCAACTTGAAATGGCCGTATAAACATTCCCATTTTATTCAGACCCTTCGTTACATACACAGTTTTATAGATCAAAGGTCTTTTTAAACTAGTCATTGGTTTCAACATGAATCGGCATCGTTAGTTCGACTCTATACAGCGACTAATAAACGTCCAATTCATAACAGCGAAGGTATAAATGCTGATTTATATGTTTATAACATATTCAGGTAAAATGGTTATGAAATTACATATCTGAAACTTTCAACTATACGTCCTAGAATGGAATCATAATGCAAATAATCCTTTTTTGTGAATTAAAAATAACATTACATACAAAAGACATCAACGAATCACGATTTCCATTCTATCAGATATAAAAACCTTTCTATATTTATATCTATAAAAAAACTTTTTATATCTATCAATGGTATAGTAAATAACTCTTAGGTATATGTGTTATAGGTAAAGGGTTGGGTTTGACATAGATGCCCTATATTATATATAAATATTAAAAGTACAGGGCAAAATTTCTCACAAGGCACGTCAGATAGTAGTAACATTTGTAATGCCAATACAACTTTTACAGAGCAATAACAACAGACACATTGATGTTCTCTTGCTCTAAAGAAAATGATACTGCATTTTGTTTTAAATATATATTCTAAGCAGAATTTAATAATTAAGCAATCAATATTGTTCCATCGATATTCTAATCAAAGATATAGAAAATATAGTCTTTCAATATTCCGCGTTAACATTGCAATTTGTCAAGATTAAATCTTTATCCAATAAATAACGCACTATCTCTTTTTAAATTTAAATAAGTTTTTTCTCACAATTTCTAGGTCAACTTTTAAGCGGTAGGTAGTTGGGCAACATTTTTGCATATTATTTTAAATGCTTAATGACGATGCTACCAAAAATTTCTATGTAAATAAATCGGATTGTCCGTCTGTTGCAATGAAGGTCGATGACATAATTTGTGCCGGTTTGATCGATTGCTAATTATCACGGTTTTTAATGGTTAATCTATTTTTAACACACCATGGCAGAAGAAATAGAGTGGTTATTTTTAAGTTATCTTAACGGTAACATTGATACAGTTTTTGTTTAGGTCATCCCTTTTTAATTATTATAAAACAACCTTTTTATTTATATAGAAAAATAAAACAAAATATAAATCAACAGGAAAGTTTATGATCGCTTTGGCTCATGACAAATCTGTTTAAATCTACGTTCTATGTGTAGAATTCAGAATTTACTTTGGCAGACAAATAATAAACACTTTTAAACTTTCGCGTTGCATTGACTTATATTATTATACCTATAAGTATTTATACTTATACTTGTACGTACCACGGCCGATGCAACTCGGTCGGTCATTAGCCTATTTTAACTACTGACAAAATCTTATTACCATATTGTGTCTTTTTCACAACGTTCATGACTTTCGTGACGAAAAAATTTCTAACATCGCATAACAACCATCTCCAAAAACTATAAATTCTTTACTCAGAATTTGTGCTCACTATAATAAATGTTCCAACTCAGACGTGTTGAGTGAGATTGAAAACAAAGCCGTATTTAAACTGAGCTTATCACCTACTTATTTAAGATATATCTCGTAAAATAAAACAAATCTAATCAGATACATTAATTATCCATCTGATAAGAACTTTCACCAAAACTTAATCGCATATTAATCAAACGTTTTAAATAACAGGTTAGCATTCTTAATTATAATAGTCACAGTTCACATACTATTGTTTGGAAATAATTCTGTGAAATTAACACATGAATCGCGTGCATGTGAAAATAAACAGTGTTTGCTCACATATATGTCATATTATTGTTTGAAAGCTAAACACAACGGTTTCGTGTACTGGCTAATTAGAAAATTTGCTTTCTTTTCATTATACATTTTTGAACTAAACGCGATTGTGTTAATTATAATTTTTAAACGAAAATGTTTTTTCGTTGCATTCTTAGAGTTTATGAGAACTAAGCTGGATGACGTTACCAACTTACTTTTTTTAATTTTATAGGCAGGTTAGTAATAAGGTCCCGAAACGTCGGGAAAATAAAAAATCAAACCAAATACCAACTAATTACCAAATTATCCATTAAAAAGTGCTTTATTTCTTGTCTAGTGAGCGCGCAAGCTTGAAAAGAGAAGTATTAGTAGATTTAGTAAAAAAAAAATTAATACCTACTATAACTAATGCAGATCAGATTGGAGATGTCTATCATCAAGAGAAATCTATGCTCTTATTAAAAATCGACTTATTTACTACTAGCAATTCTAAAATTAATTAGCCTAAGCTTTCTACAAGATCCAGTTAGTGTTAATTAATGGCTATCATTAACTACCTGATAAATACTTGGTTAAACCGGTAGATAACGGGTCGTAAACAATTTTAACTAATTACAAACGGATTACGACTCATTTGGGGTTATTTAAAACGACTAAGGTTTATGGGGGATCATCTAGAGAAGTGCCTTGAGATACCATAAGGTGCTGGTCACTCCGTCATTATTGATAATGTAACTGATTTTAAAATAATACTAGCGGCCACCCGCTACTTCATCTATGTGGACATTTCTGTACTTTTTTCGGGATGAAAGGTAACCGGTTTAGTCGACAAATGCCAACGTCTACAAATGCCAACTTAGTTTAAAACGCCAGATTCTACAAATATTAAATTCTACAAATGCCAACTTCTACAAATGCCCACTTCTACAAATTCTACAAATGCCAACTTCTACAAATGCCAAAATTTAGTGGTAATATTTTCAATAAATTTTTGATATATATTTTTGCATTTCCATATTTTTTTATATTTATTTATTTACCTTCTCCATATTTACACACACACACATACATTGGTACATTGGAGACGTTTTTATCACGAAGGAAAGTTATAAAAAATACAAAATTGATTGAAAGTACACTATATAAACGCAAAAATATATAAATCAAAAAGTGATTGTTGGCATTTGTAGAATTTGGCATTTGTAAAATTGAACATTTGTAGAATTTGGCATTTTAAACTAAGTTGGCATTTGTAGAAGATGGCATTTGTCGACTAAACCGTCTTAACTACTCAACCGATCATCATGGAATTTTGCATACACGTTGTCAGGGGTACAGAAAAGAACATAGAAACATAGACTACCTTCCATCCAGATAAAATGTACTGTTCCCGAGGGATAGAAAAATAGCTATTACGTACTACGCTTAACTACATATCGTACTTAAATTAAGCTAAATAAGTAGTAATATAAGTATAATGTCATTGTTCAATACAGAATATGCAAATAAATCCAGAAATCTCATGAAGACTTAAACCTATTTCATGGGTACTCGGCAGATCATAAAAGCGGTAGTTTAACCTGCATGTCAACGGTGGACATTACAATGAAGTTATTGCGCGTTTAGTATGCGCGGCGCAGGCGCATGCTTGGGAATATGGTCGGCCAACGGTTCAAATAAGTTTAGCATTTGAGTAACCGGATTTGTTGTATTAGTATGTTTCAATCTCTTCTTATCCTTATTTTTGTTTTGGCAATCTACTTTCCTCTTGGGAGTAATTTTTGCCAGTGTCAAGTGTTGAATAGCAGTTGTAGGTATTCGTATTGTTTCAGTTAACATTAGAATGCGGGTGCATTGCATTCCAATGCTGCTTGGAGCATTTGGCACCAAGTGTATCAAGATAGTTTACTCGGTAAGTTCTGCCGAGGTAGCCACCACTACAATAAAAGTCTCAGCTTCACACAACCAAGATCGCGCCTATTTCAATTATCCCACATATTTTTCAGTTCCGTACACACTTGTACCACAAAACTGCACTAATTTTAAGACACAATAGGGATGTTGACTAATGAATAAAATAACGAAATACTAATAAAAATCGTAAACATATCAAACTTTTAGACTAGCTTGTATACCTCTTGGTTTTATATATTGCGTATTATTTGTTTTATGACCCTTCAAAGTTGGGTGGACAAGTCCATTTAAAAAGTATAAAATTTGTTAAAATTAATAATACATTTAATTATTCCGTAAAATTTATTGCAAATTTGTCAAAGAAACCATTTTGATAAACACAATATTTAATAAAGCTGCCGACCAAATTTCCTACGCGTTGCATACAACGTACGAAGGCGTGACATCATAGCTTGGTAGCCGTTAGTATGGAGCGTTTTCGGGTGAGTCCAATTTTGTGCATTTCAAACTGTGATATCTCGGGCAGTTTTCATGCTAGCGAAATAATCCTTATACCAATGTTTCTTTTTTTTTAGGGGTATAAATATAAAAATATAAATAAAATAAAAAAATAGTCAACATGCCTATGTTCACTATTGAATCAATTTACAAATAATTAAAAACTCTGTTTCAATCTCAAGTAAATAATAAAAAAAACGTATTAAAATATTGAAAAGGTACGCACTCAAGTGTTAACCAATCAAAAATTTACAGCCATAATTAAATTACTTATGAACCAATCCACATTAGTTTTCGTCAATCTTTTTTGCATGACTAGCTGCCCACTTCGGCTTCACACGGATGTTGTAATCTATTAATACCGACATATATTTTGTGAATCATTTACGCAATCTATTAGTTATATTGGGATTTAAAATGACGGAAAAAAGAAATAAAATTTTACGTCTTTCAGTACGATTTTTTGGAAATTATCTTTAATACTTACCAACAACCTTATCCTGGAAATAACAAATACAATACAAAAACAGAATTAGTTATCTAATTTGGTGCAGTCGTTCTGAAGTTAGGCGCGCACATACATTTCGACGATTCATTTTATTTATATAAATTTAAAAAAATAGAAGTACCTATATTTATAATTTATCAATAATAATTTATTCAGTCATTAACCATTACTCTATAAGTAGATAAACTATGATATCTAATTGGATTTTATTCTGATTTGATAACGTGGATTGACAGGGAAAACTTTCTTTCCTTGTCAACTGAAAGACGTCCTGAATGGATGGTATCGTAAAAAAATAACCACTTTGTTAGTCAATTTGATTTAAATATTATTATTTTTCATTCCAACTTTATCTCCGCAATTTTCGCCACAAGCCTTAAAACGGAGGTCACAAGCGCATCTAAGCCAAGCGCATGATGTGACCCGACTCTTGACTACTGATATTGTGTGAATTATTCATACTGCGCGCGTAATACAGATGTCCGCGGGATCACCACCAGCTTGGGGACAGAATACCAAAAATATTGTACACTAGATAATAATATTATGTAAATCCACTTATAAAGTATGCCTTTATATAGTTTTATGTTGCTAAAGTAACTCGAAAAAGTAATTTAGCACTGTCGTTATTAAATGTATTTTATATAGTTACAATTTAGTTTGATTCATGATTCGACGGATTCCTATAAGGGTCTATTCACACATGGTTACTTCACAACCACATCGGAGTGACGAAAATTCAACGAACTAAGATCTTAGTTCGTTGCGAAAATTAGGTGAAATGTGAAAAGTTAGATAAGATGTACTAAACAATATTACCCTTTTTACCCGACTACAAAGAAAGGGTTATGTTTTTCGCGCGTATCTTGTATGTAAGTATGTATGTTTGTTTGTATGTGTGTTTGTATATAATATTCTTTATTACCTCATATCTTTGAAACGGCTGAATGGATTTCTGTAATTAAGATATCGTTAGATTTGTCTCGTCAGCCCAAGTGTTCTGAAGAAGGTGGCGTTATAAATAAAACAACATGGCGGCTGTACGGTGCTATTATGCGTAGTGGAAATATTTTTTTTTTTAGAGTACTACAATATGGGTGTCAAATTAAAGGGCTTATTATAAGGATTTCAAAAAGGTATATCATTACCGTAATATGCTAGAAAGATATAATAAAAAAAAATTGAAAAAATTAAAAAACCCGCCTGCATAAAAAGTCAACTGAAAAGATGGAAACAAGATTAAATATTAAAGGCAACATTATAACATGCAGTCGGAGGCATATAATTCAAATCATTCATAACATCACTTTCTATATGCATGCCTCCGACTGCATGTTATTATGTTGCCTTTAATATTTAATCTTGTTTCCATCTTTTCAGTTGACTTTTGTCTTTTTATGCAGGCGGGTTTTTTCTTTTTATGACTTATTATTTATGTATTTTAAGACGTATGAGTAGTCAAAGAGAATACATAGCTATTTCGAATTAATTATTAGGTGTATAAGGGGAAAAGTTACTGGATTTTTCTTAATATTTTTTTTTATAAGGTAGCCTCAGTCCTCAGATAAAAGTACACAGGTATATATCTGCATTTTTTTCACCTGCATTTATTCACTAAGCAAATACCTAAAGCCAGCCATAAGCTATCCTATACACTACAATATATACATAATACAGTGTTTTTCCATATCAAACGGATGTAAAAATTCAACAAGCGTGTACTGTTATGACGAGCCTCTTTGTAAAAACATTCGATTCAACCACGCGCTTTCAATGTCCACTGTCATTCTATAAGTTATGTAAACAGAATGTCATATTGTCAGACAAACAGACGATTTGTCAAGAATTACTTATTTTATAACTAGCTTCCGCCTGCGATTTCGTCCACGTGAACATGTGGAGGGAACCTTTGACCGGGGTAAAAAGTTTTTTTTTTTAATCCAAGTTATAAACTACCTAGGTATCGGTATGCCAAATTTTACCCAAATCCGTTCTGCCTTTTTTCTAATTGAGTAACAAACATCAAAATTTCACATTAGTCATTAATCATACGATAAATTCATGATTGTTACATAATTGACTTTCTATAATATTCATGAAATAGGTAGCCTGAAATACATAAATAAATAAAATCAAGTAGGTACCTACTTATAACTGATGCTAAAACCAGGAAAGTAACGATTTTTTTACTATCAATTATATTTCATTTTTAAGATAAAATGCCCATATGTTATCTATGTCGCGGTTAGATTCGGCTCGTTTTTAAAACCCGCTCTCAACGTTGAGAGCTATCTTGAGATCATAACTGAGATGCAGTTTCTATAAGAAGACCATCTCAAGTACGATCTTAAGATAGTTATTAAAATTGCCAATGACTTCTATTTTACTTGATAAATAAAATTATTTTAGTAGATAAATATTTAAGGGCCGGAATTTGTGGTTAGATATCTTGATTTCTTACTTTTTATCAACTCCCCACGAAGAGACTATACTTATTTAGCGATACATGAACAATAATAAGGGTTTTTCAAAGTGACATTTAAAAAATAAAATTATTACTTAACTATTTGCCTCACTAGATGGTGTTGATACGCTTCGAAGCTTAGTAAAATAAATCACATCGACACTTCATTTTTATCAAAGTCATCTATCGAGCCTACAGTTTTTTGTCATTGAGAAAAGCCCTCATTATATCGATAGAACACTTAACCCTTCACAACACTACTCCACCACCTGACTACCGGCCCGGTCCCACGGCCACTGGGTGTTGCGGAACGAATGGTCCCAATGAATCAATTACAAGAGGCATCCGACGAAAGGTAAGAAGTCACCGCCACTGGAGGGTTAATGCGTTTTCATTAACCTTTCACTGGTCCACGGAATTTATAACCCGAGATCTCGGTTCATATGACCCAGATTTGCAACGAAGGCAGGATTTTTTTAATTATAGATATTTGAACGTGTAACTTCTACTTGTTTTTACTTTAAACGAGCATGTTATCGAAAAACATATAACATTATGTGAGAAATAAATAAAAAATAATGAACTTTTTTGAAAAGTTATACGTACAGGCTGCATTTTTATTCACTCTCCAAATTTTAAGAATGTGTTCAGTCAATGAAACTGATTTACTTCCTCAATGAAACAGATATTTAAATACGCTACAAAATTTTAGTCAATCTTTACTAAACTGATCACGTTGTCTCTCTGATTTGTTTAGAAAGTCATTTTATTACATACATATTTGACCCTATGTTTCATAGAGAAAGGTCATTGGGCATTTTCTTCGAACATTTGACCTGCGGCGTACACAAACGAAATAATGCTGTAAAGGTATGTAGATAAATGTATACGCGACCCATACCACTGGTATGGGTCGCATTATTGCAAGACATGTTTCATAATTAAATAAACAAATAAAGTCAATACACAGGTTTATTATGCTTGTACCACATATTTTCACAATGCTGAAAGTAAAAACTTCTGTTTTATTAACAAAAGTTTTAACACTAAGCTAAACTCACACACATAATGTGAAATAACTTTTTTCTGCTGGTTGGTATATAAAAAAATTATACATATTTTGAAAATTGGAATTGACTCTTTAATTTAAAATTGGTTTGGTTTCCACGCGAACTTACATTAAGCAAGTAAAATATGCCCAATGACCTTTGGAGAGTAAATATAAAGACACCCTGTATATTACGCATAATTAGATAATATAATTTGACGACCTCCGTGGTCGAGTGGTTTGCACGCCGGTTTTCAAGGCGTCACCATCTCTTGAGGTCCCGGGTTCGATCCCCGGCTGGGTCAATGTAGAAAATGAACTTTTCAATATTGTCTCAGGTCTGGGTGTGTGTCATACCACCGTTGTTTCTGATTTCCATAACACAAGTGCTATAGCTACTTACTTTGGGGTTGGAGCAATGTATGTGATGTTGTCAAATATTTATTTATTTATAATCTCAATTTAAACTGTTATTTACAGATCTTTATTAGTGTAGTCAAATTAGGTGATATTTTAATAAAGATTGGAATAAATTCTCCGGAGAGGCAAAAACGTTTCTGATCGTTTTGTATAAGTGAAAAATCGAGTATAAAAAAAAATTGCATTTATCACCCTTACGGAAGGGGGTGAAATTCGGTGAAAGCTGTATATTGGTCATAACTAACCAGATAATGCAGGTGTAGTCAGCGTAATTTTTTATACGCTTTATTACACCTCAATCTACATTATCCCATTTTAATTATTTTAATCGGATCATTGTTGCGTCAGAAAAAAAAAAATACTCAAAAATGCGTTTTTGGTCATTGCGGCTTAGGGGAAAACTGTGTAGTTTTGTAAACTGGGGAAAAAGTTAGACATTTTAACCTTAATACATGATTGATTTTGCACCCTAGTGTGACATATGGAAATTAGGTTTTCACGTTTTTCTGCCGATGTTCTTCGGGGGAAATTTTGGTAGTTTTGAAAATCATCACAATCATTTCATTTGGTTTCCTTTTTATTTGCACCCTATAAAAAATTAGCATTTTTATATGGAACATACATTTTTCTAATATTGTAGTTATTGCCATAGATCAATTACACCATGGAAGTGACAAGCGCGCGACACGGAATTAAACCGACAAAAAGAGATAAGCGTCGTGGTCACGTATGCGCGTTGTGATTGTGAGATGTGTTTTACGAGCAAGGAGTACTTTCTGATTGTGAATGCTCTATTCTGTTAAGCTACGGCTATACCTGCGTCTTAACGCATAGCTTAAAGCGTGAATCTAGGCGTTACGCAGATGTGGCACTTAACAGTGTTAATTTACAAACGACAGTACTCAATTTACATAACGCCAGCTAAAACGTAGTTGGACATTACCATTAACGTTAACGCAGGTGGAGCAGTAGCATTAGTAAGTGGTGGTACACAAACATAAACATTTTTTCAAAATGCAAAAGCAGCTTGTGTTTAAACGATAAACAGCATTGTGATTTGCGACTATTGCAAACCTATTTTCTATTCATGACCGGCTAGACATGCACTGTGCTGCTTTTTTATTAATTATATGGGTAAGGCTGCCAAAATTTAAATTTTTTTGTGTGACTTTTTTTGTTGTTTTTTTTGAGTATGCAACACTTATCTTACTATATTATCAAAATTTATATTCATATCTATATTTTAATCACCATTATGAAAATAACCTTAAACAAAAATTTTTTTGTTTTTTTATTACATTTGTGTAACGATAACACAAAATGTTGTACTTTTGTGAAATATTGGTCAATTTTAGCGGCTTCACCCATATTACTGTTGCTCTACCATGAGTTGATGGAAAAATTTTGTCTCTTTAACTTGCATTGACTGTGAGCAGTAAATCCGATAGCTTACGATAGCGTAAACAGTTTGCAACAACTCATCGTAGGGCCACTCCAAAAAAAAAAGATATTTTACAACTTATAAATATAAGGAATATCTGACCATAATCGATAAATAAAAGGTTTTCATAAAATCAAATTATTTCTTTATTTGTCAGCTTACTATTTTTTTCTCTGCAACAAATGAGTAGCATCATTGGCCTCATGACAAGACTAGCAACTTAGAACTCAAATAGGTTTGCACCAAACAAAGAACATGTGCAACTACTGATCAATAAACACAAGCTAGATATATTACTTTACTTATCACAGAAAGTCATTGCACAAAAACTAGCAAGCTCAATTATTTTAAAGACTCGCAAGTTCGAGATATCTCAAAAAAGTCAAGAAATCGTAGAGATTGCAAAGACTTTCGACTTGTAATGTCGAATGTCACTGAGAATAAGTTTTTTGGCTGCAATAGAGATTTTAGTAAACTTTTAATAGAGATTTGTTTGCCGAATTATATTAGACCTTGGCGAGATGTTGATATGAAAATAAAGGGTAGATTGCTTTATTGGGAGCTAAGCTTGTAAAGTCCATTACCTTTATAAAATTTGCTCATAGTCTAAGACTGATCGCAGATGCAACAGCGAAAAAAAGATATAAGATATATAGCACTGAAAATATTGCTGCAAGAGGATGAGTTAGAATAAATTAAGCTGGCAAGCTTAATCCTAAATCATCCTCTAGCACAATACTTTCAGTGTTAGTGCAAGATTGTCCATTACAGACACCGCAAATAATTGAGCATTTGAGACCTGCCTTACGGCAAGAGCAATTCACTCTTTCGCACCCAGTTTTACAGTTGCATGATATCATCATAAATCATCAACTTGAAGTTCTGCGGCAAGCTCAGGATGTTTCAACAATGTGTTGATGATTTTTTTTTTCCCTTGCATGAAAAGCGCAGACGTCGTGTCGCATCCACTTACGGCATGCAAAAAGAGGATGTGTTCTTTAATCATTATATCCTGCAACGAATCACCGGTGTATATTTTTTGAGGGATATTTCCTTTAAAAGGCTTAAGAAAGAATAAATTTTTCACCCCAGTAGATAAAATTTTTTCAGTCATTATGACGAGCAAGTCTATGTCTTCACCAACAATGACGACTGATGTTTCGATTAAATCTGTGGCTTTTTTAAAAGCACTTTCTACAATCAAACAGTCAGCGTCTTCCTGGGCTTGCCGAAATTCAAAGCCCTCTTCATTGAAATATCCTTCTAGATACGAAATTAACCGTGCTTTGTTTCGTGCATTTTCTAAAAATATTTCCTTTGTTGTTGTGATCGTCATTGTTGGGTCAAACATAATTTCTTTGGCTGTGTGCTAGCGGCGCGTCACGGCGTGCGAGATATACAGGGTGTCCCAAAACTTTGCAACACGGAGGAAAAGTACCTTAAATATTGAAGATATGAAATTTTACTGTAAGAAGAACTTATTTCGTTTTTTAAAATAATTGGAACTGCGTTTAAACATTTTTGGAAAATTAACTGCTTTAACCAGGAGTTAAACCCACCAAAACGTTTTGTTTTTGTACGATACCAATTGAAAGGTTTACTTATAAGGATTATTTTTTTAAGTGACACAGTATCTTAAACAAAAGAAAGACCATGAAATTTAACATTTAAAATGATTTCTGCGTGGTAGGTACCGCTATGCAGGTGGTGGAGAGGGGTAGAAGCTTAATTTTCCAGAATTAAATTAGATCATACCTGTTATCCTGTTTTTAAAGATAATATTCTGAATGTTTTTATTATACTTTGTACCAAAAAAATACACGTGATTTTGGGTAGGGGGGAGGGGTAGTCTAAAACCTCACCACGTATCACCATGAGGAAGGGAGGGGGGGTTTAAAAAGTTGCTAAAATATAGACGGCCTCTTGTAAGTATCAATTTGTATCGTATGTGATTTAAAAAATCTTTGCATTTAATTTTTTTTTAAAATGCCGCAAATTAAATATTAATACATTTTAGGAAAGTGATACCTATTTGATAACCTGATTATTTAGTTCATTGCACTGACTTCACTTTGTTAAATATTCACTTCTCTTATTTCATGTTCATTTTGTTAACTTTTTAAAAGAGAAAAAATATTCCCAATTTCTGTAAATGAAGTGAAAGGTAGCTTAGTAACAAACGGTCTTACCTTTCTCACGGACTTGGTCAACAGTATCGTCTCCACTCAGTAAACCTTCACGACAAACAATGCAATAGACTTCAAAATCCATTTTTTCACTTATTGAACAATCACGACGATGACATAAAATAAGACGAAAGTGCACCGATCGCTTTTTGTCACAACAATGATCTAAATATTTTTTTTGTCAGTGATCTAAACACAGTAAATACTCTTTGATCAAAAGTGTTGCAAACTCTTTGCTACCCTGCGTACTGCTTCGGCCCCGCCGAACGCCACAAGGCGCAATATTATATACTCACGCTGACTTTGCATAAACTTCCAGTCATATATTTCAAATTTTTATTACGTGCAAATGTAGTTTATTTAGAATACATTATATATTAAAAATTCCATGACTACAATAATTTCCCCCGAAGTACAATTTACAAATATTGTAAAATGCCGGTTTCCTGGGGGTGCAAAAGGGCGCAAAAATAACTGGGTATTTATGATGCTTTAAAAAGCTTATTATGAGTTTGCACCAACAGGCTAAATTTCCCTTGAGCCGCAAATTAAAAATAATCATTTATTAGTGTATCATACACCTCACACTTTTTTGGTGAAAAGTATTTATACACCAAAGGGGTAACTACATATATCTAAACTAACCAATATTCGTTATCAATGAAATTTCAAAATAATGGGACTTTAATGTTAATACCTAACATTAAACGATGTTCCGTACATAGCAGGAATGGTGCAAACTAAGAGAATACATATATTCATGTCTTCTAATGATTCCATAAAAAATTACAACTACACGAATTACCTCCAATCTTTTTGCTAATTCGACTACACTATATATTAATTCAAAGTTATAAGTAGAGTGTTGCATCAGAAAGCATGAGAAAAATAATACATAGGGACTGACGCAGGCATTTTGTTAAAATCGCTACTGAAACTCCGTCCTTCTAACTCAATAAACCATATCAATATCATCAGAAAACAACTAAAACACAATTCAATGGCGACCCATCCCACAGTGGCTCGGATCGACAGAGCCTCATCCTTTGAGCAATTACGCTTATCGGACGTGATCGGCTATCGACTTGTTGTCGTGTCGATCGGCCGATAGCGGTCGCCCGAAAGGAATCATGCCGTATTGAATTCAACTTAGATAATCTGACATCTTTTTTATACTACTAGTGTTGTAAGAGATTTTTCACTTCTCATGCTCGTAAAGTTCGTCTTTATATTGGGCTTCATGCTCTAGTACATAAAGTAAATTTTTTGTCTAAGTCTCAGACTCTAAAACAAAGGTGTACAGACAGCCACACCCGCAATTAAAAATCGTTTTACAAACTTCTTATTTCATTATGTTTCTTAATTTTTATACATAATCCATGTTATAATATAATTTTTACCTTACAATAGAAGTGAAAAACAAATTATATAACTCGTACATAAAACAATAGGAAATATGCAAAAGTCACCGATTTTGATAAATTTGAGCTTGATCGCTGCGGACACGTATAAAAACATGATGGAATAGAAAAATTTAAAAAAATGTATTATTTTAGTTTTATCACACGATAAAAACAGAGGAAAATAACTTTTTTTTCATTTTTGGATATAATGCTCTTAAAAGTCAGATAGAATATCGAATAAGAAATAATATTTTTTATGACACATATGTTCTTTAACGCAATATTTAGGGAGATATTTAAAAATTCTTAGCTAACTCCATAATAAACGCGCCTGAAAATAGCCTGAAACGTGACAAGTGACGTCACAAATCATGTCCGTTTTGTATAGAGCGTTTTCGGCGGGCGCTGATACGTATATCACGAGAAAAAAACACAAGACAAAAGTTTTAATATTACAGTATTCTCACGCATTATACTTTCGATATTGATGCAAATAAAAAATTAATGCATATTCCCTATTGGTGAGTTTTATAAATGCACTTGTTGAACAATGGACTATTGTGTTCGAAAATATTATTTCACTTTATAACGTAAGTATGCTTAATTATTACTGTGTAAATAAAATGTATAAGAAAACATGATATTTTAATATTTTAATAAACGTATAACGTTCAATATTGACCGTTCTTATATATAAATATAAATGGGTCAACGCACCATATGTTTTTACTCGACAACGGATTATTTTAAGGAAGTGTTATGATTTTAGAAGTCTATTTCTTCCATACCAACATCAAAACTAAAAGATACTCATTTCTAATTTTATTACTTCGCGTAAAATATTTTCTCGATAAAAAAATATCACAAGAGTCTTCTTCGCACCACATTAAGCACCCATTCACTTAACACGCGAAAATAAACTAACCAATAAAAGTACAAAAATAGCTTTTATGCGAATTAAAATAAGGGTCGTAAAATTGTACTCGTTCTAGTAGCCGGTTCACGATAAAGTAAATTTAACTGCGACAGCACTATGCATGTGTAATGCCGTCCAATTTGCGAGTTAAACCAGATGGGTAGCTTTCGTTTAAACTGTTTACAATGCGGTTAAGTGGTTGAAGCCAGTGTCTATTAAGTAGGCCGAGCTATGCGATTGAAAGCGAGTAATAGTATTTTCTAATTATTGCAGACTGTTATTCAAGGAGTCTGCTTTTAGAAAATCTTAATGCTTATCTGTTTTTTACATATAATATAATTCTAGACTGGCCGATGTCCGTAGCTAGGTAACTTATTTGGAATTAACTAGTGGCCCTGGGGGGCTACTCAAATGGCCATTTTTCTATTCGTTCGCTAACTTAAATTTAAAAAATAAGCAATTAATGATCAAGTCAGACGTCGCAAGTTTATGTAAATCACAGACATTGTTGTATTGTATGGGATTGACAAGCCTACGATACGTTATTTTGGTGTTTATGGCTTATTTTTAATTTTTAAGTTAGCGAACGAATAGAAAAGTGGCCATTTGAGTAGCCCCGCTGGGCTGTAGACATCGCGTTAAAAAGTAGCAGTAGCCTCGTGCGAGGCCCGCCTCACGCGGCAAACGTCTTGTCTCGCGAGGCAGCGCGCTTGGTGGGGACCCGCCTAATCGCCACGCGGACGAAGTCGCGGGCGGAAGCTAGTAGGTATATATGAGCAAGCAGCGCTCTTGAAATGAACGAGTGAATGTTACTAACATTACTTTAATGTTGATTGGTCCCAACAATACTTACACAATTTTGATAATATTTTACTCAAAAATGCTTGTAATATGGTCATTATTTTGACAACCTTCTTTGAACAAAGTCGAGGTTGCCGTGCTCCTCCGATGGTGACGCAACAAAGTTGTATGGGATTTCATTATTGTTGAGTTTTAGCCACCAGCAATTTCCTTTGAAAATCCATTATTGTCGAGTTTTGTTTCAAACATAGTTTTTTGTAATTTTAATCATTTTTAACATTTTTGTCATTTTGGACCAAGTCTTTAGTGCTTTACTCAAAAATGTCAAAATGTCAAAAATATCAAAAATTTCAAAAATGACAAAAAAGTAAAAAATACAAAAATGTCAAAAATGACTAAAATTACCAAAATATCCATTTTTGACATTTTCGACATTTTTGTCATTTTTGACATTTCTGACATTTTTGTAATTTTTTGTCATTTTTGACATTTTTATTTTTTTTTAATTTTTGACATTTTTGAGTAAAGCACTATACAAGACTTAGTCTGCAATGACTGCACTGCTGGCCACGCTATGATGGCCTCAAGCTGAGCTTAACTACGCTCTCGGCCTTCAAGCTTGGTCATCATTGCAGCCCTTGCTGTCCGCGCATTCCAGCTTGGCCATCAAGGGCTGCAATGCTGACCGCGCTGTCACGGCCTGGACCTGCGCTAAGCTACGCTATCGGCCAAAATCATCGCGCTGCCAGCAATGCAGTCATTATTGACCGCGTCAGTAATGTACTATTACGTGGAATTTTTAGGGCCCACAGTCTAGTATTTTCAGATGGTATCGTTATATTCCCTCGTAGAAGTAGAAAGCAAAACTGCTAAAAGTGGCCGTTTGTGGCGCATTTGCTATCTACTTCTACGAATGACTACGAGGGCATGTAGTGATACCTTCTAAAAATACTAGATAATGGGCCCTAAAAACTCCACGAAAAACATTATTAAAATCTTTTTCTATTAAAAACTTATTAAATAAAAACCTCTGAGGGCGCCACTTTCGTTCATACAACCGCCTTAAACAAATTGTTTAGCTAACAGTGTGTTTTTGTCTTTTTTCGTCCTAACTCAATTCCTATTTTGAGGAAGTTTTGAGGCTCAAAATTTGAGATAGGTACAAATAAAGTAGGTATACGTGTTACAAAATAACTGTGTGTCCCTTTTACAACCCCTAATACCGAATACTTATGTATCCGGAATTGGCCACTTACAAAACAATATTTAAAAAGTAATTATAGTCAGGTGGGGTAAGTGAAAGATACTTTATTTTTATTTAACAAGGTTTAGTAAAGCTATAAAACTCGCAATTAAAGTAGCTGTGTAGGCAATGTACTCCTAATTAAATCAGCCTTTAACGGTATGAATATAAATATCTAAAGACTTGCATTAAGCAACAAAATCACGAAAAGAATATAAAGGCTAAGAAGTGTTTCACTTACCCCTGACAAGGGGGAACCGGGAAGTGAAACAGTGGCCAAAATAGCTTTAAATAATGTGTAAATTTAATGAAAAACAGGACAAAAAGATCATGTTTGACCGTTAATATCCAAAATATATCAAATTCTCATAAAATAGGGTCCAGTTTTAAAGATTTATCAAAAAAAACATAATCCGGGGGAAGTGAAACATAGTTGCGATGGTCAGGGGTGACAAACCTAAAATAGGTAGGGTAAGCTTTACAAAAAAAGGAAATAATCCAATATGGCGGCCACCTTTTTGTTTGTGGGCCGATTTCGATGAATGAAACTCGGTTTTTGGTACTTTTTTGACAAGAAAACAGCCACGCAATGTAAAAATAAAATAAAAATTCAAGATGGCGGCCAACTTTGTAGTTAGCGGGCCGATTTAGATGAAACTCAGTTTTTGGTTCTATTTGGTCAAGAAAACAGCAATGCAATGTTAAAAATATTAAAATATCCAAGATGGCGGCCAGCTTTTTTGTTTGTTGGTCCGATTTCGATGAAACTCGGTTTTTGGTACTATTTTGCAAGAAAACAGCAACGCAATGATAGAAATATAAAAAATACAAGATGGCGGCCTACTTTTTTGTTTGAAGGCCGATTTCGATGAAACTCGGTTTTTGGTACGTTTTTGACAAGAAAACAGCAACACAACGTTAAAAATATTAAAATTCCAAGATGGCGCCAACTTTTATGTTTGAAGTCCGATTTCGATGAAACTCGGTTTTCGGTACTTTCTTGACAAGAAAACAGCAACGCAACGTTAAAAATATTAAAAAATCCAAGATGGCGGCCAACTTTTTTGTTTGTAGGCCGATATCGATGAAACTCGGTTTATGGTACTTTTTTGACAAGAAAACAGCAACGCAATGTTAAAAAAAATTAAAATCCAAGATGGCGGCCATATTTATTGTTTGTGGGCCGATTTAGATGTAACTCAGTTTTTGGTACTATGTTGGCAAGAAAACAGCAACGCAATGTAAGAAATATAAAAATCCAAGATGGCGGCCAACTTTTTTGTTTGAAGTCCGATTTCGATGAAACTCGGTTTTTGGTACTTTTTTGACAAGAAAACAGCAATGCAATGTTAAAAATATAAAAAAATCCAAGATGGCGGCCAAATTTTTTTCTTTGGTCCAATTTCGCTGAAACTCGGTTTTTGGTACTATTTTGGCAAGAAAACAGCAATGCAAGGTAAGACATATAAAAAATCCAAGTTGGCGGCTAACTTTTTGTTTGGGGTCCAATTTCGCTGAAACTCGGTTTTTGGTACTATTTTGGCAAGAAAACAGCAATGCAATGTAAGACATATAAAAAATCCAAGATGGCGGCAAACTTTTTGTTTGGGGTTCGATTTTGATGAAACTCGGTTTTTAGTACTATTTTGTCAATAAGTAGCATCGCTATTTTAAAAATATTAAAAATCCAAGATGGCGGCCAACTTTGTTGTTTGTGGAGCGATTTCGACACATTGCTTTGCTGTTTTCTTGCCCAAATAGTACTGAAAACCGAGTTAATCGAAATCGGCACGCAAACAACAAATATGACCGCCACCTTGGATTTTTTTTAACAATGCGTTGCTGTTTTCTTGCCAAAAAAGTACCAAAAACCAAGTTTTATCGAAATCGCTCTTCATACAAAAAGTTGAACACCATCTTGGATTTTTTATATTTCTTACATTGCGTTGCTGTTTTCTTGCCAAAATAGTACCAAAAACCGAGTTTCAGCGAAATTGGACCAAAAACAAAAAAGTTAGCCGCCATCTTCGATTTTTATATTTCTTACATTGCGTTGCTGTTTTCTTGCCAAAATAGTACCGAAAACCGAGTTTCAGCGGAATTGGACCATAAACAAAAAAGTTGGCCGCCATCTTGGATTTTTTAATATTTTTAACATTGCGTTGCTGTTTTCTTGCCAAAATAGTACCAAAAACCGAGTTTCATCGAAATCGGAGCACAAACAAAAAAGTTGGCTGCCATCTTGAACTTTTCAATATTTTTAATCTTGCATTGCTGTTTTCTTGACCAAATAGTACCAAAAACCGAGTTTCATCTAAATCGGACCACAAACAACAAAGATGGCCGCCAATTTGGATTTATATTTTTTTTTAAATGCGTTGCTCTTTTCTTATCAAAATAGTACCAAAAACAGAGTTTCATCGAAATCGGACCACAAAAAAATTTGCTTACCATCTTGGATTTTTTATATTTTTAACAATGCGTTGCTGTTTTTTTATTAAAATAATACAAGTAACTGAGTTTCATCGAAATCGGTTCACAAAAAAAAAGTTGCCCGCCATCTTGGATTTTTTTATATTTTTAACATTGCCTTGCTGTTTTCTTGTCAAAATAGTGCCCCAAACCAAGTTTCATCGAAATCGGCTTACAAACCACAAAGTTATAACAACAAATTTAATATAGGTACCTAACAAAAAACTTGATCTTTGACAATGGGCGCATTCTGCCAGACAAATCTTTGAATCATCGATCGCCATAGAGTAATTTTTAACAATGGAAAGTAATTTGTATAGAATGTTCAATATTTTACTTTCCATGGTTAAAATTTAATCTATGGCGATCGATGACTCAAAGATTTGTCTGACAGAATGCGCCCAATATCATTCGTTATAAAAGTTCATGGAAAAAAGGTTTGTGATATCTGACATGGGAGTAGTGCGCCATTTATGTTTCGCTTCCCCCGTCATGACTGTTTCACTTCCCCCTTTTAGCTCTTTTTGATGTTAAGATTTTCAGATTATGATAACTCTATTTCATGAAGGATTTATCTAAAATAGACGTTGGATCATGTAAGATAATACTTTACGTGCAATACTTTCCATAACAAAATTGTTAATTACTCTTTAATTTTGCTTGTATGATTGCCAAAATGTTCCCGTGTCTATCACTCGTGTTTTGCGTTTTGACATGTAATGAATTTCTTTTTGGTTTACTAGCTAGTTTAATAATCGCAGCGATAATTCGTTATTCCTGCTTTATCGACACATCGCTATGAGAATAAACTACGATAGTTTCTTAGATATGGTTGGGTGTTTCACTTACCCCGGTGTTTCACTTACCCCACCTGACTATATATTTATTTGAAAATTTAACTCTTTATCGGTAGAATATAGTTTGTTCCATGTAAATGTCAATTGATTTTCCATTGTGGCGCCATTTTGAAAATTGCTTGTCTTAATCACCATGCATTTACATATCGGGAAAATTTTCATGCGATGATTTATTACGATTTTCGGCGTGGACTAACTCAGAAACAGTGAATCTAACAACTGACTTCGATTATTGGGGACGAAGCACCATCGATAACCACTGTAAATCAATCGTTCAGTGAGTTTAATCGTAGACGGTCTATGCTCACGGAGGCATCTAAAGAATGTCGTCCTAAATCGGTGGTTGTTCCACAAAACAGCGATGGTGTGCGAGAACTAATAATGCAAGATCGTAATGTTACATATTATGAGATAGAGGCGTCCCTGGGCATTAGTATGACGAGCATTCATTAGATATTACACAAACATTTAGTTGCAAAAAAAAATTGTTTGCGTTGGGTTCCGCAAAATTTTAAAATTGATCAAAAACAGGCTCGTGTCGATCGGTGCAAAAAAAATATAAAAAAATACGATCGTGGTGCGGCTACTGCTGTTTACAGCATCTATACAGGTGATGAATCCTGGATCTATGCGTAGGACCCCGAAACTAAACAACAGTTAACGGTGTGGGTGTTCCAAGATGAGTCGAAACCCGTTGATGCGTTCAAAATGCATGTTTTGGAGATATCTCAATCAGAATGGAAAAAGTGCTATGAGAATTGGTTTGATTGTATCTAGAAGTGCATGGATCATCATGGCAAATAAATTTAAAAGCAATAAAACCCAAATAGATGATATATGTTTGTTATTTTTTTAATTTTCCGGATACATAAATAGCAGCCCTCGTAGATAGAACCATCAAACTAAACAACTTTTACTATGGGACCAACTCTGAAATCGCGAAAAAATCAGCTGTTTCATATAAAAATTAATAACGAAATATCAAATGTTATGTAACGTCGTCACTAGATGGCGCTGTACTGTGTTACATGACGGTATGGTTTTGCTGTGCCCGAATTTACATTTGCGTCTGAATAATAGTTACTTTTATTCAGATTTCCTCGTTGATTCTTCATTTTGATTTTTCAAATTTTTGGAAACCACTTGAGACTTTTCTGGGTGGTTCAATCAAATTTACGTTTCTTTCTGTATTGTAGATTGTAGGCTAGGTACACCGTGCGCGTGCAGGGCAGGGCAGCAGGGATACCAACTTTGGGTAGGGGTTTTCCCCCTAGATTAAATCATAAATCATAAATCATTTATTTGCTCGAATATGGTACAATACAGATTTTAATTACATGGTTTCCGCATATTCTACCGAATGATTCGATGTGCAAATACTTTTATCAATGTCCGTCCAATGTTCATGTAATAATAATCTGACTCGAAATATAATTAATGAAAAAAAATGTTTTGTAATTTATTTATTTAGTAGGGGGAGAACATGTTTGGACATTGAAAATTGTATAAGCTCCGATTTCACGTAAAAGTGCGATCACCTTATATCTCGGAGGGAAATCTGCTATTCAAAAAAAACTCAAAAGACGCATTTTCACGATAGCTACAAGGTGCAAAAAGAATTATTTGAGAAAATAAGAAACGAAAAAAATTATGGCCGAAATAGTGGAAAAAATCTCATTTCTTTTCCATTTTTTTATTTTGGCGCTCAATATTTTGGAAACGAAGAATGATATTAAAATTTTGAGAAAATCTCCTCTGAAAAGTTTAGTCAGCTACAATTTGAGCCTAAAACTAAGACGATCGGGTTAAGGGTTTGCCCTGTAGCTTAACCTTTAACATTGAAAATGTTTTTTCGATCGCTTCAGTAGGTATAGCCCCCATTTTTCGATCGCTTCAGTAGGTATAGCCCCCATTTTTCGATCGCTTCAGTAGGTATAGCCCCCATTTTTCGATCGCTTCAGTAGGTATAGCCCCCATTTTTCGATCGCTTCAGTAGGTATAGCCCCCATTTTTCGATCGCTTCAGTAGGTATAGCCCCCATTTTCGTTCAGAGTGCGACTTTGCCTTGGTGTCGTAAGTTTTAAGGCGACATGAATAGTTGAAGCCTCAAGAGACGCGTATCAACGAGGGCTACAATATGTCAGCGTGTTGGCGTTGTTGAAGTCGAGTTGAAAACAAATCTTATAAATTTTAGTAGTGCTTACTACCTTTCAATAAAATAATATGTTTAAAACAATGAAATATTTTTTTATTTTTATTTTATCTTTTTATTTTTATTATATTTTTATTTTTATGAATTTCATACACACGAATCACAGAAAAGTAGATCCAAAATTGTTCATGACTTTGCTGTGATTTCAAAGTATTGTAAGTACTAATTCAAACAAAGGAATATATTTTTTATAAAAT
Organism: Agriphila tristella; assembly: GCA_928269145.1. NCBI lineage: Eukaryota > Metazoa > Arthropoda > Insecta > Lepidoptera > Crambidae > Agriphila > Agriphila tristella. The sequence continues at coordinate 59,774,566 of OV743430.1, read as the reverse complement.
TCAATAAATTCATTTTCAATGTACCATGGGCAACAGCGTCGCTTAACCACGCTAAGGTTAAAATCGCTTGCACGCCGCGCCCGCTTTCACATACGTTTAGTTCGTGCAGGGGCGATACGCGCGGACACGAATTATGTTGCTAACTGGTTAAGCGACGCTGTTGCCGATATAGTACCAGAAGGTCGTGAAAGGCACGAGATCTGTGAATTTTTCTAGGGGCCTGTTACTGATATTTTTGTAACATTGAAATCGACGATTCAGGTGAAATTATAATAACATTTACAGTACGCTTGGCGTATTTAAAGTTTATTTTATGTACATAATCAAGTATTTGGTATTTACATAGTAAATATGTAGGTACACATTTTCAGTCAAATCAATAAATCAAAAGGATGCAAATTGCATAATTTCACCTTGATTTTTGCAAAACGCAAGTTGCATTAGAATCAAGATTTATAAAATTGGCATAGGTAAACAAAGTTCAAACATTTATTTAGAAAATAAATAGATTTGCATATCTATTTCCTTAATTTTAAAGTTCATTTTAATAAAACAGCGCCCACAGTGTTGTCAGTCGTCGTTTTATCGAGCGAGTGAGACGAGCGCACGTCATCAGTCGTGAAGAACAGAGATAGACGTATTAGTCGCCTCGCCATCCGTCGTGCCGCGTCGAACGCGCAAATTACTTTCACGCATAAACCAGTTTATCAGTAGACCATAAACTAGTTCAACAGTTGATGGCCATAAACAGTCTAAAAAAACTGTTCGTTCATTCAACGCCCACCTCTTATCTAGGGGCTTGATACTGATAGTTTGTTTATTTTACGAAACTGTTGAAATATGTCTTTTTGTACATATCTCCGCCATTTCGAAAAACTGGCTCGACCAATAAATTCTATGTACTTAATTGTCAAACCTGCTCACAAAATTTCACGAGAATCGGTTGAGAAATGCGACCTTGTAGAGGAGAACAGCCAGCCCCAGAAAACAGGAATTAAATATGTTTTTTTACATATCTCCACCATTTTGAAAAATTTCGAAACACTGGCTCGACAAAAAGAATCTATATGATTTTCCTCACAAAATTTCTCCAGAATCGGTTGAGAAATGCGACCTGTAGAGGAAAAAAAACAGCGCCGGAAAGCCGGACTGTAATATGTTAATATATCTCCGCCATTTTAAAAACAGTTAATTTTAAAATTCGAACCTGCTCACAAAATTTCACGAGAATCGGTTGAGAAATGCGACCTGTAGAGGATAACAAACGGACAGCCGGAAGGACATACGTAAGAATTTTTGCCCAAGCTGAAGCATAGACGCTTCGCTCGCGCTTCGTGCTCGCTCGGTCAAATAGCGCCTCGAAAACATTTTTGACGCGCCAGGAACTTCTATCCTTCTATTGTACACAGTACTTACTACTGAGTATACCCCGTTTTACCAGATTGCCAGTACGATTTCTTTATAGACATCGCGATTTTCTTCTGGCTTCCTAATATTATGTGGTCCTGTGGTAAGAGTACCTACATACTTGCCTGTAACAGATTCTTTTCGAATTTTCATGGACATACTTGTGAATGCGAACATGAATGTAATGAATTTAATTCATCACAAATAACCAATCGGTAAATGAGTAATGGATTATAACTACCAGCATTATCTCCAATACAAACTATCGACCTCTAACGGCGGTAAATTGAACTATTAATCACTCGCATTAACTCGCGAGAACAGATCACCGGTCGATAAGGCGGGTCACGACTAGGTAATGGGCAGTTGTTAATGAAATATGATTTGAGGAAGTCAATGTCGATCGCAATTGTTTGGATGATTGAAATTTCTATTGTGTTGCGTAGGAGGTTTTAGAAAACAGTAGGCCAGAAACGACAAATTGATTTATGGCAGAGATAAAAAAGTCAGACAGAATACTTCAAGCATTGATGATTTGGTCATTGTGATTAAACGGCACCTAAGGGGCTGTCTCCACGAGCGAGAGAATCGCCGATGATGTTATCGTCGTGCCACGTATTTCTATATACTTTCTGTGTGTCTGTCTACACACGGCGATGATATCGCGGCGATAGTTGTATGGAAATACTTAACATCGTCGAGATTTTCTCGCTCGTGGAGACAGACGCTTACAGTTCTAAAATATTTTCGGTCAACAAAAGTTTAATTTTGATCACACAAATATTGCAGGCGAGATCTTTCGCAACACGCAGGGTCACTACTGTTGCCGTAATTAGTTTACAAACTACATAAAAGTTTACCACCTACTTGACTAACAACATCTATTTTTTTCTTCCAGACCCATCTGCCGGAACTGCGTCGTCTCCCCCACCGGATCATCGCCACCCCCTCTACACGAAAACGCATCATCACCGCCGCCACCAGCGCCGTCATCACCGGTCACCTCCTCCCGCCTCTTGCCTCCATTACCCTCCCCTCAACCCAGCCACAGCTCGACCGCCAGCCAATCAAACTCACCCCACCCATACTCCTACCCAAACTTCAGAAGAAGCCAGCCCGTTCAAAGTCAGAACTTTCCCGATTACAACCTTCTTCATAGCCATAGTGTGTCTCAGTTGAACCAACCTGGACAGAGCTACCAGTCCTCTCAATCCCCCCAGTCGGCGATGTCGCTATCCCCCCATCCTGTCCCTCAAGGGAAGTTTCGGGGACTCCTGGAGCATGCGGAGAGACTGATGAAACCGGGCGACCCGCACAGACATTCCCAGAGTGACGATGATTCAGGATGTGCCTTGGAAGAGTACACGTGGGTTCCACCTGGATTGAGACCAGAACAGGTGAGAATGAAATAATCCACAACTTTTTATTTTGTATCCTTAAAATATGCAAGTGCTGGAGATGGTAATTTGAGATATGAATCTTTAAATCGTAGAGCCCCATAGAGTCTATTTGACAAGAACTTTTTGATTGGTGGCATTATATAACCTTCTAGAAATCTCTAGACATTTGAGAACATACAAATTAACACTCAAGGGTTGTATAACTTGTAACTGTTAATCAAATTTATGTCTCATTTCATGGAATTCTGAATAAAAAAGTGAACCATTTGACATTCTTTCTGATAGTTTCTCCTTGGCTTTATTCAACGTTTTCATAAATATGATCATTCTGGCCCTACGTGGAATTTCCATTCCCAAACAGCTTAATTTCTGATGTAATTTCAATTATCGAAAAGCTTTCAATGTTATGGTTGAGTTTAGCTTTACCATTGTCAAGTGCATATTCTAAAACCGCAGAATGCGAAGACTTCGAGTGAGCCATTGTGGCCAGGGCGGCATTGTTCGCCTTCTTGATATTGGCTTTTGTCCAGCCATTCTGTTTTTTTGGACGCACGTTTTGTTTCAGGCATTTGCGAGATTGAAGACTTTTCGATTTCACTGAAAGCTATTTTTGTCAGTCTCTTCCAGACGAGAGGGGCATACCTACTGCTATTAGTCAATCGTCATTATTTTTATTACTGTCTTGTCTGCTTATTTACAATATAACAATAGTCGTTCAGATGTAAAAAAAATATAACTTTTTCATATTTTGTGTAATTAGAAAATTTTATCGTCAGGGCAGGTAAAAAGAGTTAAAATAGATAGTCATTCTTCAATTCCTGCAACGTTATCTTAGCTTTGTCATTATCTACATCAAAACAAAAATAATTAATTTTCCACGAACACGCACAGTGACATAAAAGTGTAATGGCCAAATTGTACAAAAATACTAAAATTATTTTTGTAACCAATAAACATTGTAATATTTCAAAACGTTTTGTATTTTAAATTACAGTATCAAAGTTATTCCTTAATCTCTGTCATGTGTATCATTAGTCCGTCATTATTTGTGCATTACCGGCCATTTTGAGTTTCGTTGCGGTAGCAATTACTCAAAAAGTTGCGTTTTTTGTGGGTAGGTAGCTACACGGAACATTTATCACAATTTAGCCATACTACATTCTCTATATGCCCGCATTTTCTATATTTTGTTCTTCGGTTGTAGCTGAAAATATTTGTATTTGTCTTATATTATACCACGGTTATTTTGTAAGTTTATCTACAACATTTATTGAAGATCTATTTAGTACGTCATATATTTAATAAATTAGTCAAGATAATATTGTGTCCCGAGATTTTCCGATATTTTCAAACTATTAATTTTTAATCTCAATAACGTGGTCTGATTTCTAAAATATTTATCACTTTTCATTATCATTCCCATTCCATTTCCCAATGAAGTACATCACTTTCCTCAAGATTTAAATTATTATTAGACAAATTTTCTTTAACCTGCTTAAAATCCACAGCCAGAGATTATTTTGGATTTTATTTATTCCACTATAATTCATATCTTAAATCTCCTATAGCCATAGGTCATGACAGTAAAATTTACGACAAAGTTAAGAAAGCAAATAACTGACCTCATTAAACCCCAAGAAACTTAATGAACATTAAAATTCAAAACATTTGGATGACTTCGCGCCGCCGCCCGGAATGCAACGATTTATCTGCCCCGGGGAATAATGCAACAATCCAGCCGCTTTGAATACCAAATATAACCCGCGTTTATAATTACAAACAGAAATAAAGTATTTAGGTTTCGGAGGCGACCGAGCAAAAAATTAAAATGGCCCTCGAGGGCGAAAATCCCCCAGAACTTTCTTTTGTACTTAAATGGTAAAAATCCGGAGCCTTTTTAGCGGATTTTCGGTGCGTCAATGAGACTTTATAAATGGGCGAAGTTTTGGGAATCCTTATATTATTATGATTCATTCAAACGATTTCGCCCTGAGCGCTTTTTAAGTCTTTTGAATATTTTCAACGCAATATCCCGGCGATCTATCAAACAGTGAAAGAAACTCATTATAATGAATAAAACAAAAATGCTTTCGAATGTCCGGCTGTCCATCTCTTCTCCTCTATATAGAACACATTTCCCAACCGATTTTCGCGAAATCTTGTGAGCGCAAAAGTTTTTTTTTTAATTCAGTTTTAATATTAAGTTTATGAGCACCAACGGCTTGCACTACTGGTAGAAAGAAAAGAAAAGAAAAGAAAAGAAAAGAAAAGAAAAGAAAAGAAAAGAAAAGAAAAGAAAAGAAAAGAAAAGAAAAGAAAAGAAAAGAAAAGAAAAGAAAAGAAAAGAAAAGAAAAGAAAAGAAAAGAAAAGAAAAGAAAAGAAAAGAAAAGAAAAGAAAAGAAAAGAAAAGAAAAGAAAAGAAAAGAAAAGAAAAGAAAAGAAAAGAAAGAAAGAAAAAACATTTATTTCGAAATCACACAACGCTAGACAACATCACAAAGACAGTACAAAGAACTAAACACAAGACAAGGGCAATAACAAACATTGTGCATCGTCGTGTACTCGCCTCAGTATAAGCAGCAAGCTAGGCCTGCTGCACTGATATTCTGCCGAGCACAGCGAAATTGCAACATTGCAAAAATAAATAAGTAAATAGCGAATAAACCCCATTCCGCTAAATCATCACACGTTTTTCATGTCATAAGTCAAACGGTTATGAGCAGGGACCTAATTACAGTTCCCTGTGGCATCCAGCTAATTCCCGTATCAGTGTCCCCCATTCCCATAAGCCCCATGCCCACTCGCCCCGTGTCCGGTGATCCCCGGACATGATATATCGTCGAGGGAACACGGGATATTTATTTTCTAGATTATTTCATTACGCAGTCCGGAAGATACTATGTATTAAGTACTTTCTTCTAATAATACTGCGCTTTCTTTTAATAAACTATCAATGTTGTTAGTGAAATTCAATTAATTTGACACTTTAGGCGATGAGACAAAAGTTGCCTGATCTAAACTACGTCAACCGAAAACATTGAAAAAAAATATTGTAGTACTAGGTATCGAGTAATTTTGAATAAAAATTGTACACATAGTGTCACCTACCTACCCTACCTAGAGAGAAGTTACATTTATATTCTTGATGATTCTATACAAACTAGGCTACAGTTTCTTACTTTTGGGACTGAGGTGCTTAAACAGTCGTATTAAGGCGTACTCAAATCTGAGCGGTATCCGCTACCAGAGCCGGTTGCGATATCCCAATGAGTACGCGGTACGCTTCGAGCAACAAAAGGCTTCGTTTGTCACGAAAAGCCCGTCTTACTCTAAGGCGGTACGTACCGCGTACCAGCTGCGAATTTGCCATACCAAATACCCGGCGGGATATCGCTCAGGTATTAAACACTGCCCACGGCGGTAGCAGATACCGCTCAGTTTTCAGTAGGCCTTTAATTAGATTGTATAAATCAAATAATTTTATTGTTCAAATATTACGCATAATAAATTTATATTTTTTTCGGCCAGAAACTGAAACAAAATGCCGACTTCCTTTTTTTTACTTGAGAAGTAAAGGCCCCTCTTCACACGTTCCAGGTGCACCTGTACTTCTCCGCGCTGCCAGAGGACAAGGTGCCGTACGTGAACAGCGTCGGCGAGCGGTACCGGCTCAAGCAGCTCCTACAACAGCTGCCGCCGCAGGACAATGAGGTAACACCTGGAATCATAAAAGCTTTTCGTAGCATAAAAGCTTTTCTTATTAATGCAAATAAGTGGTCGCTATAAGGTTTTGTTCTATTAAAAGTCATTCATAGTGATGGTAATGTTGAAGATGGGTAGCTAACAATGACGAGGAGTGAAATTATGGCTTTTACAAAAATGTTATGGTCTGCATAGTGGATTGGTGGGGTGGGATTTCTTAATGGTAAGTCGATGGGAATCGGTTATATGATCCCTTTCCCGGTAGCTAATCACGAAGACAAGTCTTTTCTGCTGAGGGCCTTTTTTGTGGATGAATAACGAGGATGGGATAACTCACTATGCAGAGGCCCCATACAGATTGGCGGATTCAACGACTGCATATTCAGCCGGGACCAACAGCTTTACGTGCCGTGATAATAAATTCTGTCACTTGTCCGATGATTGACATTAGTCAATGACTATTAAGTCATCAACACAGAATACATAATAATATAGTTAGTACTCTAGCATCTCCGAAGTATTAATTTATTAACGTGTGATCTTCAGGTGCGGTACTGCCACGCGCTGTCCGACGAAGAGAGGAAAGAGCTGCGGCTGTTCAGCTCGCAGCGCAAGCGCGAGGCGCTGGGGAGGGGGCAGGCGCGCCAGCTGCATGCGCCCGCACCGTGTGATCGGGTCAGTACATAGCCTTAAATTATTTTGATATAAACATTACATACCGACCTCAGCCATTTTTGATGTCCCCACTGGGCTCACAGGCCTTTTTTATGGATGATAAGGATGGGCCATAACACACCACGCGGGCCCAATGCGGATTGGTGGGCGTTAACGACTGCAAATGCACCCGGGACCAACGGCTTAACGTGCCTTCCGAAGCACGGATGAGCTCGAGATAATAAATTTTTGGTCACCCATCCCATGACCGACCCTTGCGAAACGTTGCTTAACCTCCGCAATCGCTGGGCCAGGCGCTAAACCACTGCGCCACCGAGATCCACATTACATAGCCATAAAGAATGGAATGCGCCGCCTTCTTATATGTTCCATGATACGAGGGTGGATCCAAAAGTTCTAAGCCCGACCATGAAAATGAAAGAAAAGTGGGTCTGAATTAATTTTTATTTTTCGACATAGTCTCCATTTAGGTCAATGCATTCCTTCCACCTGACCTGCAACTTGTTTATACCTTCGAAAAAAATGATTCCTGAAGGTTGTCAAAATAATCATTTACTGCGGCTATCACCTCGTTCCTGTCCGAAACTTTCGAACTACCTAAGTGTATTTTTTTATTTGGAATCTGAGGGGGCTAAATCCGGCGAATAAGGTGGATGGGGCAATATTTCGTAGCCACAATTATGGATTTCAGCCATTGTTTCAGCTGAAGTGTGAACCCGGGCGTTGTCTTGATGGAACAACACTTTCTTCCGTAACATACCCGGCCTTTTTTCTTTGATTTCTTCCCTTAGTCGTCGTAAAAGGTTACAATAATAACTTGAATTTATAGTTTCGCCCTTTTAGTAAATAATCCACAAAAATAATTCCCTTTGCATCCCAAAAAACTGAACCCATGACTTTGTTGGTCGACAAAACGACTTAAGCTTTCTTTGGAGTTGGAGAGCCAGATATTTTCCACTGCTTCGATTGTTGCTTAGATTCAGGAGTATGGTGGTGAACCCAGCTTTCATCCATGGTAACAAACCGGGATAAAAAATCCTCTGGATCCACCTCAAAAAGCTCCAAACAGTCACGGGAAATTGCGAAACGAACTCGTTTTTGTTCAGCTGAAAGCAATATCGGAACCCAACGAGCAGAAACCTTATGGAACCCCAATTCTTGAGTTACAATATTTTGTACCCGACCATAACCAATGCCTGTGATCTCAGCTATCTTACTGATGGTCAATCTTCGGTCACTCAGAATAAGATCACATATTTTTTCAATGTTTTTGTTCGTGGTAGACTTTGAAGGCCTACCGCTCCTAGGGTCATCTTCAATACTCTCCCGACCCTGCTTAAACTCAGCCACCCACTTTTTTACACTGGAATATGATGGAGCTGACCCAACCAAAGTGTTCACCATATCTTGATGAATATCTTTTGGTGATAGGCTTTTTTACTGAGGTACTTGATCACTGCTCGGTATTCAATTTTCTCCATTATTGAAAAAGATGTCAGATAGCATCAAACAAATGTTCACAAAAAAAATATGGCTTGCAGTATCGGAACGAAACTTCGCACATTTACTATTGAAGAACCATACTAAAGAGTGAGCGTAGATTTACAAAACTATCAAAGCTATTTCTACATTAGGCCACGAATTTTTGGATCCACCCTCGTAGTTACAACCTTGGTCTCTTCGAAGCAAGAGTGAATAGGCATTTCCTGGGCAAGCATGCTACATCTTAGACCACATCCTGATATGAAGCAAGATGGTGGTCAAATGCCTGCCCAAAAACAAAATTAAGAAACTTGAAAAAAATACCTAGTAAAATGTAATCAAAATTTTGATGAAATTGAGAGAGTCATTTGATCAATATAAATTTCGTTTAGCAGGTAAAACAGGTCGTTTTACCTGAGAAAGTTTAAAACTCAATTTTTTTACGGGAAAGTTTCAAATTCTGAAGCATTTTTTAGTTTTTGCATCATAATACGTTAGCGAGGTATTTCGTGATAGCATTAAAAACTCAATGATTCGTTAGAGAGTTTGCTAAACCTCTGACGTATAAATAATAAAATAGACTTAAAATAATCATGCATTAAGACGGAAAATATAATGCTGAGATATTATATTCATAAATAATAAATATAATATCTCTGCTTGGTATTGCCTCGTATTTCAAAAGGATTATAAAATAGGATGTAAAGAAGAACAAGAATAAATGATAAGAAAATTGAAGGAGGATTGATTAAAGTTGCATAACTTGCATAGCAACTTAAGGCCTATTCTATTCAAATCTGAGCGGTATCCGCTACCGGTAATGGTAGCGATATCCCAAGGGTACGCGGAATGTGCACTCTATTAATCTATTGGAAAATAATCGATCTTAGTTTTTAATTAGACGCAACTTCGAGTTTTTTTTTATATTTTTGCTATAGACGTTAAAATGTAATATTTATGTAAAATACATTTGACATAACCGTAAAAATGAAATCTATGATTGGCGATTTGCTTACGGTTACTAAATATTTTTTTTTTTTTTTTTTTTTATTATTTGGTTCACAACTTGAAACATACATCATACATAGGTACACATAAGCAAGCTGTAAAATACATGGTTATGTAGTCTCTTAACTAGTGAACACAGCATGCATTTTGAACTGTAAACATAAATTTAGAACAAAAGAACTTAAAAAAAAATATTTTGAGCACGTTTCTGAAAGGTTTTAAAAAAGATCAATAGCTTTACGTATATTATTTTTTGCTGAGGCTAGAGAACCACTGAATATGTCAAAATTCCATCTAATTCCATTGTAACGAGAACAGGCTCTATATATAGGAGAATGGTGGCCGACATTTGTTCTGCAGTATGGCAGTCTGAAAGTTTTCCGGTTTATCAAACGACTACTCTGACGCGGCACTTCAAATTTAATGGAATTCAGGACTTCAGGACAATCCACAAGGCCGTGGATTACCTTATACAAGAATATTATATCAGATACTCCACGCCGAAAATTTAGAGATCTCATTCCATAAAAATTCAATCTTTTTTCATATGACTGCAGAGATTTGCACTTATTGTTGACGTAGGATAACTGATACAAAAATCTCTTCTGTATTCGTTCTATTCTATTGGAGTGCACAGCATAGCCCGGAGACCACACACAACTATTATATTCTAAAATGCTCCTTACAATGCAGTTATATACTGGTATCAAAACGCCTGGGTCCTTGAAGCATTTTATTTGTCTTGATACAAAACCAGATAGCTGTGCTGACTTCTTTATGATAGTGTTTATATGATCCTTGAAACTCAGGGAACGATCCACTATGACCCCTAAATCTCTTATTTTGTCTACTTCAACTATCGGAACATTTTTAAAGTAGTATGTAGCTGACAGTGGCTTTTTCTTTTTGGTTATTTTAATGTGATAGCATTTGTCTATGTTTAATAACATTTTGTTTTGAGAGCACCACCCATCTATGCTATTTAAATCTTTTTGCAATAAAGCAATGTCATGATCATCATGTACCCGTTTGTATACTTTCAAATCATCTGCGTACATTTTAAAATCACACGTTAAAGTATTAGCTAAATCATTAATGAACATGACAAAAAATAACGGGCCCAGGTGGGATCCCTGAGGAACTCCTGATGGTATGAGCTTGGGTTGAGATGAATAGCCATGTGTCATAACAAGTTGTGTACGATTCTCGAGATATGATTTGCACCATCTGTATAAAGATCCGTGTACGCCCATTTCTGAAATTTTTTTAAGAAGCATTTTATGATCTATTATGTCAAATGCTTTTCTAAAGTCAGTATATATGACATGTACTTCATCACCATCATCAATAGCACGGGAAACATTATCGAAAAAACCCATTAAGTTTGTGGCAGTAGATTTCTTAGGCAAAAAGCCATGTTGCTCTGGATGCAGCTTTTGTTTAACAAGCCAGTATAGTATTAGTCGTACTAGAGATTCCAAGACCTTGCCTAATGCTGGAAGTATAGAGACTGGTCTAAAGTTGGATATAACATTCTTATCCCCACTTTTATGTATAGGAGTCAAGCGTGCTGCTTTCCATTGCCTGGGAAATGTACCGTCTTTAAGAGATTTGTTGTATAGCTTTTGCAGAGGTACTGCAAGAGTCTCGGCACACATTTTCAATACTACGTTAGGTATTCCATCCAAACCAGCACCCTTACTCGGATCCAGCTTTTTTAAAGCTGTTTCTATTTCTGATACTGAGAAACTTATTTCACCCAAAGTACATGAAAAATTCTGATTGGTAGAATTGTTTTCAGTATCTTTGGACACAGGTTGATTTGCTGTATAAACGGATTGGAAATACTCAGAGAACATGTTACAGATTTCCTGTCCACCAGTAGCTACCTTATCATCTAAAGTCATTTCATTTGGTAGTACTCCACTTTGACGTTTTTGGTTGTTCACGTAAGACCAGATATGTTTAGGGTTAGTCCGCATAATTTTAGCAGCATTTTCTTTAAACTGTCTCAAGCATTTTAGGAGCATTCTGTCGTATCTCCTTCTGAGAACCTCCACCGTTTCCTTGTCTCGTGGGTTGCCATATAATTTGTACCTCTTATGGTATTTAAGTTTTTCATTTGCGCACTTGATTAAAGATGTGCTAAACCAGACAGGGTAACGATCACTTTTAGGTTTCCTAAGCGGTGTATGTTTCTCTATTATTGGTAATATAGCAGAATAGAGACTATTAACCATCTGGTCGACTGTGGTATCACTTTCCCATATCTTATTCCATTGCAAATCTAGAAGTTCTTGGTTAATTAGAGTATAATTTGCTTTGTGATGATTCAATTCAGGTTTCCTAGAACGCTTTACAAATTTAGGATTCTTAAATACCTGAAAAGTTATTTCTAATGCTGGATGATGCTGGTCTAAATCTGTTAGTGGAGACAAACACAAATAAACCTTTACTGCCTTAGGATTATCGGTAAAAAGCAAATCAAGTACCCGGTTATTCGCATTTTTTATAGAATTACATTGACTTAAATTATTGAACATAATTTCATCCATAAAGATATTTTCTATATTACTGTTGGATGTGGTCTCCGGTACACATAAAGATAGATCAGCATCATAATTCCAGGTTATGTTAGTCATATTAAAATCGCCAATTATAATCGTGTTTGGCTGCTTAACTTTGTTGCATAGAACACTTGTGACATTTTTTAGGAATATTTCTAAATATTCATGATTGACTGGTGACGGTACATACACAGCGCATATATTAATATTAAGACCACTAGACCCGCTTCCATCTTTGACATTAATCCACAAATCTTCACACTCAGACTCCCAGGTTAAACGCCGAGCAACCTCCAAACGTTTGTGAACGGCAACACAAACGCCTCCTCCGTCTTTTTTGTTTACATTTGATAGTGTAGAGCTGCGATCTCTTCTGAATATATTGTATCTATCGTCTAAAAACTCATGATCAAAAACAGAATTATTCAGCCAGGTCTCCGTGAGCACTATAATATCATATTCGTTTTGCAAAGCATTTATGTAAATTAATTCGGTTTTAGTTCTCAGGCCATTTCAGTTCCATAAAGTTCATTTTGGTAATATATTGATAAAATTTTGACAAAAAAGAACAACTATAAAAATACAAATTAATAAAAAGATATAACTATAAAATTTTTTTTAAAGTATTAACAATTTATGGCAACCCAGATACAGAGAGAGATATATAAGTTAGAGAGATTGAAGTGAATCTTCGCTATTAATCAGCTGCACCTTTGAATTATCGTCTTTGCGTACAAATATCTTGCCGTTACGCACCCACAAGAACTTGTAATTCTTGTCTTTGACGGCTTTTCGAGTCGCTGCGTGAAGCTTTTTATTCGCTGGCGAGAGATGCTCTGCAACATAGACTGGTTGATCTCCGGCGATACCCAAATGTCCTGAGTGTAGTTTATTTTTATTGTTAGTTTTATTAAACTTTTTTACTGCTGCTAGCACTTCGTCACGCACACGAGGGCTTGTAAGTTTGACAACTATGGCCCGAGGTCTAGTTGATTTCTGATCAAGTTTTGGCACTCTGTGAAAATCAACAATTTCGCCGTCACTTATTTCTCTCGAGATTACCCTTCCAAGCTGTTTCACAGTAGTCTGAATGTTTTCAGCTTTGCTTTCGGGTATGCACTGAATTTCAATATTACACGATCTGGACTGCTGTTCGATATTATTCAGCTCAATATTTATGGCCGCTACTTGTGATTTCAATTTTTCATTTTGCGTTTCGAGATTTTGAATAATTGCGGCTTTCTCGTTTACCAACTTTTTCAGGTCTTCAAACTGTGCCGTCACGAAGCTAATGCTGTCCTTTACCTCCCTGAATTCCCGGAGGATAGTCTTGTTTTCCGATGTTATCTGCTCTCGAACCTGTGCCAGTATGGTGATTGTTGCCTCTTTGAACTTTGCCTCAAAATACGATTTCAGGTCATCCACTGCTGCTTCACCAGTATTTACAAACGTAGATGGAGAGTTCGGGTTTTGCGATCCAACAGGAGTACTAGTATTGTCTCCCTTTCTCTCAGATATCTTACAATCGGGACACTTCCAATTGGCCTTACTTTGCTTTGACTCTTTATTGAAATTTTCCGTAGTAACGCCCAGACATTGATAATGATAATGTACAGAGCATAGAGAGCAGACCTTGGAGTCTGATGCCTTTGTTATTTTATTACAGGTCCGGCACTTCATTGCTTTCAATAATACAAAGCAGATTGCTCGATGGCAAAACGGAACGTATTCTCTATGGTGTAGGTGATCGACAACTCAGCGATTCGTCTGCTGGAATGTGAATGTGCACTGCTGTTGAACGTTGTTAATATGGCGTTATGTTGGCACTTCCGATGTTTGACTGACAGTTGGGTTTGGGTGAAACTGGCATTGACATTGACTTTCATATGCACGCACGCACACAGTCAAAATATTTATATAAAAAAGCGGGTAAACAAACGTTCTTCGAAGTAATTAGTCTTGCAAAACACACAATATCTTCACCAAACAGCACCAATTCCCAAAGATAATAATGATTGCAGCAAAAGATTAAATACCGCACACTTTAAAATTACTTTTTCGTTGAGATAATTGAAAATAAATAAAAAAAAGGTTCTAAATTCGTAGCACACTGTTCGTCACTTGCAGGTTTGACAGATCGAATAAATAAATATAAAATAAACATAAAATCTCTATATTTAATTTTTTTTCGCGAAAGCGAAGCGTCTCCTTTTCAGCTTGGGCAAAAATGCATAAGAATAAATAAAATGAAAAATGCTTTCATATGTCCGGCTGCCCGGCTAGGCTGTCCGACTATAGCATTTCTTAACCGATTCTCGTGAAATTTTTAAGCAAACATTTTTTGACAATTAAGTTTTTCGAAGTTATCAAAATGGCGGAGATATGAAGGAAAATCATATTTCAGCCATTTCGAAAATGTTCAATAATGTTACAAACGCGAGGCCTATAGCTTTACAAAGCCACTACATAGTTTGTAATATTATAAACAACCAATGCTTTGAAATGTGATCAGACAAGTAGTTCAGAAAACTAATGGCCATGGGCGTACCGAGGGGGGCAGGGAGGGGCAGCTGCTGCCCCCCTGGATTTTGTTTACCTCCAACCTCCTCCTCTAACTATCATAAACGTTCTTATTTGCCATTTTCAATACAATATATAACTCTAACTACTTTTATAAATCCAGCGGTACGCCCATTCTAAACTGACTAAAAATCGCGCTGCGCGGCCGTTTCTTTTTACTATAGACAGCCAAGACACTATAAGTGGATGAAACTGAGTAAAAATGGGGCTGCGCGGCCGTTTTTTTACAATAGACAGACAAAACTATAAGATTGGTGGATGAAACTGATTAAAAAACGCCTTTTTCTCTATAGACAAGCATTAGAGTTCCATTTTTATTTTTTAAATTTATTTTTCCTGACAACAACCCCATAATCCCGACATTTTCAATTTTTTTCAAGATATTTTTTTGAACTTCTGAGCTGGTAACCTTACCGAGAATGTTTGGGAAATAAAGCTTATTTGAAAAAGTAGCTACCTATTTTAATCTGAGTAGATTTGAGTAGAGTTCATTTATTTAACTAGGTGTTTATGAAAAATCTGATTTGCCCCCCCCCCCCCCCCCTGGTTCAGAACCTGGGTACGCCCATACTAATGGCTTAAGTAAGCTCATCCAATATTAATGTTATCCACCACCAAATTAAAATATTGTTAACCTTCAGTATTAAAAGTACATCAATTTCTAACATAATGTGATCACGTTTAAGAAAACAATATTACTTTCAAATCGTGATCCGAATGTAGAAATATTGTCTGACGGCTCCTGAACCGCATCCCTTGATTGCCTCCCCCCTCTTTAGGGGGGAGCTGGTGACGTGACTGACTTACTAACTATTTCGGTAATGAAAACATCAGCATCTTGGCGCATGTCCTCATTTAATTAGATGAGCTTTTACGGGCTTATGTCGGATATTAATTTAGGAATACGGTACGGCAAGGGGCATCGTTCCGGCACAGAATAGATATTAGTAAAACTAATATCTATACTGTGGTTGCGGTCTTTTCATCTAAATAAAAAAAACTGGTCATAAGCGAGTCGGAGTCGCGCACCGAGGGTTTCCGTACCATCATAAATATTGCAGTTAAAGAAATTATTGCAGTTTAAGATCGGCGCCATCTCTTGACCGATAGTGGAACTAATCTATTTTTTCTTAGATCAGCGCCATCTCTTGATTGATAGTGGAACTAATATATTTTTTCTTAGCTCAGCGCCATCTTTTGACTGGTAGTGAAACAAATATATTTTTTGTTGATTTCTAAGTAATCTCTATAGAAATTACTTAATTTATTAACGCCAGAAAGACGAAGAAACCAAATTTATTTTCAATTGTATTTAGACGGTCGGCAATTAATTGTTAAAGCAGTGTAATTTCTAAACGGACAGATTTAAATACCCATTTATTTTTACAAAAGAAAAACAGTATTGGATTGTTCAGGTGCCCGAGTTAATAAAACGCAATTTACTTAACAGAACAGAGTGCAATCGGCGTGCCTTAAGCCGGTGATCTATTTAAGCGCACCCTGTATTAACGCCTGTTCTGGGGTGTGGTCACAATGCGAGCGGTTAATTTAAGTAGTTACCTAACAATTTTTCATTTTATAACCTTCGTGATATCCTACAAAGACCATGGTTTCCGTTTCCGGTTGTAAAATTAACTGACTTACAACACCAATGAAAAACCTCCCTTATATCCGTACCAAATTTCGTCAAAATCGGTCCAGCAGTCTAGGCGTGAAAACGTAACAAACAGACAGACAGACAAAGTATTCGCATTGATAATATTAGTATGATTATCTATTGTTACCTTTGCCTGTGTCGGCCGCGGTATCTTAGTTTTGCAAATTTTAAATGATTAAGACGATTAAGATCTACTTTTATTCAATTTGTAGTTGGTAATTTAAGATAAATATGTAAAATAATGAATAATTGAATGAAAAATATCTTTATTTAAATAAGCTTACATACATACATACATACACTCACGCCTGTTTCCCATGGGGGTAGGCAGAGACTATGGATCGCCACCTGCTACGATCCTTGCACACTTCTTTCGCTTCATTCATATCCATTCATATCCAAATAAGCTTACATAATAATAAAGTAATTATTGTATATTAAACAACATTTAACTACTTTTCTAATGCAAAAACAACGTGTTTTTAGTAAAAATATTTTTACTTCCGTTTCATGAGTTTCTGGACTACCTCTAGTGTCCCCGCTTCTCTTCGGACCCCACCCCCAATCCTGGTTGTAACATTTTAATCCCGGACCCCATAAATCAAATCCCCCTCGTGTCTACTGCAATTGATACCGACGATTTTTTTTCTGCTTTCCTTTTTCCTATTTGCCTACTCGACGTTTTGAAATACCTTGCGAGAAACATTTGGCTTTTCTTACGTTTCTAAAAGTGTGGGTGTTTGATTTATTACCTGCATGTTTCAGGTTATATTTATTTAAACGTAAACTCAAATAATTTGATTAAATTTAATTCAATCGTTTGCTTGATTTTATGAGAAATAATAGCCTACCTAATTACTTATCAAAATACACAAATTTAATAGACCTTTTGAAAAATAAAATATTAAATTTGTTTGTTAAAAAATTGTTTAGAGATACGTAACTTTTGAATACTTATTGTATTTGCCAATAATTGTTTGTTACATGTAGCTCAATCTAGACCAGTGGCGGATACAGAGGGGGGGCGCAGGGGGCGCGCGCCCCCCCCCCATGCGTGCCCCGCGTCACTCACATAATATAAAAGATAAAAATAATTTATTTCCTTCTAGTACACCTAACTTAACAGTCAAAAAACAGAAAACAATAATGCGGGACGCGGGTGGCAGGCGGGCCAGCAACCATCAGAACAATAAAACAAAACAATAGATAAAGAATTTGTCAGCAAACCTTATTGATAATAAAAGTTGGGGATTTTTGTACAACATCGAATCTGTGGAACATCTGTTTCATTTGATCTTTGAAAATTTTTTTCATTTCATCTGTTTACGAAAAAGCAACATTTTTTGTAGAATGTTGTTAGTCAGCGTCATTGTATTTTTTTTTACCTATGAAATTGCCCATATTGTTTCACAAACAGAGAACCACCTAGCTGCTTTGATTTAAAATATTCATCTATGTAACTATCAGTAATACAAGAATCCTAATTTTAGTTCTTAACATTTAAAAAAATTGCTAATTGACTCCATTTTTGTTAGCAAAAATCAACAAAAAAAGGCTGGAGGTAATTTGTTACTTTTAGGCTTTTAATGTTGTTTTCTCAAGTAGGTATTGTAATTTTTTTTTAGCCGACTTCAAAAAAGGAGGTGGTTTTCAGTTCGTCGGAATGATTGTTTTTATTCTAAAAGCCGACTTCATTAGACGTTTTTATTGTTGTTTTAATTTATTGATTGGAAAATTATTTCTCGCTTTTTCAGAGCTGTTTTTTTAAGGTTTTTGAAGGAGGTTTTGTTTTTTACAAGCTTTTTTATTTCAACTTTTTTGTGGTAGGTAATATGTAAGCGATGATATTATAAATAAAAAGTTTTAATTTTTCATATTTTTTAATGGTATACCTACCTAGATTACCTTGCCCTAGAAGGTAGCTTAATTTCCACATTCCGCGCTGTTTGTTGTTATGGAGTTCCGTAGGGCTTTCGCAGTTCAAGTCCATAGTCCAGAACGTTCTTGACAATAGACATTTTGTAAAATTGTCTTTAGCATGCGCCCACGTTTTTAGGTTTAATATTTACTTTTTAGTCTGTTTTAATGTTTTTAGTCCAATTTTTATTCTGTTTTAAAAACGTGTTTTTAAAAAAGTATTATTTTTCAATAAATTATTATTTTCTGCTTTTTACTTAACCAGCTTAGATTAAAAATATACCATCTCCTATCGGAGCACTCGTCAACACGATTTAAACGAGCCCAAACTCGATGGGGTTGCATGTTTTTATTATAAAGTTGCTATGGCCTTCTTCCGGTTCCATCATCAGATCCTTGGACACTATTTCCCATAAGAGTACTCATCAAGACGATTCAAACGAGCCCAACCTCGATGGGGTTGCATGGTTTTATTACAAATTTCCAGTGGCCTTCTTTCGGCTCCATCATCAGAGCCTGGACACTATTTCCCAAGAAACTACCCATCCAGACGATTCAACCGAGCCCAAACTCGATAGGGTACGTGGTTTTATTAAAGAGTTCCTATGTTCTTCATCCAGCTCCATCATCAGACCCTGAAAACTGTTTCCCAACAAAGTACTCGTCAAGACGATTCAAACGAGCCCAAATTCGATGGGGTTGCACAGTTCCAATATTGATTTCCTATGGCAATGGCATGGTCTACCAGCTTCATCATCAGACCCTGGACCTCGTCTCCTATTAGAGAACTCGTCAAGACCATTCTAACGAACCCAAACACGATGGGGTTGTATGGTTTCATCATAGATTTTCTGTGGCCTTTTTCCGGCTCCATCATCAGATCAGCTCAATGGCACCATAATATTGCATTCATTTCCAGTTCTGCCCTATGTTCAAAGTTTCAAGTCTCTAGCTAATCGGGAAGCTAGTATAAAATCGTTCGCAAACTTTGTTGACAAACAAACGAGAAAGCAACCTAATAAAAACGCGTGTTAAAAAATCATTTCAATCGGATCAGCCGTCTTCGAGTAATCGGTGTAAGTACATATAAAAAAAATATTATTATACGCGATGAATAGATACCCTCCTTTTCAATTTTTTTAAGTGGGTTAAAAATTTCTACTTTTCGGAGATCCCCCCCCCCCCCTTGCGCCCCGCCTCCCTTGCGCCCCCCCTTTGATTTTTTTCTGTATCCGCCACTGATCTAGACACACAAATTAAGTACACTTTAAAAAAATATTTGTTTGTTAATGTTTAGAGATAAGTAGGTACCAGTGGCGAAGGGTCCATACAAGCTGATTCCCATCGGCTTACCTTTGGAAATCCCACTCCAATGATCCACTATGCAGATCATAACATTTTTCATGATTTTTGTAGAGCGGCTTACCTTCGCTATAATTTCACCCCTCGCCACTGGTAGGTACGTATTTTTTGAATATTGTATTTGCCATTAATTGTTTGTTACATGTAGTTCATAATTAATTAACTATCTAATAACTTATGTATTGAAGTAATAATTAAACGTAGTTATATAAATTGAAGTAATATTAAACGTATAAAACGTAGTGAATCTGAAATTTAAAAAATAACCTTTATTAACGCTTATTGAGGTCAAAAACAAGACTAATATATTGACTAGTTTATTATTAAGTAAAACTATTCTTTGAACTATTATGACCTACTCTTTTATCGTGCAATTTAAATTATTGTGCTTACTTAGCAAGCAATGACAAACTTTGATACTCAATGCGTAAAAACGCTCACAAAATTAATTAGTAGGTACTATACTTTTATTACTACTTGTTGTCATTAAATAAATGAATAATAAAATTATTCAAAATTAAAAAAGTCAGCCAATTATACACTTTTCGCTAATTCTACAATTAATTCCGGAAATAAAAGTCCTGCCAGAAATTAGTTAAGATTTCGATGGGCACGTTCAATTTGGTAGACCCCTCAAGAGTGCAGTAATTAAACTCCTCAGCGTCGGGGGATCGACTCCCGGCTGAATCACCTTGAACATTTAACTTTTTAATTGTTCCTTGTGACTGTGGGTCTTAAATTTAAGCTTTTTTTTCCCCTTTCTTTTAGAGGTTTTTCTTTAGTAGCTATAAAAAAAACTAGCGGTATGTAACATAAATCTTATGTATGGTTTTCTATGAAATCAAGAATACATCGTTATTTTGTGATCGTTTTAATCCCTGTTTTATCAATTAAACATTTTAGCCAAAGAAACATGGGTCTAAAAACGACAAAAAAATCCTTCCTTACCATACCAGACATGGTATAGAAAAAAAAATTTTTTTCTATCCATTAGAAAAAAGTTTCATTGGCGGCTTTGGTGACTACAAAATAACAGTTTATAAATGTTAACTATTTTCGACTGGATTCCAAACAGAATAAATAAAATTTAGCCCCATCATCTGCTGCTAACGCTCGGCCTACTGAAAATAAGAATTATTTCTGCTAATCAAACAAAAACTAATTTAAAGGAGCCCACAAAACTAATTTCAAGCTACACCTATTTTCCTATGACAATTTTCAGGGACCTCCAATCTTCCAACTTTAAATAACTTGAAACGTCGCCGCGGCCACCGCACCGTGAAATGGAACGTTATTAAAATGAAAGCCGTCAAAACGAGAGCACCTCCCCCCTACCACTTACCCCCACCACTCGCGTCAATTAGCGATTAATGTAGTGGAAACACTCGGCTATTGTCTGCACTCTTTGATTTGGGAGCGAGTCCATTCTACGACGACTAGAAATCGTATCTACGATAATATTCATATACCCTTTGATTGAATCAGGCGTCACTTGGCGGAAGTAACAAACCATTGTGAAAAACGAAATATATGTAGCTTACTTCCGCAAACAATATATGCAAATGCATCGCCCGCCCGCCCGCAAAAATATGCACATGCACACCACAAAATATCAGTGCACAATACCTGCATTTAGCAAGACAGCAGCACACCTTGCACCTTCGCCAATTAGGCTACTCCACACGTGTTTCGCTCCAACCCGGAGCATCCTCAGGAGTTAGATCGTGCGTAAACCAAAACCGAACGAAACTCGAACTTGATTCGCTGAATGCAAGTATTGTGCAGTTGATATTTTGTGGTGTGCATGTGCATTTATTTAAGGGCGGGCGGGCGATGCATCTCGCATAAATTGTTTGCGGAAGTAAGCTACATAATATATTTCTTTTTTCACAATCATAATTATAGGACTCTGTATGTGAGTTATCAAAAGCTAGGTTGGTAGCAAAGAAATCCTTAATAACTTTAATATATTGTGGTGATCAGAAAGTTACTACTGAACTGGGCCCTTCCGAAACTTTCTCACGAAACAAAACAATAATAATAAATCACTTTGACGTATTCGGTTTTGATGACCGAACTATTCGGCCTAATCATGATCAAAGGACATAATGATTTGAGGGTAAACACATAAGAATAACTCATTCTTATGGTAAACATGCACGTGACTCGCCTATTGTAGGCATATAACGTAGTCCCCAGGATTTTAGCTTTTACACAATATATTATAGCGTGTACGGCAATTGTTCACTGTGAACTAGGTCTTATGTTATCAAAGCAAAATAATCTCATTAAATCCAATATGTTTTTAATATTTGCCGAAAACAACTTTAGTGTGTACAAATAAGTAGGTATATGTAGACACTAAAGTTATAATCGTAAATAACTTCAAAAATATAGCATTTAATGAGATAATTTTGCTTTGATGAACAATTTGCCGTTAGGTGTAGGGATACGCTAATATATATTGCGTAAAAGCTAAAGTCCTGGGAAACCTGCGTTGTTAACTACAATAGCGAATCACCTGCTAATATTTAACCTTAAATCTGTATAAACTATATTAATAAAAAGTGATACTGAAATAATCAAATTAGCTATCTTTATCAGTCACGAGCAACAAAAATACATACTTACTATAGAATTATGTCACACATATCTGTTAGTGTTAGTTATAAAAGTTATTCAATATGTAATGTAAAGTGGCATAGTTCTTTAAACTGTGTGTGCATTTCATTGCACGTTACACACAAACGAAAGCTTCTACTTCTTGTCTAATCTAATGCAATTTCATAAAAAAAATGATAGGTAAGCGCTTGCCCGCTATCATGCTTGATGGTAAGTGATGATGGGATCTACGATGGAACGTACCTAGAAGATACCTATTCACTCGCAACTTGAAAGCCCTCAGATACCCATCCGGAAATACAGACTCAGGCAAGCAGTTCCACTCTCTGGCGGTCTTTGGAATATCCACTAAAAACGGTGGCGCTGATTCGTACATCTGGATGAAGTGAATACAGTACAAATATGAAATGAAATCATTACACGATTAAAAAGTCGTGATCCAATGGAATCGGTTTCGAGGCACTCGAGATGGTTTCGTCGGCGACTGAGGGCTCTTACAGGCGCTGGCTCCATCTGACCGAAATCAATGTGGACGTTCACCCCCTCTTTAGAGCTGAGGCTTTTGACGATAATGCCGCTGAAGTGCATAACGACCAATACGCATCAAAGAGTATATTTGTGCCTATGAACTTATATTAATGGCCTATCGCCTATATGAGTACGTATTAAGTTTTTAATAAAAGTTATAAACATTTATGCACTTCCAAAACTATTTCTATTGAAGTAAAACACTTTTTACGACTTTTATGCTATCGTGATTATATTCCACTACCTATATAATCGACATTAAAATGAATATTCAATTATTCATTCTATCTAGGCTGTTCAAGTACTTGTGAATGTCAAAGAAGCTACGGTGTAGCTTCCTAAAATTTATTTCCGATATGACGTAACTGCTACGCCATATTGGATCGCAAACCATTTTAAGACCCATAGTTTATCATTTTAATTGCCCGCAATCATATCTAGAAGCAGATAGAAAAAACCGACTTCAAAGAACCTGCCTCTAAAAAGCAAGAAATAATATTCAAATCATTAAGCATTATCATCGTTATAATTACGTCCATTGAAGTCGTGTGGGGCTTTAACAATAAAAAAAAATATGGGACCATCTGGCAACAATATGCAATCGTATTGAAAATCTCCTCCTTTTGTTGTGGTCCACGTCCTAACCCCCTGAACCGAACGGATATTTCCTCCTTTTGTTGAATTCGGTTAAAAACTACTAATAGTGGCCGTTTTTGTCATATTTGTTATCTACGAATATTCAGCTGATAGCATGGATTTGATGAGTGATCATCAGGTAAATCCCAAACACTTGAAACAGTAATCGATACATCTCCCCTGTCTTTCGATAAATCAACTGAACCATTTACATTATCCCACTTCTGGAATATAATGGATAGATTACAGCATATTATTAAAGTAACTAGCGCCATTTTCTAGGCATCATCGCGGCGGGTAGCATTTTAATCGGCTATTTGCGCGCCACATGTGGCGAGTTTGGCCGCGATTTTATCGCAAGATTTACGACTGTTATGTACTAAAATTTCTAATTAAATTTGTGTGAGAGAATGTGTGGTGTGGTGTTAAGACGGTTAGGTAGAGGCTTTGATGTGAGTTTCTTGCCGAATTGAGGTAGATGGCGCAACCTACCCTCTATTTCCGCAAACAAAAATGACAATACACATTCTTATTGGCACCGTGCCACAGAATACATAATAGTAACCGTGCACGCTTTTAGCGCCACCTAGCTTTTCACAACTTTGTTGGCTCTGAACTGACCGTTTTGACATTTTGATATGTAATGGCGGCATTGTGACCAAATATTAAAAAATACTATACATATTGTGTTATTAATGTAAATTTCCAAATTACTGTGATTTGGGTAGACAAAGAGTTGTGAAATCATTTTTGGTCATTTAAATTAAATATGGCAAGTAAGATCTATTCAATAAAATTAAGTAAATTTAAAAAATATTAAAAACACGACTGCCCTGCCAAAAACGAACTAAAAAGTTAAATTAAACAACAAGTGCCATTGCAGTCGGGGGACCTTATTATGGAACAATTTTTGATCAAAGAGGTCCCCCGACTGCAATGACACTTGTTGTTTAATTTAACTTTTTAGTTCGTTTTTGGCAGGGCAGTCGTGTTTTTAATATTTTTTAAATTTACTTAATTTTATTTCACACATTTTAGTGACGTATTATATAGTTTTGGAATGTGCTCATCAAGGCCTTTCATTTGATGCCCATATTGTAATAATAGAAGAAAAATATTTTTTTTTTCACATTTGAAAATGGCGTCGTACAGTCGCCATATAGATTTTTCTAAAAAAAATATAGCCAGTGTCACTCGGAATGCTGTAAGGATTATAACGATACCCCATTTATTTAAATCAGTTCAGGCATTGAGAAGTTATGGTGGAATAAAGAAACTCACATACCCACAAACATACATGAACCCTGAACACATAACACTCTTTTTGCTTTGGGCAGTCGTGTAAAAAGAGTGTTTTATTTTGGTTAAATCAGGGTTTGTTTACTTCTTTTTTAGTTGTAAATTTTGTAAAACAAGAGGATAAAGCTACTTTAATAATTTTATTAAGTGATAATAATTGTTCCTGTATCGCTAGTTATAAATTAAATATCGTTTTCAAACAGATTACAGAGCCTACATTATTTCTACTTTTTGCCACCATGAGCGCTGCGATCGATTATTATACCTTTGCACCCAGCGAATACCTACCTAATTCATTTCTTAAATATTTTATTAATTTAATTAACTTGAAAGACTTTCCGAATATCTGTAGGTTAAAATAGTAAAATTAAAATAGTAAAGTATGGCGTCTGACTTAGGTAAGATGGAGGTAGCTAGCCAGGCGGACCGAGTACAATTGTAAACCCCCCCCCCCCCCCCACAGTTGGGCGAACCGAACAGAGGCGGTTTCCATTACAACTTGGGCAAAAATGCTTACGATTCGTATGTCTGTCCGTCTGTTTTCATCTACGTCGCATTTGTCAAATGTCAACTGATTCTCTTGAAATTTCGTAAGCAGGTTTGATACTCGTAATAGGTTTTTACTATTGATATTTTTGTCATTTCAGTTTTTCTAAATTAAAAAACAAACATAGGTATGGGAGCCATTTCAAAAAATTATGCGAGGTCTACACCTGACGGAACCACTAGTAGGTATTATTGTCATTAATAATTATGTATTGAATAAATCATAGAACCACCATTTCCCACCCTTTCCGAAGTTCACACCTGCATCCACTCGCAAAACTACGACCGTAAATACAATCTTTTTCGTACTTCCCCAGATAAATGGGACAACGCGTAGCGCCCTCTGTTATGAAAGTTGTGATACTTGTGATTTATAGCGCGGAGTAATGAGCGCGCGTGGCGACAGATGGCACCACGGAGTTGTTTATTACACCCGCAGATTTATGGCGGGGGTTCGAACAAGAGTGAATGCTTATTATATTAGGTAATAATCGAAGCGTTTATTACTTTTCCTGGATAGAAATTCCGATGTCGAATTATTGTTTTTGTCTTTTGTTAGAATACAACTTGCTTAAATAAAGTGGCTCCGTGAGCTGTAGACCTCGCTTTAAAAAGTAGCTCAAATTTTACCTGTAGGTAGGTAGGTACACCTATGTTGTTTAAAAACAAATAATAATATATTTACGCAGTTTTCAAATTTCGAATATTGGGCAGAAATGTTTTGATTAATTTTGAACTAGGTATAAACTATTGAGCGATTCTGAGGGGGTGGTCCGCAGAGCAAAATGTCCTCGTCTTTGCACGGCTAACAAAAAATTTGTTAAGTAGGTACATTTTTTTTTACATATCTCCAATTTGGAAAAAAAACTAAAAACGGTAGAGGAGAACAAACGGACAGACAGACATAGGTACAAAAGAATTTTTGCCCAAGCTGAAGCAGAGACGCTTCGCTCGCTCTGTCAATAATAGGTACCCGACCGTTAATTTTTTTACGGACTTTATGTAGGTATACTTAGTTAAAATCATCAAATAAATTAATACTGAATTAACCTTTTAATACTGAATTAATACTATAAAAAAATTTCGTTTAGTGAGTTAGCGGCCAACTTTCATTTCGAATGCTGCTCTATACAAATACCAACATATAATATCATAATAGTATGTATATATAGGTCGTCGACAGCAACAAAGAAACGCCATTACGAATACTTTTTTGAAAAACTAGAGCAATTGCTTAACTTGTATTTACATAAATATCATAAACAAAAAATAATTATTGTTGGTGATTTAAACATAAATACTTTGGTAAACAATAAATTTACCAAGCACTGTTTAGATATTTTAAAAAACTTTAATTTAGAACAGCACATTACTAAAGCTACTAGATGTCAATCGTGTTTGGATCACATCGTCAGTAACATTAAAAACGCCACTGGTTCTCTACTTCCGTTGTACTTATCTGATCACAATACTGCGCAAACGCTAAGCATTGATGTTAAATCAAAACCAACTTTACCAAAGACAATATTTACATTTAAAAGATGCTATTCACCTGAAAACATTCTCAAATTTCAAAAGTATTTGGCGAGTTCCTCATTTCTTGATGTATATAAAGAGACAGACCCAAATATAGCTTTCAATAAATTTTATGAATGGTTTTGTTTATTATATAAACTATGCTTTCCAATCATAAAAGAAAAACTAAATATAAGACCACATTTACTATGGATCTCTAAGGGGATTAAGAAAAGCTGTGCCATGAATAGAAGATTACGTTATAAATATTACTCAAAAAAGAATAAGAATGATAAACACAAATATCAGCATTACTCTAAACTATTAAAAAAATGTATTTCTCAAGCAAAAAAAAATTGTAATAATAAGTATGTACTCAAAAGCAAAAATATCTGTAAAGCCACATGGAAAGTAATAAAAAACGAGACAAACACAGCAACACAATCTAATAATTTTATTAACGAAATTATAACAAATAACAACGTTGTCGTTAAAGACCCCAAAAAAATTGCTGAGACCTTTAATGAATATTTTATCAATTTGACTAAGAACATGAACAAAAATAATGACAGCACTCTACAAAATAGACCTACTAGTGACATTATAAATAATTCAATTTTTCTCACTCCGGTTGACGAACACGATATAAAGAAAATTATAATGACATTAAAGAATACTACTTCGGAGGGATATGACGAGATATGTACAAATGTCATTAAAACATGTAAAGATCAACTTAGTCCAGTACTAGCATATCTAATTAATCTGTCAATTCAAAATGGAGTTTTTCCTGATAAACTAAAGTTATCGGTAGTTAAACCGCTACTTAAAAAAGGAAATAAAACATCCTTAGGTAACTATCGTCCAATTACACTTATACCTATTCTCTCAAAGGTGTATGAAAAAGTAATGCATAATAAACTTATGGCATTTTTCAATAAATTTAACGTTTTAAAGGAAAATCAATACGCTTTTCAGAAAAAGAAATCTACCACGTTAGCGGCTTTTCATTTGATCAACGATACCCTTCGCAATCTAAATGATAAAAAACATGTATCCGTTCTCTTCTTCGACATGTCAAAGGCATTTGATTTCGTTTGCCATAACCGACTCCTACAAAAACTAGAAAACTATGGTATTAGAGGTACAGCCTTAAGATGGATAGAGACATACTTGAATAATAGGATGCAATCGGTAGAAATAAATCAACTCGATATCAATAACACTATACAAAAACATAAGTCTCAGTTCAAAGAGAATACATTTGGAGTCCCACAAGGGAGTGTACTTGAACCATTATTGTTTATGGTGTACATTAATGATCTGCCTAATAGTATTACACATAAAAGTATCCTTTTTGCTGATGACATATCAGTGGTAGTCACAACAGATAATAAAAAAACTATACAAGATCATGAAAATGACATAAATAAAGCAATAATGACAATAGTAACCTGGCTTAATCATAATAATCTACAAATAAATATCGATAAGACATGTTTCATTAATTTTAGTAATCTTAATCATGACTTTGACATTAATTATCAGGGAAACATTATCAATAATAAAAATAGTGTAAGATTTTTAGGTATAGAGATTGACAATAGATTAGACTGGAAACAACATCTAGATACTGTCTGTAATAAAATTAATAGTTTTTCTTTCGCTCTATATAAGTTAGCAAAAACAGCATCAAAGAACACAGCACTTACGGCATACTATGCATATGTTGAGTCTGTCCTGCGCTACGGACTTATCATTTGGGGTAATAGTACTGATGTACAAAGGGCATTCATCTCCCAAAAAAAGTGTTTGAGAGCAATTTGTGGCATAACACCAGATAAATCATGTAAGCCCCTTTTTAAATCTTTGGGTGTTCTACCGTTGCCTTGCTTATATATATTTGAAATTGCAAAATTTGTTAAACAAAATCCAAACAATTTTAAGAAAGCTAGTGATGTATATCCGAGAAATACTAGAAATCCAAATAAATTAGTTTTGGATATTGTCCCAAAAAGTGCCCGATTTCTTAAAAATTGTTTTCACATGTGCAACATAATTTATAACAAGATCCCATACGAAATTAAAGAGATGCCCTTTAATAAGTTTAAAACGTCATTATACAATTGGTTAATCGATCACACTTTTTACACAGTGCAAGAATTCCTTAATTACAATGTGAATAAACATAGATAATTAATTGTTGGTATATCGTTATCTTGATTCTTGACATTTATCATTTTGCGACATTTTGTATTTTAATTTAATTTTAATTGTATTTGATTGACATTATATATTTTATGATTTATTGATTGAAAAATGTTTGATACTTCTATTTGACTTTTCTATTGATTTGATAATTAATTTGCTAAATTCTCTTATTAAGTTGGATTGTGACATCATTATTCTGACTCAACAATTTTGCGTGCTGTTTGTTAATAGCTGAATGAGAGGAATTATATTATTACGAATATCTACAATGTACCTTGTTCATATGCAAAATAAATAAATTTCATTTCATTTCATTTCATAACCTGATATGCTTCATTTTCCTATCTTGTTGACAAAACCCGTACTATGTATTATTTTAATAGTAGTTACACCACAAACCATAACCGACTAACACTTTTACTTATTTCTACTGTGCTTTTACTTCACAATTTCTCTTAAACCACAGTACCTATTCAAGAAATACCTACCAATAAAATTACAAGTATGGTTCTTAAAAGTGAGATGCGTTCTAGGCTTTTTTCACTTTCTTGCGAAGTCTCAAGAACATCACTCTTTAACCATCAGTTTCCATGAAAAGTTTTTAAAAGTGCTTTCAATCGAATAATTTTACAAGTTTTGTGTTCATGGTTTTAATTGTCCTAATAAATGAGATTATCCAGGTAAGTGAAAAGTTGCAATTATTAACTAAGTAGGTACTTAAGTAGGTAATTTTGGTCCGATGCGAGCACGAAGTGCGAGCGAAGCGTCTCTGCTTCAGCTTGGGCAAAAATTCTTTCGTATGTCCGGCTGTCTGTTCCCACCTACAGGTCGCATTTCTCAACCGAAAATTATATAAAAAAATTATGTCGGGCCAGTTTTTGATTATTTTTTTAAGGGGAATATATAATTGCACTTTAAAAATAATGTAACACATTTTAAAATGTTTAGCTTCAAAATTTATTGAACGAACTTTAAAAATAATGGTTTCCACTTTAAATATGCTGAGCTTCAAAATTAATACTTTGCACTATACAGTTAATTGCTTAGCTTTAAATTTAATACTTTACACCATACAAATTAATTTTATAACTTTAGTACTGGTAAACAGACGACTAGGTGCGACGACGAGCGCGCGCAGCGAGAGGGAAGCTGCGGAGGAGGTTAGGTTCCATTGCGACTAGGGCATGCACCCGGTTCTACCCGGTTCCGTCAGAACCGGGTATACCCGGTTCTTTGAAGGTATAAACAGAACCGGTTCCGAAAGGAGAAAACCCGGTTCCCCCGGTTCTTGAAAAAAACTTAAATGATCACATTTTCTTTTCCATACAAACTGTGAATGTAAAGAAACCACAGGTGGGTGAAGCATAATGATAATATTTGGCAAAGAAATGAAGTCTTTGTACCAAAAATTCATTGCGCATGCAATTCAGCTAGCCCTCTCAGACGTATTTTACACGAAAACCAAGGCTACGGATGGAATAAAGAGAACGAAATTGTTGAACAACAAAACTTGGATGACATAAGATTTCTCTTTGAGCTTAGGATCGACTGACTCGCGAGTAACTACTCTGTTCACGCGAAACTTTTCTCCACGTCAGTCCTGCAGGTCCTCGCTGGAGTATTTGCTACTAGCTCCAAGTGGGCTCACGCCCAGGCCCTTCTACACTCTGCCGCGCAACTCCTACTCGTTACGGCTTAATGACATGCACACATGCACTTGCGTACACGCCTCACATGCCCGCAACGATAGTGTATAGGCAAAATGCTTCAGCGCCATCCATTTTCAGAGCTGGTTGCTTCGGCAGGTGAGTCGTTGTACACTCCTTAGCGGATTCCGACTTCCATGGCCACCGTCCTGCTTCATTAGCGACCAACGCCTTTCATGAGCGTTTTTAGGCGCCTTAACACTCTGTTTGGTTTTCCCACAGCGCCAGTTTCTGCTTGCCAAAATTTGCCACTTGGCACCGTCATCAGGGGGGTGATTTTGTAATTTTGTTGCAATCAACTCTGACAGAAATCGCAGTTACATTGCTGCTTTAGTTAGAACCAATGTGACAACTATCTTAACTAAAGCAGCAATACAACTGCGCTTTCAATCGATTTCAATCGAGAATTGTTAGCAACAGCTTTACGTAATCAAGGTACAGATCTCCAGCTTCATCGTTAAAGTAAGCCGGAGTTCTCACCCATTTATAGTTTGAGAATAGGAATAGCTTGAGATCGTGTCAACAACGATGCGTCTAATCATTCGCTTTACCCGATGAGACTGTTCGATTCGACGAAATCTATTCTGAGGGAAACTTTGGACGGATCCAGCTACTAGCTGCTAGATGGTTCGATTAGTCTTTCGCCCCTATACCCAGTTCCGACGATGGATTTGCACGTCAGAATCGCTACGGTCCTCCATCAGAGTTTCCCCTGACTTCGAACTTACCAGGCATAGTTTATCATCTTTCGGGTCCCAGCATCTGCGCTCAGAGCATGGTCTACATTCGCGGATTGGAATCGAGACGTCTGGGGAGTCCAAGAGGTCAACTTAGACCGGCGCTCCATTTTCCTTGAGCACGCGACAAGCGCGCGCCTTCACTTTCGTAGTGCCTTTCAGTTTAAAATCTCAATGATACATGCTAGACTCCTTACTTTTATTATCTTTTATGTTGATTCTTATATTAAAATATATAGTATTTTCGCAATGACTAGTTAAGGCGTCTGCTGCGTTAAGCGGGATCCTGACGTGGGGTGACATAGATTAGCGCTTACTCTTGCACTGCAAGCATCTATCCGTCAGAAAACCTATCTATATTCCCGCGCCGGCCGTGTACCCGCTGCGTTTTAGACTCTTTCGTTAACTTTATTAGTACGAGTATGTTATAATAAGTTTTTTATTTTATTTTATTTTATTTATATATTTGTTTTGTCAAATGAAAAGATTATTCGGAGATTTTGGGTTTCCAAAGCTGATAGTTAATATTTTTATTTTTTATTAGGTATTATTTTTATTTAGGTTCACCAATATTAGGAAATTATAAATAAAAGTAACTAAATTGAGACTGATTTGTTACTAAATGAAGACTGAATGAATGTAAAAGTTCTAAATATATGTTGATTAGACGAGAGTTTTGAAAAAATCGGTTTTTGAACCCCTAACCGCGGGGCCACAGCTGCTCTAAAGTGTTGCTTGGTTTGAGAATTTAAATATATATATTTTTTTATTAAACTCCTTATAATATTTGCTTATCCTGTCAAATTACTTATGAATAATTACATTTCAATGAAAAATTAAAAACAAGTATGCTGGAACCGGGGGAACCGGTTCCCCCGGTTCCAACGGCCTGTAAGAACCGGGTCTCAAAATCCTGGAACCGGACACGGTTCTGCATGCCCTAATTGCGACCAACAACGCTAGAACCTAGAACCGACTTGATGAGACTTGCTTGCTATCTCATTAGTCTGACATGGTTTGACAGAAATTAAATGATTTCGGAGTTGGGACACAGTTATAGTGCAAACCATTATTTTTGTAGTGATAATATTAATTTAGATCTATTATTATTTTAAAGTGCAAACCATTATTTTTGTAGTGATAAGATTAAATTATAGGTGGTCTATCATTATTTTAAAGTGCTGATATACAGTTTTATAGCTGTTTTCATCAAATTTAAAGTGCTATTAAATGGCGGAGATATGTTAAAAAAACATATTTTTGTCCGACATTCCAGC
Organism: Agriphila tristella; assembly: GCA_928269145.1. Lineage (NCBI taxonomy): Eukaryota > Metazoa > Arthropoda > Insecta > Lepidoptera > Crambidae > Agriphila > Agriphila tristella. Next base: position 59,741,731 of record OV743430.1, on the reverse strand, counting down.
TCTGCCTGTTCTCCTCTACAGGTCGCATTTCTCAACCGATTCTCGTGAAATTTTGTAAGCAGGTTTAGAAATAATGTTGAATTTTTCTGTTAAACCAGTTTTTGGAAATTTTTCAAAATAGCGGAGATATGTTAAAAATACATATTTCAGTCCAGCTTTCCGGCTGTTTGATTTCCTCTACAGGTCGCATTTCTCAACCGATTCTGGTGAAATTTTGTGAGTAGGTTCGATAATTATATATGTATAAGTAACTGTTTAGTTAAGCCAATTTTTCCAAATTTATAAAGAAAATATTCACCCACTTTAAAAAAAGATCAAAATTAGAAGCACCATCTAGCTGCGAATACCCACGTACTTACTGTGTGCTTTGAAAACTTCATGGCGACATTTTATTTTATTTTATCGCGAGGTCTACTATTAACCTATATAAGGATCTCCACCACTATCGGTCCTGCGCTGCCCGCATCGTTGTGATTACCTATACAATTTTAACTTTGTGAAAACTGTTTTTCTAAAATATAATGTCTAGGCATACTTAAGAAAATTTTTATGGTCTATCTAGGTAGCTGTGGAAGTCCAGAGATAGAGCACTGGGTAGGCTAGGTATACTTCAGTTCAGTACCTACCTACTTACCTAAAACTTCCATCACAGAGTAAAAAAAATATTTCCGTACCTACCTCCACGACCCACGTTAAGCAATTTTATTTATTTTTATTGCAACTGTTTTCGTTGTTAAAGTTTTGATAATTAAATAGGTACCTACCTATTATGTAAAATTTCTAATATTTAGGTACTTAGGTAGGTTGAGAAATACACTCGACGTCAAAAAAATCGCACCTCTTCGAAAATAAGTTTAGACTTGACTACCTGCTATTGCTAGCTTACGTTTTATTGTGTAAATGTTGATATCTATTGAAAGTACATTAAATGAGCTTTAAATTATTAATTGTTTGATTTAATTAACATACAGTTACCATAATTAAATCCTTAAAGCGTTTTTGCTTGCGCCGACATAAAAGGGAAATAAAAAGAGTCAATTATTGAGGAAATGCGGGAAAATTCGCTATCAAGATGATGTAGAAAACACACTTCAACAGTTCAATTAAAAATAGGAATACCTACCCAAGATGACAATTCATGGGCAAATTCATGGGCAATAGTCTTGGGCTATTGCCCATGAATTTGCTCAAATATTGCAAAAAAATTGAGGCAATGTAATGTTGCTTGGAACTGAATCTAAATTGATTACCTACGTTCGACGAGTATTCCAACGATTTTTAGAGACTGTTGGCTATGCCCGAAGGGGAAGAAGTATATAACAACACTTACCATTAAATTAGATAGGATTAAATTAACTTTGAAGAATTTTTTTAAAAGGTGCGATTTTTCTGACGCCGAGTGTATATTTTTATTTATGGCTATGACTCCAGTGCCTTATAAGAATAAAAGTTTTATTCGTTTGATAACGTATTATGCCGCCAAATTGAGCATGATTGTCATGTTTGTTTGTTTGTCAAATTTTAAATGACTTTTAGGTAGGTATATTATTCGGATTATAAATTAACTGACTGATATAATATCTGTTATCTGAGGATTGAAAAATCAGCTCTTAGAATGAATAAAACTATTCACAGTTAATTTTATTGCATACTTTATTAACTTTCATGATGAATGTTTTAACACGCCCTCTATATATTGATAACAAAACTACTCAACTAAAAAAGCGGCTCTACAAAAGCGACAGTTTGCTTTAGCTTTCTTTTTAGTTCATCATGTCCCAACTAGATGGCGCTTAACAACCGCGTTCACACATACGTCGCTAGATGTCCCTAGCAGTCATTTTAAAACAAGTAAGCTCCCAAAGAAAGCGTCCATTATTATTTTACATTCGTAATAAAAGCCTCTTAAAACCTTTCCGCGAAGGTGTGAAAATGATTTTTGTTCTTAAAAGATTTTTTATTGTGTTGTTTGGGCGTGGGAACGGTTTATTCATCATAGATTATGGTCGTAAAACGGGTGTATTTGGAGTCCTATAGGCCATTGTGGCTTGCATCACGTTTAGGTAGCAAAGACGTGCTCTTGCGCGCTTTTCCGATTAACGGATGAGTTTTTTGTTTTAATGTTTATGGTGGGTTTATGGCGTAACTGTACTAAATGCCTACTTGTGTCACTATTTTGCTGCGTTGCTGCTCTTGTGATTTGTCTACTATATTTACATATACTAAAGCAGTTACCTACCTATCTACGTTGAGTGCTTCTACGCACTTCGATTTTCGATTGCATTGTACCTACTTATTATTTTAGCTTTTGAGCCTCAATGAAACTGAAAAAATATTACTCATAATAAAGTAATTATATGTAAATGTAATTGATTAAAACTAACACAACCATGAGTAGACACAACAAAATAAGACAAACTTTAAATCCCATAAGTAATATATTTTTTAAAGTGTCCATCAGTAAATAGTGGGCTTCCTTTCGTCCATTCCATTACCATCTTATTAGAATACTTACACAATTTTCAGTGCATGATATTCATACCCGTCACGTACAGGTAAATACCTCGGACGGGACAAGTGGGCCAGTTTTAATTATTTTTAGAATTTGGCTTCACAAAACATCTCAAAAGTTGCGTAATGCGAAGTAGATTGTAGGAAAGATATTTTATCAAAATTCATACCTAGATAGCGATCAACTTTTGTTTAATTATTTTGCTATCTATTTTTTTTTCTACAACCTACGTCGTATTACGCAACTTTTGAGGGGTCTTGAAATGCAAAATTCTAATTGAAATGCAAAGTTATAAATAATTGAAATCTTCTTGAACTGTCCACGTCCCGTCCCGTCCGTGTTCTCGTCCCGTTACGTTACGCATAGGTAGTGAATATTGTGTGATCTAAATCTAATAGAGGATTTTTAATGAAGTTCTCTAATGAATTATGTTTGGACGGAAGCTTGGAAGTGAAAAGGATGATCACGCACGAGCGAATTATTTCTCTTCATAATATGACTGCTTATTATTATGAAGAGAAATTTGCTATTATTAGCAAGGTACGCTACCTGGCCACTGCAACGAAACAAAAATGTAGTCGTGAACACAAAGGTTAGTGCATTCCAGTTTAAATATAGATGGCGTCCATTCATAAATGTTCAAAAGCTTCATCAATGGCGGAGTTGGTAGACAAGCTCAAAAGACTTTCCTAAAATAAATTAATGGGGACAAACTACGTCGGACTTGATATTTTGAGGTAAATTTGGATTTTGACACGTTGCTCCGACTGAATGAAATAAACATTCTTTGTGAATTCAAAACAAACGGGTATAAAGCATTGGATCAATTTATTTACAGTTCCTTGAAATCTGTTTGTGAGTTAACATTTTATTGTGTTTACTGTTAAACGGCAAATACTGTACTGACTCAATAATGAAGCGGCTGTATTTATATGCTAGAGATAACACTAAATAATCAATTGCTACATAAGTAAAGAAAGATAAGAAGTTAGAGAGAATGGACTAGATTAATATAAACACCACAAAAACCATTGATTATTTGTATATATGTACTCCATCTTAAATAATATACAAAATTTCTCGTCAAGTACCTTATGTATCAAAAATTTACATGTACAGATAAATTTAAGGTTCTATAGTTTACTTACAATCAATAACCTCAGTAGAATAAAGTTAGTTGAAGCAGTAGGAAGCAAAGAGCAAAAAGTGGGACTCACCTTAAGCACTTTTGCCTACTACTACTACAACGAACTATATTTTACTATCTCCGTCAATTGGTAATGCGCTGGAACCTTGTCAAATTAACACATACATCATCGTCATCCGCAACTAAAAATGACAAAAAACAGTAAAATTCTAATAGGTAATATAATATATTAATTACTGAATTCTTATTTTCAATAAGAAAGGGTCTAGGTATATGAGAAAATTACAATTGTTTTTCGTTTTTGAGTTTAAAATCATGGCCGCCAGGCGCATTACCAATTGACGCGGATAGTACTGAGGTTGATGTACGGAGCTTGTTTGTAAATTAACTATAGATTAATCTGTACACGTGAATTTTCAATATATTATGTATTAGCGAGCAATAAAATTGATTAAGATGAGGGCGCCACTTGAAGGATAGTCGCTTTATATTGTCGTAGCAGCTTTTAAAGACGGGTGTGTCAAAAACTTGAGTGGTTACAAAAAACTGAGTTTAATAAAATAATCGCCGAGTCAGCAGGCTGGGTTTGTCACAAAATGATTAACCTTATCTACCGTATCATATTATTGATGCAACGAAATTTGTTTAAGCCCTCACAAAGGGCCTTAAAAAACATCACCGTGGAGGGTTTTTTCTGGAAAAAAAATCTTATTCAAATTGTGAGGGAGCGCACCTGCCGGCACGCGGACAGACGAAAAAACTGGATTGTGTATGTACAGTTGCATGTAACGCCGCGTGTTGCGCCGATTTCATGTAGACCTTAATATATAACTCATACCAAAAAAGAAACATATTTTTTAAGAGATTTATTCTATATACTTACACTTCTGAGACTTCCGCGCGTACAGTTCATTAGAAATAAAACACTTTTTACGGATTAATACCAATATTACCAAATAATACCAAACGCGCTTCAATCCGTAACGTAAAAAGTGTTTTCTAGTCACTTTTTCTGTGGCAGTTTCAGTCAGTTCTGTTTGTAACAGTAAAAATATAGATTTTCAATTTCCTAAATACAAACCCCTAGCCCAAATATTTTAGTTATGTACTCAAACTAAAATTTTTCAGTGGTTTCAAACTTTCAGACCCACTTGCAAATAATGTTTTCACCAGACATTTATTAATGAAACTGTGATATTATAACCTTTTCTCTACTAAAGCTCTAGATTTGTATCATCTTTAGCGCTCTTAATTTAAGGATGACCATAAAAATAGTATTATAAAACTCTACACAGCACAACCTTTTTATAATAAGTAAATTCAGTCGATATTTTTTTTAAACTACTCAGTTATAATAATTCTTTAAAACCGATACAAAGCAGCCGCCTCAGCGCAAATTAGGGCTCATTTTGGGAAGTAGAGCAACTTTTGAAATGGTTATGGTTCTTTTATTACTGAAAAAAGAAAAAAATGTTTAAAGACTTTAAGCTCCAAAACTTCATTGAAAAACTTATGTCGTAATCAATTTGATGTGGTTCTTTGGCATTACATGTTTTCGGAACAAAGACTTGATTTCGGTAAAATTAGAAAAGTTTTTCTTTTCGCAACGAGAGTTTAATTTTAGTCAAACTTTTGAGAAAATATTGGCAACATAAATAAATAGATACGAAAATTTTAATTTCCCGACGTTTGAGATTTTGAAAGGGTGTCACAAGAAAGAAACATGGAAAACTACTTACCTATATCGGAACGAATATCGGAAAAAATTATGGAAATTATTTTTTCCATCTTGTTTCCGTTTTCCTGACCGAAAGAAGCACCAAGGGTAATTTCATTTTATTTTGTCATTTTAATATACAAATTCAATATAACTTCTCGTGGAATTTTAGAGCTCATATTTTAGTATTTTTAGACGGTTGACATTTGCTATCTACTTTTACGAATGACCACAGGGGCATGTAGTGATACCTTCTAAAAACACTAGACTATGAACCCCAAAAAATTGCACGGGAAGTTTTATTAAAATCTTTTTCTATTAACAACTTATTAAACAAACCTCTGAGGGCGCCACTTTCGGCTTTTTCGCCACTTATTTGGAAACATTTATTAATGAATTAAAAGTAAATTCAGACAGACTGAACATTATTGGTTTATTAGAAATTAATTTGATGGACGCGAGCGTCTGAGCATAAAATTGCTTGTATCGCGATATTGCCACGACTCAATCCGCGCCGCGACAGATGTCCTGCGACTGCGCACTGTCTCTTCCTAGGGTTGTCACTACATTGTTCCGGTATTTAATTTTAAGGTTTTTTTTAATCCACAGCGGGATAGTGTCTGGCCTGCACCTCACCTGATGTTAAGTGACGATAAGGCCGAAAGCGTAAGTGCACTACACACGGAATCCTCACCACTGAGGAAATAGCTATCTACAACAATTTTTAAATTGTTTTTAAATATGGCGTCAGACTTAAGTTAGATGGTGGTAGCTAGCCAGGCGGACTTGAAATAAGCCCTACTACCTCCTTGGAACCGAACCCAAGACCACTGGCGTCGTACACGGGCGGACTAGACCACGGAGAAGGTTAAAAGTTGTCAAAAAACAAACATTTAAAATAATTTATTTATTGTAGGCTTTAAAAGGACTTTTGAGTGTTCAGAAAGCTATACCATCGGTTCGCACACACTACGCAACAGAGAACCGTAGCGTAACCGTTTTCAGCGGTCTCTGGCGAAAGTTAACGTGCATATTTTTTTTCGATGGCTGTTCGTGCAACTCATTCGCATCCACTCCTATACGAACTCTCCAGAGCATTGTGGCTTTCTAAGAAATGCAGATTTCAGTAAACACTTATTATTTTCCCCATTTTCCTAATCAAACAGTCAGCCCTGATACGCAAGCGCCTCCCGTCCTCTATTTAACCTCAAACGCCGCTAGCGTTTTTGCCTACAGTTTTTATTTAACTTACCGTCTACTAATATTATGCTTATGTTTCTCTTTTTTTACTTATCTGGATGTTTGATGAATAAAAAAAACTTTTTTCTCCTCAAGAGCTCGCATATGGCAGTCGGCGCGTGCTACGAGCACATTGCGCGTGTTTTTTTCGCATCCGATTTCGAAATTCAAATATGGCGCATGTGTGCCGCGCACATTATGAGCGTTTTTGTTTTTTTTTATTGCTGGCTCCGAAAGGAGGTCTTTGTTCTATGAATTTGTACGAGTTTCAGCACTGGCGATGAATAGTTGACCTATTTTTCAAGTATTTACTAATGACATTATAAAACCTTTGCGTGGTCTAAAAATTTTGTTAACTGTGACCGTTGACATTTCTCAACCTTCTTTTGTTTTTATTCTTAAAATATGTATTAGAACTTGGTGACTTTGTTGTAAATTGTCATTGATTTCTGTTCAAAAAAGTTATAGCTTTTAGAGTGACAATCATGTCACTGTACACAAAAAAGTAACTGTCTAAAAATTAATAAGTATAACTACTTCCAGTATAAGTATTATGTTTTGAGAAATGTAGACCTCACTCAGGTGTCACCAACAGACAGATTTTTATTGGCATCCCTTGCATAAAAAACAGATAATTAATACAACTTACAGAAAATTTTATTTCATTAAAAAAACTGAACCCACGTCGATTTCACGGCGCTCAAAAAATCCAACAGCCGGGGCGACTGTTTCTATAAGGCTGTGTTTTTTGCCATACAAACATACACACATATTTTATGGCCGCAACGAGGGGGTGTATTTTTAGAGTTCTTTAAAAGTTCTTAATTAATGGCGCCGCTGGATTAGCACTTTCTAATTTGTCTTATTTTTTTGGCTTGTCTCTAACCCTTTTAAGGTGTTTATTAATTTAAAGGGGTTGAGTGTGGATGGGAAGAGTAATGGTGGATATTCGAAAAGAGGTGTGAAAATATTAGCCACTTTTATGTCAAATAATACATGCAATTAATTCTTTGACTTAAGTTTGAAAAGTTAAATAGAATAGTTGGAAATAAGTAATGTGTTTTCGCGCTATATTAACATCATCACTGGTTTAGTTTTTATTTTGCACACCGCAGTTCAATGTTGCAAAAAATATGTCTAAACCAAGTCTAAATCTTTGCTCAAGTCAAAGCATAAATTGCCGAATTGTTTTTTTTCAGTAACTTTACTACTAGCTAAATTATCAAGAGGTCTTAGTTAATTCTAATTTTAGCAAATAAAATTTCTCAATATTTATTTTTACTTTTACGTATTCCTGAAAAAACACAAGCAAGGAAGTAGTCTTATAAGGGTTCCGTATTTTCTTTTTACTAACGGAAATCTAAAGAAAGGTTAAAATATTCTAAGAATGCAATTTCCAACTAACAATTACAGTAGGTAATCATTAACATAAACAGCTTTTACACCACTGTTCACGTAATTCGCAAAACCGTCATACAATTACTCTTTTATTATTTCACAATGCTTTAAACAGACCCGCCGATAAATTGATTTGATAAAACCAACGAAAAACAACTGAAAACACATTAAAAGTACATTTACAATTGAACATGCAATAAACGACTTTGTTATTCTGCACTCCCCTTGTAAAAAAGTTATTACAACTCCTCGATTACTCATTTGAATAATTAATTAAGGATTTTATTATACCAAATAGGGATTTATTTCTTCATATTGACGACCTGTTTGGTTGAGTGGCTTGAACACCAAATGATACAGAACCGCCATCTCTGAGACCCGGCATCAAGAATCCCCCGACGAATTATTATTATTAAACCATCTCTGTGCTCTAGTCTAGTGGTTCCGCCACCCGTATAAGACGCAGAGGTCCCAGGTTTGATTTCGAGGAGGGGGAGGGGGTACAATTTGTACTCGGTTTGGTTGGTGGTAGGGCTTATTTCAAGTCCGCTTGGCTAGCTACCACCATCTTACCTAAGGCTGGCCCCAGACCTACCGGTTCCGTTTCTTTGCTTTGCTGTGCTACCTTGCTTGAAAGACCGCCGGCCAACCAGGGTAATTTTCTATCTATCGCATTTTGGGACTAGACCAAATTGGCAAGATAGCCATTAGCTTGGTTTTATCAAATATCATCGCCTGGATTGCGAAGTAGGAAGCTTTTAGGCGATATGCCACCCTGAACATGGACTCCGATCGTTAAAAATAACTCGATCGCTTATTTATACAAGATGTTTAGTAAAGCCCTATAAAACTGAATATGGTAGATAGGGACCATAATAAAACTGAACAACTTTTACTATGGGACCAAATCTGAACTCGCGAAAAAAATGAACTGTTTCATACATTTTGATAATTTCGTTATTAATTTTTGTATAAAACAGCAGTATTTTTTAAAAACGAAAACGAAAACTTCTCATCGCACCCCAGACGATGATATTTGATAACACCAAACTAATGGCTATCTTGCCAATGTGGTCAGGTCAAAATATGCGATAGATTGAAAATGAGCCTCTTGGCCGGCGGTCCATGGTAGAACAGCAAAGCAAAGAAATGGAACCGGTAGGTCTGGGGCCAGCCTTAGTCTGACGCCATAACAACAATTTAAAAATTATTGTGTTCCGGCAGTTAAAGGTAAGATAGCCAGTTCCTCAGTGATGAGGATTTCGGGTGTAGTGCGCTTTCACCTTTGTCCTAGATATAAGTACTACCGACTTAAGTGAGGTGAATTCCAAGCATTCACCGTATTCCGTTGTGCATAATATGTAGAAAAAAAATCATGGCACAGGTCTTTAAGCCACAGGTGCCACAAGAAAGTTTCATTATCAGTTTTCAGTAAGTATAGGTACTGAAACACAAAATAGTCAATCTCTGCGTTACATAATCCCGCTGTCCCCACGGTTTGTTCACCACTCTTGGGTATCGAGAAATAAAGTATGGACGGTCTGTTCCCGTTGTCCACTACTGGGGAATAAGGGGAAGGAAAGACAAAAAAATCTCGATTCCCCAATGGCGGACAAAGGTGGACAAAGATCGTATATATATTGATATGTTATCTTATATTTATTAATAATAATAAACATATTCGTTGTTACGTAATGTATGGTGGCGCTAAACGAGTAAGAAGTCGTCGGAAAGTGGGCCCACGCCCACGCGTGGTGCGTTCACCTCAGACAGACTCTTTCACTCGTTAGTGGTATCAACCCAGACACAACAAACGGACGTCACTGTACTGATACATCAGTGGTCATGAGCTTTACTTGATGATAATAATGATAACTTATATACAACGTAATTTTTTATATACGAAAGCCGAAACACGCATATTTTAATTTTCACAATCAATATAAAAAATATATAATGATACCTCAAAAACTCACGAAGTTAAAAGCGTTTTGTGCTGTCCCGATACTGGTGTGCGTTAAATTATGGTTTTGTAAATATGAATGATATAAAAAAAAATGCAAATTGCAATCGATTCTATTACTGATTCTGAACAAACAGTTTTCAGGTTTCGTATACTTATACTAAAAATAACCTTGTATAAATAGTAGATTGTTATACAAGACGCTAAAATGACCCATTGCATACGAGGTAGTTTTATAATAAATAGAAACCGAGCTACAATGGGTTTTAGCGTCGTGTGTTACACTCTACTTTTCACTACGATTGCGAAAAAATAAAATCCAATATTAAATACCTATAGTTTATCCTTCCGTAAACGAATCCACTCGTTTTTCTATCCTCCACTTCATAAACTTTTCATACAGTATTTAAATAAATGATTTGTGCTTGACGGCAAAACATTAAAATTATTTCTATCCTATTACTTACTTGCAGTCACACAATTCAATCAGAAAAATTCTAAAGATTTCGCGCCAGTTCCTTTTTTTTAATTTCTACTGTAGCAGCTAAGAAACACAATGCACGCATTTTAAACTAAAAGTCACAGAGTATAAATAAGTCTATGATTTCACCGAAGAGATCGCTGCTTTTAGTTCCATTTTCAAAAATCCAGCGAGTTTTTATTCGTAATTATGAATGAAGACTTTTTCGTTTTAGTAGGTTCATTGGTAATAGACAAACATTAAAAAAGAAAAAACTTTATCCACTAGGGGTATTTATGCTATTTTATCCTGACTCTTGTACCTTACAATGACGGACTTTTTAAGCAAGAGGAGTGAAAAGATAATATTAGCTCTTGCTAAGTTGGTTGGTTGAGCAATGTTTAAGCAACATTCAACTCTCCACCTGAAAATTTAAAATTCTTTCATTTTATTCTTAGGTTAAGTACCTACCTGGATTCTGGGCTTTAGTGGATAAAGAAAAAAAATATTGCTGTTAACTTCGACCTAATAACTATTCGCTCTTTTAATGACTCGACCAAATGTCACTACGACGTATTGTAATTTCGACGTGTAAACGTTCGATCTAATGTACTAATGATTTATGCACTCGACCATTCGTTTTCGACCTTTCAGCTTTCGGCGTTATGGTAGGGAACTTTTCCAACTTGATTCAGAACTGTGTCTAAAGCTTTCCTATATTGGACGTTATATTACGTAAACATACTTATGTAAAGTAGGCACAGGACATAAATCAAATGAGGACTGGCTGGAAACGTTAGGATATTGTCAAAAAGGCGTGACTCAACCAACTTTCACGATAAAAACCAACTTAAATAACTGTCTAGAATGTTTTCCCAAGGACGAATTTTCAAAGTTACTTGTGTCGTTGGCCCGGGTATTGTATCACAAGTACAATACAAGTTGAAACGGCTTGTAAGCCATTTTGGCAGCGAAACACTTTTTCAGTAGTTCCGCATAATATTCTCTAGAAACCCTTATAAATTGAGACTGGGTAGTTTTCTTGTAGAGCTGGGTATGATGTAGTCTTGAAATTTATCGATATTTTAATATAAATAGATGTTTCTAACGTCCACGGTTGTACTATTGTTTCTGTGTCCACGGTTAGAAGATTCGACGGGCTCACGATCACAGTGTTAGAAAATCGAAGAAAAAGGCTGCGGAGGAGTTTTAGATGTACATTGTACAGTCACTTCTATGAATATGTAGGTATAATTATGGTTTATAACTTTGCCACTGTAAAAGCTATTACTTTTTTGAACAGAAATAAAATGAAAAATAGAGTAAAAAAGTCACTAAAATAACATAGTTTTGGACGAAATGTGACTGTACTACCTTTTATTGATTCATTGCCTTCTTCGACAACCTTAAATGTAAAGGGATGGTACTATTTTTTTATGCCGAATAACATATAGCTAACTCTCAATTACATCCCCAAGTATAGTTGGCTCATAACTACCATAAAACTTGTTTTTTTTTCTATTTATTGGGGTCGACAAACAGTATCACAATAAGTAGTGTTAAGCTAATCTTATATATTAGATTTAATAATTGTCATTGTCCAACACCGTCAACCACAGCTTAATATTTTCGCTGACAAAGTCAATTTTATTTCGCTGTCTACATCGATATCATTCCACCCCTATCTCTATGTCCTTTGGAGCGGGCCCAAAATGGAAGGTCCTCGACCGACGGCGTAGCAACCGACGATCATAACCACCCTTGACTCGTCTACGCCAGTTATGGCTACGTAACCAAATGATAATAAATATTCTGTCTGTATAACACACACATACAAACATGAGGAAGAAAAACAGCAGTACAGAAAGCAATTCAATCTTAACTACGTAAATTCTAGAATATAGTAGAACAAAATTGATTTACCTAAGCTTGTAAAGACAAGAAGAAAAATCAACAAATGTTTATCGATGATCCTGTTGCCCGTTTCACAGGTTCCAGTTGCTAAGTCCCAGTTGAGCTAGACCTCGTGTCAAAAGGTAGCTCAATTTGTATGTTGTTTAAAAAAAAATCTAATAGATGTCGCAAAGAGGATTTAAAACCCTACACTATCTGATTGGTATATAATTTGGTGTATATATTCACAGCAAGATGGCATTTCTAATTTTGATCATTTTTCGATTTTTTTAGATAAATTTCGAAAATCTGGCTCGACAAAAAAAATATATATTTTTCAAACCAGTTTACAAAATTTCACGAGAATCGGTTGAGAAATGCGACCTGTAGACTGCAGAGGAGAACAAACAGCGCCGTAAAGCCGGACTAAAATATTTTTTTACATATCTCCGTCTCCATTTTGAAAATTTTCGAAATACTGGCTCGACATAAAAAATACATATAATTTTCGAACCTGCTCACAAAATTTTACGAGAATCGGTTGAGAATTGCGATCTGTAGACGAGAACAAACGGACAGCCGGAAGGAGATACGAAAGAATTGTTGCCCAAGCTGAAGCAGAGAAGTTTCGCGCTCGCTCGGTCAATAAAGTATGTAATACATATGTAGATGAAGAATTTATGGCAAAAAAATAAAACTACTTATATATTTTATTTTGCTCAAAAGAATGCGTAATGGCGGTGTTTATATAGGCCAAACCAGAATAACAACTCATCATCTCTTAGGAAAATTCTAATACCCACAATGATTTATTCAAATGGACACTTGGCCAGATACACATAAATCATGTCGGTCCGTCTGTGAAATGCCTGATGACGTAGCGATTCCTATGTAAATGTTGTTAATGCTACATACATAGTCTACTGGTTCGCCTACCCCTGTAAGACGCAGGGGTCTCGGGTTCGGGGTACAATTTGTACTCGGTTTGGTTGGTGGTAGGGCTTATTTCAAGTCCGCCTAACTAGCTACTACCATCTTATCATTAAGAAATGAGCTAATTACATAATTTTATTTAGGTAAGTATTTGTTAATCTTTGTTAATATAAAGTCTGGAAACGATATACATATTTGTAAATATCGTTCCATCTAATAAAGCTGACAAGTCTTTTGCGCCCATTTTTCTTGTCAGCTAAAAGACGTCATAATGGGTGGTAGGGTAAAAGAATTGACGATTTAAAAATGCTTATTATGTGAGCTTATTTAAATAAATTTTATTTCACTTTCACTTACTTAAGTCTGTCAGCATAACAACAATTTAAAAATTGTTGTATTCCGGCAGTTAGAGGTAGATAGCCAGTTCCTCAGTCATGAGGATTCCGGGTGTAGTGAGCTTTTACTTTCGGCCTTTGAGGTAAAAGCCAAGCACTTTCCCGTCGTGCATATTAAAAAAAAGCACATATTGGTTTATTTTTCACAACTGAAACAGAATTTTCATGAAAATATAGGTATTTTACGTAAGTTAACTGCAACATATCAGAGATACTGTCGAAAAAGTAACCTACAGAAACACAATGCACTGAATATGAGTGATATAATGTTACTGCGGTTCTGTGTAAATTGAAATTAACTGACGACTCCAAATTGAGATTTAAAACTCACCCAACCTTACAGAAAACATATTTTTGCTAATAATTAAATTCTTATCACGGTATTTTTGTAATAAAGTGACAATTTCACGTCTGGGATGGGTGGGCGCCTCGTGAAAACAACGAACTTAATTTCGCTGCAATCGTGTGAACGTGATAGCCATCTGCGGCTGTTGGTTTATAATGCTTTCGTATGGGTGATGTAGTAATCATTTTTTTAGGGTTCCGTAGCCAAAATGGCAAAAAACGGAACCCTTATAGATTTGTCATGTCTGTCTGTCTGTCCGTCTGTCTCTCTGTCTGTCTGTCCGTCCGTATGTCACAGCCATTTTATTCCGAAAGTATTAAGATCATACAGTTGAAACTTAGTAAGTAGGTGTACCTATTCTGTTAACAGCTTAACGATTTTAACATAAAATAGAAAAAAATAAAGATGAAGGGGGGCTCCCCACGAGATAGACGAACGAGATAAAAGATTTAATTTTCGAGATATAGGTATCATATTTTCCAAAACCGCAAATATAACTTTGTCATTCATACCAACACTGTGAAAAACAAAGTTATTTTTGTAGACGAAAAATGATAGTGGTATTAAATATGGTATGGTATAAGGTAATTACGGAACCCTACGGCGCGTGGCCCGACACGCACTTGGCTGGTTTTATTGTATAAGGCGTGCTGTGTGAAGGAATGCGATTTTTTTATAAAAGTATTCGGTTTTTAAAGTGTCCGTTGTTTAGTTTTGTTTAGTGTTACCATGGAAGGTTAGAAGTGAGAGTATACACGCTAAAATTTTAATCATTTTATCGCTTTTTATCGACAGTCGCTTGTTAAATCGAATCGCCACCTCATTGAAATTAGGTTTGCGATTAGATTTTACAAGCGATTGTTGATAAAAAGCGCTAAATGACTAAAGTCGCTTGCCAACTTGCTTGCCAAGTCGCCGTAAAAAAATACTTACCCCATAAGCTCAATAAAAAAAGATATATTGAACCGTTAACCAAATTAAAAAATATACTCGTAATACGAATAATCACGGCTACGAACCAACAGATTTACATTAATTAAAATAATGTTAATATCTTTACACAAATTTGTTAACCATACTTAGTTTAAAAACTAACAGTTTCATGACAAATCTTAATTAATTTTGTAATTTCTGTATCGCTCGCACCATTTACGACAAATCGACCAAAAATATCGGATTGACAAGAGGACAGGCTCATTTAGACTTGGCGATAAGTCAGCACAGATCCAATAAATAGAACAGAAACAAAACTGTTGTCATAAAAAAACTTGGCAAATTTTCCAGACTTTTCTTTTTTTACAAAAAATAATAACAAAGACAATGGTACAGCTTACCACAACCATGGAGGAACTTGTCAGACTGATCGTACTCGATCACGTTTGTTAAGTAACTCTCAGTCCTGCTAGGTGTCGGATGGGTGACCGTTAAGTGGCATTACAACTGAGCGCTTCCGTGCTTCGGAGGGCACGTTAAACCGTCGGTCCCGGCTGTTGTCATCTGATAACAGTCGTTAAGCCAAGTTAGAGGCCATCAGGCGGCTTGATAAACTCTAACACTAGAGGTGGCCACTATTCCTCATTCGTTAAGAAGAAGAAGAAGACCACAGCCATTGATCCTGTTGGTCGGGTTGACTTTACCAACAAAAGCGGCAATATTATAGTATATCCAATAGTTTTCGGTAGAGAAAACGGTTTGCATCAACTCATGGTAGAGGAGTTCGGTGGCGCAATGGTTTAGCGCCTGGCCCAGCGATTGCGGAGGTTAAGCAACGTTCGCAAGGGTCGGTCATGGGATGGGTGACCAAAAACTTATTATCTCGAGCTCCTCCGTGCTTCAGAAGGCACATTAAGCCGTTGGCCCCGGCTGCATTTGCAGTCGTTAACACCCACCGATTGGGCCCGCCATGGGTTATGGCCCATCCTTACCACCCATAAGGAAGGCCTGTGCCCCAGCAGTCGGGACATAAAAAAAAAGGCTGATGGACATGGTAGAGCCCTAGAATATAATAGGTTTTTACCTATGAAATTGCCGTATTGCAGTACAGACTTTTTCAAACAAAAAAAAGTTTTGATTGGCTATGAATTCTAAATTCAAATTAATTTTGTTTTAAAAATATGACATTCTATTTACAAAATCAGTCTTTTGTTTATTGGATTGGATGGATTTTATTTTAGAGTTCATTTAATGATTTATTTTATATAATTTAATAAATTTGATATGATATCTGATATTAACTTAATTTTTGTGACGTTAAATTTTTTTATTTTTTATTAACGACAATGTATGTATAAATTTATTATTTTAAAATTTTTCCTTTTTACAGTGCCCTTACAGGGTTCTTGTGTGAACTTGCTAGCTCATAAGATCTTTTTGTACTACCACAAGAATAGCAAATAAATGACTATTGACTATTGACTATTGACTATTGATTAGCGTTGTATTTTCATTACATTTCAACATTTTTCCTCATAATGGATACTTCGAAATTTAGTGTAATTATGGAATATGAGTTCCGTCGTGGCACCAACGCGGCACAAACGACACGTAACATCAACGACGTTTACGGAGAGAACTGTACAAACGAACGTACAACCCGTTATTGGTTTGCTCGGTTCCGTTCTGGGAATTTTGACTTGAAAAATGAACCTCGTGGTCGTCCGGAAACTTTGGTCAACAATGATGAATTAAAGGCGATTGTGGAAGCAGATGAATCGCAATCTACAGCTGAGCTGGCAGCAGCTTTTGATGTTAGCATCAAAACAATATTGGTCCATTTGCGACAGATTGGCAAGATAAAAAAGCTTGATAGATGGGTGCCCCACTGCTACTTCACGACAACGCGCGACCCCATACTGCACAACAGACCGTCTCTAAGCTGCATGAGTTGGGTTTGGAAGCTCTCCCTCATCCGCCATACTCACCAGATCTTGCGCCTACCGACTATTACTTTTTCCAAAATTTGGACAACTTTTTAGCGGGAAAAAAATTCAATTCCCGAGAGGCAGTACAAAACGCCTTTGAAGAGTTTGTTGTCTCCCGTCCAGCTGATTTTTTCAAGAAGGGCATCCATAAACTGCCACAGCGTTGGCAAAGATGCATTGATTGCAGGGGTGATTACTTTGAATAAAAGAAATAAATAAGTTCGAAAAAAAAATACTTTAACTTTTTTCAAACAAAACGGCAATTTCATAGGTAAAGACCTAATATAATAGTGTAGAGCTATAGAGAAACAAGCTCATCACATATTTACCTAATGTGTCTGTAGGTACTTTATATTGCATTGTTGTAAGGGTGATTTTATTACTGTTTTTAATTAGTTACTTTGTAACGTATACTACAACTTATTAGTCTCTGTCCGTCTGCTTGCCCCTTTGGAGGCAGTCTAGACGGGCGACTGTTGTGATAAGTCGGCCGACCGCTTCGGCCGACGCCTTATTTAGCGTCGCCGCGATTAGACCGATGCCACCGTTTTAGTCAACTCCAATTCCAGACTGATTTAACCCCAGACAGGCAGATAGAGGAAAGTCATATGATTGCTATGTAATTAAATGGTCGTGCATGGAAAAAAAGCAAGATTTTCCGATCTAAACTCAAAATAATTTATTATAGGCTGGTACAAGCGCTTGTGGATGTCATAGAAGCTACGCCATCGGTTCACAAACCCTAAGCGGGAGACCTTGTGATGAGAAGAACCGGTAAGAAACTCGTCAAGGGCTGCTTTTTTCTCCCTGTATATTTCAAACAGAGTCGTCAACATTGAAAAATTATCTCAACATTTAAAGTGAGGTCATTTTCCATCACAATTTTTACACACACACATAATGGGTAGAACCTAGGTTAACCTAGGTACTACATATCGGATAGGTAATTGTGAGATCGAACCTTTAATACAAACTAAGGTAAGGAGCTTTTTAATAAACAATAGGGACTAGGTAATATTAATGACTAGCTTGAGCTCCACATCTTCGTCTGCGTGAACATTCGGAAAATCCCTAGGAAACCTTTGACCAGGATAAAAAGTACAACTATGTTTTAATCCAGACTATAAGCTATCTGTGTGCTAATCCAAATCCGCTGCGTTATTGACTAACAAAACGTCCTAACATCCAAATTTCACATTATCATAATATAGTAGGATATCCATATTCCGTTCCTGTTCCCGTCCCGTTCTAGTTCCCGTTCCCGTATTATCATACCACACAAAATTTGGACCCTCACTAACTTGGGCCCTTTAAGGGTTGAATGATGTCCGTGTTGGTCTTAAAAATAAGTACCATTTTTGCAATCAACATACCATAAAACCTCAATATCTTGATCTTTAAAATTATATTTTAAAATAATGCATTTTATTTGCACTTTGTGTACAACCAGCCGTTACCAGCAACTTATAATCTGCCCCTATTAACCGTGGTCCCACTGCTATCCTCCACTGGTGGGTCCACAGGTAAATCTGAGGTTAATTTTCTTAACCCTCTCTCATTGATGCAAATGTATCAATATTATGTCTCCTTAAAATAACAAACAGATTTCTTTTAAACTTGACGCTTTTCCGTACGAATTATCTACATGTTGAGTAAAGTAGGTTGACCATCGGCCATTTTTGATGTCCCCACTGCTGGGGCACAGGCGTTCCTTTTGTGTGGATAAGGAAGAGGGCCATAACCCACCACGCGGCCCAATGCGGATTGGTGGGTGTTAACGACTGCAAATGCACCCGGGACCAACGGCTTAACGTGCCTTCCGAAGCACGGAGGAGCTCGATATAATACATTTTTGGTCACCCATCCCATGACCGACCCTTGCGAAACTTGCTTAACCTCCGCAATCGCTGGGCCAGGCGCTAAACCAATGCGCCATCGAGCTTCTCTGCCGAGTCAAGTAGGTGCGCGGTGTATTTCCATACATTTCGCTAAACGCGTGTTTGAGCGGCGTTTGCAAATAAACGGCGCGCGCGCCGGCCCCCTACAGACCTGCGCGCAGAGCTACGAGTCTACTACACCGGACAGGGACATTGTCATGAGCCATTTTTAATAACCCGACTGCTGAGTGAGGTATAAGGTCATTCATACAGATGGATAAGGAGGATACTGGATAGGGCATCATGCATAAACCGCCTTGGTGTTAACGATTGCAAATGCAGACAGGAACAACCGAAGTATGAAAGGAACTCGAGATATCAAATGTAGTGCCTCCATTTTGATAGTTAGTCCTAGCAACAGGTTGTGCTATATCGCCACAATTGTAGACCAAATTCGGTAAAGTCATTAATGCCGCCAGCAAATATTATAAAATAGGTTTTCTATAAGCATGGAGTATCTAGAACCCCATCTTCATAACTTTGACGATATTGGGAATTGTACCCACATAATTTAGCAAGAGTCTGAGAATTTTCATATTTAAATCCAATTTGAGAATGCTACCAAAAAGGAGCGTGTCTGTCTACACATTCAATGTCCTGCCCCGGGATCAAAGCGAGCGACGCCGACGGCGTTCGCAGACGACGTCTCGACGTCCTCTCCCCTCCCCTCCGCCCGGCGCCAGCGCATCTCCGCAAGTAGATAATTCAATTAAATCACACACATGAATGGTTGATTTAATTATTTTAGTCGTATATTTTGTGTTAAGTGATTTACTCTTAGATTCGTCATAATGTCAGCCATACAGGGTCATTTTAAACTTACCATCCCAAAGATGTGTCCAGGGGCCGTATTGACCTCTTATTTCCTGGCAGTTTTCTGACTGGCTATCAATCTATCTCTTTTATAAAGCATAGCAAATACGACGAGAAAGAGATGTCACTACAGCAATTTATAAACCTGGCAGGATTTAAGAGCTTGTAATAGGGCCTCTGTCCATGAAACTGTAAAACTTTCTCAAGAAACATGTGTCGAATTTCACCCCAAAATTTTGGTCATCCCATACTAAATTGATCACGTGATCTCTTCTCTTTGATTTGTATGAATCAATTTTACTTTACATATTTGGCCCTGTGTTCCTTAGAGAAAGTTGTTCGTTTCATGGACTGAACATATCCTTAGAATTTGGATGGTTAATATGATACAAAATGACCTTGTATGACGATTAACGTTGGTTTAGGCATAAGATTCCCCCAGGGATCTTCACTCCTGCGCTGTTTCACCAATATATTCGCTATACCACTATATCGTTCTTAAAGGTGTGTCTTAAAACAGTCTCTTTTCGCGTCCTTCTTGAGATTTTAACAGAATAGCATGCCTCATTGCATTCAAAGGCGCATGCCCTATTTTCAAAACGTCAAGTTTGTATGGCAGATAGTTGTTGAAAGGGATAGGGCACGGTTTGGAGGCAATATTGAATGCGACTGACGCAAGTTGAATCGAAAGTTGAAGCGAACCGGTAAAGGCAGCCAAAATGGTATTAATCGTGAATGTTAATTTTAACCTGAAGACGGTCCTTTCAGCTGATAATGTCAAGGGTCAACATTTTCCATTTTCTTTGAAATACTTTTTATTACAAGTTAACCATTACAATAAGCTGATGTTAGGCGTCTTTAGAATTGAGTTATTTTCACTTTCGTTATTAACCTTTGAACTGTGATAGTTATTTTAATACCATTATTACAAGTTGTAAAGGTTTTAGAATAGAACGTTCATTGTGTATCAATATTTTTTCATTTCGCGAGTTTTTTAAAGGTGAAAAGTTCTCGCAAAAAACATGGTCGTGTGGAAAGAAAAAAATAAAATGAAATATTTTCCGTTTTGTCGTGGTCGTTACAATTGGAAATGCTAGTGTTTCACTCCACTTAGAAACTCGAGTAGTTTAGCACTTGGCCCTGCGATTGCGGAGGTTAAGCAGCTTTCGCAAGGGTCGATCATGGGATGGGTGACCAAAAATTTATTATCTCGAACTCCTCCATGTTCTGAAAGGCACGTTAAGCTGTTAGTCCCGTTTGCATTATCAATCGTCAACACCCAACAATCCTCATTGGGTTATGTCCCAACCTTATCCACCCATAAGGAAGGCCTGTGCCCCAGCAGTGGGGACATTAAAATATCTGATGGTCACTCCACTTAGAAACAGACGAAAAGCTATGAATTTATAGTTTTAACAAAATTTCGTGAACAAAAATGATTTTGCCATAACACGTAAAAAATACTGCGTTATCATCCACCATAGTCTATCTATTTTATTTAAACGTTCTTTCACTTTTATATTTAGCCAAAGTTCATCGCCAATTCTTGACCTACGGCATTCAGCGCTATTATTAACAAGTCTGATTCAATTCAATTCAGTCTCGGTTTAAAAAAACTGAACAAAAGCCCCTGAAATACACACATTCCAGACACTGACTAAACATTTGGCGTGACTCATAAGCTCGAGCGTTTCTCAAGTTTCTTTCCTTCTATCTATAGTTATGTATAGTTTAAATGAACCTAAAATGAGAAAACGGTCTCTTCGGACCATCAAACTGAACATTTTTACTATGGGACCAACACTGTATTGCGAAAAAACTGCTGCTTCATACAAAAATTTATAAGGAAAATATTAAATTGTATGAAACAGCTGTTTTGTTATTTCGCGATTTCAGAGTTCTATAGTAAAAGTTGTTCGGTTTGATGGTCCGAAAAAGCGGTTTTCCTATTTTGTTCATTCATTAACACGTTGTATAGTTAAAAGTATTAGCAAACTGTAAAATTCAACCACAAAAATTATCTCAACCGTTCTTAGAAAGAAGCTTCAATCATTATTATTAAAGTATGCTTTGCCATACGGTACAAAGTTGAAAGATTTAAAAAGTTCAGCGAACTTTTTATCATAAAATCTGGGTAGTGATAAGTTTTAATATACATTTTTATTTACCCATAACAAAAATAAGTGTGATTTTCAAGTGTCGACCATTTGTGGCTCTGCCATTAGTGCCGCTATTTTGAAATTTTCGAAAAACTGAATTAACAAAATTATTTTACATAAGTAATTTTACTTATATAAAATTATTCATAGTCGATTCCGAGGAGCTCGGTGGCGCAGTGGTTTAGCGCCTGGCCCAGCGATTGCGGAAGTTAAGCAACGTTCGCAAGGGTCGGTCATGGGATGGGTGACCAAAAATTTATTATCTCGAGCTCCTCCGTGCTTCGGAAGGCACCTTAAGCCGTCGGTCCCGGATGCATTTGCAGTCGTTAACACCCACCAATCCGCACTGGGCCCGCGTGGTGGGTTATGGCCCATCCTCCTTACCACCCATAAGGAAGGCCTGTGCCCCAGCAGTGGGGACATCAAAAAAAGGCTTCTAGACAAAATTATTCAAAACTACTCAAAAAAATTAGTTAATGCTTCTCACTTAATTACACGAGAATCGGTGGAGAAAATCGGCCTGTAGAGGAGAATAGCTGGAAAGGCAGATACGAAAGCATTTTCATCCAACCTGAAACCGAGCAACTCCGCGCTCTCTCGGTCAATTATCGAGATACTAAATTATTGCCGTTATCATACCCGCTTACCGCTTATGACTTAGGCCACCGGCGACAGCTATTTTAGCGCAGACACAAAGGAAGGTTACATTGCGTTTTCTTTAAGGAAATTGCGCCCCGGCCAGGAATAGCGTGGGCGATAATTAGTCGGCGAAATTTTTATATTTGCTATTCATAAAGCGCGTTGACATCGCATTTCAAAGGACTAAATTCAGTTGGTGCGATGACTGCTTTTGGAGTTACCGTGAAAATGCTATTTTTGAACTTAGAACATTTTAGGATATAACCTGTTATAGCTATGGGCTTAAAGTTTTTCAGTTAATGATACTATACTAGGGGGTAATAAAAGTCACCGCGAAAAAGTTCAGAAACCATTTTTATCACAGACATAAGTACTATCATATTTTAACAACACGTGAAGAACTTTATTAATCTAACTCACAGGCTTTGAAATCATTTTATACTATGTTAAATGCTTTTCATATTTTCTTCTAAAAGATAACTTCCTAAAAGATAAATTTTTCCTAATATTCTTCAACATTACAACATTATCAAACCATTTCCGGTCACCCATCCGAAGACTGACCTTTGTGAAAGTTGCTTAGCTTTCATGATCGTAACCAAACCATTTTTTGATGATTATCAATGACTGATTTACTGTTAGTCGCGCCCACTACGAATTTACCGCAGATTACTGTGGACTTACTTAGCTTAACATGGTTTAACACAGAATATTAAAAAAAAACTAAGATTTTGCAGTCCCCGCAAGAATCGGAGCATTGAAAATGAATACAAACATTTTCGAAAAACCAAAATCAAATCAAATGCAAAATCCTGTTATATTTTTTAAGCAACCTAGGTACTTAGTACATTTATTTTTATAGTTCGGATCACGAAAGATGACCACAAACGGCGCCCATCTTCGCATCATAACTCATAAAAGAAAAGACCTGCAGAAAAAATAATATTTTATATATTTAGACAAAATTACTATATCTATATGTATATAAAATATTATTCTATCTAAGTCTTTTTTCATGAGTTATGATGCGAAGATGGGCGCCATTTGTGGTCATCTTTCGTGATTCGCACTATACGATTGTGATTTGTGACACGAGGCGAACGCTGACTGCCTCGACGCGGCCGAAATATTGTTAACCGATTTTCAAAATTACAACGAATACACTTCTCGTCTGCTTCTGCATCTTTTAACACTATTACCATGACGATCGGTCGATAATCATAGAAGCTACATCACTTTTTACGAACGGAAACACCCGTTTTTCTACAATTCCAAATCTAAAGGGACCACCCAGGTCACAAATTAAGGTATTAACCGATTTTCAAAATTTTCTTTTGCCATATTGTAGCTCAACTTGGACCTTTTTTTGAATTTTTTTCTGAAGTCGATTTTTTTCGAAATATTTACAATTTAGTTTGATACTATTCCCATCTCGATCCTCCCAAAATCCTCGGAGATATGGCCAAACATACGTCTCAGGCGATTTGCATCTGATAGCCATAGTAAAACATCAAAAATGCGTTTTACTAATCCTACGACCTTAGAAAAGGACATATGGGCTATTATTATAATAACAAAATTCCTACAGAATAGGAAAAAAAATTAACGCGAAAATTGCGAAAAAATATTTTTTTTAGTAGCTTTGTCTATCTGCTATCTTTTCCTGTTATTATTTTCATCGAAACTTTGTGTACCTACCTATTTTTTGACACTCAATAAATATCTTTAAACTTAATTATAACTGCTTTATAAGTCAATCATAAAATTACACGTATTGCTTCGTATTTATTTTAACAACCGTAAAATTGCAACTGTTCTCAACACATTCCGAAAGGTACGTAATAAAAACACTTTCAACCCAAAATTATTTGCAAAACCACTCGTAACAGTACAATAATATTTTTTCCGAACAAGTATCGGATATACCGCTATACATTATGATGATGCATTATAGAAAAACAGGCGCGCGCATCTCGAATGCTAGAGACGACATCTGGTGCGCCTTGGCGAAATATACACATGTCTTTTTATCCAGATGACTTGAAACACTGTGCACTATATCCACCGTTAAAATACCTACCATATTTCGTGAAAAATTAAGTCGAAAATCGTCTATCAGGATTTGAGGCCAAAAATTTTAGACTGAAAATAATTCGAGCTTTCAGCCCTCGGTTTTAAGGTTATTTATGCTTTGTGAGTGTTCCGAATTTTTTTCGGAAGTGGTATAATTCATATGGTAAGGAGCGTGTCAGGTTTCGCGGCAGATGCGAGCTGCGCACGCGTCGCATCTCGATGACGACGCGTTTCAAGCTCCAGTTAGCTTATTTATTGTTTTTGCTGGTTATGATTTTTTGTCCAGAATTACCCGAGCGTATACCACTGGGCAGTGAGTCCTTACTTCGCTAAACATTTTTGCCTACCGAGTACTTTTAACCGACTTCAAAAACAGGAGGAGATTATTGTTGCCTTTATTCTCGATTGTGATAAGGGATAGTAATCACATAAGTTTTTTCTTAATATAATACACTAAGCTTTTCAAATTAATTTTGGGACACTTTAGGTAAGATAAGCTACGCAATATGTTTCTAATGAAGACATAAATATTTTAACCTTTTTAACCGTGGTCTATGCCCGTAAGATGTGATCGTTCGCACAGCACGGTCCGCACCGGGCGGTACAGTTACGGCAGATGGTCGGCAGCTGAGCGCGTGTGCAGGTCGCACGCGGCCACTACTTGACACTATTTGCGGTAACTACACGTTGGTAATTATTATTATTTTTTATTCAACCAAAAACAAATACATTACTTACATTTTTACTTTAAAATACAAATATTTGGGATTGGCCGGGACCAACGATTTAACGTGCCTACCCAAGCACGGAGGAACTCGAGATAAATTTTTGGTCACCCATTCCATGACCGTCCTTTGCGGAAGTTGCTTAACCAACCACTGCGCCAACGAGTTCCTCAAAAAATAAACAAATGATCATAAATGTTTCTAGAATACTTGACACTTTGTGTTAAAAAATATATAAACGGATTTGTAACTGGAGCATAAAAAAGTTGAAAAGTTATAATATTTGGTGCCAAACACTCCAAAAAACATTAGAATGCGACGCCGTACACCCGCAATTTAAACCCTTTTTTAAAGCAAAAATAATAAAATATAATCTTTACGCAATTATTATAATCACTGTATAGATATAGATTCCTTTGCATTGACTTATATATTATTGTTCCTTTGCCTTTCTCTGTAAAAATCAAAAGATCTTTCACGGTCCAAATTAAATTCTCATTAAAACTGTTAGAGATTGTTAAAGAATGCCTTATGGCATTAAGTCCGCCATTTGCTGTAGTTTTGGCAATCAAGTTTAAATTAATAAAAAACCCTATTTAAACATTGTAAAATACCTATATCTGTATATTATTATTCATGATATAGTGAATTACATCGAAATCTATATTGTTTACACAAAAACCATAGAACACGTGACATAACTCATTAGGGCTATTTATAAACCGATTCCCCGTGAATACTGCGCCTTATGGGCCACAGCTGATCTGCAGCATCTCTACGAACAAAGTGCACATCATTAGCTAAATTTATTGCTACTTATCTATATGTTTCTAGTTCAACATCTCTTCAGACAACCAGACGTACGAATCAGCGCCACCGTTTTCTGGTGGAAGTTCCAAAGACTAAGCGTTTTGCTTCAAATTTCATCATCCGTACCGCTAGAGAGTGGAACTCCTTGCCTGAGTCTGTGTTTCCTGATAGGTACAATCTGGGGGCCTTCAAGTCGCGAGTGAATAGGTATCTTCCAGGGAAGAGCGTTTCTTCGTAGATCGGATCATTGCTTACAATCAGGCGTGATAGCGGGCAAGCGCTTGCCTATCTTTCATAAAAAATAGGCATTTTACCACAATTTTTTTGAATAAGTACAACCGAAATTGTATGAAGATCGGAGGAAAATTATTGTTTTGATCTCGCACGCATCGCGTGATATTCGTTACGTAAGGATTACCTACCATAATGATGGACGATTCCCGAAAATTCACCAACAGCGATTCGGAACAGCCTCGGGCCTCAAATAATTCCACCTAATATGATGATTGGTCTGAACCACGGTACCGATGTTCAGATCTTAAGTTTTTATCTAAAAATTGCTGCTAAATATAAAACTTTTTGAGCATCCTAAATATTTCGGAACGCTATTATACACAATCTCATAATCGCCGAAAATTTCCTTAATAAACAACATAAGTACTGTTGTTTTCCACGAACCTGTTTAATAATAGATGATCGCCCGATTGCACTAAACTTAAGGATCGCCTAAGTCTTTTCCTGAATACAACACGACCAAATTAAAACGGTGTCATAAACTTAGCCGTCATGTAGCTGTCATTCGCCTAGTTATCTTGGTCGAGTTGTAGATAAGAAAAGACTTAGGCGATTCTTAAGTTTAGTGCTTTTGCACCGATGACTCTTTGATCTGACTTTGTTTCCCAAAAGACGCCATACTCTGGGATCCTGAAAAGAATTTATCTTTATCAGTTTCTTCCTCTTCTTCTTTTTTTTTAGTTTGGCAATCTACTCTCCTCTTTTAGGGAGTAATTTTTGCCAGTGCCAAGTGTTGAATAGTTCAGTGGTAGATATTGTTTCAATGGATCATGCCGCATTCTGGGCCATGATGCGCATTAACCATACATATCTGTGACAGACTCATGTCATGTCAAAAAGGGGTAGATAACAAAATGTCATATAATAAGAAAATGTCAAACAATTATAACCCCAAACGGCTCCTTGAGATTGAGATTTCTCTTTTTTCCCGCATTATATTTTAATGATATTCTTCCCACACAATCACTAGAACATTACTATAGTATATCGGTAATTTCATCAAAGCGCATCATGGCCTAGCTTGTATAGTAAAATCGGCATAATCCTTTCATTAGGATGCGTGGATCGCATTCCAATGCTGCTTGGAGCATCTGACACCAAGTACATCAAGACAGTTTACTCGGTAAGTTCTGCCGAGGTAGCCACCACTACAATAAAAGTCTCAGCTTCACACAACCAATATCGCGCCTATTTCAATTAGCCTACATATTGTTCAGTTGCGAAAACACTTGTAACTTATTTGTTCGTAGCTTGTAACACAAAACTGCACCAATTTTAAGACACAATATCCACTATGAATCAATTTGCAAATAATCACCGAACCGAACTCAATAAAATGGCGCCAAAAACTCTCGTCAAAAGGTTATCTGTCTACAGCCTACACGAATAATACAAAGACCTGTATAATTTTATGCTAAAGTTAAAACATGTGCCACTTCTCCAAGTAATTACAACAAGTTCGGATGCACAAAAAGAAGTAAATTCGCGTGCTGCTATTCTACGCAGGTGATTCGAAACGTACAATTACGGAGGCTGTACCTGTATCCAAACGCACGCGCGGCTTCTATTTTTGAAATTTAAAACTTTTGCAATCGATAATAATCGTTTTGTTTTTCACTTGCGGCTTCAGATGTGCGTGCGCACTGCGCATATCATTGCCACTTATTATACAAAACAACTTGAGTATCGTACAAAAGAACACAGTCTATATTTTTAAGAAATGAGGTTGCGAGTAAGTTATTTTAAAAATAAGGATAACAATGAAGAATTTTAAGCCGATATTTGAACAGTTGCTCGCGTTTAACAAAATAAAGAAGGAAAAAACAAAATGGCGGTTCGCGGCTCGAACAAGAAAACCGCTCCAGACCACAATGGGGCTACTTAAACCAAATTAAAACCCGCCACTCGTGTAATGCCCTAACCGCATTTAGGGTCGCGGATTTTGAACGGAAAAAATAAGTTTAAGGAGTCAATGCCCCCTCCACCATCTGGCATGCGCCTGCGCCTATTTATCCGCCAACAAGAAAAAAACTTTTTTGTTAAAACACCCCGTGGCAACAGATCACAAGCTCCAATATGCCGTCGTTACACGAAAAAGTTTTTAACTCTCGCCTTTCCTGCCTTGTCTTAAGACTCCGAAACTTCTTAACCATATTTTCGTGAAAAATTCGGTAGGGGGTAGTTCTTACAAAGTTAAATCATAGCTGGCATTAATGATACCATATTCCTGTGGCATAAGGTCGAAATTATGATAATTTAAACGTAGCGTTTTGAGATTAAATTTAGATAAAGGGAAGTAATAACGCGCATTGTGCGCGTGCCGACCATATTGAATTAAACAAGGTTTTTATTATTTACATTATACCTAATTGAATGTAAGATCTTAACTATGAATTATTCGAGGGCCAATATTTTACTTGCCTACTCTATTTAGTTACCTGTTAAAGCGGTGTAAAGTTAGTTTAGTTAAGTTAAAGTTCGACTGAAACGAATAGGACTTTATGTAGAACGAAAAACGTTTTACTTTAATTCTAGATAAGTGAACTTTTTTGATTTCTAGCATTAAGGCTAGCACATGATTAACTCATGTGGCAGCTAGTCCGTAAGTTCTTAAAAGTTGAATAAAGCACTTCGTGGTGTAATAAATAATGTGTAATCTAAGCATCTGTAGGTAGATAAAATACCGTAGATTTGAGAACACTAACGGATATCTAACACAACATTATAAAGGATTTGAATTGGGATATTTTTTTTATTACTCAACGTTTCAGCTGTTTTGCAACTGCCGTGGTTAGAGGTACTCTTCCTTGCCCTACATTCCACCATGCAGGTTGATCCCCTATGGAGCATTTATGACTTCGACTTAATCAGGATTTGGGGGTAGTCACGAGATGGCGTGCAGCTTTGGCTATTTGTCAACCACAATCTAATCAGCTGTTAACTGGGCCAGGTTTGGAAACGAAATTCAACTGGGGGACCCAATTTGGAAATCAAAACGTTGTTGTAGTGTTCAATAAATATATAAATATTTTTTTCCTTAAATACCTAAGTTTGTGCTTACGTGGCTGAAAGAGTTAAGAAAATCATTTTAATTTTCCCAAACAATTGTATCATACTGACTGATCCTAAAGCAGGAATGTGTACCTTGAATTTCTGTGAAATTCGATAACTTAGAAAAATTTAAATAAGTATTCTTATTGGATGTTAGTAGGTTACGCATACATACGAGACAATTACCCAATTAGCTGCATTGTTTTCAGCAGTACTGGAATACAAGGACAAAAGAAAAGACCATCTGCATTTGCCTTGTTTGTGCAGATCTGACCCACTTACCTAAGCCGGACTCCATCAACACCTTAGTAGTTTAAGTTGACGTATCTGGGACAGAGTCAGCAGGAATACACAAAGCCTAAAATTAATCATTTCACTGACGAAGGCAGAATAACATCTGTTTTGTTTCTCCCTCTTCATCTGAACTTGAAAAAAGCAGTACATCATACTCTTTGGAATCGCCTCTCTCCTCGCCATCTCCTCTTCTTCTTATCGTATGAGGATTAGTGGCCACCTCTGGTGTTAGAGTTTATCAAGCTCGAAATCCTAGACTGACTTGGCTTAAGAACTGTTATCAGATGACAACAGTCGGTATTAACAACGGTTTAACAACGTGCCCTTTGAAGCACGAAAGCGTTCACCCATCCGGCACTTGGCCGGCCCAAGAGTTGCTTATCAAACGGTATTGAGAAAGATCAGTCTGTCAAAATCCGCCATGAGCGCTTCTCATTCTCGAATTCTCTTTGAATCAGTATCTTGGGATGTTCCAGTTAGAGTTTCCATGTCTGAAGTTTGTAATAGGGGAGGGGGTGGTTGTTTCCACGTGGCGTGCCACCGCCGCCATTTGTCAACTGTGCGATCTAATCGCTCGCCGCCGCGCCGGCCGGTGACCGCGAACCGAACTGGCCCGATTTTCGAGACGTTGAAGGTGATGCGGAGACCCAATTTCTTTTAATCTTGGATTGATATATGTAAGGACGAATGGAGTGCCATAAATTTCTTAAAAACATAGCATAAAGCTGAGATCATGCTTAATATGCAATCAAAAAAGCGTGGAACATGCTATGTCGATAACCCCGAAATTAGAAATATTCATCCCGATGTCCCCATAAAATCAAATTTCGCATTTTTATTCTCCAATGAAAGCTTTAAAACGACCTTTTTGTCAACCGTACATCGAAACCCCATCACAGACTACGTGAGTCGTTAATCCAGCGCACTATAAATCGCCATACAGCAGTAAGCTGATTTGACAACCCCCTACCACCCCCTGAATAATTCCATCGATTTATGGTAAAAATTCACCGCACGCAAGCATTTTTCTGTACTCCATTAAAACGTGAATTTGGAGATCGTAATCGTAATAAGGTTAAGGAACTTTATTAATAATAAACGCTAATGTTGTCGTCCCACTTTTCTATTATGTGGTTTTATGAAAATTAGCTCGATAAACAATCAGTCTTACAAAAGCACAAAATTAAGTTTGCGTAAGTCTAATTCAAAGGTAAGTATAGCTAGTTGGATTAATTAGAAATTACAAAATAAGTTGCTACTAATACTGTATAAAACAACTAAGTACCTTGTGGTAAGTGTAATGAAACTAAACTGTATGTTACGCACATACTATTATTAAGTCAGAAATCGAACCCGTACACGCCCTTAGCAAACCGCTTGACCCCGACTTCAAGTATAATTGGCACAATCCACTCGAGAGCTAAATCAGCAATACAAACTCACAAAACCGGAAAAACATTATGGCGATCTAATTCTGTTTATATTTGTGCCGTACGGAAGTCGAAAGCTGCGATAGTTTTTCTGCAAGAACCACCCTAAGCCACGTGTCGAGAATGTGAATCTAAAATAAATGTGGCCCAAGAGGAGACCCCTGCGGAACACCTGCGTCAGCAGACGACCAATGGCGTATACGTTTATTTGAAAAGCGTTTTTATCTCTTCGATATAAAGTTCAATAGATCCGCAAGGTAAAGTTGTAAGTTCAGAGCATATATTTGTCAGGAAGAGGGTGTATATTGAATTATATTTAGTCGTAAGCTCCCTTAAAGGCGGTTATGATTGAACAAACGATACGCAGCAAGGTGTTCAAGTCGGGACATGTTCTGGATCTGATTTTATTATACCTTTTCTGAATTTTATCATTTAAACTGTTTTTAATGAAATGCTAAAACCACAGAATACATAATAGTACAAATCTAAAACTTTATTGACAGGCACTGCTGACTTATTCTTGAAACTAAATAAACTTTTATTAGTAGACTTTTAAAGGTAACCGTAAAATTCTGATCGATAACATAAATATGCACTTATTGCGTTAAAAAGTATGTATTTATCTAGAAATGTTAATGTTGCAAAGAAATTAAGACCTTCTCATTATCTACAGTCATTCCAGCTCCAGAAATAGTATCGATATCAGCAAGTTCCTAAATTATAGTACATTGTGACTTACGATAACATCTTGTTCCACTAATACCACCGTTATGCACGTGCCTATTAGCAAACTTGATGCAAAAAACTATATAGGTAAATGTAAATTGTCTTTTATGTCTTCTTCTTTAAAGTCTATTTTAGTATGTTTAACCAGAAAATGTGTCTTTAAGGATAAACAGTTGCGGATTCCTTTTCGATCGATTTGTGCACCTTTCATGTCATATATAGATCGATTTTATAGCTCCACCAGATGGTGTCGGTGCGACCTTTTGTAAACCTTCTATTGTGTTGACGTCTAATAGTGTTTTTTTCTGTTTCAGGTAAGTTTGCAAGGTTTTTAGGGAAGGGAGAGTCTGCAACTGGTGAGAGATGTGAGTATTATTTAGATTGTAGAATCCAATTGGAGGTTTTTTGCTCTGATCGCCCACGGAGATGCAGTCAGCAAGTTATGACTGCAACTGTTCATTGGTATGATTTTATCAATGCTACGAGAAAACGTGATTTCACAATTGTTTGTCATTGTCTGATTGTAAATGCATTATGTACCTTTTACTTGTCCATTTCTCTCATTTCTTAGACCTATGAAATCAAAACGTTAATGACAAATTAAACTCCCAAAAAACCAAACCTTATATAAAATACAGAGTGCATTGTTGCAAGAATGCAACCTTTTTGGCCTTTTAAAGGCATAAAAACAAAACAGCTTTAAATCTTCCACGGACAGCATTATTACGCAAGTGCGTGCGCGCTGGCCGTGACTACAGACGGACGGACAGGTGCAAACGCCAGCAATCACAGACACAGCGCAAATCGACTGTGAAATCGAAGGGCTGAAGACTTTCTTTGACCTTTAAGAAGCTTAAAAAAATTGTAAACTACATTGTTTAGTTGAAACTGCAGTAAAAAATGTTTGAGTCGTTAAGTTACAACGTTTATGACTGGGAAAGAAGTTTAGTTTTGTATTTTACAAGATACCTAGGTAATAGAAAAAGTTGTAAGTTAGTTCAGAGAAAGCAAACGAAACTTTAAAATGAAACGAATACTGAAATGTTCGAATAGAAATAAATTACATGTGACTTACTTACACTTTGACGAAAATAAATATTTTTTGTCGTGAGTAAAATTAAAACTTACCTAATGAAAAGCAATTCTGGAAAATTATCCCTACTGGAAAAAATATTTTAAGCTATAAGACAAACAACTACAAGATTTTAAAGATTCTAATCTTAAAAATCTTGCAGTTGTTGGAATTACGTTGATAATTCCTTATTGTACTTAAATATAAAAGGGAATTGTTGCGCTGAGTACAGTTACAAATAGAATAAGTACAACGCCCTTCACAGAATGGACCAGTATTTGTGATTCTTATATTCATGTTAGTGACAATGTCTTCTATTCGACAATCAGTGTGGTCTCGTAAAAATTAACATTCTAAATGAAGGATTATCGCAATATTGTCCGACAGCTAATATAATATAATTAAAAAAACTACAGTTATTTCTACTACTCAGCGAATAGGTAACTAAAAAGTTAATAGGTAGGTAGGTAGGTATATCTTGGTTAACAACATTAAAGGCCCGTTAGCTTTACAGAATTAAATATGATAAGTACCCCTATTATTTTCTGTTTTTATTTATAATCTTTTGACATATTGTTGAGAATTTCACGCATTTTTCACCTAATGAGTTAGGAATAATTAGTTAACATTCCTTACTACAAAATTAGTTGGGAAATGCGTGAAATTCCCAACTGACACTGAATGCCTAGATAATAAGCATGACCTATGCATGCGCATATGCACAGTATGCATGCATCCGTCCATCTCGCGTGATATGCTACGAAAACAACAAAATCTTCAGAATACCCGCCACGCAGTAACGGATATATCAAACTTTTAAATTGTCTTTCACGGATCGCTTGCTTTTATTATTATTGCACTTTTATTGTAATCGTAAAGCAGCCTTTGCTTTATGAAACCTTTCAAAGTTGTGCATCATTATAAGTCGCAATTTTGTTATTAAGTTCAGCGAGGGGAAATAAAGACATACCTACCTACATTTTAAAGCAATAAAGACTTTTATGAAAAATCTCCAAACAGGCATGTTACTGTGATACTTACCAACGCAAAACGCAGTTTCTACATTTTCTAGTAATAAAATAGTACTTACCAATCTTAGATTTGTTCTGCCTATAGCTAGGATTTTCTAGGATGACGGTGCGGTGATTTAAACAATACGGCGTGCCATATTGTTTACGTAGACAACGTCTACGCCGCTAAATTACGGCCGTAATATGACGGCACCGTCATCCTAGGAAACAATAGGAAACACCACGGTCGAGAGAATTGAAAAATTCCTATAGAAAGTTGACAAAATCAACGTTTCGTAGTCCTCTGTTTCCTCCTCCAAACCAAAACAAAACCAATTGAAATACTTACGTTTTTCATTAAAATTTAAACAAAGGATTTGACTGTGTTCCCATGTTTTCCTTTTATTCATAAACTATAAAAAATATTAATCTTCAAAAACTTGAAAAAAATATGATTATTTAGACATCCAACAAACAAGGATGACGAAGTTAAATAAAAAAGCAAAATATAGGAAAGCAGCAAAAGCTTTTTTTATGCAAAAAACATTTAAATCGATTTAATTTTGAAGGAGTAAACGTAGTCCCCACGAAAGGTTGATTTTGTCAACTTTCAATAGAAATTTTACAATCTCTCGACCGTGGTGTTTCCTCTTAACTGATACAATTTCACCTCGCTTATAGTAATATCTAAGGAAACAATCAACTTTCGGTTCCCTACCACGTAGGTATTAACTTAACCAAACTTTTAACACCAAACGACCATAAAAGCTTTACACGCGATTTTCTCATAGTTTTTCTGCTTGTAATCATTATGATCGCATACGTCGGTCCGTAGCCAAACAAGAAATAAAACATAGCCACAAATATTGTAAATGTTTGGAAACGCGAAGGTCGTGACCCTAGGCTAGGCCATTTAGTAATTACTACACTGCCTAGGCACGCTAGCCGCGCCCTCCAGACCTAGTAAACCACGCAATCCACTTGACTACCAAACACCGACGATGCTATATTTTCATACACTATTAGTTCAGCGCTGTCGTCGATTTTTAGGGTTCCGTAGCCTTATAGCAAAGAATGGAACCCTTATAGATTATAAAAATGACATTGAGGTTTTTAAAACTATTTTTTCTCAAAGTCAACCGTTTGAAAGATACACTTCAAAGTGGTAAAATGTGTGACCCCCATGTTACTTTTAAAATAAGGGAGTGAAAAATCTAAGAAAAATATATGCTGTAGATCTAATAAACACATTCAATGAAAATTTGTTTGTACGAGATATATTTAGTAGTTTTAGAGATATAGCACATTTTCAAAACCGCAAATATAACTTTATCATTTATACAAACAATATGAAAAACAAAGTTATTTGTGCAGATAAAAAATTATAGTGGTATTAAATATTGTATATGGTAACTACGGAACCCTACTGTGCGTGGCCGACACGCACTTGACCGGTTTTTGTAAATTTGCAATTAGAGAAACGAAAGAATTTGCAAAAGACTTTTGCAAATATTTTTTTCTGTGCTTTGTCGTAAATGCAAGTTTTAACGTGCAACGTGCAGTCAGTACCTATTTCGTTGCAAACCATTTTCACATAACTCCATCTAAAAATTCCAAAATATCTACTAGAAAATCTTTAGATATTTCTTTAAATATTGACCAAATCATTCAACTTCAACCGCTTCCATGTCTCAGGAGAGCAGTCCATAAATTGCAAACCAATTTTCATATATTTTATAACTTCGAAAAGTCGCTAGAGCATCGCTTCGTCGGCGACGTCGCCCGATGGACAACGGCCCTACTGTCTACACACTTATACCAGTCCTATAGGTAGGCCCAGAAGTAAGCACGCTTAAATTGGGGAATTTTAATAATGTCCTTTTAATAGGCATTTAGGCACAACGGCAATGCTCTACGGATCTAATTTATGCGTCGTTCGCGTGCTGCGAACTGTACAGACCACTATGAATTAACCGTTTCACCCACAATTAACTGCCCATAATTTTGCGAATTTAATACTTATATTTAGGGTTTATAGTTGCTTAAATTGCCGCACAGTTCCGGTTAAGAATAGGACTGTCCCATCTCATCCCGTGGGTAACGTAGAAGGCGATAGAGGGAAGTTTTAGGGACCCGGTGCAGACCATCGCACAAAGGGTCACTCGAATGGCAGCGAGGAAACTGTCAACAACAGCATTCCCAAGGAGGGTTGGTGTCAGGCAGGCGGCCGATCGTAAAACTTTGCCAAAACCTAATGCAGTACTTATGTATTACATGCTGCGCCGACCCTAATTAGTGGTCATTCTACGAGCGCAAAATTTTATTTTGTGTAGACATAGCACTACAAATAAATTGGGATAAGGGCAGGAGGATGATGATGAGTTGCTTAAATTATCGTTTCCTCTCAACATTTTCCAGTAGATGAAAAATGTTTGAGGGTGTACTACTTTAAGTTATCTTGGTGTTTAAAAATAATTATGACTGTAAACCTATTAAGTATAATGAAATTAAGATTTACCAGCTTACTAATTTCAAAGTAATATCGACCCCTTCATTGTAGATGGCAAAACTATAGCGATGTCTACGACGTAGACGGATATAGGACGTAGACTCTACCACAGAATAACTAATAGTACATGTGGTACAAGTACTCTACGTCCTTTATTACTATTGTAAATCTAAATGTCTATTCGATGTCCGAGTACAAGCTTACAGTAGCTAGTACTAGGAGCTTACAAGTAGTCAGCGTAGTAAACACGGTGTCGGCCGAGCATTTGCGATATTCTGTAGCAAATTAAGCGATCTTTTGTATGGAGACCCCAACATTAAATCCTCAGTCGATGAAACTTTGCAGGGATATAATATAGTATGAACCAAAACCTATGTACAGATATCCAAAAACAAAAAAAATACGTTTGGTTTATTTGAAAAATACGTCTCATTTATGATACTTTATCATACTGTAAAGTTTCGCCTACTAAGGATTTACTGTGGGGGTCCACTACCTTCCTTTCCTACACTAATTCGTGATAACCCGCTTGCCCTTGGCCCCTGCTTTGATTGGTTTGTTTACAACCTTGATCCAAGATCGTAGGAAGCGAATTATGCAACATTAAGCTGTTCGAATAAGCCCCGTGGCTTATGGGCACGCAATGTTTTGATACATTTTTCGCAGCTTGCAAAATTTATCGGAATAGAAAAGCACGCACATTCAGATCAAAATGTTAAATTTTTAATGACCGTAGTTTTTATCGAGTTGGTAGAGCACTACCTTGCCTAATACCTGCAGAACCCACAGTTCTAGATTTAAATTCCTTTAAAATATTATGAAAATAAACTCTGTTCATAAATGAGTTACTGTGAAAAAATAAATTTTTGGTAACAAGCTTTTATTGTCGACTGCACTGTGTCCGTTGGCTACAAGGCCATCTGAAAACCAGCTTAAAGCTTAAAGTGACTTCTAGTCAAAATTTTGATAGACTTTTCCTCTTTTGCTGGCAAAATTTTACGCGCTTTTGATGTGATTACAGACGGACGGACAAACGGACAAACACCGGACAAGTGAAACTAAATAAAAGCTTGTAAAAACATTAGGAACTTATTCTAATTGTTCTTCAACTAAGAACAATTATAATAATTATTATTTTAGTCTGTTTAACATGAAGTGAGAAGAGAAGAGAGCTTAATGCCATGAATAAGGCTATCAAAAAGGCAATCCGCGCCGACATCAGAGTTTTTAATACCCGGACAATTGCTAAAACCATCCAAGACAAAAAAAGAAAGACAAGAAAAAAAAATAAAAAAAAAATAAAAAAAATGACGAATCGGGAACATATTATACGAATTGTTGAGGAGTTTTACGGGAACTTATACGCGTCCAAAGCATCGGAACCGGACTTAACAGAAGCGTCGGACCCTAGAGCAGTACCTGTGGAGCGCTGTGAGGAGAGTGATCTACCTCTGATCACGTCAGACGAGTGCAGTACGCTCTAGGCAAAATGCAACGTGGGAAAGCATCTGGAGAAGACGGGGTGCATGTTGAGATGCTTCAGGCAGGTGGAGAGCCTGTACTAAATGTTCTTGTAAAACTCTTCAACACCGTTCTTTCCCAGGCGGTTACACCAGGTTCCTGGAAGAAAGCTCTATGGTCGCGATCCTTCACAAAAAGGGAGACAAGTCAAAATTGACTAATTACCGCCCCATCAGCCTCTTCTCTCAGGTCTATAAACTGTTCGCCAAGGTCCTGTGCCACCGTCTGACTACCACCCTTTTTTTTTTTTTTTATGCCGTAGAAAAACGCATTTACGCGCTTCCCTTCCCGCTGGTGATCAGGAAGGGGGCATGTGGGACTCGCCAGGAGGGGACCGCAACATTAAACGTTGCGGCTGCCTCCACGACTACCTCCCGCAATTCCACCAAGTCAAAGCTCGATGGAATTTCGAGAGGAGGGAATACCCACTAAAAAACTACGGCACTTGCCCACTCACCACCGGTGGGTCATGCGGGGGGCCATGGGTGGTAATCACCCCAATTGACCCGGTGGCTTGCCCGGCTACCCGGGCCTCCTCGCGGTCGGGAGATGGCCGGGCAAGTTTGGCCATCTCCCCAGACGGTCGGGGACCGTGCAATGCAGGCGATGGGTCACTACCCATCGCCCGCGTGGTCCCCTTCAGAGCGGAATGAGGTGCGCAAAGCGCCTCCTCCTTACGCCCACCCGCCTGCGTCGGAGCCGGTTCGCATGAGCCTCCTGTTCGCGAACTCGCTCCGATGCCTCCTTCTGGAGGATGACTTCCTCACAGAAGGAGACTACCGCCTCCCAGGATCTCTCGGTGGCCAGCATGGCCCGTACCACGCTGGGCAGCGAGAGATCCCTCCCAACCACAGCAACCAGAGTACCGCGCTGCGGAGCCCAAGCCGGACACACCTCGAGGGTGTGCTGGGCACTGTCCTCCGCATTGCCGCACTCGTGGCACTGTGCGGACGCCTCCCTTCCAATCCGACACAGATACTTTCCGAAGCACCCATGCCCGGAAAGTATCTGCGTCAGCCTGAAGGTCAGCGTCCCGTGCTGACGGGAACACCACTCCTCAATTACCGTCTGACTACCACCCTCGACGAATACCAACCTGTCGAACAAGCTGGCTTCCGGTGTAGATACTCGACAATGGACCACATCCATGCAGTCCAGCAGCTGATGGAAAAGTGCAAAGAGTACGAGCGGCCCTTGTGTTTCGCCTTCGTCGACTATGAGAAGGCATTCGACAGCGTCGAACACTGGGCAGTATTCCACTCTCTCCATCGCTGCGGTATTGACAAGCGATATGTGGATATCCTCCGGGAGCTGTACGGGTCCGCGACAATGCAGGTGCGCATGCACATAAACACCAACTCCGTGTCTATAGACCGGGGTGTTCGCCAAGGGGACAATCTCTCGCCCAAACTTTTCACTAACGTTCTTGAAGACATAATGAAGACGTTGGATTGGAGCGAGAGTGGAGTCAACATTAACGGGGAGCGCATGTCACATCTGAGATTCGCGGATGACCTCATTCTCGTCGCCGAACGCGTCGACGATATCCAGCATATGCTCGCAGAACTGCACGAAGCTTCCCTGAGGGTCGGTCTTAGGATGAACGTGTCCAAGACCAAGATCATGACGAATCGCTCTACACGAATACCAGATATAACCGTTGGTAATGACACCATACAGGTGGTCAGCGATTACGTCTATCTTGGACATCGTTTGTCCTTTGATCGAGAAGCGCAGGTGAAGGAGATCGGAAGACGCATCGGATTAGGGTGGGCTGCCTTCGGTAAACTCGAGGACGTCTTTAAGTCAAAACTCCCACAGTGCCTTAAGACCAAGGTGTACAACCAATGTGTCTTGCCTATCCTCACCTACTACCTACTTCCGGTTCCGGTACACTACTTCCGGTTCCGGTACTCGTAGTAGTAAGACGTAATATCGTTTGCTGCTAGCTAATTTAAAGTTATTTCACGAAATAGTGCACATAAAATAGTAAATACCCCATAGATCCCTGCAGTCACTCCAGCGCAAACAAGGTACGCCCATAACCTATACCGCACACCATTTGTTGCACTGATATTTGTCAAAAAAAACTCTCTATAGAACACAAAATCAAGACATAACGACAAATTAGTTTTTTGAAAAACAGCCAATTACACGCAAATGGCTTAGAAACTCCGCCTTTTTTTCATTACAACACTTCCGTGTTTCCATCCATGATCCAACAACAAACTGACGTGACATTGATTGATGTATGACAGATTAGCGAGCGCAGATTTGACATCTGTCAGCTGATATATAAGCTGCGTTCAGAAAACGATATTGGACAACAAAATTACGTTCCGTTACTCTCGAAGAATTTTTTTTTTTACATAACTACTTAAAATGTCAGCGAATAAGAAAACAAATGAAAATAAAGAGAAAAAATGCATTGTTTGCAAAAAAAATATAATAAATAGAGAATACTTAAAATGCATCAAGTGTAACAACATTTTTGATCTGGAGTGCGGAAATGTCGCAGAAAAACGATTTTTCTTAATGACCTCTGAAAACAAAATAAAATGGAAATGTGATAAGTGTTTGAAAACGAAAACTACCGTAAATCAGAAAAAAACTACGAAGACAAGTACACCTATTTTGCAAAGTAACTCGTCCAAAAAAGAAAATAATACAACTACAAGGAAACCTAATCAAAATGTCATAGAAAGTCCATCATTTGGTCTAAATACTGAAACTGTTTCAGATGACAATGATAACTCTTTCTTGTCCCTGGATTCTCAAACAGCCGCTAGAAGTCTACCCGATTTATCTACTGTTGACCATGATGAAATAAACTCATTGAAGCAAAAAATTGATGACTTAAGTTTAAAACTAAAAAGTGCGCACGCAGAAATAGAAAACCTACACCTAGAAAACAACCAACTCCGAAATAAAATTGATGAGCAAGATATTAAAATAAAAAAACTATCAAACTTATGCCATTCTAGTACAAAAAAATCAAACCGGAATAAAACAAAATATTTAAACTTAGCTGAAAACCAATCTTTTGATGTGTCAATTAATAACGAAGATATCTTAAATAAAACTCAAGAGACTTCAATGAAAAATGGACAAGATACGGAATATCAAACAGAGAAGATAAATAAAGAAACGCAAGAAAAACCAGCTGAAAAGAAAATACAAATATACGGAACTCAACAATGCGTTAACTTGGCAACCGCTATAATAGACACTCGGCTTAACACAAATTATGAACGCTACAATGTAAGTGCTATGACTAAACCAAACGCGATGACCGATGAAGTTTTAAAATCAATTCAATGTGAGGACCTAGGTAAAGAGGACAAAATAGTTTTATGTGTTGGTGAGAATGACAACAATAGTATGAAAATAACTTCTGAATTATATTCCACGTTAAAAAAATTGACTAATAACGCTGTAATAGTATTAAGTATCATAAATAATAATTGTCTTAATGAAAAAATGTTAAACCACAACCTAAAATTGACGTGTGATTACTTTAAGAATTGTCATTTTGTAAATCTAAGTAGGACATGGAAATATCTAAATAATACCATAAAAAACAAGAGGATTTCTATGAAATTGAACACATTAATAGACACAATTGATTACGAAAACAAATTTTTAGTTACAAAAGACAACAACAATGCATTTAATTACACTCGTGACTACATCAGGAAATCATGTATGTTTAGAGAAGGGAACGATAAGAATGTTAAAAGCAAACAGATTCAAAAATCTATTTATGATTATTTTCCTATCTTGAATAAGTCTCAGTCCATAAACAGCGAACAAAACGAAAACCAGTTTTTTCGATCAAAATCCTAATAAATTAAGTGTTTTTCACCAAAACGTTGGGGGATTCTTTAGCAAAAAGGAAATTTTAGAAATAACACTCGATGAACTTAAAGCCAAAAATAATAATTTTGATATCGTATGCTTATCAGAAACTTTCATAAAATCCGGAAGTGAAAGAAATATTCACTTATCCAACTATGAACTAGCTTCTAGTTATTCCAGAAATCACCATAAGAGAGGTGGTGTTTGTATATTACACAAAAAATGCTTAGAAGTTAAAGAATTAAATTTCCTACATGAATTCGCAACTAACTATACCTTCGAATGCTGTGGTATTGAAGTGGTATCATGTAAATGCATTATTATTTGTTTATATCGTATACCAAAATCAAACCCTGGAACTTTTTTAACTAAATTAGAATCTTTAATGAAAAAGCTCAGATATAAAACAAAACATAAAATTATAATTTTGGGAGACTTTAATATCGATACATTAAAAGCATCAAATCAAACAAACGAATTAAAAAGACTAGTCCAAAACTTTAACTTTCAATTACATATTACTAAACCAACACGAAAGAAAGCGTGCATTGACCACATTCTAAGTAATATTCCCAATGCAAAAGGAAATCTTCACAACTTGGGCATCTCGGACCACAATACTGCACAATCTCTCACGTTTGAATGTAATGTTGAAAGACTACCGGAAGTATGGTTTCAATACAAACGAGATTTCAGTAAAGAAAACATACAGAAGTTTAAATCATGTCTGGGTGCGTTATCTTGGTCCGAAACATATACGGATACAAACCTTGATACTGCTTTTGGCGCATTTCATAGCAACTTTAAACTGTTCTATGACCTTTGTTTCCCCGTAGTTAAAATAAAATATACGAGTAAAAATAAAAAGTTGCCTTGGTTGACAATTGGCTTGAAGAAAGCAACCACAACAAAAAGGAGCCTACGTTTTCTTTACTACAAGCATCCTACTAGTGAAAATAGAAATAAATACCAAAGTTACACAAAGTTGCTAAAGAAGTGTGTTTTTCAGGCTAACAGGTTAAGTAATGCAAACTATGTAACAAAAGCCAAAAATAAGATGAAAGCTACTTGGGACATTATAAATAATAAAACAGGACAAACAAACAACAAAGACACAATAAATAAAATTAAGACTATGACTAATGATATAAAAAACCCAAATGACATTGCAAATTATTTTAATGAATATTTTATAAATCTGACATGTAATAATAATTTTGAACCTGACCACTCATTATTGAATAAAATAAAATTGAATCTTTCAAGTATATTTCTCTATCCAACTGACATTCATGAAATAAAAAAAATAATCGCCTCCTTAAATTCTACAAATTCTACGGGTCACGATGAAATATCTACAAAAATAGTAAAATTTGTCTCAGATGAAATATCCGCAGTTCTATGTTATTTGATAAATCTGTCTTTCAGTTGTGGCTCATTTCCGGACCTACTAAAAATCTCAATTGTAAAGCCAATATTTAAAAAGGGAGATAAGAGCCAAGTTAGTAATTATAGACCAATATCTTTATTATCTATATGGTCAAAGATACTCGAACGAGCAATGCACTTTAGACTAATAAATTTTATTGAAAAATACAATCTTATAAAAAAAGAGCAAAACGGCTTCCAAAAGGCTAAATCAACTACTCTAGCTGCTTTCTCTCTCGTTGACACTATAACCGAACAAGTAGACAAAAGAATACCAT
Source organism: Agriphila tristella (assembly GCA_928269145.1). Taxonomy (NCBI): domain Eukaryota; kingdom Metazoa; phylum Arthropoda; class Insecta; order Lepidoptera; family Crambidae; genus Agriphila; species Agriphila tristella. The sequence continues at coordinate 59,698,180 of OV743430.1, read as the reverse complement.
TAACCACGATTTTCTTTGACATGAGTAAAGCTTTTGACTACGTTTCTCATGATTTGCTTCTTCTCAAACTGGAGCGATATGGTATCAGGGGTCTGGCTCATGATTGGATAAACTCCTACCTGAGAAACAGAAGGCAATACGTGGAAATCGCAAGTTTAGATAAACATAAGATAGTAAGGTCAAACAAATCGGATATTAAAATAAATAGTTATGGAGTACCACAGGGAAGTATCCTGGGACCTCTACTCTTTCTCATCTATATAAATGATCTCCCTGAAAATTTAAATTACCCTTGCGTTCTGTTTGCAGATGATATATCTGTAATTGTACCGGGAGTGAATATCGCAAACTATGAGGCAGAATTAAATAAAACCCTAGAATCAGTGATAAACTGGCTTAAGTTAAATAATCTAAAAGTTAACATTAATAAAACAAAATACATCCAATTTATTAACAAAAACGGCAACAAAAAAAATCTTGTAGTCGGTCATGACAATGAAGAACTACAAGAAACGAATGACGTTACTTTTTTAGGTATAGTACTAGACGATAAATGCACATGGCAACAGCATTTAAATAGACTATGTAGTAAAGTTAATTCATATGCGTATGCCTTGTGGAAATTAGGTAAATCCGCAAGCAAATCTACAGCACTACAGGCATATCATGGTCACGTCTGCTCAATTCTGAGATATGGTATAGTACTTTGGGGAAACTCATGTCATATAAACAAGGTTTTCATTGCCCAAAAAGCGTGCGTTCGTGCGATATATGACGTCGAAACATTGGTTTCATGCAAACCGCTGTTTAAGGAGTTGAAAATTCTCACGGTCCCTTGTTTATACATATATGAGGTGTGTATTTTTGTTAAGAGCCATCCTGAGTTGTTTAGTTTCTTATACGATCTTCCCCGCCCTTATAGCTGTCGACATCCAAATAGACTAGTGCTACCAGCAATGAGAACAGCCATGCGCAACAGAAACTGTCGCTCCATGGCTGTAAGAATTTATAACAATTTACCAGTTGACATTCGAAATTTAGCACTAAATAAATTCAAATACAAACTTAAGACATGGCTAATACAAAAATGTTTCTATACTATAAACGAATATTTAGATAAAAAAACATTGACATCTGAAACTTTGACATGTAGAATTTAATAAAATATAATTATGTACCTATTTAGTTTTGACAAAGTATATAAATATTATAATGTGACAATAATTAAATTATTATGTAATTATAAAATTAGTAAGTACCTAGGAACATTATGTACCTACAGAAACTGTTCACATAAAATGCGGCACTTATTATAACAAAAAAAATATGTAATTCATCAGCCGCACGACACCCACTGCTGGGTATAGGCCTCCCCTAAGGAATAGTTACTACTAAAATACTTACTTACTTATACAAAATTACCACTAAATATGTAAAATTAATGAACGAATAGTTTAAGTTAATATAATAAATATAGTTTCTGGATTAGTTGATAGATTATAATGTATTTTGCATGCCCAAAGGTGGGTGAATGTGTCTTGTGCAATATCTTTTAGAATTAAGAACTCCATCTGTATCTACCACATTCTGGCATAATAAAAATGTTTATGTTTATGTTTATGTTTTTACGGTGCTGAAACTTGGACGCTCACTAAGCAGAATATGCACAAAATTAAGGTAGCACAAAGAGCAATGGAGCGTTCTATGTTAGGTATCTCTCTTGTTGACCGTATACCAAACGTCGAAATTCGACAAAAAACGAAGGTCGAAGACGTGGGTAGGCGGATAACGAGGTTAAGGTGGAGATGGGCAGGACACTTGGCTAGACGGGATGACGGACGGTGGACCATGGCAGTTACAGAGTGGTGGCCAAGAGGAGCAACAAAGCCAGTGGGCAGACCACCGGCCCGATGGTCAGACGATATCGTCAAACTGACGGGATCTCACTGGATGAGGCTGGCACAGGACCGTGAGGAATGGCGCTATAGAGAAGAGGCCTATACCCAGCAGTGGGTTGATGTGGGCTGAATATGATGATGATGATGATGAACATGAAGTGGAAGTGAGATCCTGAATATTCAGATAGGACGACCATTACAGACCATACCGAAATACCAAAGGTGACCAAAAATTTATTATCTCGAGCTCCTCCGTGCTTTGGAAGGCACGTGAAGCCGTTGTTGATCCCGGGTGCGGTGCATTTACAGTCGTTAACACCCACTAATCCGCATAGAGTCTGCGTGGTGGGCTATGGCGTATCCTCCTTATCCACCCGTAAGGAAGGCCTATGCCCAGCAATGGGGACATAAAAAATTGCTGATGATAATCGAAATAAACTAAAGATAATGGTTTACGAACATTATTCAATAAGTAACAATATTCGAACATTCGAATTCATATTTACAGAAGACTGGGCTCAGTTAACAATAACAAGCTTGTTGAAGTACCGGCTAAGCACAAGTTAGCCAAAAAAAGAGGTTGCCAGCCAGCATGATGTCCTTTGACAAGTTTGACGTGATAAATAGGTAGCATTATCATTTGACGATAACTTTAACTTTGACAGCGTTTTGGTGCAACTCACCCTTAGCTATTAATGGTAACTTTTATTAAGTTTCAACGCTAATAGGCTCTTTCGGCGAGCAAACACGCGGCTTTTACAGTTTTATTGTATAGATATGGAGCTTTACTTTACGAGCGGTTACATTCGGCGTTTAATTGTGTGATTAAGCGGCTTAATGGAACTAATTACAGCTTTCTGTATCGTCAAAATTGATTTAGAGTTAATAAATTAGTTTGCCGTTGACATACGGCACGTAGGGTAGTCGTTTAACTGTAATACACAAAAACATTTTCATTATAATGTTGCCAAGACTTCCATATGGCTCACACTGGCAAAAAGTTATCAGACCTCATGTAGAGCCAAGCTTCTAACTCTACGCGCCCTAACTCTACAAGACCTAACTTCAAAAACTCTACACCTTAGTCAATATATGTGGCTTGGCCGTTTCGTTACTACAAGAACTATTGTTTACCAGAAAGGTTTCCATGTAGCGAAATGGCCAAGCCACATATTTTGACTCTGGGGGCACTGCCGTGCTTTTTTGAAACGGTAAGAAGTTAGTTTTTAGGGTTCCGTAGCCAAAATGGCAAAAAACGGAACCCTTATAAATTCGTCATGTCTGTCTGTCGGTCTGTCTGTCTGTCCGTCCGTATGTCACAGCCATTTTATTCCGAAAGTATTAGGATTACACAGTTGAAACTTAGTAAGTAGATGTAATCTGTTAACCACTTAACGATTTTAATACAAAAGTAAAAAAAATAAGATTAAGGGGGGGCTCACCATACATAGAACTGAAACTGAAAAAAAATCTTTCATAACAATACGTGCGGGTATAGATAGGTCTTTAAAAATGACATTGAGGTTCTTAAGACAATTTTTTCTAAAAGTCAACCGTTTGAAAGATAAACACTGCCAAAGTGGTAAAATGTGTGTCCCCCCCCCCCCCTCTAACTTTTGAAATAGGAGAGTGAAAAATCTAAAAAAAATATAAGCTATAGATCTTAATAAAAACTTTCAACGAAAATTGGTTTGGACGAGATATAGTAATTAGTTTTCGAGATATATCTTATTTTCCAAAACCGCAAATATAACTTTGTCATTCATACTAACACTGTGAAAAACAAAGTTATTTTTACAGACGAAAAATTATAGTGGTATTAAATATAGTATGGTATAAGGTAACTTGCGGCCCTTGTGTTTCGCCTTCGTCGACTATGAGAAGGCATTCGACAGCGTCGAACACTGGGCAGTATTCCACTCTCTCCATCGCTGCGGTATTGACAAGCGATATGTGGATATCCTCCGGGAGCTGTACGGGTCCGCGACAATGCAGGTACGCATGCACATAAACACCAACTCCGTGTCTATAGATCGGGGTGTCCGCCAAGGGGACAATCTCTCGCCCAAACTTTTCACTAACGTTCTTGAAGACATAATGAAGACGTTGGATTGGAGCGAGAGTGGAGTCAACATTAACGGGGAGCGCATGTCACATCTGAGATTCGCGGATGACCTTATTCTCGTCGCCGAACGCGTCGACGATCTCCAGCATATGCTCGCAGAACTGCACGAAGCTTCCCTGAGGGTTGGTCTTAGGATGAACGTGTCCAAGACCAAGATCATGACGAATCGCTCTACACGAATACCAGATATAACCGTTGGTAATGACACCATACAGGTGGTCAGCGATTACGTCTATCTTGGACATCGTTTGTCCTTTGATCGAGAAGCGCAGGTGAAGGAGATCGAAAGACGCATCGGATTAGGGTGGGCTGCCTTCGGTAAACTCGAGGACGTCTTTAAATCAAAACTCCCACAGTGCCTTAAGACCAAGGTGTACAACCAATGTGTCTTGCCTATCCTCACCTACGGTGCTGAAACTTGGACGCTCACTAAGCAGAATATGCACAAAATTAAGGTAGCACAAAGAGCAATGGAGCGTTCTATGTTAGGTATCTCTCTTGTTGACCGTATACCAAACGTCGAAATTCGACAAAAAACGAAGGTCGAAGACGTGGGTAGGCGGATAACGAGGTTAAGGTGGAGATGGGCAGGACACTTGGCTAGACGGGATGACGGACGGTGGACCAAGGCAGTTACAGAGTGGTGGCCAAGAGGAGCAACAAGGCCAGTGGGCAGACCACCGGCCCGATGGTCAGACGATATCGTCAAGTTGACGGGATCTCACTGGATGAGGCTGGCACAGGACCGTGAGGAATGGCGCTATAGAGAAGAGGCCTATACCCAGCAGTGGGTTGATGTGGGCTGAATATGATGATGATGATGATAAGGTAACTACGGAACCCTATGGCGCGTGGCCCGACACGCACTTGGCCGGTTTTTTTTAAGTATTGTTTATAAATTATCCACATCAGATAGGAGAATAATCATATAATCTTAGTTATTCAAACAAGTGACAAAAAGGTTAGGAATAGGTAGTCGAATCAATCCTGAAATCTCATAACGGTTTTACTTTATTAATTTTATTATCCATGCTGAACACTTCATCATCATCCTCCTGCCCTTATCCCAATTTATTTGGGGTCGGCGCAGCATGTATGTTTCTTCCATACATCTCTATCACTCGTCATCTAAAAGTTAACTTCCTTTCTAGCCATATCCTCTTTTATACAGTCCATCCATCTTTTCTTTGGTCTTCCTCTACCCGTGTATCCATCCACCTTCATACTTAAAACCTTTCGCGTAACATGCTCCTCATTCCTCCGCATTACATGTCCATACCATGACAACCTGTTTCCCCTTAACTTTTCCGTTATTGGCTCCACTTTCAAACTCCCTCTTATGTATTCATTTCTAATTTTGTCCTTTCGCGTAACACCACACATTCCTCTTAACATTCTCATTTCAGCTACATGCATTTGTCTTTCATTCATCTCCTTGGCGGCCCAACACTCCGATCCATACATGACAGCAGGTCTTATCATTGTTTTGTATATCTTCCCTTTAAGTTTAAGGGAGATTCGGGAGTCGCAAATAGTTCCCGTGACCTGTCGCCATTTCATCCACCCTGTATTTATTCTTTGTTTGACAGTCCGATCCACTTCGCCATCGCCTTGCATAAGTGAACCGAGATACCGAAATTCGGAGCAGACTGGTAGGGGCACGCTGTCTAGCGCTATGTTATAAGTACTAGAGATACCGCCAAAGTCGCAAAACATGTATTCTGTTTTGGTTCTGCTAATTTTCAAGCCAACACTCTCCAGCCTCTGTTGCCATTTCCCTAATCTGCCCTGGATCTCATGCTGAACACTTATACAGGGTTATTTGTAAAACAGCAACAACTGATTACTAATATCATTAGAAACAAAATTTGTTCTAGAACTTTTCCAAAAACAGACAAAAAAACGACTTTTCGTACAAAACAATCAGCGGTTCGTACATTTGTAAGGAAAGTCGATTTTTTTTGTTAGTAGTCGGAAAAGTCGTAGAACAAAATGTTGTTGTTTATGATGTGTCTACTCCTGCGAGGTTGTTGGTATTTTACAAATAACCCTGTACATGCATATGTTACGGCATACCCTAAGTGCGGCTAAAACTAGGTGTAGCTAATAGCTGTTGGCTAAAACTAGGTGTAAGTAACCGAACTGCTTTACTCCTGTAGGTCCCGAATATAGGTTAGAAACGAGTGTTATTATTTTAACCGAGGTTATTTTAACAGAAATAACTTTGTTAACAATGAATCTAGACCTTGTAATATTATGTAAGTATTCTGTGGCTAGACCTAGTTTTAGCCTTGAGCAAATCGGCTACACCTAAGCTTAACCAATATCTACCGGCTACACTTAGTTTTAGCCGGCTAAAACTAGGTTTAGCCACACTTCGGGTAACACATACAACCAAAACAAATTCGAAAAACAGCAAAACGATTCGAGGCCGCATCTAAGCAAAGATTTATACGAAGAAATCCTTTGAATGTATACCAGTGGTCCGTTTTAGGATCGCACGAGATAAACTTGTTATCCGTGATTCACACGGCAAATGGGCCGATCCATTATCTGGCCCATCTGATAAGGGATCGTTATATATATTTGTTTTTTTTTTACATTTTTCTCTTTTTACTCGTCGGAGATACATTCCGATCGGTTTTGTGTGGACCACGGAGTAAAAAATTTGGATATTACAAAGATTTCGTGGCACTAAAATTGATTGTTTGAGATAATTAATTGAGTTTTTGGGAGCTTACCAAATAATTTTGCAGAAATGAGGTAACTTTATTTTACGATATACCTATGTTTTTGGGACTCAACAATAAAGACGAACTTTTTGCTTTAATGTACTTATTTGTATAAACCCTACAAAATTATCATAGGTAGGTACGTTACGTAAGCTCCAGAAAAAGTAGAAGAAACAAATCATGTGCCATAGCTATAACCGATGGATGAATTTATCACAAAACACAAACACCAATAACTCTACCATAAGGTAATGCCACTTGTTTACGCTACCGAAAACTATCAGATCTACTTGCTTACAGTCAATGCGAGTGAAAGAGAGAAAATGATAGTTTACGGTAGCGAAAACAGTTTTTAACACATGGTAGGAACACAGATAAAGGTTCCGTAATATCCAGATAAATACCATATCCAGAACCTTTTTCCAGATCTATGCCCTAACCTGTTCCGAGAAGACAATACACTGATAGTCGCTTAGCACGGGTTCCGAGGAGCATCGACGAGCCAAAACAATAAAAACTTAACGCCGCCATGCGCAGGCGCCGCCGTTACACTATGTCCCACTAGAAGTGACTAACCACATTCTGCCAGTAACAGAAGTCTACTATGGATATCAGATCAGGTTTTGAAGGAGGATTAGTTCATGTTTATTTAAAGAAACGTCTATCTTTTTTTTATTTCTAGTCCGCCTGGCTAGCTACTCATAGCCACCATCTTTGATCTTACCTAAGTATTTATATGGGTTATTCAAGCACAAGCCAACAAGGCAGATATAGATATGTTTTTATTTTATCTGTATATATGTTACGGCTAATACCCGAAGTGCGGCTAAACCTAGTTTTAGCCGGCTAAAACTAGGTGTAGCCGATTTGCTCGCGGCTAATACTAGGTGTAGCCGGCTAAAACTAGGTGCAGCATGGGATATAAAGAAAGTTTTTTCTGTTGTCTGTTAAAAAAAATAACCTCGAAATTTAAGGCTCACGCTCCGCTGCGCTTCGCGCTCGCCTTAAATTTCTAACCTAACCCGGGGCCTTACAGGAGTAAAGCAGATCGGTTACACCTAGTTTTAGCCAACAGCTATCGACTACACCTAGTTTTAGCCGCACTTCGGGTATTAGCAGCAACATATACACTCTCATACATAATAAAGTACTACTAGTTTAAATTCTATGCCACTTCCTTTGGCTTTAAATCTCCGTAGGAATGTGTTAGGGCGCCAATGAGCGTTATCAAGACAGCACACCGCGCCACCTCGACCACCGGCGCTCCGGCTCTCGATCTACACGCCATATCGATTAATACTCGATCCGAATCGATCCCACTCGATACCGGGAACCAGAGCTCTCGATAACCAACATAGCTTAGCAGTGTTGTCATTAGAGGAATCATTAACGCCTACTTTACATAAAATACCAGTTAGAACTTAATTGGAACTTTGAGGGACGATTTTTGGTGTAAAGATACAAATGTGTTGACATGGGAATGTAGAATGTTCAGTCAAAAAGATAAATCTAATTTAGCTTTAACTGAGCGCTACCAAAAGTAAACTTCACTCTCAAGAAACATTACTTTTAAACGAAAGATGTTGAAGTCAAATTTCAAGCCAAAGGCTTATTTTACGCATCCTTATCTTCGAATAAAAATTGTGGTCGAAAATACGAATTCGTAGCTTTTGCGAAAGCTATAGATGGTTAGGTAATTAAAAACATATTATCGATGGCTTCTATGTACTACTTAAAATATAAACATAAGTTTATTTATTAAATTTCAAAATTGGCGTTCGATATCTTGAAATATCACTTGAACAAATAAACACAAAATTATAATAAATAGTGTAAAAGGTTTATGTATAGCATATTCTATGAAAACTGACAATTAAGAAGTATTTGCTATAGCACAAAATACCAAAAACAACTACGAAGTAAACAATAGTAAAGAAAACAATACAAAACATATAGATACAGATTCATTCATAACAATAATCTATTCACCAGACATCCAAAGTAGGTATCACATAAATCAAACACCAATTGAATGTAACGCAGAGGATGGAAACGGCTATTTGTAACCAAAACACACTTGTGACAAAGATATCTCGTGGATCTGAAGACAATAATGTGGCGAGAAACAAACAAATTAATGGACTATTGTTGCCAAAGAGTAGTTAATTCAATAAGAATAGAGTCAATGAATTCGGATACTTTATAAGTCTTGGTTAATTGTATATAAACAGCCTTCAGATTTTGCGTACAGAAAACTAATATAAGGTAAAGATTGTCACAAGCAATTCAGTCAAGATCGTATCCCAAAACAAGTAAATTATAAACCAGCAGCGGTAATCAGAAATGATGACGGCACAGCAGCAAACTTAACATTCAAATCGAATCAACCTCGAATATTTTCGGCGATATGGACGTCACACTTCCAATTCATTAAATTCTGCCTAAATACATCATGATGACCGGAGCAGCTCGTGTCGTGCTGCTTGTGAGGCGGTGCACGCGCACAAACGACGTGACGCCCGCGCATGGGCATTTGCATCGGTTTCCGCTAACCCGAGGAAATACGCCCGCACCGACTCCTGGCCAAGAACTTCGGGTTGAAAACATATGGAGCTGATGTTTAATTTTTTATTAATAAAGTGTGACAAAATGCTTAAACAATATAAGCAACTACTTTAAAACTGAGGGACTTTCATACAACTTTAATCCCTTATTTCATCCCCTTAGGAATGGAATTTTCAAAAATCCTTCCTCAGTAAATGCCTACACTGTATAAAGTATCTGTGTGCAAAATTTCAAGTCTCTAGGTCCAGCGGTTTAAGCTGTGCGTTGATAGATCAGTCAGTCAGTCAGTCATTCAGTTTACGATTTTATATATTAAGATAACAATCTCATTTTGGACAGTTTTGCTCTGTACTTTAGTTTTCATCTATGGAATCGATATTTTCCATTTTTCCTTTACATTTATTGCTTGCTTTTACCTATACACTTACTAAGCTTGTTTGCCAATTTTGTTATTACATTTTTAAAACCAATTACAAACAAGTTTATTCCGATAAATACCAGGGTATTTTAATAAAACATTTTTAAAACCAATTAAAAGTCTTGTGGAATCTACATAGGTGATATGCGCATCAAAATAATTCAAGTTTTACTTCTAATGATTAAAAAACAGTAAGCAGTGCCAATGGCCAATAAGGTTCATATGTATACACATCAGCATCCTATCCCCTAGAAGTGGTCCTAATAATGTGATCGACTTCCAAGGCGGCTCCAGGTGTGACTCATCCTTTATGGATCCTGTCTCGTGCGCACTCGATGCGTGCTTTAAATATTATAATTACAACAGCGGCCTACGTCCTGTGACCTATTGATGACTGTTGGTAGATGCATAATACTATATTTTGGATATAAATCTTTACATCGATTTTGATTCGATCTTGCATCATAAGATAAATCGATCTCTTTATTTTTGATTTGCGAGATCAAAGCTACAGCATTATCTTCATTGCGTAAGATTGCAGATGAAAAACAGAATCATGTTTCTTTCTTTTAAAGTTTTTCTCTGCTTAATGTGTATTACCTAATGTGTGATCAATTATCATTTTATGTACTTTTCGATTTGTATTCTAATCTAAAATAACTAGTTATATTTTGTTGTCTTTTTTGTAGCAAAGGATGGCACTTAATATTTAAATGGTCGTTAGAGAATCATTCTCCCCGATCTCACAAGACTCACAACAGGCTCACGATCCCAACCCGATTGTATCAAGCCTGATCTTAACACAATCACAGAATGGCGGCGCCCGAAATAAAATTAAGTTGTTCAACTAACTATAAGGGTAGGCGCGCCATAAACTAACTAGCAATTCAAAGATAACAGATAAAATTATATAATATAACGTAGGAAGTGATGTTACGTACCTATGATGTTTAACAATAACATTTAGCAGAAAAAGCAGAATGGAGGAAATCTGAAAGTACATATCTTTCATCAGCATTTTTTTATTTTGAACAATACTTTAACTAATAGAAAAGTGCATTGTAACTTTCATTAGTGAATTCTAGACGACGGGTAGTAAAAATTGTTTTCAATCTGAAATTCTCTAATTGAAAAAAAGAGCAAACTATAATAGCTAGTGCAATAGAAAATAAAATAAAATAAATATTGACAACATCACATACATTGCTCCAATCCCAAAGTAAGTAGCTATAGCACTTGTGTTATGGAAATCAGAAACAACGGTGGTATGACACACACCCAGACCTGAGACAATATTGAAAAGTTCATTTTTCTACATTGACTCAGCCGGGGATCGAACCCAGGACCTCAAGAGATGGTGACGCCTTGAAAACCGGCGTGCGAACCACTCGACCACGGAGGTCGTCAATAGGTAGGTTTCTAATGGCGATCACTGTTAAACGTTTTTTTAAACTAAACAAATATTTAAGTGTTTTCTCATGTTTTAGTACATGCCTACCTTTATCAGGCAAGGCGTTATAATCCTTTTCATCAATTATATCTGCTCATCTGCTCTGCTCTTCTCAACCGTCACACCACATGATATAAAGTTTAAAGTCCCCTGATCCAAGGTGAAGTTTGAATGAACAATAAATGAATGTATTCATAAATTGGTTCGAGACCCAAACGTTTCTTCGGTAAAAGGCTGTGTGAGGTGTCGCCGTCGCATTATCTTTAATATTTTTGAAAACTTTGTATTTTATCGTTGTATCTCCAGTATTATAATCTTGGGGCAACGAATTATTAAAATTCAATTTTAAATGAGTTTGTAGTGTATTGTTGGTTTTGGGTAGTTTATGATCTTCTTCGGGATATGTAGTCTTATTAGAATGTAGCAAACGATATTTTCAAGTGCCAGAAAAATGAAAATATTTTTTGTTTCCAAGTATTGCCGGACCAAAAATATCTATTCTGTGACCATAGATTATCCTAAATGATACATATGTTCTGTCCTGTGGGATTCTATGAACTGGGACAGAACAGAACACTATGAAATTTTGATAGAATTTGATTCACGGAAGAAATCCAATGAGAAAATAATATTTTGAAACAAAATATTATCACATTGTCCACCAACCAAATTATATTAGGTACTATTTTAATTCGGTGAGCATTTAACAATTCGGTGGTTAGGAAATTATGCTGTAGAGTTAAAAAAAACCGATTCAAACAATATGCCTTGTATCTGTATCTACTTTAGACTTCCCGCAGTTAAAGCTTAGATACCCATTTAGTTCGATATCTGTTATTACCAAAACAACATGACTTCCATCAAAAGGTGGTAGTGTAGGGTCGATAAGAGGAACCAGGAGCAGTGATAAAGGAACAAGACGATAAGATTGTGACGCGCACGCGCAAGGTGCCCCTGATCTGATTGCTGACATAATATTGACTGTTGACTGAGCTTGAGGCACCTGCCTTCGCCAATTATACGGTCTTTATCACCCTCTAAGATATTCATTCACGCTCAGTCTAAAAAAACGGGGATATGTATATTTGTATAAGACAGGAAAAACCATAATGGCTTTATGGTAAAACCTAGTACATATTTTGCCTGTCGTTTCGGGACGTAGAATAAAATCATGTAATTTAAAAAATGTGGGCTTTTGAGATTCGATATCTACTTAATACGCAGAATGTTCATAACAACTTCCATAACAGACTCAAACATGCAGTCTTTGCTAAACAAAATAGAGAAGATAAGTTAAAATTTGTAACAACTCTTATTGCACTTATGATGTTCCCACGTTTTAACGTTTTGTAATGTATCCAAAAAAACACATCGGACATTATCCTGCTGCGGAGTGCCAAATATTTAACGGTATTAAATTATGGCTGTGGACCCCTGACGCCCCGGTGGGCTAGGACCGAAACACAAAGACTTTTTGTCAATCTCACCTTATTATTTAGTTTACACATCCACTGCGTAACAACAGGAATAAGGCAAAAAATTTGGAAGACGCAATACGCTTAGGTGTGTCCAATTTTAGCGATGTCCGGTCACGTTGGATGGAATGATGAGATGGTAGTTTGTACAGGTAATAATTTCTTTTGATTTTGACATTAAAATCGCATATTTATTTATACTACGCATTTCATCTAATTTCCCATTTAAAAAGTCTCTCGTTATTTCTACGAACAAATTATTAACCTTATTTATGTTGAAAATCTAAAATTAAAAGATCATGTTTGAAATTTCCTTTCTTTGCCAATAGGGAATATGCATAAGTCACCGATTCTGATGAAATTGAGCTTGATCGCTGCGGACACTTATAAAAACATGATGGAACAGGAAAAAAAATAAAAAAAATGTATTATTTTAGTTTTATCACACGATGAAATAAGGGGAAAATAACGATATTCTTTTTTCATTTTCGGATATAATGCACTTTACAGTCAGATAGAATATCGAATAAGAAATAATATTTTGTATGACACATATGTACTTAAACGCAAAATTTAGGGAGATAATTGAAGATTATTGGCTAACTCCATATTAAACGCGCCGAAACCGTTTTGTATGGAGCGTTTTCGGCGGGTGCTGCTGCGCGCTAACTTCAAGTAACTATATCACGAGAAAAAAACGCAAGAGAAAAGTTTTAATATTACAGTTAATTTTCTCAAGCATTATATTTTTGATTAAGATTAAAAAAAAATTGATGCATATTCCCTATTGTAGCATTATAAAAGGGTTCCAAAATCACATTATCAATGCCAAAATATTCACAATGGTAATATCATTACATAGTTTCACCTCAAACCTGACATAATTATACTTAATGTATCATTCACCCATTGAGATGTATCGACAGAATTTTATGCCCATTTCACTATAATGGCCGTCCCTTAGCCCTTGACAAACAAGCGTGATGGATGCGATGCGGCGATCACAAAGCCCTATTGATACCCCCTCCTACCTCCACGTCCAATTATGCGTCCACGTATTCGAAAAGCAATGATTTTGTCCACCCGCCGACCCACGGCGCAAGAAAAAAACTTCAAAAGATTCTCGAGCTTGGACGTTTTGGATCAATGAAATATTTCAACGGCTCACACTTATTTATTAACAAATAAGTACAAAAACTTAGGTATACCAATAAAAAGGTAGAGCCTGAATGGTTCCTGTTGAATGGCTTCATTCATCAGTATTACTGCACATCCGAGCACATTTTGTACGGAGCTTTAGTCCTCAAATCGACTATCATTATTCAATAAACAAGTTTACTCGTTGAGTGCTACCTCAAAAGCATCAGGCTAGGATTAATGTCATGTTTAAGACCAAACCGCTTGGCACAGGTTTCTTGATGAAGTTCACAGCAGTACGCCCTGGTAAAGCGTTGTCCGCAGTACTGGCACCGAAAGAGGCCGAGTGGCCTTTGGCTTGCCATGTCCAAAATGTGCCGACAAACACAGCAGTCCCTGCAAAAAAATAGAATTTTTATTTCAATCATCGGTATCACAAATTGTTTGAATTTTGAAAATAGTATTAGATGACAATTGATAAGCATAATTTTAGTCGGTTAAAAGGTTAATAAGTTTTTATTGCACAATGGTAAAGCAATTACCTTGTTCTCCCCAAATCGTGTCCTTGAATGTGGTCACTCAACTGTGACGGTCTCTCAAAAGCCGCCCCACAGATGTTACACACAAAATGTGGATTCTGTCTGGTTTGCGGGAACTGTATCATTTGCAGATACGAGTGGTAAGGAAAGTTTGGCATGTATGATAGGTACTGCTTCACGGTGTCAGACGAAATCTTCAACAAAGCTAGTAACCCTAGAGGATCAGTATTAACAGCAATTGCCATTCTTCCGTTGTCTCCCGATCCATCACTAGATATTTTTCCCATTGACACAGATCTGTCTTGAAAACGTAGCAATGATTTCGATAAGGAATTTGTCACTTCAGTCGAGCATTCGTTAGTTGGAATGTCAAGAGATATTTGTACGGAACGTTGTAGTGTATTATGATGTAGTATATTTTCTATGTTATTTTTAGCATTATTACTGTTTTCTCTTTCTCCAATAAGAAACTTATTGATATCAGTGTCACTAGGCTTTTCAGCGATTGTTCGCTCTAGTGTAGTATATGGTATAGGTTTAGTAGATTTTTCTGCCAGAAGACCGCACATTACTCTCTCAGTTTTAATTAAACCAAAAGTATCACTTCTTGATGAGTTCATATTATGGTATTTAAATTGATTCCTATTGAAATTTAATGAATGGCAATGATAACACTGTTCATTGCTAGTCTCAGGTCTCGGTTCGTGAATATATGAATTTAATGTGGTGATTAATGTGTCTAGCTTGTTTTCTATACTCCTTAAAACACCGGTGCCGTCTCTTTGAACGGTTTCCTGAATTTTTCTCTTTAATCTATCAACATTTTCTGATACTCTGCTGTACTGCTCTTGTAAAGTATCTTTTATAAATGTTTCTCCTCGTCTTAACATTGATTCTTGATCGGGTGAAATTCCTTCTATGCTTGTAGTAGTTTGAGTGCCAAATTCCTTATAACTTTGTTCATAGTTGTTATCTAAATTATCAGTTCCACGACTAATTTTGTATGTATCAGTAGTACTTGCTTTAGGTACTTCTTGCCTAGAGCGGATATTTTCTCTGTCAACAACTATAGTTCTACCGTATCTACGAGGGGTTTGATGTTGCCAGTCTTCGGAGAATGGATTTATTCTTTTCTGTTTTTTTAGCATCATCAAGCGACCTTGAGAAGACATAGGATAACATTGATAAGTGTTATCATAGTTAGAATAGGAACATTTGCTGTTTTGTTCTGCTTCACATGCACCATAAAATTCCTCCAAAAGATCATTGCACTTACTAGATCGGTTAAGCGTAGGTTCACAGCAATTGTTAGTACAATCAACTTGTTTAAACTTGTGATTCTGTGGTAAACTATTTCCGTCCTGATCGTAGCAATCAATCTCATGTCTACTCTTCAATTCGTTGATGTAATTATTTAAAGCCGCTGTCTCCTTTTCCCTCTTTCTGGCAAGCACCAATTGTTTTACCAATTGCTGTAACCGAACATTTCTTTCCCTGGTTGTATTCACAAATTCATTATTTAAATTTAAAACTGGTCGGCAGTATGTAGTTTTCTCAGAATACTGCTTTTGTTTGATTGTTTGTGTTGAGGTTATGGAATCAGATGTATAAATTTGTCTTTCCGAATATGTGCATTGTGAATGTGCGTTCACTGCGGGAACTATTGTTTCTTCTCTTGAGCAAAGTCCAAGTTGCATGCTAGAATGTTTAGAATTTATTGTTGGTGCGGAACGTTTAAATTCAACATGATTAATTATAAAACTTTGGTTATAATTACATTTTTTCTCAATACGATGATGTCGACCGCGGTTCATCTCGTCGCGGCCTTCCTTCAACAAGCCGTCGCCTTCGAGGTTATTTTCTCGGATGATTTGCTTGATGAGGAGCTTAGAAGTAGTTGAAGAGCAAGGGTCTTTAGGCAGCTTCTTGCCCAAAATATTGGAGCTAAGATCGGTGTTGAACTTCAAACTTTGTTCCGTAGCAAATTCACTGCCTCTCATCCTAAAAGGACTGATCGTTTGGACAGATATGTGGCCAGCATTAGACTCAGTAAAATAACGTTGCGTATCACTAGAATTCGGCTGCGGTACAATGTTTTCATTCTTTTTGTAATCCATTTCACGGAAAATTTTGTATCAACGAATCATTTAGTTATTTATTGGTTATCTATCATCTCATATGAGTCCATAGAGGAAAGTCTTTACAAAATTGACAATAGAAGTCAGAAAAACACGAAAAACACACTGACGTCCATTATCCTTGTATAATGGACGTCAGTGGAAAAACATCTTGACTTGACAGATACCAAGAAGCTTATACCTCCCTCTTGACAGATACTAAATGAAATGTAAACTTCTTTGGAATCTGACACATTAACTCATAATGCCTTCGTTGATCACTCTAAACCCCTTCCACACGATACAACATGTTTTTACAACATCAATTTTACTTTGCCCACTGTGGGATTCAAACCTTCTTAATAGGCGTATAAGGAGGACAGGCCATAACATTAGTAGTGGGTATTCACTACTTCAAATGCAGCCGGGACCAACCGCTTAACGTGCCTCCGAGGCATGGAGGAGCTCGAGGTAATACATTTTGGTCACCCATCCCATGAGCAATCCTTGCGAGAGTTGCTTATCTGCGCTAACCATGCGCCATCGAGCTCCTAAACACATTTTTTCTATCATGTCTCTTTTGAATATATATGTGAATCGTTTTTAGGATTTTTCAGAAAATGCGCGATTTGTTATTATATGCAGGTTGAAATACAACAAAATAATTTGGCGCTTATTAAATGGCTTGGGAAAAAACAATAAGTCTGCGATTTCGGTCTCGGATGAGGTGTGTGGCCGCGAAAGGTATGCAAAAATTTTTTTTAAAAAAAACAAAAAACCGACTTTCTAAAAAGCAAGAAATAATATTCGTAATAATAAAAACACATCCATTGAAGTCGGGTGGGGCTGGAGTATAGATTCCTTTTATTATTCTAAAAGCCCCACCCGACTTCAATAGACTTCACCCGACTTCTTGCTTTTTAGAGGTAGGTTCTTTGAAGTCGGTTTTTTGTTTTTATAAACAATTTTTATTTTTTTATTTTTAGTGTAGGTACCTTGTAGGTATTATTTAGATAGTAAAATCGGCTCAGCCAAATGTGAGATAATTGCAAAGAAACATACATACATACGGGTCAAACTGAGAACCTCCTTGTTTAAGTCGGTTAAAGAACTACACAGATATCCTCTTCCAACAAAAACATATTATCTTATTCAGTTCATAAACAAAGAAGTAATACGACCATTATCATCGAGGTAATTCACACAAAATCATACTATTTTCGTGCTTTTTTCAAGATTACTTGAAAAGTACTGAACCGATTTCCAAATTTTAAAATGGGACCAACTTGGGAGTTTACCTAAATGTAATAACGTTAGAATCATTTCAATCGGTCCAGCCGTTTTCGAGTAATCGGTGGACATACACAAAAAAAACAAATATACAGACGAACAGAGAACCTCCTCCTTTTTGGAAGTCGGTTAATAAAATTTAATAAGGACCACCAGTGTATTTGTGTATTATGTATAAGTAATTCTTCATGTTGTAGGTATAATGTTCTCCGTTTTTTTGACATATCATACATACCTTTAGTTGTTGAAAGCACTTGACAGTTGGTACATTTTGATACAAACATCTTGTGTCTTATTGGATAACCTATAGTATGTCTATTTGTCTTTGTTAAACAATCTTCACCCAACACTTTATTGAAATAATCATTTATAAAATACAACAAATGGTTTTCTACACATAGATTATGAAATAAATTGTCAATAATTAAAAACAGTTTGATAAAGTTACTAATTTATTTTATAACATATTTGCTCGTAAAGGATCTCTTATTACGCCAATTTCAATATCGTATTGTATCTCATTACGAACTTGTGCGGTAATGTAAAGTAAAACGCACGGTTTATCAAGATGCTTCGTCTAAAACGAACGGTACTTTTTTAAATCTTAGGAAAGAGTTTTGATATCAGAAAAGAGGTCAACATTTTATGAATAAAATTTACTTTATATGATTTTTTTTTTCAATAAAAAATTTTTTGAGTATGGGTATCAAATGAAAGGCCTTGATGAGCACATTCCAAAATTATACACCGTCATTTTGTAGTCGTTTTAATTAACTTAAGGGAGTGTTCTACTAACGGAACTAAACATATTTGCCAAAGAAACATGGGTCGAAAACGACAAAAAAAGTTGACTTTCCCATACTAATAAAATGTTTTAGCTGTCTAGTTAGTATGGGAGACCCAAAATTTTTTGTCGTTTTTCGACCCATGTTTCTTGGGCAGAAATGTTTATTTTCATTGGTACAACACACCCTTAAGTTAATTAAAACGACTACAAAATGACGGTGTATAATTTGTGACTAAAATTTAAGAAAAAATTTTTTTTTTTTCGATTTTTGAATATGGGTATCAAATGAAAGGCCTTGATGAGCACATTCCAAAATTATATAATTTGTCACTAAAATTTAAGAAACATTTTCTTTTTCGATTTTTGAATATGGGTATCAAATGAAAAGCCTTGATGAGCACATTCCAAAAAAATATAATTTGTCACTAAATTTAAGAAAAAAATTTTTTTTTAATTTTTGAATATGGGTATCAAATGAAAGGCCTTGATGAGCACATTCCAAAATTATATAATTTGTCACTAAAATTTAAGAAAAAAAATTTTTTTTTTCGATTTTTGAATATGGGTATCAAATGAAAGGCTTTGCTGAGCACATTCCAAAATTACATAATTTGTCAGTAAAATTTAAGAAAATATTTTTTTTTTTTCAATTTTTGAATATGGCTATCAAATTAAATGCCTTGATGAGCACATTCCAAAATGATATAATTTGTCACTAAATTTAAGAAAAATGTTTTTTTTTTTCAATTTTTGTTTTTTTACTTTATTGTTGTTTGATTTCCTCACAATCGAAGTGAAAGGCAGAAAAATCGACCGATAAATACTTACAAGTGTATAAAAAATTTCATCATTATGGAAAACAAGCAAAAATGCAAAGTCCGAGTTTTATTTATTTCCTCGCAAATATGTTATAAAACGTCGTATGACATACGTGCGCTTTGATAATTACCGCACTTATATCATAATGTACTATTACAATAACGATTTAAGTTTAAAAGACGTACGAAAACTGTCAAAACTGTAACTACTAAATAAGGCAAATAACGATAAACAAACTATACGTATTTGAAGGTGCATATACTATGCGCGCCAAATAAGAATAGTACTGTCAAACGGCAATCTTGATCGTTTTTCCTTTTCTTGCACATGATACACCCCTAAAATGGAAGTGAAACGCAAACAAAAATGGCCGTTTTGACAGTCCTATTCATACTTGGCTCGCATAGTACTAGCGGCCGCCCGCGACTTCGTATTTCTCTATCCCTTGATAACAGTATGTTTTTTCTGGATGAAAGATACCCTATGTCCTTCTCTGTAAGTAAAATTTCATGAATACGCCTTCTTCACAAACAAACAAACTTACTTCCGCATTTATAATATAAATAGTAAAGATAAAGATAATAGTCCAACCAAGTATTCTCAAATAAAACTTATTTAGATTTTTAAACTGTTAGCAGGCGTATAATAGCGCAAAGATTAGAGTTACACCAATTTATCGATAATATCTGATGGCCCATAAACAAATAATAAACTGGCCATATAAACTAAAACATGCATTTTACGAACTATTTAGATAAACCGCCGCGGGGACCCTTGTTAGCGCATTTTATTAATTTTTTCTTCGTTTTTTTTCATTGAGTGGGACTGTAGGGCGTGCTTGTTCGCGGCTTGTCAATTGTCATACTTTTATGTTAATTTATGTTAAATACGCTATTCGATGGAAAAGGGCATGAATGTGATGACTGGTAAAACAAAAAAAACTGAAAAAAATAGTGCGTTAGTTTAAAATTGTGGATGAAGAATGAAGAAAAATATTATTTAGCTAAGTATTGAATCTGCTAAAGATTCTATATTTTGGAAATATCATTACTGATAGAGAGAGTCTTTCTTTGGTACCATGGGCAACAGCGTCGCTTAACCTTGTACTATTATGTATTCTGTGGCTTAACCACCCCTAAGGTTAAAATCGCTTGCTCGCCGCGCCGTCACCACATAGGTACCTACGTTTAGTTCGTGCAGGGGCTATACGCGCGCACACGAATTTTGTTGCTAACTGGTTAAGCGACGCTGTTGCCCATAGTACATACTAAAAGGTGAAATTACAACCAAATTGAACACTAAAAATAAAACCATTCTATCTCAGAATGATCATACCATACCAACGATGTTAAAATGTATATAGAATTATTTTCTCATGGCAAAGTTATCATAACACAATATAGAGAAACCTTGACAAATTACTGAACTCTTTTCAATTTCAGTAAATACGAATAGACTTCCACATAAAATGTAACAACTAGGTACTGAAGAATATTATTGCCTACTTATTGGAGAAATACTTTGATCGTACGAAGGCTACATTTAATGGAGGCAATCATACAAATTACAACACAATCATATCGTTAGTTAGTACACAACATAGTCCCTAACAACCGAAGTGATTCCATCACTAGACACAATAAAGAACAAATAATTTGGAGAAGGACGAATAGCTCACTTGCATGATGTTCCATACAATAAATAAATGTATTTACTTTAAAATTTCATAAAACAGGACCACTTTTTGCACAAAATAGATCAAAATACAGACCAAATGTTGACTATTCAAGAGATTGTTTTACATTTTGATGTCTTTGTTTAAAACAAAATGGCTCCCACCCATCCGACTTTATGTCATCCCAAAAGAGGACCTGGGGCCGGCCCAGTTGAGCTAATTCTGAACGATAAATAAATACGAAACCATTACATTCACATTTAGCTTATATTTACCTAAAAATCTTTGGTTTAGCTTTAGGATTTTCATTGAAACTGTCCAACATTCAACATTGGCATCTACGCTCCCTAGCTTTTAACAATTTTACCAAAACAAGCGACTATTTTTCTGTAACAATTTAGTTTTAGTTTTATCGCTAACGCGTGGGTCCAACCGCGCTAACTTTCAACTTGAAAATTAGATTGGGGCCACGCGTATTAAATTATTTCCACGGCAATATCTACGCGTCTGCTCCGCTCACTTACTGCACTTACACGACCGAAGGAGAGAAAAAAAAACGAAAAAAAATTGACCCAACGTGATTGAAAATATTATGAAAAAAAATATATAAAAAAAATTTTTTTTTTTATATAATAGAAGTTAACCTTTTACATATTTTCGGACCCTGGTACCTTTAAAATATATATCCAATAAGTCACTCCCATCTAAAAGTGTACATTTTGAGAAATGCACATTTCGTATTGAGACCGATGTACACGGGAAGTGTACATTTTGAACCTAAAGGGACATAAGGTGCCATACACGTTATGATGACGATTAGTTTCTTATATTTGGTGGACAGGCCAACGGACCCCTAACCCCAGTCTCTCTAAGGGCACTGTCGCATTGTGCGCTCACAATGCAGTCCCCGTGTACTCCGATTGTGTCGCACTCACTGTTTTTTTCGTCTTATTTGATCTTATTATTCATAGGCAAGCTTATTGTAACGCCATTTGGTTAACGTATGGTTTGGGGTTCCTTAGGGATATTACTACAGGTTTAAAAATCTACAAATTGTATTTTAAAGAAGACTTTTTAAAGTGACATTTAAAAAAAATAGTTATATAGTTATATTATACTATTTATATTATAAATAATTTATTTAATATTTTTTTAATATTTATTTATTTATTATAAAAAATAGTTATATTATACTATTTGCCTCACTAAATGGCGTTAATTGTTCAAGTGAAGTGTCAAAATTGGCTTTGAAAAATAAACGGGTTTTCCTTCGTTTTCTACAGTTGACACTAGGTACCCTTTTTATCAACGCCATCAATCGAGCCCACAGTTTTTGTCATTTTGAATAGCTTTGTTTACTTTTTATAAAAAATTTGCATTGTGCGGAAAAGGGTTAAAATGTTAGCTACTTTACCACAGTATAGAAAAACATTCTGATTAGAGAGCAATGTCACTATTTTTTTCCTCTGTGAAATAAAACAAAAACTTACAGAAACCACAACGAACTCTGTTAAAGGACTTAAGTATTTTTTTTCTAAAATAAAAATCATGGATGTATTCCAGATAGTATACAAACAAACATTCGTTACAAAATACATGACACATTTCTCAAAGTTTATAAGATTTCTTTGGTTATAGAAAGGTTTTAGGGCAAAATAGCCAACCTTGAAGTACCTAATAATTTTCAATTGATTCCTTAATGACAGTACATACCTAATTTATTTATTTTTATAAATTTATAAATTAGTTTTATTGACAAATCGATTCCCCCGTGACCACGGCAGCTGCAAAGGTGCCGAATCGTCGGGAAAGTAAAAAATCTAACCAAATAAACTAAACCAACTAATTACCAAAGTACTTTCAATAAAACCGCGCTAGTATCCGTTAAAAAGTGTTTTTTTTCATGACAGCACCTAACAAAAAATTGGCATTAAGTATTGTCGTACTGAACCCATCGCCGCCGTACGAAGTGCGTAGTATTAGCCAAGTAGTTGTGTGAGGAATGCGAAGTCTGGGAGATTAAGGCGACAAAGAGATCTGCGTTACCAAGGCGACGCCACCCGGACCGACGCGACGTCCAAACTTATTACTTATATCGCTGATATCGGAAGCAACAGGTCTATAGGGTCCTTAGGAATTTATGTCAAAAAAAATGTGTGTACAAGAATATGAATATGGATTCTTGGTACAAACAGAAGCACCGCCCTATAAGTCCGTTCCACGAAACTTACGTAGTTAATTAGTTATTTTATTTTACTCATGTGGTTATTGCTTTCTCTGTGCACGAAACGAGCTCCCACAGAAAATAGGTCCGTGTCATTGGCGAGAGATGGGGATCCAGGGGGGTCCTGGCCCCCTCGATCCCCATCTCTGGATACATCTCTAGAACTTCTTCTAGATATTATTGCTTTCTCTGTGCACGAAACGAGCTCCCAAACAAAATCGGTCCGTGTGATTGGCGAGAGATGGAGATCCAGGGGGGTCCTGGCCCCCCTCGATCCCCATCTCTAGATACTTCTCTAGAACGTCTTCTAGATATTATTGCTTTCTCTGTGCACGAAACGAGCTCCCAAAGAAAATCGGATCGTGTCATTGGCGTATCTAGAGATGGGCATCCAGGGGGTGCCTGGCGGGGGCCTGGCTGGCGGAGTTTACATCAGATTAATCAAGTTTTTTCTGGGGTGGGCTCAGCCCACCTGGCCCCCCTACGCAAATGGTCCGTATGTGCCCAGTGGTTAATATTCGATAAGGTTGAGTTGAAAATCACTGCGCTAGAAGGTACTGACTGACTTTAACCTGGTTTGGTCTGAGATTAAAAAAACGTGACTTTTTTTCGCGATTTCTCTCGAGCGGCTCTACTATTACTATTTCGAATCTTCCGTTTCTTTTTCCTATTACACACAGTTTACATACATTTTATGCTTTTATATAAATGTTTTTCGACAAATATCGAAAAAAAAAAGTGGTCGAAATGTCACCAACTGACGCTTTTGCTCTGGCTGAGTCTGTATACAATACCGAGTGTTTGAAATAATAGGAAAACCCAAACCCATTGATAAGATAATACTATTTTTGTTTCCCACGGGGTCCAACACATACATGTTCAGTAACAACATAGATTAACGACTTGGAATCCATTTCGAAATCAACATTTGAAAATAGCTGAAAACATTTTACCTTGTTATAAATTGGTGCTTTTTCTCACCCTTAAGCAAAGGTTTTTATAGGCAGCTTATTACACTTTGATTTTACCTATCTATTACAACGTGTTACAAAAATACTCCTAGTGCTGAATATGGTAGATAGGGACCATCAAACTGAACAACTTTTACTATGGGACCAACTCTGAAATCGCGAAAAAAATTCAGCTGTTTCATACATTTTGAAATTTCCTTAATATTTTTTGTAAGAAACAACTATTTTTATTCGTGATTTCAGAGTTGGTCCCATAGTAGAAGTTGTTCAGTTTGATTCTCCCTATATACCATATTCGGTGTTAGGGATTTTCTTATAAACATGTTGTATATTTATGCGTAGATACTACATCTTCAATATTATAATGTTTTAAAATGTACTTATTACTTATCCAGATTTTTCTATTTAATAAATTATGCTTTCCCCTTAACAATACAAGCTAACTCCTAAACACTACAAAATTCCACATCCTAATAATATTTTTTTTATATATTTTCAAATATGTAAATGAACAACTGATCCTTTTAATAATGAAATAAAGACCGAGGTCAGCCCGAATGCCTGGCATTCTTGCGGCGAACAAATAAGTCTGGGCGAGCGAACCCAGCTGGTTTCAATATATTTTTAATGGTTTTTGTGTTCGCCACGCCCCCTTAAGTTCAGTTAAATATACTCCTTAAGGGGTAGACTGTTATGCTTAACAGGGTAGAAAAAAAGATCTATAGACATCTATATATTGATTCGAGGATTGATTAATTCGATCGTTTAAGTCAAATGGCTACTTCGTTCTTACAACATCTGATGTTTTAGCTTGTTATCAAGTAATAATTTACTTATTATAATATATCTTTTTAGAAATATTTTACTGACAAATACCTAAAAAGTATAAATTATTTTATAGAATATAGTGAAGTCCATCATCAATAACACTTTTTTAAATACAATTTTGCTGTTTGTCTTGCGAGCTTCGTAAAGATATTATTATAATTACTGAGTTGCTATTACTAACCCAAAATGTCATATACAGGGTAATTTTTTGAACACTGCACAAATTTTCTAACCAACTAAACAACTTTGCTTATGGGACCAACCTAGTCCGAGCAAAAAAGTTGTTCCATAGAAAGAGAACAGCTGACTATTTCTTAGCTCTGATTAAGTTGGTCCCATAGGCAAAATTGTACATTTTGACGCTCTAAGCGACACCACAAATTTTGTGCAGTGTTCAAAAAATCACCCTGTATGCCATGGATCTTAAACTGAACCAGTAAGGTATATAACAATGCTGCTTGATAGCCAAATGACGAGATTATGTAAAGTTGTGCTACGAAAGACTGCTTCTGTTTGTCGCATGCGCTCTGCGAGTTCTGACATTAGAGGTAAGCTGGCTTGCTTAGCTAGTCTCAATCCCTATTTATTTAGTAGCTGATGGTTTTTGAAGCTTCCACATTCAACTTTATGGGCACTTGTAACTTGTTCGCAAGATCAAAGAAGGGTAAGACAAAGGCTTTCCTATTTCCACGACTGTGTTAAATAGTTATTTTTGCAACTTTAGTATAACGAGGCTAGCGAGGGAGGGAGACGTTCGGATATTACGGTTACTATGACCTAGTATATCCTACAATATTATAAATGTGAAAGTTTGTGGGTTTGGATGTTTGGATGTTTAGATGTTTGTTCCTCAATCACGCAAAAACTACTGAACGGATTTGGTTGAAATTTAGCACACAGATAGAAGATAGCCTAGATTAAAACATGGAATACTTTTTATTCTGATATTCCCACGGAAACGGGAACCACGCGGGTGAAACCGCGGGCGGTCGCTAGTAGTAATATATTATCTGTGCTATAGCACTGGTTGTTAAAATGTCGACTTAAGTTAAGCTATTTCAGAACCTTTTATAGAGGATACAAAGCATGGGTGCAGATGAACATTATTAAGATATCCTTCCCCTTAAGTCCCTGCAAATATCTAACTTACTCTAATCGGAGGCTCCGGCCCTAATGAAATTCCATTGTTATTTAATATATGCGTTACACACAATTTATGCGCGCGGCAAACAAACCGATGCCACTTGAACATACTTTGGAGATCGGTTTTATCCCTGAAATTATTGAATATTTCTGACTGATAAATAAGTTTAATAATATACTTAAAACAATTATTTTTTAGATTTAAACACGCTACACTTGTACTATTATGTATTCTGTGACGCTACAATTTATGGCATACCCCTTATTCAAATTGCAAACTTTCTGTTCGTTCACTAACTCTAGACAAACAAAGTCACATGTGTATGTGTATGTATTGTATAAAATTGACATGCTTACGTACTTACTTCCACGTAACTTTATTTGTCAGCGAACGAATAGGGCCATTTAAATAGGGGGTTTCCCTATTAGAATGATTATAACCCATAATTAACCCAGCGCCCCATTTACCACTTCACTTCAAAATACCTACTATTATAACACTTATGGGTTAGAAAACACATTTTCTTGATAATTTCATAGATATTTAAATTCAAAACCACAACCCTTACATAGAAATAAACTCTTCATTCTTTAAGATTTTTTTTATTTTATCCTTATCAAGTACGTATTGTAAAATTCCTAGTATTGATAAGTGCCCAACCACCTTTAGATTGAGACGTGACACTTTAGTGTGCACGTTAGTTAATTAAGTGGCAGATAAGTGTACAGTCAGCCACCAGACGCCACAGATAACTCAACACGCCAACAATCAATTAGCCGACCAGTTTACCAATAAGATTGAGAACTGTCTACGATACGGCACGACCTGGGGCCCTATTTTTGAATCGCTCGTCTGGCGTCGAGCGCTCGTTTCTACTGATTTTCGTTCGACAATTCATACATTTGTCGACCGAAAATCAGTAGAAAAGAGCGCTCGACGCCAGTCGAGCGATTCAAAAATAGGGCCCTTGTATTCTTCGAGTGTCATACTTAAGCTAGGGTTTCCTAGGATTACGGTGCCGTCATATTACGGCCGTAATATAGCGGTGTTAAATTTTGTCTTTGTAAACTATATGGCGACACCGTAACGTCAGAAACCGCGCCATAATATATTGTTTACATAAACAACTTTCTACGGCGCTAAATGACGGTCGTAATATGACGGCACCGTCATCCTAGGAAACCCTAGCTTTACGTGACGAGACGGCGATTTACAGACTAAAAGAGCTCCATTTTTAACCTCAATGTCTCTCATATAATGTAAGTACAATTGAAACCCTAAAGTTTGCACTAAAAATAATTCAATGAAAGCTCTACCATCGTATTGTAGACGATTTCAACTCGAATACCGTCAGCAAAAAATGGTCTTGACTAAAAAAAAAGGTGATGGAACCCCTACTTTTAATTATAGTTTACCGACGCATTGTTTCAGGGTAAAAAAACGCGAAACAAGACACACACATAAAGTTGTCTCGGATAAGAAGCCGATACGTTTCTCTGCGGGCCACGAATAAATCTCCCTGGACAGGGTACTGGCAGCAACAAAACTTTGAGAACTTTGCTAAGCTAAAATTATCTCTTTTCTCCTCGTCACAAAGTTGAAAATTGAATCGTTTTTGAACACTTGGAACAACTTAAATGATGTCCCAAACTGAAAGTACTTTGTTTCCTTTTTGCTATAAATCAAAACTTTTTAAATCACATTCAGGATTGTACTTAAGTGATTGAGTTTCTTTGTCTCAAACAGCTTAAAGCTTAATTTAGTTGATTGAATATAAGTACTTATTATAGAACTGTAATTAACTTAGCACATATCTACTTTTAATGTTCAAACCAAACAGCACCACCTATTTATTAAATAGCAGAAGAAAATTATATCCCTTATTGTTCGACACAGACAGAAATGGCAATATTCTTGCAGCTTTTTTAGTAGGGATGCATCGATACGCCTTTTTGCCGATACGATACTGATACAGATACTCGTATAAAATATCGGCGATACCGATACTGATTCGCTTGGTGAATTTAAATGAAGGTTAAAAAACGTACTATAATGTAAAAAAACAAGTGTTCGGAGGACACTGTTCTGTGGAACACTAGAGTTTTTTGGTAGGGCAGTCGTAGTTTTTAATATTTTTTAAGTTATTTATTTTTTATTTTATAAATTTTAGTAACCAAATTTTTAGTTTTGGAATGTGCTCATCAAGGCTTTTCATTTGATTGTCATTTTGTAATAATTGAAGATATTTTTTTTCATTTTCAAAATATTGACTACAGCAGCCATATTGTTTTTTGTTCAAAAAATTTAAGAAAAGTATCGTTATATCGGCACTAAAAATATCGCCGATGCCGATTTATCGGAAAACCCGAAGTATCGCCGATATATCGGTATCGGTATCGGATGCACCCCTATTTTTAAGCACAAAGTCGCAAAAGGTAAAGCTGTAGTAAAATTACATAAAGCACTAAAAATACATACTTTAATGACATAGGTAAGTAATTATTTGTGTTTTTAACAGCTTGGTCTTTTACGTGAAAGATGATGAAATATTAAACCAACATAAAAATAGGGTCAAAGTTAACAAGATAAAAAAGCGAGCTTAAAAATATTTCCATTATTACTTTTTATACCAATCATTCAAGTTTCTTTTATTTTAATATAATAAAGCAATTGTAATTTAAATACTGGACCATTTTACACTTTAAATATTAGCGTGTTCTAATTTTATGGCTATTTGAAACGAATAGTGTGAACGGAGAATTAGTGTATTTTGCTGCGCAGAAGTGGACGTTATTACGATTGCATAAGATGTTAAATTGAATGCTAGCCTTGAATACGTGCCGCGGTAACTCCGCCGAGAACTGTGATGGAGTGACTTTTACACTTCACGACTATCGGGAGTTTTAACCAGCCTTGAATACGAGGGTCCTTAAATGCGGTAAGCGATTTGGAGGTTGTCAATTGTGATTTTGCGTCACATGCGACTTAAATCACACGAAAGATTTGAAACAGCATTTTTTTTATGATTTCAGAATTGGTTCCATAGTAAAAGTTGTTCAATTTGATGATCCCTATCTACTATATCCGGCTTTAGGGGTTATTTTGTAACACGTTGCATACTTTTGTTCTAGATTACAAAACTTCACAAAAGTACAATTAGAGTGCTACGAGTTACAGTAGCACTCGTAGTTGTGCTATAGAATAGACTATAGTTTGCACAATTTTGTGAACTGTCACAAAATTAATGAAAATTATAATGATCCGTGCACTGTCAATGTCATCTCTACGCCAAGCATTGCTGTTAATCTTTACCTCAAAAGGAAGAAAACCTTTTTAAATAACGGTTAAGGCGATTATGTTTCTCACAGTAGCACCCTCATCTTTATTAAATTTATTGCTCGCTAAATAAATAATGTATCGAAAATTCAAACGTTGAGATTGAAGCTAAGTTTATTTGCTAAAGAGCAAAAAGTTACCACTTTTAGCACTTTTGCCTACTACAAAGAACTATATTTGACAGTATTGTCTGTAAATAAACTAAAGAACTTTAGCTTTAATCTCAACGTTTGAATTCTCACATTTTGTACTTAGCGACAACAAATTTAATTAAGATGAGGGCGCCACTTGAGGGTACTAAATGCGATCGTGTCGGATCTTGTAAGTCGGTTTATTGGATTTTTGGTGTTTTTTTACCAAAACCGTCTGTTGTGGCGCACTGATTTCACGGCGGCGGCGTTCCCACACGCGCGCGGACCTCCGGGTTCGATTCCCGATTTTTTATAGCCACACTTAGCCGGTAATGGTCACCATGTTGACAGACAGACACTACTCGATTGAGATGTATTTAGAATGTAATTGTTTGAAATATGTTTATATAAACACAGGAATAATGGCATGAAAATCGAGACAACCACAAAGTTAGTACTTATTTGTGTTAAGTGTACATTCTAAAAAAAATAAGTGCTATCTAAAGTACAAATAAAATCTTCGTTGAAATATAATAGCACGTAATATGAAATCTAATATGCAAGGTACGAGGGTGGTTTGATAAGTCCATTACTTTGTAAAGAAGAAACACTTTTTTCGATATAGTTTGTTTTATTTCTCTACATAATCTATTTGTAGCTCTGCGTATTCAGTCCAACGAAGTTCTTACCTCTTTAACCTATTTTTTTTCTTTCATCGCCTGAAAACTGGTAACTGTAATGAGGGCCCATTTCAGACACCACTTTTTGGCTTGATGAAAATCTTTGCCGATTTTTGCACATTTATTCATGTGTGAAAATATCTCAGTGGGCTAAATCTAGAGAATAGAAAGGATTCGCATCTTCATGCGATGAGTTTTGATGTCATGAGTGCCGCCGAGAGGGTCGACAGGGTAATTAAGAAAAGTTAGAATTCGATTGAGCTTTTCGATTCCAAAAGTAATCGTCTTTTGCCGAATTTGAAAAAAAAATAGTGTAAGATTCCTTTTGTGATACAAAAATTAATTATGAAGAAAAAGTATTTCTTCTTTTCAAAGTCATTGACTTATCAAACCACCCTCGTACTAATTGTTTTTGGTGTTGTTATAAATAGTGTTTCTGTTTTACACTTTTTTTTAAAACAAGCGTCATGTGATTTCAGACTTGTAACATAGTTGTCATGACTGTCATATCTTAATGAAAACGGGACAACGAATTTAGGGCTGCCAAGGAGGATATACAGGAAAACTCTACCCTTTACCAAACGTTGCCGTTTCCTTAAAAGCATTTCTTTTTCAGAACTAAAAGATGCATTTTCCTAAATTACTAAATCTGAGCTCCCATATAAAAAGAAATACTCGAAAAATACTTATCAAATGCACCTAGGTACCTATTAAAGCAAAGTTAATACAATGTTATAATATTATGTAGAAAATATTAAGTATACCTACTTGCGCTGTAGTTAAAGATGCCAAAAATAAAGTGGCCTTTAGCAACCAAAGTTTTCCAACTGGCGTCCGTAGGACGGACGGGAGGCGTCTGAACAGGGCTGGGTTGGGAGCGAGAAAGCTCCGAACTCTCCCACACGCGCAAACAAACAGACAAACAGAGTTGTTTGTGAGGACCGCACTGTGCCGGAGAGAAACAAGCAAATACAAATACAAATATCTTTATTTGCTTTAAATAGGGTACAAATAGAGATCTTAAAAGTAGGTGAATCAGAAGCTTAACCTATTTAAGTAGCATGCAAACATAAGCACCACTGTGTATTGACGTTTTTTTTAGTGTGGTTAAGTAATCGGCAGCCATCTTTTATATAATTGAGGTTACGATCAGCGAGTCATAGTTACCAAATATAATATATTTTAATATTATAAATATTATAAGTTTTTTCTAATAAACCTCCGATAAAGTACGTCAGAAACTGGGCATTGATGAGAGTTTTGCTTCGATCATCTATAAATACATTTAGTTTTTTTCAAACTTGCACAATGTGCACCTATTCATTTTGATTGGCTAAGTGTTTGCTACATTTTATGCTATACTGGTAATACGTCAACGCATTTAATTAAATGCGTACTTTGATGGAGTAGTTTTAAAGCTAAAACAATTTGCAATGTATTAGGTAACGAACAATAAGAGAGATGTTCTCATGCGGTGACTTTTTTTAGTTTTTTGTCTATGTTGCCAATCCAAACAGGGGCGTTCTAAATCATCCATACCTAGCAGACAATGAGGGTATTTCAAAGTGACATTTAAAAATAAAAATAGTAACTATTTGCCTCACTAGATGGAGTTGATACTCTTCGAAGCTTAAAATAGTAACTATTTGTCTCACTAGATGGTGTTGATGTTGATACTCTTCGAAGCTTAGTAAAAAAATCAAATTGACACCCATTTTTATCAACGCCATCTATCATGCAAGCCTACAGTTTTTTGTCATTGTAAAAAGCCTTCATTGGAATTTCGAAAGATCTTAGTCCAACATTGCATAACGCGGTCCCGCTAGTACCAGAGACCCATGAATACAATACAAACAGGCTTTGCCGAGCAAACATATCAATATCGGGCTTTATTGTCCTCTCCAAATGTATCAAGAGATGTGCGGACATTGACACGCATCACACATAGCTCTACGTTGTCTATGATGGCCAATTAACAACAGACTTGTCATGAAGAACTTCACTTCTTTGTTATGATACCATAATAATTAGGGAATGATCCGATCCCCTACTCAGGTCACAAAGAAATACAAAGCTAAAAACATTTTAATAATAATGTTACTCGTACTTACATTTCTATAGCGCTTTGGCTTTCGACTTTCCTCTAAAATTTGGTACCTATAGTGACTATCGCTAGAATAAGTCACGGGATGGATGACAACAAATATTCGAACTCTAGGTGCTACTATACCATCCTTCTACCATCTTATGGCGGTTTCCTAACAGTGAAGACATTAAAAATAGCTAATGTTGATTTCATAACTATACAAGATTTTGTCGCATTCACAATGTTATTTTTATAATATTAGAAAAAGACCGTCCGTCTGAGGTGCTACGGGGAAGCCAATTTTTTTTCTTGTATCTTTAATATGTATATATAATATTTACCTATGCAAGATTTTCTAATAGTACAAGTTAGGATAAGTAAGTAGATAGTTTATTATTGACTGATTTCAAGATTTAATGCCTTATGATTATGTATGTTAAAAGCTTTTGTCGCTTATTTAAAAGCTATATTATTGTTGAACAGAATAAAATATCCAAGCTGTTTTTGCAAATACTGAATCAAGATAAATGTGTTGTATCTTACACATTTGGCATTGTTATTTGGCCTGATTCGGGCATTATCTAAATTGAATGCTCTATCTTTCGGCGTCCTACAAAGCCTTCACAAACAGCCCGAGTATTTGGACAGAACATTGGTTCCAAATATTCGTCAATTTGACCGATCGTTTCGCCAACGGTCGAACGTGACTCTCATCCGAAGACACTTCCACACTTTTTTATTAAACAAATATTTCAAATTCTTTCATAACCACTGCCTTTTTATACTAGCTGTAAAATAGTTTTGTGTACGTAAAACGCAATGGATACCGTGTAGAGTGACACAGACTGTGTTTAGGCGTTGAAAAAGAACTACGCGGGGGGTATTGTAACAGGTAAGTTTAATAAAAAAAATACGGCCAAGACAGAATCAATTTGGCTAGGAATATTGTACAGTGCATCGATTATTATATTAATAACAAAATAATACATTCGTTTTTTTATTCTCTTTGAGACTGCAGTAAAAAAGAAAGTGTAGGTAATATATCATTTACCTATGTAGGTATCCGGATGAGATATAGATTGATAAAGTATAGCCAAATTAATAAATAAAATCTGTTTGAAATTAATATCAAAGAAAAAGTGCTTTCTTTTAGTCTTGCCTGCCTATATCTTTAGTGAAAGAAAACTCACATTAAGGGGCCATAATAGGAAAATATGGTTTGCGCGGGCCATATTTTTATATAGAAAACGTAAAGTTGTAGCCACAAAAAACATACGAGAAGCTAAAGAGATTATCTAGTAGCTA
Organism: Agriphila tristella; assembly: GCA_928269145.1. NCBI lineage: Eukaryota > Metazoa > Arthropoda > Insecta > Lepidoptera > Crambidae > Agriphila > Agriphila tristella. The sequence goes on along the minus strand of OV743430.1, from coordinate 59,664,448 downwards.
CAAGTATTAAATTGCGTATAAAGCGGGCCATATTTTTGGCGTAAATAATAGCGGAGTTGAATTCTACATCAAAATACACTTTAACGTACTGTACAGTTCCTCCAATAACTTTTTTTCAAGAAAGATAGTTGTGCTAAAAATAATGATGAAATAACAACGAAAATCACCGAAAAAGTGCAGAAGTGAGGCTATTTTCCATACTCTTTACACGTAAAGAAAAAGACAGAGACAAATGATTTCGCATAACGGAGCCTTAATATCACAGATATCTAAATCTTAAATCTCCTTAAAGAACCCTAAAGTAGAAATGAAATAAAAGCAGCAAGTGACAAGTGCGCGTGAGGTGCGCGTCGGCCGGTGGGAACCTGCGCAGGCGCACCAAATGGATTACATTCCTAGCGACAACGCGCCGGCCTGACGATGACGCTGGCCATAACTTGATTATATGAGCTAGATTTTTAATGGCTACTGGCTCATATTGTAATGTCGCCAACGCTGAGGATAGTGTGGATTGGAGAGCACATACATTTGATCAGAAAAGATGTTGAAATGTGTTCTTAACTTACCTGTCATGATTAATTATACTCCAAAGATCCTGGATTCCCTTTTTTCTTGTGTACCCTTGGCACCATCCAAGGGAACCATCCCTTGACCCTTGGCCGTGAAACCCAACCAAATTAAAAACACTCTAGATTTATGTGACGGTGACCTATTTCCTAATATTTTTGTTTTGAGCTAATTTGTGTCCTGCCTGTGTACAGGGTTATTTATTACAGGGTTATATTGTATATTAATACTAGTGGCTCCGTGAGCTGTAGACCTCGCGAAAAAATAAAATAAAATGTCGCCATGAAGTTTTCAAAGCACACAGTAGGTACGTGAGTATTGCAGCTAGATGGTGCTTCTAATTTTGATCATTTTTCAAAATGGGTGAGTATTTTTTTATAAATTTGGAAAAATTGGCTTGACTGAACAGTTATATATAATTATCGAACCTACTCACAAAATTTCACCAGAATCTGTTGAGAAATGCGACTTGTAGAGGAGATCAAACAGCCGGAAAGTTGTATATTAATATAAGATAAATAAATACTAGGAAAAATCGACTTACCCCTAGCACCTCAGACGGGACTCGAACCCGCACCCGGAATGCAAAAAATCTAAAATTTCAAAGAAAATATGTTACGAATACATTTCCATCTTCTAATGCTGAAATTGAAAACTCTTCACTGAAGACATTCAATCTATTAGATTTTTTTAATGGATAGTTTTACAGAGAAGAACCGACGGGGAATTCAACATTGGCTGTTTTGTTCTGATATTACCTACAGTACAGCTTCATCAAAATTAAAACTAACACTTGAAAATTCATAAAGAAGGAAATAAGAAATAGGAACTAAAGATGATTAAGGAAACCACACAGCACTCGCGTATTGAGAATTAGGCATTATAATATAAGTATAGAGTACCTATCTTTGGAGTGCCGTTAAAATTGTAAATGCTGTCAACGCAGGATTCAGAGTTCGATCACATATCGATGAGTAATGGTAGGACTTTCACTGGCTCCGTACGTGAGCAGGTGAACAGCTGAGCGGCGGAAACGGCGCAGGACGTGACGTCACGGGATGTTAGCGTAGGTTGGAGGATGGCCTCGTCCCAGCCGCATGCCTAATGAGCTAGCTCTCAATTGGACATTAGGATGTCTGGCCGACGATGTAAATTCTCTAGAAGACCTAGCTTTTGGCGGTACGTGATTTAATGTCTTATTGTTAAATGAGAATTTACTCTGTTTTCGTTCCAAACAGAAAAACGAGATCCCATAATGTTTTACGCAGCCAAACAAAATAAGTCATTACTTTACTACTCAATTTCTATCTAATAGGTCCATCGGACTGCCTCTAAGTCATTTCTAAAGCGGACCACACACCCGAAACGAGAAATAACCCTAAGGACTCAATCATCACCGAAAATCCCATCGCAGATGAAATAAGACATGTAGAACAAATCGGTGCTAATTTGTTAAAAAACACGAACGGTGCCGACCTAATCAAACAGTGATTCGAGACACGCCCCCCAACAATTCCAAAACGATTCTGACATGAAACGAAGCCGACTTGTATCATTCTTAATCACCACCAATCATCTTCCCATCATCTCAAAGAAAACCCTTCAAAATAACCCTTAAATAGACGGGTGATAGAGATCATAGAAATCTCACTAATGCCCACCGAACCTTGCGGGCTGTCTGCAAAAACTGTCTGCAATTTGGCGACGGCGCATTGGACAAACATTTCGGCAAAATAATTACAAGGTGCGACGTTTTGATGATTCGAAAAGAATTATTGCGCAAATATTGGTGTTGGGCTAATGGCGGACCACCTGCATGGTTTGGAAATACACAATGGTGAAAAAGTGATTAGCTTTTTAGCGTATTTTATAGTAGGAGGCGGGGCTAATTAGTGCGAAAGAAAGTCGGGTGGTGCGCGAAGTTTATGATCGCAAAGGACTAGAAAAAGAGTGACAACGTAAAAAGTAATAAAGTTACTTTAGTTAAATCGACTTCAAACATTACTTTTCTGGTGTAGACAGCACAGTTTTCGTAATAGATTTTAAGAATCGTATGAAATTTTCCGAATAAAGTACTTACGTTTTATTTTGTTTAAAAAAATGCAATTTGCAAAAAGCTCTACCTATTTCTCTAGATATACGAGTTTAATGAGTACCTACCTATGTATAAACAATATTCATAGACATAGTTGAAAGTGAAAGTGAAAGTGAAATATATTTTATTTAAATAAACTCACATAATAAGCATTTTTAAATCGTCAATTCTTTTACCCTACCACCCATTATGACGTCTTTTAACTGACAAGAAAAATGGGCGCAAAAAACTTGTCAGCTTTATCAATCAGATGGAACGATATTTACAAATATGTATATCGTTTCCAGACTTTATATTAACAAAGATTAACAAATAAATAACATTATTGAATTAGCTCATTTCTTAATGAGTTTCAAATTTCTTAATCAATTTACAGATTTTAAGCTAAATTCAAAGTTTGAACTTGTTATTCAGTCTAGGCTGTTACAATAAATAAAAATAAAAGAAAAACATACAATTCAATATGCATTAAGATAGGTAGTCAGAAGCAGACCCATTCCCACTGGCAGCACCAGTTCACGAACATGACGCATGAACCAGCCATCTCTTCGCTCAACCATATTTGAGGGAACGTAACGACCCGCCTCATACGACACCACCGCAGAAATGATTAAAGAGAGCATGACATACTAAGACTACCTATGTTAAGGCATCGAATTGAAAATTTATATCCAAAAGCTTTTCATAGGTCTTTCACTAAACTACTGACTATAGAAAGTAAAAATATTGCAATTAAATAAATCTAAACAAGGTAAGCTATTAATAATTATATTTTTTGAGTAAGAAGTGCCATACATACAGACAATATAAAACAGATCTTTTATATACGAGTTATACGTCGCCCTTAATACAAGCAGACAGAAGCAGACCCATTCCCACTGGCAGCACCCGTTCACGAGCATGACGCATGAACCAGCCATCGCTTCGCTCAACCATATTTGAGGGAACGTAACGACCCGCCTCACACGACACCACCGCAGAAATGTTTGAAGTGAGCATGACATACTAAAGCTACCCATATTAAGTCGTCGAGTCAAGAAGCCAGAAGTACGTTTTTAAGTAGGTAGGATACTTCTCACAATTTTATACTTAGAAAAGAAAATCACGATTCGAGTTTAATTAAAGGACTTTTATCTAGACCTATGAAAGAACCCCGGACTTTTTCTAATCAATACTGAGGTATTAGAGTAATAATTAACAATACAAAAGCTATGCCCATGCCTTTTTATCCTTCAAATAATCTTCATTAGCTAGACCTTGAAATACCCTCAATAGTAAGCTAAGGGGTGAATTACAATGATGATTCAAACCTAAACTTAATTCAACGTTTAAAACGAAACGCAGTGAATGAATAAAACTGAAGTTTAGGACGCGGCCCAAGCGACAGGAGATTTATACTTTTCAAATAATCTAGGAGAAGCTATATTGTTAGTGGTAAATCTATATTTCGTTGATCATATTTGTTTACAATGTGTACTTGCTCTGGAACGCTGTAAAATGGTGTCAGTCAAAAATTATATGCAAAACTTTGAAACATCATACAAGGAAGATAAATTCAAACACCGAAAGCAATTTTAGGCGGAGATCGTAGTTTATACCTCGACCTCACTTCTTATCAAATGGCCTACTCAAATGGCCAATTTTCTATTCGTTCGCTAACTTTAAGCTTAAAAATAAGTACTTAAACGATCAAGTCACACGTCGCAAGTTTATGTAAATCACAGACATTGTTGTATTGTATGGAATCAACAAGCATACGACACGTGATTTTTAATTTTTCAGTTTGCGAACTAATAGAAAAGTGGCCATTTGAGTAGGGGGGACATATAGAGAGATGGTGGTTTATAATTTGGCTCCTGTATTACTTTCCAACCTTCTTTTAGTGCGTCGTGCGCTCGCCCCGTGCGTGCTGCGCGCAATGAGTCATACGCAAGCGTCTGCCGGCCCAGACGGTAAGCTATATGCGTGTGCGCCGCTGCCTGCGTCGCGCACTCAAGGATGCCTGGATTGAAGATCTTGCCTGATACACAAGACTATAGTTGAGCAAATCAATGTTATTAATTCCAGCTATGATTTGTTAAATAAATTTATTTGTACAAATATTAAGGATACGGAAATATTAGTCTGGTTTCCATCAACGAAACCAAAATTTTGCTTTGTTGGAAATACAAGAACAATTGGTATTGAGGCACACAAAGTACCTAAATGTGTACCGTGATGGAAATAAACATTTTCACTATTATACTTTCCTAAATTCTTTTATCGCCTACCATTCGGTGTCATAGATTTATCGAACAAAGAGCTGTGCACAATAAAGCAGATAATCAATTCTAACTATAGCGGAAGAAGTAAGAATTATTTCAATCCACCGCTTTCCCGCTCATGAAAATTCATCTGGTACATTTGCGGAGATATATGTTAAGTGTTATCTATGTTCTGGGTAATCAACTGTTCCAAATGTTCCGTTGCTATGGAGAGACGGTTGAGAGACGGTTCAACCAATTACAATTTGGATCGCCGCCAGAGGAAATCGATTTGCGGAATTTATGCCCAACTTCCGAACTTTCTGCGGTTTTGTTGTCATATTGACCGGAGTTTGATCAGTATAGCTCGTCTTTTATTCCACCTCGTAAGAAGTTAGGAAACTTATCAAATAAACTTTTATTATAGAATTCGCTTCGATTATTCTATTCTAGGGACCATGTAAAAGCGCAAACAAGAAAGAATTTCTAACTAGAATCGCTACTTAAAATAATGTCAAATCTTTGAGCACCAAAAGCTTTTGAAAATAGGTATAGTTTAGAAACTCATCCACTTTTTACGTAAAATTATCATCGAAAACTTACTCATTTTTTATATTTATCCACGCATGAACCCATGATCGAACCGAAACTAAAATCCTTAAACATTTATCACTTCTCGAAACACTTCAATGGAATATTTTACGAATCAACCTCCATATCTCGGATAATTCTCAGGTTTGTTGTTTTTTTTGTCAAAGATACGAATTCGCGTAAACCGAGGTACGCTACGACCGGCCCAGGAGCACGTACCAACCTTCTCGGAAACTTTATTGTCACGAATAAGTCTTTTATTATGCTGTGGGGTCTAACGGCTGTCTCCTCTGCGGCCTTTTCAACGTGTCATGTTTTACTGTTGAGGAATTTCTTAGTGAATTAATTCAAATATTTTGGTAAGAGAGGTGTTGGAATAACACCCTTTTTGAAGGTTAAATAGCCGCTTTTAAGTTTCGCCGCTTGTGGTTCTATAGGATTATGGGGTGATGGTCAATATTTTACATTATGAAAGGCCGTTGATCTTTATGTCCGAAGATTTCCACGAATAATATAAACGAAACGCATCGGCGGCATAGGTTTTGATATTTCCTTCAACCTGTTATAGTATTAATTCATACGAAGCTACCTACGAGGGCGGATTGATAAGTCTATGACTTTGTAATGAAAAAAACACTTTTTTCGGAATATTTTGTTTTATTTCTCTACATAATCTTATTGTAGCTCTGCGTATTCAGAGTCCAAACTTAGAGCATCGCGGCTTCGTCAGAAGCGCGTCTTACTCTGAATCCAAAGAAGATCCTACTTCTTTAACCCATTATTTTTTTCTTTCATCGCCTGAAAACTGGTACCTAACTGAAATGAGGGCCCATTTCAGACACCACCTTTTGGCTTGATGAAAATCTTTGCCCGCCAAGACATTTATTCATGTTTGGTAGGAGAAAAAATCTCAGTGGGTTGAATCTAGAGAATAGGAAGGATTCGCATCTTCATTCGATGAGTTTTGATGTCATGAGTACCGCCGAGAGGGTCGACAGGGTCATTAAAAAAAGTTAGAAGTCGCTTGAGCTTTTTGTTTCTAAAAGTAATAATGTTTTGCCAAATTTGAAAAAAAATTGTGTAAAGAATTCCTTAAGGAGTTTCTTTTTAAGATAAAAAAATAAATTATGAAAAAAAGTATTTCTTCTTTTCAAAGTCATGGACTTATCAACCCAGCCTCGCACATAGACAGGAACAGCCTAGTTTTGTGGGGTTCATTTGCAAAAACACTACTTTCTTATTGATCGCCTACATTATGAAAGAATATCCTTGTACAAACGTCCTAGTCCCGAGTCAGTCTGTGCGCTGATAGGTAGATGAAGTTTAATTTCCGAATGTTACACAAGAGCTGAATCCTCCCGATAGTCATTGTGACGGAATCCCTTTGAATGATTGGCTGTTTGTTTTAGCGGATGGATCGCACGGCCCTGATTCACGCATTCCTGCGCACACGCATAGCAAGCGACACCGACAGTTATAGCTGCGTCTTATTTAAACAATGTCTTCTAAACATGTTACCCTAATGATGATTGATACTTGTATATAAAAATGATATGCCAAATACTTATTTCAAACTATGCTTTTTACAAAACAATCCCTAATGCCGAATGGTAGATGGAAACCATCGAACCGAACAACTTTTACTAATGGGACTAACTCTGAAATCTCGAAAAAGAAACAGCTGTTTCACACAAAAGTTAATAACAAAAAAATATCAACAGCTGAAGTTTTTTTGGCGATTTCAGAGTTGGTCCCATAATAAAAGTTGTTCAGTTTGATAGCACACACACACAGATCTACCACCTGAACAGTAACTATCGAAAGTAGGGACAGCATAAAAAATTTGCTTATTTTTTTCTCTCTCTCACGATTACTTACATCAATTATTATTTAGTGCCTTCCTTGGACGAATGAAATTTAGAGTTTCATTAAATAAGTATGCTAAAAGAGATTGAAAACAAGTTTTTTTAACAAATACTAAATTTTTTTGTTAGAATCAAACCATCCTATGATTATCAGTTGAAATATAAATTATTTCTTTAAATTTCTTAGTTGATGTATAAAGATTATTGGTTGGTATAAATAATGGATAAGTGATCCGTGGCGTTGGTCACTTGGGCCTTTTACGGAACAATCATCGACCTTCGGCAATGACCTGGCAAGGTCCTGCTTAAATTGCTACTGTGTCACTACAATGTCCATCGAGTCAATATCTGCTTTCAATCAGTTGTCTTAGCTTCAGAACAGGTCATTGTGAAAGAAATCTGTATCAGAGCAAATAAAGTATTTTATATTATTTGATAATAACACGGTTATTTTTAGTATATATACGAAGCCTGAAAACTGTTTGTTCAGAATCAGTAATAGGATCGATTGCAATATTTTTTATATCATATTATATTTTGACTTAATATTATTTACAAAACCATAATAAACGTCCCTTTGGTAGGGTACTACAAAATTACAAATGAAAGTCTGATGAAAGTAAATAATGTATGTTATTGATTAGCTAACAATTTCTTTTCCATTGTCAACAGTGCGAAGAGAGTATGGCGGCCGGCGACATGTGCGTATCGGCGGCGCGCGCAGGCCCCAACTCACGCTGGCACCCCGCCTGCTTCGTGTGCTCCTCCTGCCAGGAGCTGCTGGTGGACTTGGTCTACTTCTGGCGGGACGGCCGCCTCTACTGCGGCAGGCACCACGCCGAGACGCTCAAGCCGCGCTGCTCGGCGTGCGATGAGGTCAGTTGATGTTTGATAAAGTACACACAGCCTGCTTCATATGCTCCTCCTGCCAAGATTTACTGATGAACCTGGTCTACTTCTGGCGGGATGGCCGCTTCTACTGCGGCAGGCACCACGCCGAGACGCTCAAGCCGCGCTGCTCGGCGTGCGATGAGGTCAGTTGATGTTTGATAAAGTACACACAGCCTGCTTCATGTGCTCCTCCTGCCAAGATTTACTGATGAACCTGGTCTACTTCTGGCGAGACGGCCACCACTACTGCGGCAGGCACCACGCTGAGACGCTCAAGCCGCGATGCTCAGCGTGCGATGAGGTCAGTTGATATTTGATACCGTACACACAGCCTGCTTCGTGTGCTCCTCCTGCCAGGCGCTGCTGGTGGACAGGTCTACTTCTGGCGGGACGGCCGCCTCTATTGCGGCCGGCACCACGCCGAGACGCTCAAGCCACGCTGCTCGGCGTGCGATGAGGTCAGTTGATGTTTGATACAGTATATAGCCTGCTTCGTGTGCTCCTCCTGCCAGGAGCTGCTGGTGGACCTGATCTACTTCTGGCGGGACGGCCGCCTCTACTGCGGCAGGCACCACGCTGAGACGCTCAAGCCACGCTGCTCAGCGTGCGATGAGGTCAGTTGATTTATTTTATACAATTAACCCCAACTGCTTCGTGTCCTCCTGCCAGAAGCTGCAGACTCGGTTTTCTTTTGGCAGATAGCTGATAATACCACCTTTAATATTACTCTCATGTGGCCAATCCTGACCCTTTAAAGCTCAGCTAGCCCACAAAAACACAACATAAATAGTGGTATGTTTTTGTTAAAAGTAATGTTATCAGTTAGTTGTGTCATATGATGGTTCTCTGGGGCCCTATTTTTGAATCGCTCGGCTGGCGTCGAGCGCTCGTTTCTACTGATTTTCGTTCGACAAATCAACTCAAATGTATGAGCTGTCGAACGAAAATCAGTAGAAACGAGCGCTCGACACCAGCCGAGCGATTCAAAAATAGGGCTGCTGGTTCGGGTGATAGTTTACTTTTTAAACGAAAATTATATAACCTTTCTGAGCATTTGTATTAGCCTACAGTATTATTATTTATTCTGTTCTTCAGCATTTAAATTACCGGAAAATATTACGAAAGGGTTGCCAACCCCGAAACAGCTTAAATTCCTTGAATTGGCATGCAACAATTTAGGCGTGTCAAGATGAGCTATCGGCCCGGTTGCGCACGCGCCGGCCGCCGGCGGCGGGTTGCCAATATCCGGCGTCCGCCACCTTGAGATCGAGCTGATAACCGGGTACTTTGTAACCGGGGTGGGAGTGAGGGTACTAAGTTCAAGGGTTGTTATGTTATCCAAAATGTTTGAGATCATGATTATGCGAAACGCCTGAGTGAAATTAAAATGATGTTACAATTTTAATATTTTGTGACATCATGACTAAAATATGGTTTGCTAAAACAATAGTATAGTATAGTGCACAAAAACTAGAAAACGTTGTGTGCAAAACTAGAGACCAATTCCATTTTAATATTATAAAAAAAGTGGTAGAGTCTTTTGCTGCATGCTGAAATAATTGTACAGTATGGTACATAATTTAATACTTTAAATCCTAAACAATTTTTTTATGACCACCAAGTAATTAAAATTACGCTAGCAGACGGTTTAGAAAGTTTTGTAAACACAGCATTCGCTATAGCTACCTATAACTAAAACCTTATATTATTTTTTTGTATGGACTATATACAACCCTAAAAATACTTAAGTTTAACGTCATTTTATAAATATTTCTCGTAAACGGTTCGCCAAACGTAAAATTAGTTCACGCGAACATTTTTCAAGCAGCCGTCATTTTAACCCCTTGGTAGCCTGCGACCTAAATACCCAGGGAGGGTTAAGGCCCTGATGGATGTCCACCAACTGGCGTAACGCCTCTATATTTTGACAATATTCAGAGGGGTATTAAAGATTAGCGATTTGATGGCGTTCAAATATTAGTCTGTAGTGAGCATACTGTCAACGGTTCCTAATAATTTTCATCCCTAATAAAAGATATATTAGGTGTACCATAGATCAGTTAATATGCAACTGTCGTTATTTCCTGTCTTCGAATATTAATTATTTTTGTCATAATTTAAACCCAGTAAAGTCACCATATCAATGCAAATAGACTTAGCTTGTCTCAATTGCTCAAAAAAACTAAGTGTTGAGGTCAACACTTGGTAAACAATAGCTTTTCTTTGAAAGAAAAGAAAGAAAGAAAGAATATTGATATGACCTTATTTAATAGCAGCATTGTAGCTACATATTTAATTTTGCTAAGAATTTGCTGCATTTAATATTAACTTTTGGTTTTTCTAGCATTCATTTAGATGTCTTAAAATAAAAATATCATTGTGATATGAAAAAAGAATCTTAAATTTAATAATTTTTGTCTTCTTTCATCGTAATCACTTTGCAACCAAATTAGTACTATTGTTATCTGTGAGAATCATTTTTTTGTAACTTGATTAAGAAATTATAACAATATCAGTACGTATTACTTATATCTTTCGAATGACCTTGAGTAACTTTAACTGGGAATAGCAAGCAAGGTTAGTTATGTATGTATTTACGATATACAGGACATATGTAACAGGGTTATTTTTAAACACCAACAACCTCGCAAGAGTATATTACTGACATCATAAACAACAACGTTTGTTCCACGACTTTTCCGAAAAAAATGTTTTTTATAGTTTTCTTCCTTTTTCGAGAAGTCGTAGAACAATTGTTGTTGTTTATGACGTTAGTTTAGTAATCTACTCCTGCGAGGAGGTTGGTGTTTTACAAATAACCATGTATTGACCGAGCGAGCACCAAGTGCGAGCGAAGCGTCTCTGCTTCAGCTTGGGCAAAAATTCTTTCATATGTCTGGCTGTCTGTTCCAACCTATAGGTCGCATTTCTCAACCGATTCTTGTGAAATTTTGTGAGCAGGTTTGAAAATTATATAGAATTTTTTTGTAGAGCCAATTTTTTGTTTTTTTTCTAAATGGCGGAGGTATGTTAAAAAACAGATTTCAGTCCGCTTTCCAGCTCTGCCCGTTTTCCTCTACAGGTCGCATTTATCAACCGATTCTCGTAATTTTTTTTAAGCATGTTTAAAAACGATGTATATTTTTTTGTCAAACCAGTTTTTTGTAATTTATCAAAATAACGGAGATATGTTAAGAAAACCTATTTCAGTCTGGCTTTCCAGTGCTGTCTGTTTTCCTCTACAGGTCGCATTTCTCAACCGTTTCTCGTGAAATTTTGTAAGCAGGTTTGAAAATTGTATAGATTTTTTTTGTCAAACCAGTTTTTCAATTTTTTTTTTTAAATGGCGGAGATAATGTAAAAAAATCATATTTCAGTCCAGCTTTCCGGCTGTCTGATCTCCTCTACAGGTCGCATTTCACAACCGATTCTGGTGAAATTTTGTGAGTAGGTTCGATAATTATATATAACTGTTTAGTCAAGCCAATTTTTCCAAATTTATAAAAAAAATATCACCCATTTAGAAAAATGATCAAAATTAGAAACACCATCTAGCTGCGAATACTCACGTACCTACTGTGTGCTTTGAAAACTTCATGGCGACATTTTATTTTATTTTATCGCGAGGTCTACAGCTCACGGAGTCACTAGTAGTTAAGTACTAAAATCGTTCGAAAATTAGGTACGAAAAGAAAAATTACAATATTTTTATTATTCTGACAAACAGTCGAAACAATCAAATGAGTATATTTTCATACAATACAAGTCATTATAATAAGTTCTTTACTCTATCAAGATTCGTTACGATTACTTACTACTTTTTACTTTTTCGGCTATTTATCGGCTGAATACCTTTGAATAAGTGGCACAATAATTGGTAAAAAGTAATATTTCCACGACTATTTATCTCGATGTCCACGACATTTTCCTTTTGTTATATATTACGGTTTTAATTATTTCAGTCCCTAAGCCATTCTCATAAAAACCGACTAATCGTATTCGTGGAACTGAGTTGGTTTAGAGCAATCGCCTGAATCAAATCATAGTGTGACGTAGGTTCGATATGCGTTCAATTTTTCAAAGGATAAAAGAAAAAACCGGCCAAGTGCCTGTCGGGCCACGCGCCGTAGGGTTCCGTAGTTACCTTATACCATACAATATTTAATACCAGTATTATTTTTCGTCTGCAAAAATAACTTTGTTTTTCACGGTGTTGGTATGAATGACAAAGTTATATTTGCGGTTTTGGAAAATGTGCTATATCTCAAAAACTAATTATTATATCTCGTTCAAACCAATTTTCGTTGAAAGTGTTTATTAAGATCTACAGCATATATTTTTTTTGATTTTACACTCTCTTATTTCAAAAGATAGAGGGGGGGGACACACATTTTAGATAGATAGATAGATAGATAAAACTCTTTATTGCTCACACATTACATTAATAGTTAAAAATAAAACATTAAAAACTATAGTGGGCAAAGGCGGCCTTATCGCTGGAAGCGATCTCTTCCAGGCAAACCTTAGTTACAAAGGATAACTTATTTATTAAAAGAGGCAGTGTGCCAGCAACATACTTACAATACACAGAATATTACATTTTACACAGGAAACAATATATAAATTACATAAATAAAAATAAACGATATAAATACACTACATAAACATACACATATATAATAGTTGTTGCAAACTAGGATTTGGTTAGGAGGTGTGCGTGTAATTTTTTCCTAAAAGTAGCAAGGGATTCCGAGTGGCGGACTTCACTTGGTAGGCTATTCCAGAGAATTGTAGTCTTGACTGTATAAGACTCTTTGTAGTAGCCAGATTGGGTGAGAGGGATGTTCAGGCGGTTGTCAGATTTGGACCTAAGTGGCCGACTATGGCTGACGCCCAGAGGTTGGAAACGCTCCTTAAGGTAAGGAGGAGATCTAGGATCATATAGTATTTTGTACAGCAGAGTAAGAGCGTGCTCCTGACGACGCAGCCTGATGGGAAGTCACCCTAATTTTTTCCTGAACTCAGACACATGGTCGAACTTGCGCAACCCGTATATAAATCGAATACACAGATTCTGTAGACGTTCAAGTTTGTTTAGTAAATCCTCATTGAGGTCAATGGCTGAGACATCTGCGTAGTCGAGGATTGACAAAAGGAGTGATTGCGAAAGCTCGACCTTGGTCCTCACAGGAAGCAAATTTCTCCATTTACGTAAGGAACCAGCTGCACCGTAAACTTTTCTGCTCACCTCGGCAATGTGGGGAGACCATGAAAGGGTGCTGTCAAAAAGAACGCCAAGGTTTTTGACTACATCGCTGTAGGGCAAAGGAACGGAATCGAAAAGGAGAGGTGGGACATTAACGTGTTTTAATTTGGCAATCTGCTTAGAACCACCGATAATGATGGCCTGCGATTTATGGGGATTTACAGTGAGCCCATGGGACTGGCTCCATTCAAGGATTGTGGCAAGGTCGGCATTAAGACTTGCAATCAGGTGGGAGATATTGTCAATAGGAGCTTGTGAATAGATTTGCAAGTCGTCAGCATACAAATGATACTGACATGAAAGAAGAGGTGTTAGGAAGTTAATAAAGATAGAGAAGAGAAGAGGGGAAAGGACTCCACCCTGAGGTACACTCGCCATGACGTCAGAAGGAGCAGACAATTTTTCGTCAACACGGACACATTGTCGACGTTCGACGAGGTAGCTGCGAAACCACCCGACCACGGCATCCGAAACTAGGACAGTCTGCAGCATTGCCAGGAGTATATCAAAATCAACCGTGTTAAAAGCATTGCTGAAGTCCAGGAGTACTAAGGTAGTGAGCTGTTGATTAGCCATACCCTCTCGGATGTCATCAGATACTTTGGTCAAGGCGGTGACAGTGCTATGCCCCGGGCGGAAACCCGACTGGAAAGGACTAAGGAAATTATTAGTATTAACAAAGACGCTGATTTGGTGAAGTACAAGACGCTCAAGAACCTTAGAGAGAAATGGGAGGATAGAGATAGGCCTGAAATGAGAAGGTAGAGAAGGATTAGAGGATTTGGGGATAGGAATGACCACAGCTTGTCGCCAGCAACTTGGAAAAGTGCCGGAATTTAAAGAAAAATTAAAGATGTGGGAAAGAATAGGAAGAATATCAGAGCCACATTGCAGAATCATTCGCCGACTTATTCTATCCGAACCCTCCGCATTTGATTTAATATCAAGGATAGTCTTTTCTACCTCTCGCTCAGACACATGTCTAAAGGAAAGGGCAGAATAAGTTGGGATAGGTAAGGCGGCGAGAGAACTCAGAGTCAGCGTGGTTTGTTTGACGTGTGAAGAGAGAGGGGAATAAGAAGTAAAGTAGCTGTTCAAGGAGTCAGGATTTAAATTATGTGGAAGTTTTGATTTTGACTTGCCAATTCCAAGAGAATTAAGAAAAGACCACACCTTTGCTGGATTACCGTTGGAAACTGAAGAATGTATGTGTTGGCGCTGCGCGTCCCTACATAGTCTATTACAGCGATTCCGTAACTCTTTATAGCGGCGTCGGGTAAGCTCCGTCGGGTCAGACTTGTATCTTGCCTTAGCTGCATTACGTCGATTCATTAGGGCCTTGATATCCGCGGTGAGCCACGGAGTAGGGAGATGTTTTAGTCGAACAGTACGTAGCGGAGCATGCCGATCAAACAGCTGAATTAGAAACGAGTTGAAGATTTCCAGCTTCAGATCGATAGTTGGCGCATCAAAGACCGCATTCCAGTCGATATCCCTAAGGTCGGTCATAAAGCTCTTCCCGTCAAGGTTTTTAAAGTCACGTTGCAGGATCACTCGTGGCTTAGGCTTAGGACGAATTTTAATATATAATATCGAATTTTATAAGAAAGGAAAATAAGGTCATGATAGGAGAAGGCGTCAGCAGACAGTTGCCCGTGACTACTGACATGATCATTGGAGGATACCATAACAAGATCTAACAAGGAAGGTTGGCAGCCAGGAAAGTGATGAGTTGAAGAAGACGGAAGGGTATTAAGATTCAAAGAGTCCACGATTGAGCATAGCCGGGAAGAACGAGAGTCACGCTTGAGTAAGCAGGTGTTAAAGTCACCCATAATTATTGTGTGATCTACCGTGGGTACCAAATTCTCTAATAGGGATTCAAATTTTGAAAAATAGTCAATGTGGAGATTTGGGCTATAGAAAACTCCAAGAAGAACCTTAAGATGGCCGAGAGAGACCTCCAGAAAGAGATGCTCCGACGACTCCGAGTATTGAGAAGGAGATTTGTCTAGGATTTTAAAAGAGAGATGATTTCTAGTGCAGTCTTGTTTTTCCATAAAGAAGAACGTATGGAGACATCAGCAAGTTTAACAACAATTGGTCGGGGTTTGCTGTTGCCCTGTTTGCCCAGCCGATAACTTGCAGTTATGTTGTTTGTCGTTAAACTTTGGACTTTGCAAATAGTCGCCAACTTGGAGACCACAGTAGCACAAGTGTCCTCACCTTTCTGCTCAGGGATGCCATGCACAAGGAGCATTTTGCGTCTAAAGCGCATTTCAATACGATCAACACGATTACGAAGCGATTCCACCTCAGAGCGGAGCACAGCAAGGCCGTTGCAGACAAAGGATTTAAAATTAGTGAAATCAGTGTTGAGTGCTGCTATAGAATTTGGGTTCTTACGTGAGGCAGATGCTACGTTTAACTCTGCTTGGAATTCTGCCATCTTCGTTTCAAACATTTTAGTCATTTCCAACAAGTTAGCCTCCAGCTTCGAGTGGTCCATTGTGTGGTGTGGTGTCTTGAGATGAAGGAGAAGATATAAGGAAAACAAATACTGCAGGCGAGTAGCAAATATGCCTAATATTTTAGCATATGACTTTTGCCAAATTACTTTGTTTTAAGAGTTTTAAAATGTAAAATATACGGAGCTAGTTTAATTTGTAGTTTACTTGGCAACTACCCGCCAAAATTGTAATTTTACCACTTTGGCAGTGTTTATCTTTCAAACGGTTGACTTTGAAAAAAAATCGTCTTAGGAACCTCAATGTCATTTTTAAAGACCTATCTATAGATACCCCACACGTGTTGGTTTGAACAAAAAATTTTTATTCAGTTTCAGTTCCATGTACGGGAGCCCCCCCCCTTAATCTTTTATTTTTTTTATTTTTGTGTTAAATTCGTTAAGCGGTTAACAGAATACATCTACTTACTGAGTTTCAACTATATAATCCTAATACTTTCGGAATAAAGTGGCTGTGACATACGGACGGACAGACAGACAGACAGACATGACGAATCTATAAGGGTTCCGTTTTTTGCCATTTTGGCTACGGAACCCTAAAAATGGCAATTTTGCTTTTCATGAGTGGACAATTCGTACGCTGACGCAGTTAAGGGGGGCTCTCACGAGAAGCAATTCTGTAGTGCTGCAAAATAGCTTTCTCAGTTTAATACAACATCCATTTTTGTTAAGACTCCATAATTTAGGTAGCTTTTTATTTGTTAACTGCTTATACAAAGTTAACATTTGTTCCTTAAATTAATAATTTATTGAATAGTTCGTTGTTTAACTAAATGAGTTTAAAATATGCCACAGACTCAAAATAGGTCTTTAAAAACTACAAAGTCAAAATACGTCTTTAAAAATCAACCTTTAAAAATTACCTACCTATATCGAAACTTTAACACAAGATCTTTGTCCAAACTTTTCCCGAGCACATGGTCATAGCTCAGCATAATGGACTGTTTACTCCCTAGGTCTTGTGAGTTTGTGAGTGGAAAACTTATCTCTCAGATTGTAAGTCGCCAGATACCACACAAATATCGAAAGTCACGAAATATAATTTTATTATTTCACTTGAAATAAGTGAAATTTTCGCTGTAACTAATCCGTGATAAGTATGAAACTTACTTATTGAGGCCTGTTTCTTAATCCATAAAGAAAGTAGGAAAATATGTTTGTAAATCAGTAATATAAAGTCTTTTGCTTACTGTAGCAGTGTGATGGATGAGTTGGTGAGTGTGATTAACCCAGTAATAAAGTATGCGGCCTGGATTTGATTTTTATTGTAATAAAGAACTGCCAATATTGTTGTTTGATAGTTCATAATAAGCGCGATTGGGTATCTGTTAGTGCTTTTAACAAGACGTTTTAACGTTAAGATGAGATAACTTAAAGTTATGCTAATTTTATTTCAGTTCATGTCTATTATCATTGCAAATATTGAAAGTTGAAAAGTCAACGTTCATCAAAAGGAGACCCGCTTTCCAACATGGCCATCGGATCTACATGAATTATTTTCCCGCACACGGGGGCCGTCGCATGTCGATAGGGCTCATGCCCGTGTGTCACGCCACGTGATGTCTTGTTTATGGTGCTCCTAAAATTCCACTCATTACTATTCATTCTAACTGTCCTATTGTGAAACATGTGCCCCATTTTAGGAGTTATATTTATAAATGAAATTATCCGTCTTCATTATCAATACCTAATCGTTGTTTATCAAGGATTTCATGCACTGTAATATCATGTACAAGTATTAGAATCCTTCATCAAAACTATAAAATTAATATGTAAATATGGATTAAAATAAAATAACTAAAAATTAGGATAACTCTTGACTACGTAACATTACTATCACTTTTTTTAGGTCCGAACCACTGATGTCCATTATACAAAGTACGCTGGACAGGCGAACGTCACTAATCGTTTGTGCCGATTTGAAAATCGCCATATTGGCGCTGAGAGCATAGTAGATTTGACTATGGCAGTAGTGAGTTTACTTGGAACTAATTAAGTAGTTCCGAGTTTTTTCAACTGAACTTGAAGTTGAATTTTCAGTGTCTGCATTAAACATCAGCAGTGTGCAAACTCGACTCTCGCCAAGTGCATTTTCCGGCAAATGTCAAGGTTTGGTGCATTGCAGGGCAAATTCGGAAATGCGGACGATAGCTGCTTGGACTGCTTAATACACTTGCAAAGTTAAATATTTACAGGCGATTAAGTTACTTCGACATGAGCCAGTAAGGATAAAAACGGGACCATATTACTAAGACTCTGCTGTCCGTCTGTCTGTCTGTCTGTCACCATCAGGCTGTATCTCATGAACCGTGATAGTTAGAGAGTTGAAATTTTCACAGATGATGTATTTCTGTTGCCGCTATAACAACAAATAGTAAAAACATAATAAAATATTTTTTTTAAGTGAGGCTCCCATACAAAAACGTGTTTTTTTGCCGTTTCTTTGGTACGGAACCCTCCGACTTGCAATTGGCCGGTTTTTATTGTCCCCACTGCTGAGGCACAGGCTTTCCTTATGTGTGGATAAGATAAGGAGGATGAGCCATAACCCACACGCTGACCCATTGCAGATTGATGTGTGTTAACGACTGCAAGCAATGCAGCTGGGACAAACGGCTTAACGTGCCTTCCGAAGCACGGTGGAACTCGAGTTAGTAAATTTTGATCACCCATCCCGACCCTTGCGAAAGTTGATTAACCTATCGCCGGGGCAGGCGCTAAACCACGCGTCATCGAGCTCCTTCGATTAAGTTTACGGTTTGCCTCTTGCCTAGAGGCAAGCTTTGCTCGAGCTAGAGCTCGAAGCAAAGTTTGATTATTAAAACTATTGAAATACATAATTACTTGCTTTCTTAATGATTGTGTTTGAACATTACTACAGTAAACAGTTGTTTTTTATTACAGTTTTCATTTGGATACACTGGAGTAATTCAAGCTATGATCGGAATGATATATAGGTACCCCTTATTCTAAGACGCAGACTAAATGTTTACCAAAACTTATAAGCTACAAGTAAAATTTACATGAAAAGTTTTACAAGTTCATGTAAATCATGTCTTTTTACAAATAATTTATGCAAAACACTTGTAAAAATTGTCAGACGGAATGGAGAGTCGCCGGACACCCTCAGAACACCTACAAGTTGTAAGTTTTTTTTAAGTTTTGATTTTTTACTAACGAAATCACTGATAAAATGGTGAAAACATATTAGTTATATAAACAAAAACATTTTTTGCGTTTAATTTAAAGGGTTTTGATAAACGGATTTGTAGAATAATGATTTACATAAGGAAAATACTTGTTTTTAAAAAGTACAAGACTTGTAAGTTTTGATAAACAGGGCAGGTGAAAAACCGATGCTGACAGTTTTATTTTCTGAAAGGAAGATAGAGAAATCAGTTTTGAACTAACTTTAGTTCTAGTTGGAGAATAAAGAGTTTTATTTCCCGATGCAGGAATAAATATTTTTATTCTTTATCACTATAGCAAGTGTTACGGCACAAAGATTACAAATAGACAGTAAAGTGACTCACGCGCAGCTTGTTTGAATACCGGGGTCGCACACATGCGCCACAATTCTTATACAATACTAAGTTATCCAACTTGAGAAAATAAACATTATACTGGAAATTCGTATAAACTAGAGAAATATACAAACGAAAATTATTCAGAATATGAAAATGTTAAAAAACTTTGCTTTCAGGAACTTTGATCGAGAAAAAAAACGCGAGTAAAAGTGCTCGATAGAGTAATGTGTCTATAAGAAATGTCATTTTGTTTTTGCGCTGTACGCATTTCCCATACAAAATTACTGTAACTAATTATTTACGCGGGTTTAATTTCTGGACAGATGTTGGTGCTACGGGTAAAGATTAACTTAAAAAAATACTTAGCTAATTCTAAATTTTTTCAGCATAGCGTTGCGGTCCCCTCCTGCCTATTTCTACATTTCGAACCGCAGGCGTAAATGCATTTTCTTAGGCAAAACTGTAATTGTAGTCTAATTCAAATAGGTACCTATCTATAACGCAATAACATTATATTACTTAAGTGGATGAAAATAATTTTGTTTTTGTTTTTTCAAATAGGTACTTTATCAGAATTACAATTTTATTGTTAAAATTCGATACGACTTTCGACTACTCGGTCGTAAGTTGCCATGAAATCTGCAGTAATGGAAACACTAGAAACACCTTTTCTTATAAACGAGAGAGAAGAATAGAGTTATTATTATGAAAAACATGTCACAGGTTAAATGTAAATCATTTAACATTTCTCACGTGCGTAATTTTCTATAAACTCTAAGGAAATTGTAAATGTTTACAGTATAATGAAACAATCCTGCAAACGACATGTTAAAGACGTCGCAATCAGAGAATTCAGATGCGATCCACAGACAATTAAACTCTTGCAAATGTTGATAATGAACAGATCTAGCAAACTTTCTCATGGAGCAATTGAATACCAAGCTAGGTCTGAGAAGCTTAGTTATATCACAGTTGTCATACGAAGCGATATGAACTTTGGAACAAGCTTATACTTCATAAAATCATGAACCATCTTTTTGTTATAAATAATGTGTACTACCTATCGAACCTTTTCCTTTTCGGACGGCAAAATAAGTTTGATTTGGAATTTAAATTGATGGTACTTAAAACATTTTTGGGTACAAAATCATAATTTAGCTGCAAACATGGTACCTAGTTAAGGGGGTCGACGAAATGTGACATTGTGTGACAAGGGGGTGAGGGGTCCTAAATTTCATGACGTCACATTTCAAAATTATTTAAATTGGAATTTCGGAACTGCTTTTTTTAATTATAGATATAAAATTGTAAAATATGTGACATCACATTAGGGAGGAGGGGGGTCTCACAAATGTGACCTTCTGTGACAAGGAGGGGGGAGGGGGCAAAAGTCATGAAATTCGTGTGACGTAATTATGGACCCTAAGTCACGGTACAGCTGTACAGTATTCAGTTGCAAAACGTGGAGTCTTGAAATACAGTGACGATTTTGAAATTTACTGGGAATCTATTTTGATCTTCTGTTGCATCTGCAATGACAAAAGTCGTACAATATATGTACAAATTACTTATATGTAGATACAAATTGAGCCATTAGCATTAATATGACTCTGTGGACGTTAAGCACTCTACAATAATTCAACAATGGAATATACTTATGTATTATTATTGTTCAATTAATTAAATGAAACATGACGGCCTCAACAGTATTAAGCCTTCAACTCTTTGGAACTAAGCGATGCGTAAAACGTAAGTACACAAGAGATCTTGCGAGCCACGTGCAGCGGCAGGTGAGCGGCTCGGCTCGTCACTCACTCGCCACAGAATACATAATAGTACAAGTCGCACTTGACACAAAATACCGTTTTGAAATATTAATAATGGGCGACCACTCCACTAATGAACGAACAAAATGTAGCCCCAACCGTGGGAACCGTTCCCACGGAGCGATTGTTCGACGCGGCGACTTTCCTCAGGTCGACAGCACGGAACTTCGAGCTTCGCCAATGATAACACCGATGAATAATAATGCTTAATTAGGCTTGTTTATCCAACTAATTAATTACTCGGCTAAAGCCTAATTGGGAATAGGTTCATGATTAATGGTCGGAGCCTTAGATTGGAGATATAAGACTGATTTAATAACGTTTTGTCGGTCGGGCCAGTGACTCCGCTCTCGGTTGATAAACCTGAGTTTCATTAGGGCGACGACCGGCCACTGATAACAGGTCGTTAGACGAATTGTAGCGTTCACCTCTGTGTTATTGTTTCAATTGGTTATAAAAAAATAAAATACCGAATTAAACATGAAGTCAAGATTATGTCCAAGTTAAAACATTATTCATTGTGACATGTGAAGGTCAATAAAGCCATCAATTCGATTTTTTAATAGCGCATAGAAATGTACCAGTCATTAGTTCTACAACCTACATACCAGTCCTTGAACTTGTTTTCTGTGATTAATAAAAACTGTTTGTTTTCATGAATAACCGTAATGCGTTTGTCCACAGATTATCCTGGCAGACGAGTGCACAGAAGCGGAAGGTCGCGCGTGGCACATGAAGCACTTCGCCTGTGCGGAGTGCTCGCGACAGCTGGGCGGGCAGAGGTACATCATGCGCGAGGCGCGCCCCTACTGCCTGCCCTGCTTCGACGGCTGCTTCGCCGAGTACTGCGACGCGTGCGGCGAGCCCGTTGGCGTCGACCAGGGCCAGATGTCCCACGAGGGCCAACACTGGCACGCCACCGAGCGCTGCTTCGCCTGCCACACTTGCCGCGCGAGCCTCCTCGGCCGCCCCTTCTTACCTCGCAAAGGAGCGATATTCTGTTCCATAGCTTGTTCGAAAGGTGAACCTCCGACACCCTCAGATTCTTCCGGCCCGGGCCCGCGACCAGCGAGAGCTCCCCGGGGTCCGAGACGAGTTCCTTCGCCGAAATCTCCACCTCGAACGCCGCAGAGAGAACCGTCTCCTCCCATCGACGCAGATTCAGAACCGAGTTGCTCATTAGCGCCGGAATCTCCCCCACCTCACCCGCCGCCTCCGCCACATGCTTGCCTAAGTCTAGACAGAGCTTTAGCAGATCTACGCTTGGAACAATCCATGACGGAACACCAAATACAACCCACGCCTACATCGGAAGAACAGAAAGAAGAAGAGACGCCAGAAGACTGGAGGCCACCGCACCCGGTCGAAGCACAGGCCGTAGTCACTCCAGGTCATTCATCATCAATGCCCGAGTTAATGTTAGTGGACGGAAAGTCTCCTAGGAAACCTAGAGGCGGGAGAACGGTTCGGTTTTGTGGTGACGACAATGAAGCGTTCGAACCTGATGAACCAGTTCGGAGAGAAAAGGTACGAGACGACGACGCCAGCAGTTACTGCAGCACGTGCTCATCATCTTCCTCTTCAGCAGAATCTTACACATTGCCGACAAGAAGAGCGTACGGTGGAGTGAGGATATCGTACGTGCCGAACGATGCAGTGGCGTGCGCCAAGCGCGAGAGACAGCGGAAGAATGCTCAAAACGATAAGAACTGCATCATCTCGTGATCTTGGGTTCTGCTAGTGCCCCACGAGCCCTCCTAGTGACACCTCCGATGTGAAGACTGACTGATAGTTTCGTAGCCCCTAAAAGCCATAGTAATTTAAGACAACTGTTCAATCGCATTATTCATCGTCTTCCAGTAACGCGCTTTTGAATTCGTAGATCACCGAATGTTGTGTAGAAAGGTGACAGCGACAAATTAGCGAAATGCCAGGTGTTGAAACCCTCGCGTGTCACTAATCGTGTTGTGACGGCGACGCGGGCGTCCGCCATGACACAAAAGCTAGAAAGCTTTGTATCTATGAAACATGTGGTATTTGAGAAATTTGTTTCCCGTAATTTGGGTTTAATCGCGTCTAAATGTGCCGCGTATGTCATTCGATCGATTACACCTTTCTGCGACAATGGATCGAGGCCTTTACCTTTTTTTAATCCCCCGGGGCCTGATTTGTAGCTGTAGTATTATAACAAACAATGTCAGCTTTAAATTATTTGGAAGTAATATATTAAACTATTCGCTTAATTAATACGACATATCGCTTTGTATTAAAATCATATCTTGTTAAAAAGTAAATTTAAGACTTATCCCACTTTGCCACGTAGACGCATAAGTAATTTAAGTAGATATTAAAGAACTATACCTAGTGTAAACTGAATTTTGTAAATGAAAATATTAGTACAAATATAACGTATTATTTTGTATAACTCTTTTGTATTGTGTGTTCAAAGTAAAATTGTAAATAAAGCCTAGAATCTAAGATTGCCTTAATTAAATATTGGAATGACTTTATGATAAAATATTTGACATCATGTATTTGTATGTAAAAAAGTTAACAAAACGCAATAATTTTATAATTAAATAATAATTACGCTCATATTGAAACAAAATGTTGTCATTGAATAGACAATAATGTGAAGTAATTTAAACATTACACTAAATAAATTATTTTGTAAACTGACAATGTAAAATGTAAAAAGCGAACTAAATGATCTTGAAATTTGTACAAAATAAATGTAATGATATGTACGTAATTTTGTAAGTTATTTGTATTGAGAGATGAATAAAATGTTTTTGAATATAAATTTTACTTTATTTAGACTCCTTAAGCTAGGGTTTCCTAGGATGACGGTGCCGTCATATTACGGCCGTAATTTAGCGGCGTAGAACGTTGTCTATGCAAAACAAAATGGCGCGCCGTATTGTTTACATAGAAAACGTTCTACGCCGCTAAATTACGGCCGTAATATGACGGCACCGTCATCTTAGGAAACCCTAGCTTAACCCTCATTCTATGATGTTAGAAGAAGAACTCTTCATAAATAAATGAAAAGAAAACATTTGTACTTCTATATTATGTCGAGATAGGATTGGTTGTGATGCCTACCGTCGATTCTCACACATTCTTTAAACAAATCTCTATCAAAATAATGATGCTGCTTCTTATTTTGTTCTGCACCTTTTTAGTTTAGCAGCAATTTTTCTGCTTGAATCTAAGAGATATCTTTGAAGAGTTATTTATAAACAAGTACTCCATTCTCGTACCATTTCAATACTGTCTATTGCGTCACGGCAGCCAGTCCACGCATCCTGGGGCTATCAGTGAAAGTCCACAGAACGATGCGAGATGCGGCGATGTGGGAACAGACAAGACGCCATATTGTGTGGCCCACCGCGCTACCGCTACAATGCATGCTATCAGACCAAAGATTTTTACAACTTATTTTGCTATGCAACGTTATTTATTTTAAATGTAAGTATATGGCATGGACATGTAATTAATTACTAAGGGTGTGGGTTCAAATCCCGTCTCAGAAGCTCTGGTGACGAGTCGATTTTTATAGTAATATTAGGTAGTCGGAAAAGTTCGTGGCCTTTTTGTTCCAAAAATAGTAAAGATACCACAGCGAGGATCCTTATCATCAAAATTTAAGACCTGAATCTTCTGAACCATCTGCATAGCAGGTGTATTCGACAAAGCATCTTCTTCATAAACATTACAAATCTTTCTTTGACCACTCTAGTGACTCTATTATCGAAAAAAAGATTGCAAAACATTGGCAAAACGCATCTAATAAAATTTGTTTTATACCGCTCAAGAAGCTTATACCTCCCTCCAATGGAGATTGCAGGGCCATATGTCATAGTGAAGATTGAAAAAAGCTCCTTTAGTGACGTGACGGCTTATTGCAACCTCTTTCTTTAGTGTTACAATACGTGTTCGTTGTTCGTCGTTCGTTCTTTCGTGAGAAACGAAAACGTATTGTAAAACGAAAAGAAAGAGATAGCAATACGCCGTGACGTCACTAAAGAGTCTTTTTCAATCTTCAGTATGATACTAGGCGTGCAATCTCCATTGTGGGTTTAAGCTTGTTTATACCGCTATTACCAGAAAGTCAGCTGTCAAACAATTTCCCGCCCAAGTTGCACGAAATAAAACACGCAAAAATCATGCTTGAAAAAGGCCGCGAAATTTTCAGACTACTTACCTATTATAATTAAGCATAATTTAAAAAATTGCATTGTGATCTTATTGTGATTTGTGAATGCTAAAATAAAATTTCAATAATTCGTTGACATTTTTGTAAAAGGCCAGTCGACATAACCGAAAAGTAAATAAATATGTACTTAAATAAAATACTAGTCGCCAATAATAAATAACAGTTAACATTTACGTTGTCAACTACTCGCCATTTCATGAAAAATGGCATGATGCAGCTTGCCAAGAAAAGTGTTGGCAACTAGCAAGGACAGTAAATTCATTCTATGGCAACTAGACAGTGCAACAGACAAAAAAACTGTCGCAGAGCTTACTTAAACGACACACAGCGAAGCAGCACTTGTACTATAGGGAATATGCATAAGTCACCGATTATCATAAAATTGAGCTAGATCGCTGCGGACACTTGTAAAAACATGATGGAACAGAAAGAAAAAAAAATATTTTAGTTTTATCACACGATGAAATCAGGGAAAAATAACGATTTTTTTTTTCATTTTCGGATATAATGCACTTAACAGTCAGATAGAATATTCAATAAGAAATAATATTTTGTATGACAAATATGTACTAAAACGCAAAATTGGAGATAATTGAAGATTCTTGGCTATCTCCATATTAAACGCGCTGAAACACACCTGAAACTTGATAAGTGACGTCACATATTTGTATAGAGCGTTTTCGGCGGGAGCTTATGCGTGCTAACTTCAAGTAACTATATTTCGAGAAAAAAACGCAAGAAAAAGGTTTCAATATTACAGTTGATTTTCTCAGGCATTATACTATTGATTTTGATTAAAAAAAATTGATGCCTATTATGTAATTCAGTGACAAAGCACCATCGAGTATCAATTGGTACAAACAAATAAATCAACAATAAAAATTATGAGTTTCAAGATAACTCCCACCAATCACAACAATATCCCGAAGAAGATAGTTCGAGCACGGAATTAAAATATTTAAGTACGAAAAAGGCGAGTTTAACAACAATTGAACCCGACCCCATTGCCAAAATCAGGACATTAAAATGGCTAGACGCTATTTCAGTTCTCGCCATCCACCGCTCAATAGCCCATGCAGGACACAAATACCATTACTGCTGTTCTTTTAAGTGCATAATGTATTGTTCAATTTAATACACAACTAACCAAAATTTAGTCTTGCAGAGCTTTCATGAACGCAGCTTTTCTTTAACAAATAATAACCCTTAAACAGCGACAGTATGCAATTTCACTTCACTTTTATAATTTTGGTAAAAGCTTTGAAAAGGCATAAACATTTTTATTACGCAACTAGCTGATGCCCGCGACTTCGTCCGCGTGGAAGAAACTGAACATGACAAACAATATATCCTTTCAAAACTACAGTCATACTTATACAGGGTGTCCCAAAACTTTGCCACACGGAGGGAAAGTGGCTTAAATATTGAAGATAGGAAATTTTATTGAAAGAAGACTTCGTTTTGTTTTTAAAAATAATTGGAACTGCATTCAAAGATTTTTCATAAATCGCTTTATATTTTAACTTTGAAATGCTCAGTCACATAAAAACAAATAGGGGTCACAGCGCCCTTATAATTTCGACTTGCAAATCTAGACCTAATAACTAATAATGACGTTATAGAATCGATTAATTCGTAGCTTGTAACCCCTTGCCTAACATTATCCCTCAACTTGCACAATAAAATCCGTCACCATTGAACCAGAAAACAATTAACAAAAACCCGTGACCGAGTTGGGCAATTTCGCCGCCTCTAATGCCCTTGAAAGTGGAGATTTTCAATTATCAACCCTTTCTGGAGGGTTGGCTTGTCGATTAGTTGGTGTGACACGCCGCCGTTAGCTCATTACTCTAATAACTTTGTGATTAATGTCACTGTAGGGTAAACAATGTGGCTATTGGGTCATGGAATAAATAAAATACAGAAGGTAACATGAAAGTAAATGCTTTAAAAGGTAAATAAAAAAAAATAAGTGCAACATTTTGTAACTTCATAAAGTTAGCTCGGAATTAGATGCTACTCTAAATGTGTTTACTTATTAAAGTAAAAATGTTAAGAACTTTTTTTAAGTTGGTTTTTGTTTTGAAATTTCATGGTGTTAAATTTACAGTACGGTTACCTAATACAATGTTGATGTAACATTGTGTGTGTTTCCATTGCATTGATTTATTAAGCCAACTTGCCAATAATAATTTATAAAATGTCATATTTAAATGCTGTGTAATTTATTTAGTGTGCCGTATTTATGTATTTAGATAAATAAATATAAAGTGAAGTAGCAAACAAAATCTAAAATTATACTCTTATAGAATAAAGCCCTGTAATAATTATAGTCTTTGGCTATGAATAATAATAGCGCGGGGCGTGAAGGGTGAAAAATACACCCCTTGCAGTTGGTTCGTCACCGCATATCGTTAATAGCAGAGGTAAGGAGGCATGTCGGCACATTTTGTATGGAGTTTGTATGTCTTTATCGACGCACTCGACCGATGGTGAAATGGGAATTAATCACCATGTGTAAAATATCGTGTCCACTTATTACGCTCAATTAATTAAAGATTTGATAGGCATTAACGCCTTGCTACAATTTACAAGGCAATACATTTAATGCCCAAAAAATTCTGCAGCTAAATAAAATAATGAAAAGGCTATACATCTATTACAGGTTATACTATTATCTAGGTGTATGGGATTTAATTACCCTGTCAATTGGTAATGCGCCTGGCGGCCATGATTTTAACCTCAAAAACGAAAAACAATTGTAATTTTTTTAAATACCTAGACCCTATCTTATTGAAAATAATAATTCCATAATGAATATTATTAGATTACCTATTAGAATTTTCTTGTTTCATGTCATTTTAGTTGCGGATCACGTCAACGTAGATTTTAATGTGACAAGGTTCCAGCGCATTACCAATTGACAGGGATAAATATGAATCAAGACACATCTGTTTTTCGTTGGTACCGGTAGCAGAATCTTTTGGGACGGGCGAAAGCAATAATAAGCCATTCTGCCAATTTTCCTGTACAATATACACTATTGTGGAATACCCGATAGGAGTATATTTCCCGAAGGATAAATCAGTCAGTAATAAGGTCAGAAATCCCAGTCAGGTGCGCGCTGCAAGCATAACCACCACCTGTGCACCGCCGCCACCGCCCGCCGCCCGTGGCCACGGAGCGTAGCGAACGACCATCAGGCAGCGAACAAAAATCTATGGAAGTGTAATTGCAAACAAATATTGCTTAAAAATAGCACCATGGGACTGACAAATTACAACCCGCGCAGCATTTAGTCGGGCCAGTACGTGCCCGATGACAGACGCTAGCTTTCTTTACAGAAATTGCAGTTTGTTATTTTAAAGAAAAGAGGGAGTTTATTAGAAATGACGTCCTGTGTAGTCAAATGGTGTAAAAGTCGCAGAGAAGGCAAAAAGATGCCAGAGATAACGTAATATATCTATTAAATATATTTTCGTTTAAGCACAGAATAGATATAGTTTAAGTATAGAAAATATCTATGATGCAGATTATGGTTGCTAATTATGCAACCAGTGTTCATTCGCTTTGTGCTGCATTTAACTAAATGGCAGCATTTTCGGCTCCGTCCACATGGTTGAAACTATTGTGTATTGTTATTTTTTGAGCGGAATGCGCTGCCATCAGTGATAACTGCCGTTACCATTGCCGCCATAATACATACAGAGACTTTCATGTACAAATGCAACCAAGTTAGGAAAAAGTGAAAAATTTTGAAATGGGGCTTTTTGTTAGAAATTTTCCCAAACGAACCGATGATTTACCAGAATTATATCATACTTATTTTTCCTCATAATATTTTAGAAGTACGTGGCTAACCTGTTTCAGTTGAAAAACCTTCTAGCCCTCGATAAAACCCTAAAAGTAGGTATTACCTTTATTCGTGCTTACAAGCACTTTTGGCGTAAGTTAATAACTTAGCACAATAGCATGTAAGTAGCCGGATCCTTAAGACCGTAAATTAACTTGGGTCAAATATATTTTGTGAATTCTTTATTACCCAAGTTTGTCGGAGGATTTATACGAAAACACAGTAATTGCTGTGTTTGCTTTGAGGAATTCTAGATTTTCGGATATTATGCTAATTAATGGTTTCGTCTAACGAAAACCTCGTTAACTTAGATGTATTGAAATAAATTGCTCTGATTAACTCGCTAAGTCGATAAAAAGTTATTTTAGTTTTTTTTTTATATTACAGTTTTTTGTTACACTAGAATTATGAATATGACGCCTTCGAGTGAAAACCTTGGAAATGCATTTTTGGTATTATTATTTTTACTGCTTTTTTAGAAAGAAAACCTCGCAACGCATAATCCAGAGGGCCTACCCAAAGTAACATTCGCTAATCTTCGTTATCGCATCGCTTTCGAAACATGTATGGGATTGACATTAGGTTTCGTTAACAATCGAATTTTAAAACGTCAAATCCATACATGTTTGGAAGCGAAAGCGATAGCGAAAATTTACAAATGTTACTTTGGCTAGGGGGGCTGATCTCACTAATTTGTTCTTTCGATACTCGTAACAACATCGTTTAATATAAAAACATAAAAGCCTCCGTACAAAAATTTAACAGCACGCAGTTTTTTCTTCCTCCTGAAAAGTTTCTTCTTTTACACTTACGTGATTTTCACTCTAAGACGTCAATATATTTTTGTTGTTTTTCGTAAAAAGATTTTGTTAAGAATATTAAATTTTATCAAGAATCAAGCTTTGACCTTAAAAATTGAGCCATAAATCACAAATACTGCGTAAAAGAAAATAGAGGCCACCATAATATGAATTACCATACAAAAGAGTTACTTACCTAAGTTCTGAAAGGTAATGTTTTATGATAAATTCAATAGGATTTTATATGAATTTGAAATTTTACGAAAGCTGTAACTAATAGTCAACTTACCGCCTTTACAGTCGAATTTACTGTATAATTTCTTCTAGTGGTCGTGTGTTAATAAAAATAAATTGGATGTTCATACAAAAATACCCGAAATTTAACATTTTCAATTCCAACTGACACACAGAGAATAGGATAAAACAGTGAATTCGACTGTAAAGTCGGTAAGATGACTATTACAGCTTTTGAAAGATATCAAATTAAAAAAAAAGGATATTGAATCCTTACTAATATTATAAATACGAAAGTCCGTTTGTTTGTTTGTTACGCCGGTCTTAACTACTGAACAGAAAAGGAGGTGTACCTTTCATCCCGAAAAAAAATATTGTTCCCGAGGGATAGCAAAAAAATTTTCCACGCAGGCGAAGTCGCGGGCGGTCGCTTGTTTATCATAAAAATACCTTTTTCATGTGCTCTTTTGTATGGAAAATCATATGGTGGCCCCCATTTTCTTTCAAGCAATATGTAATACTGTAATTAACCAATATATTGTTACCTACAGCCAATTTATTTTTCATATCAAAATGTACAGTTAGCAAACAAAAATTAAAGCACAGGGCCCCACTTTGGTGGCCTCATTAAATCAAAAGTGGGCGATAGATAACATCTCCATTAAACTTAAACATCCATAAACCGTAAAAATATACTTTACAGCCTTAACTTTTCACATGCGTAATGTGACTCAACTTATGATTAGCGTACAGTTAACACGATTTCTGTTAATTTTAACTCGAAATTCGAATGTAGTAAGAATTTTCTTTCCAGAATACGCGCTCGCATTTTCTCGGTTTACCTTTTTAGGGTTCCGTACCAAAATGGTAAAAAAGGAACCCTTATGGTGTGACTCAGTCTGTCTGTCTGTCTGTCTGTCACAGCTGGATATCTCGAGAACTACTAATGGTATCAACTTGAAATTTGGAATAGTTTAAGTTGACATTTGCCCAACTATTTTACAAATAAGAAAAAAATAAAAATATCTTTTTTACAACAGGGGCTGAAAAGGGGTCTTAAAAATTTGAAGTGGGGCAACTAGGGCATGTGGGGTATCATATGAAAGAGCGTCGTTTGCACGTTTTCAATCATATTTTTTTTTAGGCCGCATAGTTTTCGACTTATAATGAAAATTGTAAAGAAAAAACCGTTCCCCCCCCCCTTATCTCCGAAGTTTGCAAAGAGAAAAATGGCGCTGACCTAAAAGTGTAATACTAATTTATTATTCTACTCTGCAGTGTGATTTGATGGTGCAATTATGAGGGTATGGAACCCTCAGTGCGTGAGTCCGACTCGCTCTTGACCGATTATTTTATCTACAACGGGATGGTGTTTAGCCTTCACCTCATCAGATATTAAGTGCGATAAGGCCGAAAGTGTAAGCGCACTACACCCGGAATCCTCACCACTGAGGAACTGGCTATCTTGCCTCTAACTGCCGGAACATAACAATTTTTCAATTGTTGTTATGGTAGCTAGCCCGGCGGACTTGAAATAAGCCCTGCCACCAACCAAACCGAGTACAAATTCCCTTTCTGGAAATCGAACCCGGGACCCCTGCGTCTTACGGGTGTGGGCGAACCACTAGACAACAGAGGCGGTTAAATTAAGTTTTAACTAAGTCTTACCTGACATTAACTAAATGTAACACATTTAATGTAAGTAGTTATATTTTAGTCAAATCTTAAGTTACTAGTTACTACACGATACTTTAATATTGTCACTACATTGCTTCGAGTAAAAAAACTAATTAAAATACGAGTTAACAATGTATTGTCACGAAATAATAAACCTTTTTTAAGCGTAACTTTTAAACGAAGGAATGTTTCAAGTTTATCAGTGATTAAATCAAATTCTTTTTCAATTTATCGTGTGTTCGTGCTGATCTCGGCCTAGATTTACTTACATACAAGTCGTTAGTCTGTTATGTTAATTGTTATTTTTTAGTTTATGAACAGCAATGATATATTTTTTTATGTCACTTGAAATCTTGAGCAGCTTTACACAATTGCAAATTGATTAAACACATTTAATGTCGTCCTGACAGTCTTCTAGTCACAAAATGTTCAATTAGAAGTACTCATATTGTTGGAATATTTGACTATTATCACTCACCATATACTTTATAACCTACTTTTTAGGGTTCCGTACCCAAGGGGTAAAAAGGGGACCCTACTTACCCTACTGTTTTTTGCCTTTTTTTGCTTTATTTTAATAACGACAACAGGAAGACAGTTGAAATTACACAGATGATGTATTTCTGTTGCCGTTGCCGACAAAACAATAAATACTAAAACAGAATAAAATAAATATTCAAGAGGGGCTCCCATACAACAATAGTAGATTGTTATACAAGACGCTAAAATGACCCATTCCATACGAGGTAGTTTTATTCCCGAGCTTTAGCGAGGGAATAAATAGAAACCGAGTTACAATGGGTTTTAGCGTCGTGTGTTACACTCTACTTTTCACTACGATTGCGAGAAAATAAAATACAATATTGAATACCTAGTTTATACTTCCGTAAACGAATCCACTCGTTTTTCTATCCTCCACTTCATAAACTTTTCATACAGTATTTAAATAAATGATTTGTGCTTGACGGCAAAAGATTAAAATTATTTCTTTCTTATTACTTACAGTCACACAATTCAATCAGTTTGGTATTCGAGAAAAAATCTAAAGATTTCGCGCCTTTTTTAATTTCTACTGCAGCAGCTAAGAAACACAATGCACGTATTCTACGATCAAACTTAAAGTCACAGAGTATAAATAAGTCTATGATTTCACCGAAGAGATCGCTGCTTTTAGTTCCATTTTCAAAAATAAAAATTAGAAACAGTCGAGCGAGTCTTTATTCGTGATTATGAATAAAGACTTATTCGTTTTAGTAGGCTCATTGGTAATAGACAAACATTAAAAAAGAAAAAACTTTATCCCCTAGGGGTAATTTTGCTATTTTATCCTGACTTTTGTACCTTATAATGACGGACTTTTTGAGCAAGAGGAGTGAAAACGTGATTTTTTGCCGTTTTTGGTACGGAGTCCGTACCCTTCGTGCGCGAGTCCGACTCGCTCTTGGCTGGTTTTTTTATCATCAAAATATTCAAGTTAACAGCGTCTTCACTGAAGATCATCATTTTCTATCATTTATGCCACACTGTTGGGGTACAGACCATAATTAGTACATCGGACTGATGGGCCATAACACCGCGGGCCCAATGCCGATTGGTCGGTCATTGGTAACGGATCTCTCTAGCCTGTCGATTCTGTAACCAAACACGCATCACACTCCGAACTTCACTTCATTTCGGGTGAATTTATTATTAGAAATTAGCTGAATATAAGCTATTTTACCGATTGCAATAGGTTTTTCGTAGTTACCGTAGCTGTCTAAATTCTTTTGTAATTAGAAAAACAGCCTATCATTATCTCATATACATGATTTAAAATTCCTGCGAAGTGAAGTGAGGTTCGAAGTGAGTTGCGAGTTTGTTACAGAATCGACAGGCTGGTACCAAAGAATTCATTTCGCTATGTGTAGAATATTGTGACTGGCTGATTGGATTGGCATGTCTTTGCCTATGAATGTTTCTCGCAACCATAGACTTGGAAAATTTTTCGCTATGCTCAAGTAGACGGACAAAGGTGCGAGTGAGAAACCGATTCTTACGGCTTATGCGATGTGCGAGAAAGAGTAAAAAAAACTGACAGCTGAACCTTGGGTGCGATTGCGTAAGGTAATCGTATTCATTTGACAGTTCATATCGTATTCCATCGGCTGCAATTTGTATGGGATGACATATATTATGATACAATATGAACTGTCAAATGAATACGATTGACTTTACGAAATCACCTAGCTGGTTTGACTTCATTTATCATCGTTTATCACCTTGGTGAAAAGCGTCAACAAGATTATTTTGTAATTTTGATCGCGATCGGGTCGGTTTGGCTCTCAAAGCTATATAAATCAATAATGGTGTCGTGTTCTGTACTGGATTGTAATGTTACTTACGACAACAACCCAAATAAACACTCATTTCACAGGTAAATATGATTGTACTATTACCATTTTCATAATTCATATTTTAGTTGAATATATATTCCCAAACACACTAAGTTATATACTAATATTATGATGCTATTAAACGCCTATTTCCTAAATAAAGGCTGATTTCTAAACATTATGTGTTAGATAAAAAGATATTATGTCCGTGAACTTGAGAAAATAAGGCGTAGATATTGATAAAAAATTATCGATATCGATACTCATGTCGATGATTTCCAATATAACTTTGTTTGTCTTTGTGAACACTGATAGTTTTATTTAAAGCTGCTTGTAACCGACAGTTTTCAAATGGTAAATTATACCAAATTAAGTACTAATTTAACAATTATATCCAGGTTTTCTGTAAATCCAGTGATTAAATTAAACTGGATAAATGTCATAAATAAATAAGCAGGGATCTCAAAGGAGACCTTAAGAAATTATTTAAATAAAATTGTTCAAAATCTTGTTTGTGTTTTATTTATTAGAGCAATAATACATTATGGTTATCGACAACCTAAAATGGACTTCAGTGCATCTCTGAAATTCACGCACACGGTTACATATTTACAAACACTGGCTCATCTCACTTTTGGTTTCGCAGCCAAGTGAACTCTGTTCGTCTATTCCAGTGGATATTATTAAGTTTATGCTCGCAACGAACGGCACTTAAAAGTTAAGTTAGGTAGTCTGTGGTCACTCTTTACACCATAGAGCATAGAGCCGGCAGTGACCACAAGCTATCAAGTTACAATCAACGGCTGCACTTGGAAATTATCGATTTAAATGTTTTTTTTTTATTTTCACTGCCAGCTTTACTTGGTCGATTAGACAGTCCCGTTTTCAACTCGCAGAAGTTGTTATCGCATGATTAGATAAAATACCTTATTATCTTGTAAAAATGACAATACTAACCTATTTATTTATTTCTCCTATAAGCTCCTAACTTACTATCGAACTGCGTTAATGTTGCACCACAATCAATTAAGTAGCTATTATTACATAGTTTACAAATCCTCCGCATATTTGTAGAATATAATCACCACTCTACCTACACGATACATGAATCAACTTAAATCCGTATGTTTGTCACCTGTTTGTCATAAAACGATAATATTCTCACTTTCTTAATGCATTGATAGAAGTAGGTAGTTCAGAATTTCATGAATGAGTAAAATTATTTTCACACATATATATTACATACTTAAACACGTGGTTGTTGCAAAAAAGTCGAAATATTATTTCCTTTGTCATTAGTGTTATTGTATAAACAACACTTAACTAGGTACCTACTTTTGCAATGCAATGAAATAATTTCACTTCCGTTTCATGAGATTCTGGACTATATTTTATTATCTTATCATCTTCGAATACTATTTTTAAAACGTTTTTATTAGGTTGCTTTCTCGTTTGTGTGTTTGT
Organism: Agriphila tristella; assembly: GCA_928269145.1. Lineage (NCBI taxonomy): Eukaryota > Metazoa > Arthropoda > Insecta > Lepidoptera > Crambidae > Agriphila > Agriphila tristella. The sequence continues at coordinate 59,628,431 of OV743430.1, read as the reverse complement.
TTGTTCGTTCGTTCGTTTGTTTCTCCATAAAGTTTGGAAACGATTTTATACTAGTTTCCCGATGAGCTAGAGACTTGAAACCTTGAACATATGTCAGAACTGGAAGGCAATGCAATATTATGGTGTCATTAAGCTGATCTAATGAAGAAGCCGGAAGAAGGCCACAGGAACTCTATGATTGAACCATACAACCCCATCGTGTTTGGGCTCGTTAGAATTGTCTTGACGAGTACTGTAATGGGAGACGAGGTCCAGGGTCTGATGATGAAGCCGAAAGGCCATGCCATAGGAACTCAATGTTGAAACCGTGCAACCACATCAAATTTGGGCTCGTTTGAATCGTCTTGACGACTTCTTTGTTGGGAAATAGTTTCCAGGGTCTGATGATGGAGCCGGAAGAAGGACACAGGAACTCTTTAATAAAACCCCGCTACCCCATCGAGATTAGGCCCGTTTGAATCGTCTTGACGAGTACTTTGTTGGAAAATAGTGTCCAGGGTCTGATGATGGAGCCTGAAGAAAGCCACTGGAACTCGGTTATAAAACCATGCAACCCCATCGAATTTGGGCTCGTTTGAATCGTATTGACTAGTACTTTAATGGGAAATAGTGTCCGAGGATCTGATGATGAAGCCGGAGGAAAGCCATAGAAACTCTATAATAAAACCATGCAACCCCATCGAGTTTGGGCTCGTTTGAACCGTGTTGGCGATTACTTTGTTCGGAAATAGTTTCCAGGGTCTGATGATGGAGCCGGAAGAAGCCCACTGGGACTCTGTAATAAAACCATGCAACACTCGTCAATACAATTGAAACTAGCCTAAACCCGATGGTTTGGGCTCGTTTCAATTGACGAGTGCTCCAATAGGATGGAATATTTTTAGTCTTAGCTCGTTAACTAAAAAGCAGAAAATAATAATTTACTGAAAAAAATCTTTTTTAAAAACACGTTTTTAAAGCGGACTAAATTATTACAAAAAAATCGGACTAAAAACATTAAATCCGACTAGTTGAAACAGACAAAAATTAAAAAATAATTTCTTCTGTTAATATTTATAACCTACAGAAATTTCAAACCTAAAAACGTGGGGCGCATGCTAAAGACAATATGGATGATAAATTTAAAAAAATGCGCCCCCCCTTTTTTAGGTTTAAAATTTCTGTAGGTTATAGATATTTACAGAAGAAATTATTTTTTATTTTTAGTCTGTTTTTTTTGTAATAATTTATTTTACGGTAGTAGTAACCATATGTAATTAATCCAAACTTACAAAACAAGTTTTTAATATTGATCCTAAAACTACGGGTGTTTGGTTTGGTGTGAAATTTAACAAAACAATCAGCATTACCAATATGCTTTTATAGGACTGGACGATTTTATCACAGCAACAACGATGCCTGTGCTATTAACATTGTTATAAGACCACAAGCGGTCTACATAATGCCCGTATACGGCACAGACCAAAGTCCACATACCTCGAAGTGGCAACTCGCTCGCGAATTCCAGCGCGCTTCGTAATAACGCAAGGTTCCACCTGTCTCCAATGTTAGCTGTAGGTAGTACCTTGTCGCAGAAACCTGATGCACCGACAAGGACGTTCGAGCCTTTGGTTAATATTAAATGAGTAAGTCATATTTATTGAAAGCGTTAAGTTTGGTTGGCTACAATACATTTTCTGAAGTAACTTAGCAAAAATTTTAGGAAATATATGAATATGTTTAAAAGTATTCACTTTTTTTTTTATTATACTAATCCAAATCAGGGATATCCAAAGTGGTCGATATCGACCACTGTGTTCTGAGATATCGACCCCTTGGCGTCAAAATCGGTTTCCCAAAAACGACATAAAGGAATAATTTTATTGTAATAATAAATGAATTACACTTGATATTTGATAAGATTTTTAAAGTAATTTGATTATGGGGGTCTGGGTATCAGTTCATTTTGGGTCTCTTGCCCAAAATAGTTTGATCTAAATATTATCTCGGTCTAGTCTAGACTTAAGATTAGAGCATGTTTTAAAAAAAACTACTCTTACAACTTTACAATAAGTACTTATTGACAGAAACATGGTAACTAGCTAAAAGTTTTCTCTATAGAAAAATCTTAAGTGACCTCCTATTTTGAATTTTTTCTCTGATGTGCCAACTATTAATAAACCTAAATATTAAAACTAATTAAAAATACTCAGCTAGCTCTCTAGTTTTGTAATTCATAGTCTTTCTAAATAAGAAATAGTTTATTAGGTACACAAAAACGATAATGTTGTCAATCATTTCGATAATTTTTACTTTGAAAATTTCTTCCAGCATCTCTTGAGTCTTACCCCAGACAAACTAAAAAAAAAGTTACTAAAAAATCAAAGTGTGGCAACGAATTTATTAGAATATGTAAATTATTAATATGACTTACTGCAGACAACTATTTGCTGCAGTTGTCGTCAAAAGTGACTCAACGGAACGTGCTCTTGTTTTGACAGATCGCGGGAAAATTCACTCCGTTCCCGCGAAAATCCTTTACGACATTGTGACTCAAGTCATTCATTCACCGTTGGCGGAATCCGGTCACCTATTCGGGCGTTCCGTTTCACGTAATATTTGGGTGCGGGGAATTATTTAAATAAGACATTATAGGGAAATTATTCACGTTTTGTGCATTTTTTCTTAGTCATTGGTACTGCAATGTTAGTCACCGTTACACAATCGTGATGAAAACTTTGGTTTGTAGATTATCTTTCCTTGTTTTATAACAGCTAAGTTTAAAAATAATATGTGACGTGATGACACAGAGATATGAATGTTATATCGATATCGTTGGGTAACTAATATCTTAGAATCATAATAATGTCATGAAAACATTAGGTAATGAGGGAAATTTTTAAGACATGACTAACTATACATATTATCAACTTTTTTAAAATTTTATAGGTACTTAGGGAAAAAAACATTAAAAATATTTACCCAGCAAACGCTAAAATTACAAGTATTTATTCTAAAAGTACACGTAATCTTATTTTTATCTTAAAAAAAATAGTTTCAATAAAGAAAATTGAGATACTTAACATTAAAATTACATTAATGCGTTTTCGAAGTACAATGAAATAGATTATAGATAAACAATAACGTGACCTATCTTAATAAGCAAGTGCGCTATCAGGGTGCAAATTAACGAAATGGCAAATTTAAACACAGCGTGTGTTGGGTAATGAGCGCTTGCATCTGCCGCTAATTAAGGGTTTGGCTGCCAGGAGGCTGCTGTCTTAGAATAGGCTGTGACAGACAGACACTTTTTAACACGTTTTTTTAACAGCTTTTTTGAAACAAGTCTAAGTACTTAGCTTCTTTGCAACAAGTAGACATATTGTGTTGAAAGAACAGCAGTATTTAGCTATGACTTTATATTAGGTAGGTACTGCCTCCTTTTTAAGACGTTTTTATTGGGTTGCCTTCTTGTTTGTTTGTTTGTCCACATGCAAACGATTTTATAAGCTAACGTCTGACTGGCATCAGGTTTGGCTGCCAGGGCCCTATTTCACCAAGTCGGCATTTGTCAGCGACATATGTCGGTTAATTTTACAATTGTCGTTACTTTAATAAGGGACAGGTATGTTGTGAAACAGGGATATTTTTACAAGTCGACATATTTGTAGATTTGTCAGTAATTCTTGACATGAGATTGGAGCTGAGTCAACTTTGCGTGACAATTGTCGACTTGTAAATATTATCCACTGTTTCACAACATAATTGTCCCTTATTAAAGTTAAAAAGACTGTAAAAATTGCCGACATAATATGTCAGTGACAAATGGCAATTTGGTGAAATAGGAGCCAGGAGGATGCCGTCTTAGGCTGTGACAGACAGTCACAGACAGCTTTTTTGAAACAAGTCAAAGTACTTAGCTTCTTTGCAACAAGCAGACATGACAATGTGTTGTAAGAACAGCAGTAACTATGGCTTTTTTTGTTTAATATCTTTATAAAGGATTATTAACTAGACAGACTAAAGCTATTCTATAAGACTATTAGAACAATACAGGGTGTTTCATAATAACTCGTAAAAGTTTTTTATTTGTATGGAAAACGTCAAAGTAACAACCCTAGACGCAAATAAACTATTGTTTTCGATAATCAATCCCATTAATGGCAAACGCAAATCACAATTTCGGTCTAGGGTGAGCACTGTGCAGTTTATCATAAAAAGAAAAAAGTTGCGGTTTTCAGGGTTTACAATATTTTTCCGGGCTTGTATGCACGGTACTTTATATCTATAAGTGAAAGTAAAAGTGAAAGTGAAATATACTTTATTTAAATGAGCTCACATAATAAGCATGTTTAAATCGTCAATTCTACCACCCATTATGACGTATTTTAGCTGACAAGAAAAATGGGTGCAAAAAACTTGTCAGCTTTATCAGATGGAACGATTTATACAAATATGTACATATATCGTTTCTAGACTTTATATTAACAAAGATTATAAATAACATTATTTAATTAGCTCCTTTCCTAATGAATTTCAAATTTCTTAATCAATTTACAGGGTTCAAGCTAAATTCAAAGTTTAAACTTATTATTCAGTCTAGGCTGTTACAAGAAAAAAAAACATACAATTCAATATGCGTTAAGATAGGTAGTCAGAAGCAGATCCATTCCTACTGGCAGCATCCGTTCACGAGCATGACGCATGAACCAGCCATCGCTTCGCTCAACCATATTTGAGGGAACGTAACGATATATCTACTCTAGAATATCTACCATATTCGTCTTTAGGGGTTTATTAACACGTCTTATAGATAAGCAAAAGGTCCTCGGAAAATCCTCTCTGTGCGTCATCAGCGTTGATAAGGAAGTCGCACACGAGCGGCCAATCTTGCAATCGCCGGCAATCATCCAATCACACCTCGTCGCGATTACGTGACGAGTGCCGCCGCAACGCGACCTCCTGAGGGATGCTTGTTCCTCCGTTGATGAGGATACATAAAACTCGGGAGTCATATTCGGAGCGAGTGTAGACCTTGGTTTATAAAGATAACAAGAATTTATGACGATTGTGGTGGTGGGTTTTCTTTTCAATAAGAAAGAGTTGCACAAATATTTCGTTTTGTACACAAATACCAGCTTACTTATTTAAATTCTTTGACTAATAACAACCTAGAACGATGGCTCCCTACAAAGCGTACTGTCAAAAGTGAGGCAAATTAAAAAAAAATATCCTTCATACGTTACATAACGTACCTACGTATAAGAATAAAAAGGTTTCAATTTCCCTACCTATAGATAGGGGATAAGTAGTTACTATTTCATTGGGTTTTAGTTACGATTAGGTAACGTGATGGATATAAATCTGAAAACTGAGCCATATTGGCTCAGTTATTTTTCCTCACTTTATTCTAGGTGTTATCATTCTCCTTGAATTCTACTTATTCTTCTTGAAATCTCTTGATTTCAAGTAAGAACTTAAAATTAAACACAAGTTTCTGTCAACTTTATAGGACTAGCTTACGACATAAATTATTATCGTTTAATGATTTTAAACATTTCTTCAAGGAAATGAAGATAATTTATAGTTTATTGCTGAATTATTTTTAAACTATGGAGTTTGTGTCAGCGTTCTATAAACAGGATTTTCAGGATTAAAAAACACCATCATAAACACCTTACAGTAGAAATGCACGAGCGTAAATTTTTCCCAACGTAGTTTGAGCGCATCAAAATGACAGCAAGCGCCGGCGCTCGCCGCTCCCGTTACAAACATCAATCATACAATTTACCAATGAAATTCAATAGAATAATTTACCTATACATTACACTGACAGCGGGTGAACAACAGGATACTGGGTGAATCATATGATGACTGACTAGAGCGAAATCAGCGCACCTACTAGCTGTAATCAACATTTTCATAAAAACAGAGCCTCTCAAAAGAACTCGATTTTCATAAAACGAGGGAACTTTGAAGCCTTGGTTCTCCACCAGGGATTGACCTAGCTGTGATTTGATGATGGTCGTCCAAGAAGTGAATGGAGGAGATTTAAATCGCCATACACACCCAACTGATCTGATCAAAATTCTAAAAGATATAAGGATATGTTTAAAAAAACGGCGGAATTGGCATAAAAATGTAAAAATCTGATCATTAAATCTTTTAGAATGCTGATCCAGATCAGTTGGGTGTGTATAGCGATCTGAATCTCCTTCATTCACTCCCAGAATGGTCATCATCAGATCACAGCTAGGTCAATACATGGCTACGAAGAGGGCTTCAAAGTTACCTCGTTTGTATGAAAATCAACTGATGTCCTTAATAATCTGGCCACCACTATACAGGGCAATTTTACGACCTCTTTACAAAATCAAATGTAAGTTCAAGGAAGTAATAAAAAAATATTTGCTGAGATAATTATGAATTATTTCTTTTTAAATTCACAGTTTTTAGCCACTTATTATGTCCAAAAAATTTAGGCGCGCACGCTCACCCTCGCGCAAGCGACGCGAGCGGGGGAAGGATGGTGGCGGGCGGGGGCTCGCGCGGGTCGACCGTGCGATGCGCAAACAGTGACAACAATTTCAATTTGTGTAGGGAAAAGTTTGGGGCAAAAAAGTAAAAAAAAAAAATTTTTTTTTACTTCACAAATTGATTGTACTGCTGTTATAGAATGACCTGACAAAATTTGAAAAGGGGTCCAAAAATGACCCTGTATAATGTCCTTCATAAATATTGCACATAATTTTAAGGAGTCAATGTACTCATGCATACAAACAACCTTTACTATGGTACCTACCAACATTGAAATCGCGAAAAAAAAATCAGCTGTTCCATAGAAAATTTTAAATCGAATAGATCAAAATGTATGGAACAGCAGATTTTTTTTTCGCGATTTCAATGTTGGTACCATAATAAAAGTTGTTTGTATGCATGAGTACATTGACCTCTTAAAATTATGTGCACTATTTAAGAAGGGCCTTATATATACCAAACATACGGAGGCAGAATAAAATAGGAATTCGTAAGCTCAATGTCTACTAAACATTTGTACTAATAAGTATTCTGTTCTAAAACTTAGAAAGGGTCGTGCTTCTGAAAACTATATCTTTATCATCGTCAAGAGGCGCTCCGCGTGCTTCCGAAATAATAAATGATCATTAAAAAGATTTTAATGACGGAGATCTCTTTAATATTGTAATGTATAAAAATATAGGTAATCTTAGAATAATTACACCTAGGACGATAATTCTCTACAAAGCGCGCTGTCAAAAGTGAGGCAACTAAAACAGCCAAAATGGCGCCGTTTTCAGATGTTTATTGTCCATTATTACATAATCATAATTAATAAGTACAAAACAGTTTCAATTTCCCTACCTTAATGAGATTAGTTATTATATTACTGGATTTTAGTTAGGATTAGGTAACGTATGAAGGATATAAATCTGAATACTGAGCCATTTTGGCTCAGTATTAGTTGCCTCACTTTGCATGCAAGTACACGGCTTCTAGGTCTAGGTAATTATTCTAAGTAGGTAATAAAATAGGAAGGACAAATTAGTTAAAGGAAAACGTTCACGGACGCAACGCACATGACAATATTGACAAATAATTACTGAGTAAATCAACGGCTTATCTTTATTACTCACCCTAGATGGTTTTACGCAAATCGTTTGTACTTGCTTCACTTGAAAGACTAAGAAAACGCCAGTTATAAGTTAAATAGAGACACTCATAGAAATACTTTTAATATTTTGTAATTTACCTCCACATTTCTAAATGGGATAAGAATGAACTTGCATTGAAAATGACAATAAAAAAGTTTTTTTTTTCAATTATTGTTTGAATGTTTTATGTAGGTAGTAGAAGTAGTGTTAGTTAGTAATTATAGTAGTGTCAGTCCCTGATCCTATCTAATTCATCTCCCTGCCTTTAGGTATCTTAATTATTAGGATAAGGGCATGAAGATGATGATACCCTATCAGGTAGAGTCTGTCTAAAAAGTCTGATTACATGAGAAATTATTAAATTATTTATAAAAACTTATACTGGTACCCCGTTGGTGCTGTCAAAATTCAAATTGTAAACAAATTTATTAATTCAGATGGGTATGATGGGGTGGTTGGGGATTTAGGTGGGTAATAAAATTACCTTTGAAATTACCCATGTAGACAGACTTTTTAGACAGACTCTATCAGATTGATCATTTAATTTAGTGATACTAAAAAGCTATTGAAATATGAAGTTTTCACGTGAATAGCTTTGTGCGTTTTAGGTAAGTACACTATACTTACCTAGTTAAAAAATAATAACGAAATGTTATTAAAATTTTATTGACGTATAAAAGCTATCACAGTCGCAAATTTCCGTGTAATTCGTCCGTCCGTCTGTCAGGTTGTGACGTGACTCGGTTTTCTTGTGAAACACAGCGGATTGGTCAGACAGCGTTCACGGGTTAGGGTGTCTGACCCAGTAACCAGAGATAAAACTGTGAAATTACTTCCTATAATTTCATATTGAGATACTTTGCTTTTGTGAAAAAAAACTCAAATTATTTGCGAAACTCAAGTGTCCGCTTAGGCTAGGGTTTTCTAGGATGACGGTGCCGTCATATTACGGCCGTAATTTAGCGGCGTAGAACTGGCAGAACGTGTACGTAAACAATACGGCGCGGTTTCTGACGTTACAGTGTCGCTGTATTGTTTACATGGAAAACATTCAACGCCGCTACATTACGGCCGTAATATTACGGCACCGCTATCCTAGGAAATCCTAGCTTTACTGCCAAATAGATAAAAAAAATAGTTAAAAAATATTTAAAAAAATAAAAATCACCTGAAATCCATCACAAATGTACACAAAACATTGGATTATGTAGGTATCTATCTTTCCATATTTTGACCCAGATGTTTTAGATTAGGTAGCAAGCAAAGTTTTAACAAAAGACAGCCTACGACACCTTTATAAAAATAACGAAAACAGATGTTCCAAATTCAAATATTTAAATTACCTGTTTGGAACAAGGTTATCTGTATTCTTTTGTCACAGACCGGACAAACACGTGCAAAGTATTAGCTAGGTGGCGCCTAGTGATAAAACTGATAAAAGTACCGTTTTCTTTCCAAAAGAAATATATAATATGCTTGGGTTATTGTAAACTCGTCCCGTATGTAAACTCGTACACGATTTGAAAAGTTCCATACATTGAAAGTAAATTCGTCCCTCATAAAAAAATGTATATGTAAATTCGTCCCAAGTACATACATGGTATAGTAAACTCGTCCCCCCAAACAATGGAATTTTATTGGGTCTGGTGTCCGAACGAGCAGCTAGCATGTTAATCTAGAAGTGATAACACTTGTTTTCATGCGACAGGGTCACAGTAGAGATAGTCTATGCCTACAACAACAGGCTTATATAAAAATAGCATTGTAAATGAAAAATCAAAAATATATAAGACTAGTGGCTCCGTGAGCTGTAGACCTCGCGTTAAAAAGTAGCTTAAATTGTATGTTATTTAAAAACATAATAAATAAATAATAAATAAATAAATATTTGACAACATCACATACATTGCTCCAATCCCAAAGTAAGTAGCTATCGCACTTGTGCTATGGAAATCAGATACAACGGTGGTATGACACACACCCAGACCTGAGACAATATTGAAAAGTTCATTTTCTACATTGACCCAGCCGCGGATCGAACCCGGGACCTCAAGAGATAGTGACGCCTTGAAAACCGGCGTGCGAACCACTCGACCACGGAGGTCGTCAAAACAAATAGATATTCGTTTTTTCAACTAAAAAATATAATGTAAATAATATACCTACGCAGTCATAGGTTCTGTCCAAAGTCAGAACCTTATTTATTTTAAAATTTCGAATATTGGCCAGAAATGTTTTAATTTTTTAATTTTTGAGTCATTGAAGTAATAGAAAATACTCTACAAGTGAGGACCAATTTCTTAGGAATACGACAAAAGCATTCATAGTTCCAACCCAAATAGTTTCGTCACCACAAGATTAACACCTCAACAATGCAGCAAATTAGTCCAAGAGACAATCCTTTTGTTGACACCTCGGCCAAGATAAGATATTGCAGGTACACCACCGCGTGAGAAACAGGGGACGTGCTTACCGCTTTTGTCTATGGCTATAGCGTGATGATTTCATATAACCAATACTGTAGATAACTTTATCGATATGCAAACTTTTTTTACTTGAAGTGGCCGTTTTACTAGAAAATGTAATGTACTTAGATCGATAGGAGGAGCCGCTTGAAACAAATTGCGCTTTTCCTTGAGCGCACGGCGGTCCCACCCAGGCCAAACCAAATATTCAGTACCACTCAGTGGGTACTGACTACTGTGCCTGTGGCAGTTCCTAGATCAAACTAGTGAAAAACAAAAGACGGTTCTGTCTAGATTTCTAGAACACACAAAGGGTTTTTTTAAGAAATGTAGTTACCTATTTTTACCTGACTGCAAAGAAAGGGTTATGTTTTTCGCGCGTATCTTGTATGTAAGTATGTTTGTTTGTTTGTTTGTTGTATGTGTGTTTGTATGTAATATTCTTGATTACCTCGTATCTTTCAAACGGCTGAATGGATTTCTGTAATTAATATTTAATCTTGTTTCCATCTTTTCAGTCGACTTATCTTTTTATGCAGGATTGCAGGCGGGTTTTTTTATTAATGACGATTTGCTCATTTGTGAGCTAAACCGCCGGCAAGCCGACGAACTCGCGAGCCAAAGGTCTAAACCGCCATTGCAGCACTTAGAAGTCTGCGGACTTTTAGACCATAAGCATAACCACATGTGGTTGGACGTTTTTCTCATTTGGCAAACTGCTCATTAGACATTTTGCTCTATTGGACGTTCATCATCAAAATGGTTTTTTCTCTTCCCTTGGTCTTCATCTATCGCACTCAGGCAGCTGACGAAAAGCACTGACAGGTTTCTCGAAGGCGCTTGGACACCATTCGGTCATTTGAGACTCCGACTTCATAACTTTTGCTCAATACATTACCTCGGTGCTTACTATGTTTTATAAATAATAGAAGCTAGGCGAGTTACAGCTACGTAGTAGTTGCGCGTACGACGGTGATTGAATGCTAAATACTGCTACAATACTATTCGCTGCTCGCAAATTCAAGCTGACAGTCCATTGACAAGTGGCCGAGCCATTCTTGTAAATATATTCATTGATTGAGGTCCATTCATAAACACGACAATACTTTTACAACTCCACTGCTTCAATGGACTCCGCTGTCTCTCCTAATGTTTTTCTTCGTTTTCAACAAATAGTTTTAACGCCTGCGGTACTTTGTCTATGGTCAATTGGGTAATTTCTATTGTATCTGTGGGAACGGGCGCCTTCTTGTAGAAAAAAGTAAAAATGAATCCTTTTGTTGTAATCTGGAATGGTGCTTTTGTTTACAAGTAGCATTTACTATTGCTAGGGCCTCCGGGGTGGTATTCTCAGGTAGTGATTGCTGTTTCCCACGGTTAGTGTAAAAGTAGATATTATAACAAGTGAGTCAAGTGAACGCGTACTTTGACAACTTAAATATAAAATTAAATCTGATCAAAAATCAGTTTTATAGAATCACGAATCACGACTTATTTGAACGTAAAGTTGTTCGATATCGTTAAAAGCTGAGTTTTATCAAACTAGATCCAACCTTATCTAACTAGATCCAAAATATTTTGACTTGACTTACTTATGGCTTATGGGTATATGACTTTTAAGGTGTTGTTAAAACAAGTTTCAATCTTAATAGTAGGTACATCATGTCCTATGTAAAAACCCTGTCAGATCCTGAAACAGGTGATATTGTTGCTAAAACTAAACAACATTCTCCAAGGAACATGGGTTGAAACTTCGTAAAGAACTTTTTCAACTAAGCCGTCTAACTGGACTAACTATGTTGTTGCCTATAATCCTGTCACCCTGTTGTAATTATCTGGTAACGATATATTCAAGTTTGTAAATATCGTTACTTATGGCTGTTACAGCTGATAAGTTTCTTGCGCCCGTTCTTCTTGTTAGCTAAAAAAGTCTGGAACGGGTGGTAGGAAAATATAGAGTCTATATTTTCCTACCACCCGTTCCAGACTTTTCTGTTGAATCGTCTATATTATAGACGATTCAAAAGTACTTAATAATTAAGTTTATTTGAATTAAGCTTATTTGACTTTGACTAATAGGAAACGTTCGTTCAAACACCTCATTCCTCGAGCCATGTTTAAGGTGAACTTCCATCGCGTTTATTGATATTGTAATTCTATGCAAATCCGATGCGTTATTTACGCGACATTGACTCGATAGCTCCATAGTTTTAACCGCCTCTGTGGTCTAGTGGTTCGCCCACTCGTGTAAGACGCAGAGGTCCCGGGTTCGATTCCCAGTGGAAGTACAATTTGTACTACTATATAATAATATATATGTTACGGCTAATACCCGAAGTGCGGCTAAACCTAGTATTAGCCGGCTAAAACTAGGTGTAGCCGCTAGCTGTTGGCTAAAACTAGGTGTAGCCAATTTGCTCGTGGCTAATACTAGGTGTAGCCGGCTAAAACTAGGTGCAGCATGGGATATAAAGAATGTTTTTTCTGTTGTCTGTTAAAAAAAATAACCTCGAAATTTAAGGCTCACGCTCCGCTGCGCTTCGCGCTCGCCTTAAATTTCTAACCTAACCCGGGACCTACAGGAGTAAAGCAGATCGGTTACACCTAGTTTTAGCCAACAGCTATCGGCTACACCTAGTTTTAGCCGGCTAGAACTAGGTTTAGCTGCACTTCGGGTATTAGCCGTAACATATATATTTTTACATACTATAGTGGTGATACAAGACGGTTTTTTTTCCCAGTTTACCTTACTTTCTCGTGGCAGTATCATAGATATTGAATACTGCACTGACCAACATTTAAGCAAAATCAGAGATGATGATTATAAATTTCATGATAAAGACGAAAAAACAAACATTAAGGAGGTTTTATGACCGAAAGTAGCGCCGCGGTGAATTTTCTTTAATATTGTAATAGGAATGATGACTAATTAATAAAATAACGAAATACTAATAAAAAGCGTAAACATATCAACTTTTAGAGTAGCTTGTTTACCTCTTGGTTTTATATATTGCATATTATTTGTTTTATGACCCTTCAACGATGTGGACAAGTCCATTTAAAAACTATAAAAATTGTTAAAATAAATAATACATTGTAAAATTTATAGCAAATTTGTCTAAGAAACCATTATGGTAAACACAATATTTAATAAAAAAACTATTTAATAAATAACAAACTACTCAAGCGTGACGTCATAACTGAGTAGCCGACTAGCCGTTAGTATGGAGCGTTTTCGGGTGAGTCCAATTTTGTGCATTTCAAACTATGATATCTCGGGCAGTTTTCATGCTAGCGAAATAATTATTTTACCAATGTTTCTTTTTTTGAGAGGTAATTTATGTAACATAAAATAAAAAAATAGTCATCATGCCTATTCTAATACCTACACAATTTTAATAAAACTTAACGCGGAATTTTTAGAGCCCATAGTCTAGTATTTTTATTAACGGTATCGTTACATTCCCTCGTAATCTCTGCTAGAAGTAGACAGCAAAACTGCTAAAAGTGGCCGTTTTTGACTCATTTGCTATCTACTTTTAAGGATGACTACACAAGGGAATATATAGTGATACCTTCTAAAAATACTAGACAATGTGCCCTAAAAATTCAACGTAAAGTTGTATTAAAATCTTTTCTATTAAAAAGCCTTTGAGGGCATGAATTTCGGTGGTATAACCACCTTATAGAAAACATACTTCTGAATTTTATTTCACTGTAGGTTCTCCCATCTCCTACTGTTCTGTCCCCATTCGCAGCTCGTTTGCCTACGTGGCCACAATTAGTTGATATTGGCCTTTCCTCCGTCTCTTGACCCAAATGTGGCGCTGGTCCAAGTGGGTCGCGCCGTCTCCCGCGTCTCATGACCCCATTACCTGTCTGGTTGCGGGGCGACATGCCTAATTTATTACCACTTTCTGAGTGGATAAATATTTTTGTCGTTGATTATGCTTATGATTAATCAAACAAAAAAATCAAAGACTTAGGTAAAATGGTGGTAGCTAGCCAGGCGGACTTGAAATAGCCCCCTTCCACAAATCATCATATTGATATGGATCAAAACTGCTCTATGTTACAAAATAATGATATCACATCGCTAATTTTCAATAAAAATCTTGAGAACTTAAACGTTTACATGGAAAATTCTAAATCTAATCACATTTTACTTTTTAGCTTAGTCCTAAGGAATAGAGAAGCTTATGATTATTATATTAGCAACAAGCAGCCTTTCTATTGTCTAATTTAAAAATCTATCGCAATCGCTTTCAGGATGTAGCACATTGATGCTTCTTTTTGGCACAAATAAAAACTTACCAAAGAAATGCAGCAATGTGTCACATCCATCTGTCAAATGAAAGAAATTGCGATAGATTTAGAAATTACACAATTAGCCCCCAGGTTCTACTTTTAAATTACGAAACTTCTTGATAAAATAAAGCCAGAGTTCATATCATAATAAATAACAGCCATAAGGCAGCCTAGGCGCCGGCGCAGCTAGGACTAGGAACAGGATTCACCCACACACTTCCTGTGTTTTGGAGGAAGTGACGTCACGCGCGCTCTACTTCGCTCGTTGAATAGTATTAAATTGATCTAAGAAACAAATGAGGTAGGTACTTTATGTACCTACTTTGGTGAATAGACGAACATAAGTGTTAAAATTTTGGTTGGTGGTAGGGCTTAATAGGGAACATGCATAAGTCACCGATTTTAATAAATTTGAGCTTGATCGCTGCGGACACCTATAAAAACATGATTGAACAGAAAAATAATAAATAAAATATAATATTTTAGTTTTATCACACAGGTAAAAATAGCGAATTTTTTTTTCATTTTCTGATATAATGCACTTAACAGTCGGATAGAATATCGAATAAGAAATAATATTTTGTATGACACATATGTACTTAAACGCAATATTTAAGGAGATATTTGAAAATTCTTGGCTAGCTCCATAATAATGCGCCTGAATCGTGACATGAGTGACGTCACAAATGTTGACCGTTTTGTATAGAGCGTTTTCGGCGGGTGCAGCTGCGCGCTAACTTCAAGTGACTATATCACGAGAAAAAAACGCAAGAGAAAAGTTTTAATACTACAGTTGATTATCTCACGCATTATACTTTTGATTTTGATACAAAATCAAATTGATGCGTGTTCCCTATTCAAGTCTGGCTGGCTAGCTACCATTATTTTACGTCATAACAACAATTAAAAATTGTTGTGTTTTGGCAGTTAGACCCTAGAGGTAAGATATCCAGTTCCTCAGAGACGAGGATTTCGGGAGTAGTATGCTTCCACCTTCCCACTGAGGTGAAGGCCACTCACTTGACACACTGTCCCGTTGTGCGCTTCGAATATTCTTATCGCAGATGCTTCAATCAGGAATATTAAACACCAAAAATATATACAAGTTGTCACTTAATCTAGTAGTATTTGGTAAATACCCTAGCAGCGGCAGACAGCATGTAATCGCATTCAGTGAGTGGCCTCTTCGTGGCGCAACCTGACCGAGACTAACACCGTAACAGCCATAGCGGCTTGGAGCAGCCACAAGTGGCAACGGTTCGGGGTTTTTCTGGCGAGATTGCTAGTGACCTTTGCAGCTTAACTGGGCTTCGGCCGCGAACAAACGGGTAAACTGCTAAGTTATACAATCCTAGGTTACAGCTGCAGCTGTTGACATGAACGATAAATGACTTAAATGACAAGAGCTATTGTAATATGAGTCAATCAACTTTTGTTTGACTATCAGCCATTATTGATGTCCCCAATGCTGTGGCACAAGCCGTCCTTATGGGGGGAAAGGAGGACGGGCCATAAATGCGGATTGGTGAGTGTTAACGACTGCAAATGCACCCGGGACCAACGGCTTAACGTGCCTTCCGAAGCACGGAGAAGCTCGAGATAGTAAATTTTTGGTCAACCATACCATGACCGACCCTTGCGAACCTTGCTTAACCTCCGCAATCGCTGGGCCAGGCTCTAAACCACTGCGCCCCATCGAGCTCAATCAACTTTAAATTGTACATTCATGTTCAGGGTCGCATCTCTCCCAGGAGCTTCTTACTTTGCAACCTAGACGATGATATTTGATAACACCAAACATTCGTCCAAGCACCAAGCTAATGGCTATCTTATCTTGCCAACGTGGTCTGGTCCTAATATGCGATAGGTTGAAAATGAGCCTCTAGGCCGGCGGTATATTCGTAATACCAAAAGATGTTTACATTATTGCTTCAAAATTCTTTCCATAACATTCCAAAAAATAATCATCTTTATTATCGTTTTAGTTTTGCAAACGAGAGATTTTAAATAATGAGATTTTAAAACAAAACCTCAATTGTTTTAAACTTTTAGATTTTTTATGCATTCACAATGCTATTTTTATATTAAGATGATTGATATAATTGAAAAATATTAGAAAAAATCGACTCACCCGTAACAGCTCAGACGGGATCCCGTCTGAGCTGCTACGGGTGAGTGCAATCACCTCAATTGTTTTCATAAGTACCTAGGTACTTACTTAATCCGTGAAAATAGCGCAAGGCATAAAAAAAATTGATGTACACTTTGTTGATTGATTCTTAAAGTATGACTGTTGCGAAATAAATGAATTACAAAAATTTTAGAGAACGACTATTTTATTTTTGCCACCTACTTAGTTTAAATAATCGTTGGATTAGCTGACAAGACCCCCGCCATCTTTGTCGGCCGGCCATTTATCACTCGTCACTTTTGCGCGGGAAACGAGCCTAAGCAGGATACCACCGATTTACCTACGCTTCCTTCTATGATTCACGGAGATTTTGGCACGGGAAAATTGGGGACACAGTATAATTTTTATGGCACTTATTAGTTACAACAAGACGGGAACAGTTGATTAAATAGTGTGATTACCTATAAAGTATTATAAAGCACCTTAAGACTGTGCCTTAGCACCTTGACCCTTAGCACAAATAGCTTTCAAGAAAAATAAAAAACCCACGTTTAAAAGTTTTCGATTGAGCAATTCTCTATGGAAAATCTCATTTTGCGCCACAGACCATACAACAAGTACTTATTAGTGTTTTGCGCCAAAAATGCACGTAAAAGTAGGTATTCGATTGAGCAATTCTCTATGGTAAATCTTATTTTGCTTTTCGGTGATAAACGGCGCTGTATTTCCCATAGAAAACAACTCTATCGAATGTTTTTACGCTTAACTTTTTTTCGATAGCTGTTCGAGCTACAGGTACTGAAAACGAAATCTCCTCCCTCCTCTCTCAGTCCTTCCCTCGTAGTTTAGAATCGTGACTCCATGCAAGGTCATCTTGTACGAGGTGGTTCCACCAGCTGCGGTCCTCGGGTTGGCGCATCGCGACGTTCACTGAACAGAGATGATGTCAAGGTTATGAAAATAAACCCACCAAAAGTTTTCCATGGTAGGTAGGTAGAGATAGATTCCTACTGGAAAAATGTCTGTACTGAACCCCCCTACTCGCGACGGGAATTAAGGTTTTATTTTTATTTTTATTATTTATTTTTATTTTAGTTAGTACATTGAAAATGGTTGCCATGGTTTCCATTGTACTGTTTTGACGTTTACTCGATACCAACTCGATCTCAAAACCTCGTTCGTGTTTCGGTAGTAACCCCGGCTTCTGCCATTCAGGGATATTTTCAATTTTAATCAAGTTACGCTATTTACATAACTCTGCCAAAAATATGAATTAATCATAACTATAAATAAAGTTAGCATACCAAAACTTGTTTCAACTTGTTACCTATGATATCTCGAAACCAATATCTGCGCCAATAGAGAAGTATAAATAAAAACATAGCGTAATATTGTGTAAGTGGTACCTAACTACTTACCAAAATATTTATTTAGAGAGAAAATTCACAGACCTAAAAACCTTTTTCACAACAAACATTTATACTCGTAACAATATCTCGCCTTTGTGCCATATGCAAGAAAAGGTAATTCTCATAAGCCACGTGCAGAAAAAGCACGTGTGACGTCACAGCCATTACGGCGCGTGACGTCACCGATCCTTGTACGACGCTGCCCACGCGCGCGCACGCCAGAGCATTATCTCGCAATGAGTGGGACTCATACCTGGCTACTACACTCAAACTAATACCGAGACGTTTAGACTAATATTCAGACGCTTAACTGTTTCTACATTGTTTGTAAGAGTTTCATTTCTCCATTTGCTGGGGCAAAGGCATTCCTCATTTTCCTGGGCAGATCAAGACCCTAACCCACCGTACGAGCTCGATCTGATTACCATCGCTTTGTTGTTTCGTATGTCAAAACCACTCTCCATATGCGCATCCTAGAAACCTGGCAAGAAAGATACTCTGCAGCTATACAAGCATCCACAACCAAGCACTGGCTACCATCCCTAGAAGACTGCAAAGCCGCACGAACCACAATGAGCATCTCTTTTGCACTCACTCAAATTTTAACTGGCCACGGTTGCCATCGCGCTTCAAAATTACACCCGATGACTTATGTCCTTGTGACAATCAAACCACTCAAGACTTGCACCACCTTCTCGATGATTGCCCATTGTACAATCGTCTGGACCATACACTTTTTTGTCGAAACGTTAAAATTGATTCATTTTGAAATCATCAAAAAGGAGACCTCAGTCAACTTCTTTATCAAATACATCAACCACATTATAAACACGTTAACATTACTTGAAAAAAAGCAAAAAGACAATAAAAATAAATTAATCACAAATAAAATTTTCTCTTCTTCACGTCTCAAAGGAAACTCTTCAAACTCGGACGAAGATCTGTATCAAATCGCCTCAAAATCTAAAAGAAATAATTAAATAAACAACAGTGATATATAAACACAAAGTAAAAACAAATTATATTGAACAATAAAAACTGATTTGGCTGCAAACGCAGTCGGGGCCAACGACTTATTGTACCTGTATTACCTGTACCTTCCGAAATACGAAAACTCGATCTAAATACATAGTATATTTTTGGCCACCCATCCCTTGCGATAGCTGTTTAACTGACGCAATAGCAGGGCAAATGCGCCATATGCTTACCCACTGATACATCAAGCTCCTCCTCGAGATAATGATTATTTATTTATTTATTTATTTATTTATTAACCTTTATTGCCAACTAATTTATACAATCTAAAATTTATTACAAAAGCTATTTATTTATGATGTCGGCGTGTTTTGAAACACAAAGGCCTCCTCCAGCATTTTCCATTCTTGTCATAATTTAGCACTTCTACTGGGCCTTCTTCTTCTTCTAGCTACTAGCTGGCTTTGTTTTGAATCTAGGGGTCTACTCTGTTATGTCTCTTGTCCATTTGTTTTTCTTTTCTCTTAACATGTGACCCACCCATTTCCATTTGAGTTTTTTAGTTTTGAACACCACAGATAATGATTAGTAGATCACAAATAAGGTCCAAAATTAATAAATCCACGTTTCCAAACAACTGCCCATCACTGATAAAGTAATAATACATTTACAAATTAATCAATCACTCATATATATTTATTTTCCGGAGTGAAAAACCTGAAGATTCGGTTATTCTCTTATAAATAACAATATTATGGGTATCTAATCATGGGCTACCTTACCCTACTCTATCCTGAAAACGCCCCAATTGATTAGAAAAAAATTGCTAGTTAGCCAAAAATGAAAGAACTGTTCTTCGAAATCTTAGATTGATAATGACGTCATGATGATAAAAGTATTAAAAAGTTGACCGTTTGTGCCTCGATGGAGATCATATTTATAATGGAGATCAAAGTGACTTGTTCGAGATTTAAGTTGACTCATTAGGTAAGTACATTAATCTATAGATCGGCTACTTCAAGTAAAATAAATGATCAAAACTTAACAAAAAGTAAGTTAGACCATTTTAGGCGCAGTCGATTGATTTAACCCAAATGTGGAGATCATGAGGAATTGCCACATTTGCTAGATTTAGTCATTAGTGTCATTAGTAAGTAAATCGGCACAACTGCATGCCATATTTTATGAAAGTTGTATGAAATTATAATAGAACGAACACTATTAAATGCTTTGTGGCAATTTGGTTAAAGTCGTGACAGGTTGATAAAATATAAAAATAAATTAAAAATGTATTATATTCGATTCTAGTTATATAAGGAGTTATAATACGTATACCTGGGGCCACCACACTGCTCATTTCATTGCTCTATAAAAATGATAAAAACGAATTATGGACCAAAGGAATTATTTCGCACTGAAAATACCAAATAAAATTCCTTCAGCAGACTTAATTCACCTAGATGATTTTCTCCTATTCCACTAAGTTATAAAGCATGAAGAAACTGAAACATTTATTTGTTCTATTCTATTCCAGTCTAAATAGGATCGATAAGCCAAAACTTAAACCGATATTTTTTTCCTAAATTCTAAAACAACCACTATTATTTTGTTATCTAGGCATATCTAACTTCTATAAATGTTATAGCCGAATTTTATGGCGTAATCAAGAGGTCAGTTAGACATTGTCGCTACCGCTCCCGGCTAAATACGGCTCGAGACACTAGCATAATTTTCACATTACCGCCTCGTAAATTGATGGCCTCAGATTGTGTGTAAACAATAAGTGTAAAGTTTAACATAATATTCTACCATTGGCTCCGCAAAGCTGGAGACCACGCGTTTGTGACATTTTTGCATAATTGCCGAAATAACTATGATGTTCCCCATATCTCCAACATTTTGAAAAATTTCGAAAAACTGAATCGACAAAAAATGTCTCTACTTTCAGTTCGGGCAAAAAGGCTTTCGTGTCTTTTCGCGTTCCAGCTGTCCCGCTGTCCGTTTGTTCTCCTCTAGTCGCATTTCTCAACCGATTCTCGTGAAATTTTGTGAGCAGATGAATAAACTGACTGAACTCGATATATCAAGCAACAAATACACCCATTCATATTTACAAGTTAGATATTACACATTTACTGATCTGTTGTTTTACCATACATTTGTTGTTTCATTCATATTAATTCAAGTTAATATAAACAATAAATGATTCACAATGATAATTAGAAAAGTACGCAACACCATTACAATAATAAATAATTAATTTGTACAAGGATTTCCCTGACGTAATGGGTGCATCGCACGTTCGTCACTAAGTATAATGTTCACACAATATTGCTATATTTACGTGACATAGTTCACGTTTTACATAGGCTTCTTGTAGATAAATGGGTAAATTAGTTTCCGCAATTTATTTATACAACACAACTTTATGTAAGATAATAAAATACCCGACAAGTTCCCGTTAATGCGTCATTTCAGTAAATCAATTAATTTTCCTTTTTCCCAATAAACAAAAGTTCTAAGGACTATTAGGTAACACTATTTGCAAAAAATTTTGTCCATTATGGAAGTCCACATTCACATCAAATATATTGGATAATTCATCAGTTTTTTTTATACAATAAAATTAGATTTCTGTCAAAAGAAAAACCCTTTCGGCCGCCATGGCAACTGAGTTTCGCAACCAGTTGTGAAAAACCATATTGAGCATTCTTTGATCGAACCTTTTTTAAAGAGGCATAAAACACCCCAAAAATATGTTATGTGATAAGTTAAAATCGCGCTAAATTATTAATTGGAAGTACGATAAACATCAAAATGGTTTTGCCACTTTCCTGCAGTTATAAAACATTTTCATTTTTCTACTGGTCTACTTCTACTTTTCTCTATTTTCCAGTTTTTTATACCATCACTGTATACAAACTGTAGTCACTTTACAACTAAAGGTCGTCGTGTCGCCTTGATTTGTGTTCTACACTCGCAGGGCGCGTTCCTGTAAATTATTTTTTTGTGTTTACACCAGTACAGCTATCATACCTATTGATTTATTTATCAATTTTTTATTTTTTACATAAAAATAAAAATATTGAGTCTGTTATTATAGCTTACTTTCTTTTCCACTCTGTAATTTTTGTTTAGTATGATTCACATCACAAACCATAAACCTGCTAATAGGGTGCTGTTTTGGTAAATTCAATCGATATATATAATTCAGAATGGATAGTATTTCATTCCATGTCTTCTACGATATATTTCTACGAGTTCTCGTAGTCGTAAACTTGTAAAACTAGATGTAAACATTATTAATTTAAATCAATAACATTCCAAACGCTCATTCTAAAGTATTGTGACCTATTGTAGGTGTAAACAATGGATCGGTGTGATAGGTTCCAAACAATCACCGTTTGTCTAATTGTTTATAATTAACAACTATTGTCTGCATCCAGTAAACAGGTCGGCCTATTCGCGGAATTTGATTTAACCCTTATCTAAATAAAATTATAACTAAAGAAATTGTTCTGTTTTCACAATGGCATGGCATTTTGCATTTTCCAATGAAACTTGTTGAAAATTAAATAATAACAAAAAGTTATGATAGCAAATAACTTTTTCACCTCTCCAGCACGAAAAGGGTGCTTTTGGCGCGTAAAAACTCGCAGCAAAATCGATTTTTGCTGCGAGTGTGAGACAAAGTGCTTTTTTAATTTCTAACACCAACTTTTAAAATAATAAAGAAAAAACAAATAATGTGACAAGGATGACACTTGTAAAATTGATATGTAAGAAAAGGATAGATAGAGTGCTTTATGGTGTCATACACGGATTAAAAAGTAAAAAAATAATTCGAAATAAAGAGTATGGAGGTAATGAGGTCACATGTATGAAACAAATATGTAATAAGAAAAATTAATGAAGTTTATTAACAAATTATACCTATGTTTTATGATTAAGTATAAATAAATAAATAAGACGGAATATTAATGAATAAGAGAAAAACACAACGCAATGTAATCAAAACGACGGGAATCTACTTTACTGACTCTATGAATAAATTTTTTCAGCATAGGTTTGATTGAATTATTTTTGTGATAAATTACAAAAATGAATGCGTCCAACGATGAAGATAGTTGTCTAACTCCAAAAGAGTTAAGTGAACAAGTTTCTAATGCTAAATTAAGCTTTTTTACCAGGAAAGTCACGTGAAAATTTTCTAGCTGGTCGAGGTGAAAAGTTGAATGTTTTACACGAGACCAAAATGTTGTTCTGCCTCGTGCCTTTAAATCACTCACTATGCTCAGTAGTCTATATTAGAATCACTCGCTACGCTCGTGATTCAATTCTAGACTACTTCGCTAGTTCGTGATTTAAAGTCGCCACTCGCAGCACAATTTGATTTTGGTCACTTGTATAACAAATAACTATAGCTATGAAGTGAGAAAAGATTAACCTTGTTTGAGCCAAAATGAGGAGCATGGTGGCGCAGTGGTCAGCTCAGCGATTTTCGCAAGGGTCGGTCATGGGATGGGTGACCTAAAATTTATTATCTCGAGCTCCTCCGTGCTTCGGAGGGCACGTTAAGCCGTTTGTTCCGGCTACATTTGCAGTCGTTAACACCCACCAATCCGCATTGGGCCCGCGTGGTGGGTTATGGCCCATCCTCCTTATCCACCCATAAGGAAGGCCTGTGCCCCAGCAGTGGGGACATTAACAATGGCTGATGATGATGATGATGATGAGCCAAAATGTTTGGTTACCGAAAACTTATCCTTTTATCAACTTCCGGAAGCAAATATTTGCACACGTAACATAATTCCTGAAAATTTCGCTGAAACTTTTCAAATGTATTTAGCATTATTATTATTATTATTATTAATTCATTTATTTCGGAACGAAGTCCATAGATAGTGTTAGTAACAATTTACCTTAAAAACTAAGTTAGTAATTAGAATACAGATTTGATTTGAATTAAAGTAAAAATAAAATACATTAAATTAATCATACATTATTATTCATGCATTACCTTCGTTTTTCTGCTTTATAACCATTAAGTAGAATAAAAATTGTATGAAGTAAAGTGTGAAATAACTTGAAATGTAATATTTTCACATAAAAGTTAACAACGTGTTACAAAAAAACCCAAAGTCGAATATGGTAGGTAGATAGGGACCATCAAACTAAATAACTTTTACTATGGAACCAACTCTGAAATCGCGAATAAAATCAGCTATTTCATACAACTAATAACTAAAATAATTATCAAAATGTATGAAACAGCGGATTTATATCGCGATTTCTGAGTTTAGGGGTTTTTTGTAACACGTTGTATAAAAACACACATAGGTACCAATGGAAAATCGCGATAATTCAATTGAATTTATATCCGTAACTTAACTTATTTTTTTGTAATGCGAATTTTTAAGGTTCCTTAGTCAAGTCAACAAGGAACCCTTCTCTTATATTTTCATCATGTTCGTCTTACTTACGTACTTTACGTACCGTAAGTTAGGTTCTATTTGAAAATGGAATAGAATTTCCATAAAAATATTTATCAAGTAAATTAATTGGAATGGAAGTTAACGGGAACTAGATAGGAAAAGATTTTTTTTAAACAGAGCTACCAGAAGTGAGTCAATGTGTTAACACCATAAACCTATTGGTTCGTTTCGTACATAAAACCCGTGAAAGCTTTCGCCATGGGACCAGTGACCACCAGTAATTGGCGATCTGCGATAAATATCGCCGTGACACGGAACTCCTGGTATCGGAGCAGTCACGCGATACCAGATAGAAATGATACTGTTTATCAAACAAACTATGTATTTATATTATGATTTAGACGAGAGAGCTCTCCATATGAAGAAATTCTTTTATGACAGAAGTTATTAAACTGTTTCTATGAATATTTCAAACATTAAAGATGAAACAAATAATTTATTTAAAGAAATATGAATTTTCATATTAAATACACCTGTACCAAGATACAATCGCTCTCACATAACAAAATCTTTATTACTAACTAGCTGTGGCACTCGGTTTCGCTAAGGGAGCGGCGAAACTTGGAGCCCTTCTATCTTCAAAAGCACGCGCCCTTCAGCTAAAAACGGGAACATTCTTCATAGATGGGGGATAGATGGCAACAGGCTACCACACCACACCCATCTCCCTTGACCGAACCGTGACTTTTCTGAGTTTTAGCCGAACTTTACTCTTCTTTTGACAGGAAGTCCTACAAATATTTTAATGCGCTTTTAATCAAAGAAAAATCGTAACTCTACCTAAATTTTTGTATAAATGTTTATTATTTGCGATAAATAAGTTAGCTTAGTTATAGCAACAAGGAATATCAGGTTAAATGTACTTAAATTCAATCAATAGTACTTTAATTAATTAGGGAATTTACTCGTACCTACCTACCATAAGTACTCGTAACACAAACCACAATATACGTAATTTCATTCATTCATTACCCGATTACGTAGTTATAGTAGACATGGGCGCCGCGCCGGCGCGGCGCCGCCTTGAGTTACCGGCACGCCGCCGCCGCCGCCGTCTCTGCCGCGCGGCGTGGATTTTTGGCCAAAAAAAAATTATTGTCGAAAGTTTTACTATTTAATGTCAGTTTTTTGACGAGAGTTATTTCCGTAACTTACCAAATGATGCTGCCCTGTATGGGCTGTATTATTGGGCGGTATTCAACGAAAATCACTTTTTCTAAAAAGTTGGACTTATCGAAGTGGACTGTGTTTGTACTATCTAGCACAAACCTAATGGTCATAAACTTCGAGTGTTGTGTTCCCAATAGATATTTCTTGGTTTCTTGTAAAGCACTACTTAATATTTGAGCGCTGTGTTCAAATCCTCCAAGATCTCGCAAGAACTTAAACATCGGCAAACCGAAGGTGTGTTAAGTAATTTACAGTTCTTTTCCAGTCCAGCCGAATACAGAAACTTTAAAATATTGTAGTGGTGCATAGTTTCAGAGAAAAAACTTACCCTTGTCGCGATAGATGGGAATTGAACTCTGGTTTTGATTTTTTTGTAATTTTAACCGAAGTAAGTATTGCTATTTTTAAGGACCCTGACACAGCACTTTGTAGTTGGCACTTTTGAAGAAACTGCAGCACCCTTCGCTTCGATCAAGGCATGGGCCTTGATCGAAGCGAAGGCTTTTATAGTCCTCGAATGCTAAGTAAAATGGCGATTCTCCTCAGAATTCTGTATGTTTTTTTACGTCTGGAAAATGCTTTATGCATGTCCCAGCTTCGGGAGATGGCTAAAGCCTGAAGGTCACTGGGACCTACCATATTGTGGTACGGTATACCTGAAAAATCAGTCAATGTCCTTTTGAATAGCCTTGGAACAATGCTTTATCGAACCATCTACGTCATCTGACTACAAATTACTCAAAGTAGCATTGGCAACTGGTGGAGCCACGAGAATCGTTGCGCACACTACCGTGACTATCCACCCACGTTCGTTCGAAGTCTGTTCGTCTGTCTGGGAAGGCAAAGTGTGCCCTGGCACACGACACGTGGGAGACCCTAAGTGAGGGGAAAACTGTGCAGGTACAGGTCTTTCAAATTCTCAGCTACAAGAACCACATGATCGGCAAACTGTTATACACCAATATATCAGTAGAGTTTTCCAACGCATTCCCTGCTGGCTTCCCGGAGAAAGCGACGGTCGTAAAACGAACCTTCTCGACCAATCCCTATACGACCTGCCGTAGCGTATATACTATACGGTAGATATGGTCAATAACCAATCTTTTCGGCAATCAGCTTATTCAAGAAGTTGGTTGGAAGTAGGAAGTCGTCAAACCCGCGAGTGATACGATTAATTTATACAAATCGTATCACTCTTGCAGATGTGGCTCAGACAAAATGAGTGAGATCTATTAGTTCTTCAAGAGTCCCACAACAGAATCGCCTGACCTGTTAGGTACATGTATTAGGCACAGTCTTATTTATAATTATAATACAGTGCCTTAGGCTTAGGCCTTCTATCCTCAAGGGTGAAGGAATTTAAAACTTCTGGAGAGCGTTTAAGCATACGGCTTGTTTTCATATTTTTTTGTCATTTTTGGCATCCTTGCCGCCCTGTTACTGTTTAGTTGCTTAAGCAGTACTAATCACATACAGGCTGACGTCCGGGATATTTTTGGAGTGTTAAATCTGGTAAGCTTGTTTCTGGGCTGAAGTCTTTAGGCCTTCCTTTAGATCAGGTGTGGCGTTTCTGCATCTTACAGAGATCTAATAAAATCATGCAGCGTTATCTAAAGCCATATAACTATTCATGTCAATTAAGCTTTAAAAAAATCCACGCCGCCGGCGCTGCGCCGCCGCCGACCTAAAATTGTCAGTTCGCCGCCGCCGCAATTTTTTAACGCGGCGCCCATGTCTAAGTTATAGTTTTTCCTTTTAGGATAAATAAATTAATAATTATACAATAATACCGAAACTAATTATCCAGATTCAATTAAAAGAGGACAAATAATGTAACAAAACAGGATTTAAATTATTTATAGAAACGTTTGTATCTACATTTGTTTTGTAGTATACCATTAAGCACTGATTTAAGCCAATGTCCATGTATCTAATAAAATAAAATATTGTGTAAGTATGCTTAAATGCACTTTAAATGTAAATTAATACCTTAAAAAAACTAATAAATAAATCACTAGTTAGTAAAATAAGGAATGAAATAAATGGCGCTCCATTTCAGGAAATTTAAGTATAAACCTCTATTGAAAGTAAATTTTACAAAAACGTCGTTTCTGGCGAGACAGTGGCGTTTTTCGTCGTAGGTTCTATCTAACCTAACCAATTTGACATCTCTTTTACACTTTTCTAATTATAATAAATTAATCGAATTAGTATAACTGCTTACGAGTTGCATTAATGTCAGGGAGCACAGATTATATAAATTGCAAGTTGATAAGCGGCGGTTCTTCCGCGTGAGCGTTTATCAGCAGCCGGCAGACAGCACAATGGCTCCCACGACTGGGATCCCACGTCCAGTCTGGATCCACCATCGTGATCCAAATGCATTAAAAATCCAAGAATCCACCGTTAATTAGGATTACGATCCTTTGTTTTTGAACTGAGGCGCCTGTAAGTAAATTGAATTGTATTTTGTAACTTTTGTAACTTTGTAACGAAGATTATCATCTGCCTGACTCGCGTAAGTATAAGTAATTTCTTTTTCTGACTGCTTGGTTTGCTTAAAACTGACTGAATTTAGTGAAAGACAAGTTTAGCCAACTTTATAAGTACCTGGGTATTAATTTTGAGTGATAACTACATACTTTGAAAAAACTATCTATTTTTAGATCCGAACTGAAACTTTCACAATGAAGCCGTGATTTTAACTTGCTACCTACCTACATAAAGAAATTATTAGAATTGTTCTACCGCAATTATTTCACGTGGTAGTTATCATTATTACCTACATCATTTTTCATTTTCTATTTATCTAAGTTAATCACCACTCGCTCGGCCTTAAAAAGCTTTGTTTCAAGTAAATCTAGTCTACAACTTGACTTCAAGGACTAACTTACATAATAGATGAAGATTTAGTGGCCATGATTTATAGCTCAGCCTTTCACGAACTTCTAACAACCCTTACAAAGAAATCAATGCCGGAAAATTGGCACAAATTACGCGCCATTGTTCCTTAATTTCACCCGCCATATATCACATGATCACACCGATTACGTGATCAAATACGATATTACTTCGATAGGTCACGTCGTAAAAAGTACTTTGAACATCAACGAGTTTTCATTTACCTCCACTACTACTCTTATTTTAACGAAATTAGGACGAAAATGTGTTTTTATCAACGCATTTTCAATTAAGTAACGATACGAAGACAGATATAAACTTGCAGTTTGAAAAGTTTCTTTTGTTTTTAATTTTCATTGAAACTAAGTTTAAAATTGACTGACTCAACTGGCTGGTAAGTTTGCTGGTTAATCAAGAGTCCTGGATGGCACTCGATGACGAGAGCAGGTGACACGTGCACCATTTTTTAAGTGGCCACCCCGCGTTTTCGACTGGTTTTAGCGAAAAGTGGTAAAGTGTATAGAGCAACGAAACTCTCAGACAAGACAGAGTTCTCTGAAATATTTCAGTACCTATGTATTTAAATATTACAAAAAATGTAGAGCCTTCTCGACATATCAGGTTATTCAACCTTGCGTTATTAAAATCCTCTACATAAACGTTTTTTTAAAACACTTTGGCATATTTCTGTGTTCATTTCTTGACGGTGGTGTCTAGATATCTGGTAAAAAGAAAGTGCGAAATATTTATTAATGTAAAGAAAAGAAGTGGGTTCTTTGTTTTAAGTTTGCTTCATTTTCATCACATTTTCCGATTTCTTTTCTGGGCTATCTTCGGCATGAAGTGTTTAGAGATTAGAGATGTTAGCTTAGGTCCTAAAGTTTCAAGACTGATATTTCCTTTCAAACGGTATATTAATCAAAATCGTCTAACTCAGTCGCAAGATTAATTATTTCTGAATTCTTTCGTTTCGTCACACCACCTGTTATGCCCAAAACAAATACAAAATAATTATGGTATTAAACCAGTAAATGTGGTGATGGTGACATAATCTATGGGCGGCGGTTTTTGCCGCGCGCACGTGCCGCCATCTGGCGCAGGAAGCGGCACTCGACTGGAAGATGGGTTTCCAGCCCGCGACAGTCCGTCACGGACCGTCACAGGTGCACTTGCTAAAAAAAGCTCGTCAAAAACATTGATGGTTATCAGAGGTATAAGTGGCCCAAATAAGGCCGTATCAAAGTTTCTTAGGGATCCTGAAGTAAGTAAACTAATTTTCCAACACATATCGTCTCTATTACTGGTCTATATATATGGCCTAGAATAGGAAAAGTTTTAGTCTAGTGAAGAGTTGTACTTAGTATAGTTCGGATCACGAAAGATGACCACAAAATGGCGCCCATCTTCGCAACTTAACTCATAAAGAAAAGGCTTTAGACAAAATAATACTTCGTATTCATATAGATATATCGATATTATTTAAATATATGAAATATTACTTTGTCAAAAGTCTTTTCTTCATGAGTTATGACGCGAAGATGGGAGCTATTTGTGGTCATCTTTCGTGATTCGAACTATACTATCAGAATTTTCGTGGAAAATGGCTATGATTCTATTTAAAGATGGATTTATGGCATAAGTACCTAGGTAGATTGAAGTCAAAGCAATGTATTCTGTGGTCAAAGCAAAGACACATACATCAGGTCGGAGATATGGATCTACGAATGAACTCTACAAAGTAATTTGAATTTATTTTATTTTCTTGCAAGTTTTACAAAAGCTTAAAGAGATCACCAGTTGCAGAGTTTTTAAGCTCAATAGCGCCCGACGTTAGAACCTCGCTTTATGCCTGTATTCGTATATATAAGTAATCAATTTAATTTGATAAACCAGCTACGCCGTAACGTAGCTGAGAAGAGAGACAAGCAAATAAATAACACCGTAAAGAAACGTGCGTCTCGAAGCTGTCCCATTCGCACCAACGCTGCGGAAACGAGACAGCGACCGAGATGCCGAAGATGACTTACCAAGCGTAATAGGCCGCGGTCACAGGAAGATTTTCGCGAAGGTAATGACAAGTGGGCTGAACACGTAGGCACTAATTGGACGCAATGACCACTGGCCGGGCCATAAACGACCCACGGCGTGGGCTGAGCGACGCTACGTCTAAACAGGCGACCAACTCGCTGACCCCTGCAGCCCAGCACGACCTCTCCCTGCCTCCCCATACGTCTAGAGGCTGCGAGCGGAGTGGTAGCTCTCGGTAAGCTGGTCGGCGACTGGCGAAGCTATGGCGCTCAAACGATTGTCTGAGTTGACGTTTTCATTCACAGGGTTTTGCTGACGACTCGTAGCTTCCACTATCTAATTGTAGTTGAAAGTACATATCTACTTTCGCTTTACATAGCTACACTAATGCTGCCTGTCGGATTACCTACCAGTTAAACTAATTTTCTTAACAATGCATGCAGCCCGTCGCTTGTACCTACGTGATTGAGTGTGTGATGCCACCATCTGATCATAAATTGTGAAATCTATAAACGCGTAATTGAATTACCTACTAACGGATTTCTGATCCGATTACGTCATAGGCTAAGTAATGCCTGACCTAATAAAATGCATCATTGTACCCAAAGAGAATGTAAAAAACCTACTGAATGAATAGAATGTACCTATAACAAAGTTATTTGGAAGTAGGTACATAGTTGTCTATTCTTATTACATCTTTATGACTTAAGTTTCAATAATACTAACTCCTGTCTAGTTTAACGGATATCTATAGGATAGGGAGGACGTTACAAAAGTAAATATTCCATCTTACCACAAGTTCTTAGATTATAAGTAACATAGGCAGGTCTTGTTAATGACTGATGGTAGTAAACTGGTTATTGGTACTGGTAAGATCAGTTGGCCACAGTTTAGTTCGTAAGCCACAGTTGGAAAACATCGCCTTCCTATGAAAATCAATACTGAATCACCCCTTGAAGCGTTTCAACTCAAGATTATCGTGTTGTTCATGCATGAATTGAATATTAATCATAGATCGATCATCTTTCAAAAATACAATTGATTCAGTCGATGTTTCGTAGCAAAAGGCACCGCCACAATCCCACATCCCATGTAAAAATTGATGAGCTAAGAACCCCGAAAACGGCATTTAGTACAAACGCAGCGGTATCTATTTCTGACGTTGTCCATCCATCGGGAGCCGTGATACAGAGCTATTCCGGGCGGGGCAGGTTTTCGGGGAATGTCAACAAACGCGCAGCGACTCATTCAATGAACTCTCCGTAGCTTCGCCGGTGGCGGACCGGTCCGCTCAGTATTCATAAAAATTATGCTCCCAACAACACTCAATGGGCTGCCGTGGCGTCTCCTTCATGTTTTGTTGCGCCTTCACTTTTTCCGAGCTCTTTCATACCGACGGGACACGCACTTCGGTATCGCATTAAAGCTCGCCCGTCTACAGAATCGGGCACATTATCAGACTTTCTTTCGCGTGCCGACTTTATTACTGCGTTGTAACAAGCCAATTTCACAGCGAAATTAATTGTAACTAAATGTTTTAAAACAATTTTAATCGAGGCAGGTGCGAGTTGTTGCACAAGTTTACGAAAATCATTTAGTGGGAGGCTTGGGGTCGTGACGTTTGTTGACCTCGAAGCGCTTCCCGATCGCTGCTCGACTTGATTACAGACCAATATCATAACAATAACTACTCATGCGCAGGTACATACAACAGAAAACCTGCTAGTCTTTCAAAAGTAGTTCAAGTTTATTATAATTAGCGTTTTTAAGTGCGTTAAGGGCACTGCTGTGAACATTTTTTTTTCTCATATTCATTTCGTTCTCGTCATATAGATTTCATTTAAAAGGTAATCTTTAGCTGTATGACTAATATGATCGCCTACTAGTGCCAAAGTGGTGTAATAACATTAAGGTGTTGTGTAATAAATTGAAAAACAGTAGTAAGGATTTAGTTTCGTATAATTTTCTTTTAACAAATGATCAATAGAAAACTGTATAATTAACAATGTAGCGTCTTAACAGATAGTTCAAAATTATTAGCGATGTAGGTAATATTTTACAAATACTTTGGAATGTTCATATAAACAATCTCATATGAATCAAATAAATATACAACATGGGACTACACGTCTGTCACTGATACAACAGTCTCGTTACCAGATCTGTGGCAATACAACGCGCAGGGGCTTCGGTCGGTGCCATCACATAGTCAACACCTAAAATGCCATAGGTATGGTCGGATACGGTCTACAATAAAAGTACACCGACCTCAACCCCCAGTCAAAATCTGTGATGTCACAGCCTGATTATTAACATGTTTGCTATTTTTTTGTGGCTCTACACAATATAATGCTGACAGAAACCATGACATATTAAAAACAGAAAAAATCAAGCAATAAAAAAATTAAGTTGATATATTTTCTAGTCACATTTATGCTACAGATATATAATTTAACAGCAAGATTGGCATTATTATTAGGTATTTTATTTAAATATTTAATCATGCCTATATTAGGGTCGACAGTTCACTGTCAGCTCACATTGTGTAGAACGATTTTACACCATCCAATGTTAAATTTCAATTTTTACAAGATACATAATTGAGATTCATTATGAGATTACTTAGGGTATAGTATACGCAAGGCCATGCTTAGCAGGGTAAAATGAAAATGCAACCGTTAACCGCGAAGTTAGGCGCTGGATGCGACAGATCAAAATTAACTAAATATAGCAGTCAATAAATAAACGATCATAAATATCTAATAAATACCTACACAGGCTATATTTACAAAAAAAAGCCATTCAATAAGGGCACATTTTCAGCCTTCAAACAAATATAATACAGGAATATCCCATCGGGATAACAGGTATAAATTAAAAAAATAAAGTAAAGCTGCCGGCTTAAGACTTGTTACAAAATAATACTGACACCAGTAAATTCTCTACCGCAAGATGGAATGTGCAGGCATTCGCCTGGAACGGCTGTAGGAACCAACTGCGCTACTCGCTGCCTTACACACAATACAAATTCATCACAATTCTATTTTTTATAGAATGGAATACTAATAAATACAATTACCATAGATTCGATAATCTAAATAGTATAAGTGCAGGTGATTAAACACCCACAGAGCACACAAGGTGCGTCCAACGATACAACAAATAACGGGCAGCATGCACACCAGACAGCCCGCCGCTGCCTCTGTCCTCCGAGCCGCGGGCCAAAGAGACACGTCTTCATTCTGCCTATTTATCTCTCAAAATAGTTAAATCGAAGACTTGCCTCATTCACCCACAAGAGCAGCCCGGCATGTCACCGACACAGTGTCAACAACAATAACATAACAGCTCTACTAGAAGCGAGTAGCATTAGGTACACAGTCAACTATCTCACACATCCATTATACACCGAGTATGAACAAATACAGATTCACAAACTGAACACTGGGAGGAGACTAAAATTTATTATCCACTGTGGAATCGTAACTTCCAAAGGTTTCTGATCAGTATATACAAAAGAAATTCCCTCGAAATAAATTATAAGATTCATAAAATAATTATCACATAAATTTTTCTTATATCATCTGTTCTCTCGACATAACTTAACACATAATCTATCTATATGTACACAGTTACGATATAAACAAGGGGGACACATCGTCCGGTGGCGAGCACAGTCCGTCCGTGGGCACAGGCACTCGAGCACGAGCACTACACTAGTGGAGAGTGGCGGGGGGCGCCTTGCAGAGCTGCACGCGGCCCTGCGGCGCCGCCACCGCCACCAGCTGCACCTGGCCGCGCTCCTCCGAGAAGGGCGGCGCCTTCGCCCGCCGGTGCAGCCGCACCCACGCGCCGAAGCAGACTAGAATCGCCAGGAACACGGCCACAGTCGCGCCGCCGGCGATCGACGCGGTCTCCATCATCAGCTGTCGACTCGTCAACACGTAGGAATCGTCCAGGTCCTTGAATTCACAACGCTGCCCCACGAACCCACTCCGGCACTCGCAGTTGTAAATCGGACTATCCGAGATCACCACCGTGAAACACACACCGCCGTTCAGGCAGTAGTACTCGGAGTAGTCCGGTGCACACTTGAACGTGGGGAAGGTGACGTTGAGCCGCGGCTGGGGCTGCGGCTGCGGCTGGGGCCGCTGCGGCCTCGCGGGCCGCGCCGGCCGCTTCGAGATCGAGCTCGAGCAGGCGCCGGCCAGAGCCCAGGCGGCCGACACCACCGCCCACCAAACTACCAACGATTGCATTTTCCGCACGATCCGGAGGGTCGGCGCTCGCGGGACGTGCACGATTTTGACATTGGACGGTGACTTAAACGAAATCCGAGAGGCGATGACATGACCGCTTTCGAATTTCGAACTGGAACCCTTCGTTCGCGTCCGCGTCGGCTGTCCGCCCAGACATGTTTCCTGTGTTAACTTTTTTTACGTCGACGATCACTCGCTCATGACGGAGGCGCGGTTTCTACAGGCGCCCGAGATGTCGCATCGATCCCTCCGTGAACATGTCGAAAGTGAAACACTGAACACGATTTGAAAACTTAGATAGTCGTGATTCACGATTATTTACGGAGCACATACACACAATGTCCCGTTCGAAACGATACACACAAAATGGTGCTGAGTGAACCGCGATCGCACCACCGCACTCGTTGAGTTGTCTATGCGCGACTGACGGAGGGCGTCTACTACATCCGCCATCTGCCGACTAGAATGAATGCAATGCGGTGAACTCGCCATCATGCGGCTGTGTGCGTCCGGTGTAATTGTACGCATGGGGATTTACACCAGTGTGCGCCATTCTTTGCCTGTATGAGTAAACCTTTTTTTTTCCTTGTGGATTATCAAGCAAGCAAGGTATATGAAGGCACGTATTTTTTGTCACCATAGGTTCCTTGGTACTTATAAAAACCATACTCTACTACTCTATAAACTACCTAATTACTTCAGCAGTTTGCAAAACTATATTAAGTACTTATTAATTATTGTTTGATTGATTATTACTTATTCGTTATGTTATTGTGCTTGGGTTGGGTTGGTAGTTACATAGGTGTTTAAATAATGTTAGAACTTATTGACAAGTAACACTTTTATACATAATTAAATCTTTCAATGGATAACATTGTAAACTATTTGCTCAGAATGAAAAGTTTCTAACGAACTTGATTTATTTCAATAAACAGGTAGATAAGTCATTGGTATCTAGAAGTTATTGTTATTCAATCCATCTCTTAACTACCTACTCTAAATTTATTTTTTAATTTAAATGTAATCAACTCACTTATTATTTTTCTGTGATATTTGCTGTGATGCAGATAAGTAGCCTCATAATCAGAAATTTTGTACACCTACACTCAGCCACAACATTAAACATTTATAAGAATCAGATGGATGCCTAAAATTCCTATTTCTGTATTTTCTGTTTTTTATAATGGCGGGTCCATAGCGCGTGTTTTGCTCTATACAATCAACAAAAACATCTCAACATGCAACAAAATCGTCTACACAAAACATTGTTTTGCGAAACATTTTTGTGTAGAGCTAGAGAGACAATGTTTTTACTTTCCATGCCTGGTGGAAAACACGTACACAATAGTTATTTGTTATACAAGTGACCAAAATCAATAATTATTTGTGCTGCGAGGGCCGACTTTAAATCACGAACTAGCCTTCGCTAGTTCATGATTTAAAGTCGGAATTGAATCAAGAAATCTAGAATTGAATCACGAGCGTAGCGAGTGATTCTAATATAGCCTACTGAGCACAGTGAGTGATTTAAAGGCACGAGGCAGAACTAAATTTTGGTCTCGTGTAAAACACACAACTTTTCTCCTCTACCAGCGAGAAAATTATCACATGACTTTCCTAGTAAAAAGCTTAATTCAGCATTAGAAACTTGTTCACTAAACTCTTTTGGAGTTAGACAACTAGCTTCATTGTTGGACGTATTCATTTTTGTAATTTTATCACAAAAATAGTTCGATCAAACATGCTGAAAAATTTTATTCATTAAGTCAGTAAAGTAGATTCCCGTCTTTTTGATTACATTACGTTGTGTTTTTCTCTTATTCATTCATATCCCATCTTATTAATTATTTATTTATAATCATAAAACATATATTTTGTTAATAAATTTTATTAATTTTTCTAATTTCATATTTGTTTCATAGATAAATCGATCTTCTATTTTTAATTCTTGATAAATGTTAAAATTTTGCGACTGTAAATAGGGTCTAACTTTAAAGCGACGCTTTTTTCTAGTGCTAACATAAAATGCTAAACTGGCAACACTGAAGTTTTGTCTACACAAACCACGCAATCGATGTGAAAGGCGTGTGTAGAGAAACATATTTCGGAAACAAAGTTTTGTGTACGTATGTGTTTTTGTTCAATATTTTCTAAAAAAGACGCAGTGGACCTGGCTTTATTTAGTATTTTGATGATTCCAGCAAACTAATCGCTAAGTCATTGGTCACCATAATGTACTCTATGGTGAGCTATGAGTCATCGACTCAGGCTTACCGCCTGGAATGCATCCAATGTCAAAGTGTTGTCATGTGCGTGTCATGTCATGTCAGAGTCAGACTGTCAGTGTTTCTCTCTCTATCTCTAGTTCTCTACCTAATCTGTGCTGTGCGTGCGCTTTTTCATGTTTTTGTTTATTGATTTGGGATTGAGATTGTGTATTAATTTCTCTTGGTGTATTAAAATAATCCGTTAGACGGATGATACGGGGTTCTACCGACGTAAAACTAAGTTTAGTTAAACTTTAAAATGTCCGAATCATCTAAATCAAAGTCTTCTTTGAACCTGAACCCTGCGCCCGCTTTACAATGTAAAGATCTTCATGAATATCTAAAAAGTAGATCACCACAGTTTTTAGAAACATTATACAACTACCCAACGATATGTTTAGCAGTTTATCGGTAAGTTGTCTCACTTTAGTTACAAGCAATCTTACTTAAAAATTACAACCAATTTTTGAGGTTATGTTTTCTATTTGACCATTTGTGAGACTATTTACGACCAAACTAGAATATTATTCTCCTGCCGACTCCACACGTTGGCCACAATATTGGCAAATTCATCGTATGTTGCCGGTTTTGCACCAAATGTTTCAAAGAGGTTCAAAAGCATCAACGAACGAACGATACATTGGCCAACCTGTGGAGCCGACATATCGCGAAGGCCTTAGCATGATGAAAAATCTTATTTTTTTATTATTTTAAGTTCCTCATTATTTTTAGTGAGCTGCCAGAGCTTGCTCGTCATTTCGTGATTCGCCTCCTGTTTGTAGAGCAGCCAGTCCCACAGGCAGTCGTTACGTCCTGGGTGTCTCAGACCTATGCTAGGTAAGTAAGAAAACCCTACATATAGTAGGTATATTACATTTTATAATCAAACTAGTGACCGCCCACGACTTGTCTGTATGGACAGTTATTTTTTAATCCCTCAGGAACTGTGTTTTTGCTATCCCTTGGGAACAATACTTTTTTGGGGATAAAAGGTACCCTATGTCCTTCTCTGTACCCCTGACAATGTGTATGCAAAATTTCATGATGATCAGTTCAGTAGCTAAGACGTGAAGGTGTAACAAATAAACAAACAGACTTTCTCATTTATATTATAGTAGCGGCCGCCCGCGGTTTCACCCGCATGGTTCCCATTCCCGTGGGAATATCGAGATAAAAAGTATCCTATGTTTTAATCTAGGCTATCTACTATCTGTGTGCCAAATTTCAACCAAATCCGTTCAGTAGTTTTTGCGTGATTGAGGAACAAACATCCAAACATCCAAACCCACAAACTTTCACATTTATAATATTAGTAGGACTAAGGATTAATGCATTTGCATAGTGGACTAGATTAAATTCTGATTCCATGAATATTAATCAGAGGTCGGTCACTACCGGTCATGCCAGGTCCGCATTGAAGTAACATACCTAATAAGGGGCCGCTTAATAAATTGTATCGTGACAGTGAGGGAGGGCTACTATCTATTGCCTTTGTTTATTTTCTCAAAATAACAAAGAATTTTCACCTCAACCTCAAATTTTAGGTGCTAATAAACTAAAGAAATATATTAAAATACGTAAATTAATTAAAAAAACAGGAAAACTGATTAGAAAAAATAATTGTTTTTCTAAAAACATTTCTTAAAGAAAAGAACGAATTAGCCTCTTGGATTCATTGGAAATTTATAGTAGTAAATTAACTGAAAGCAGGCAAATGTATGACCGGGACACTAACAAATTGCAATTAAAAATCATCCAGTTGCATGAGTCACTTGAACTTGTGCAAAAGAAGTACTCTCTTGCGCAGAAACAAATTGATGAGCACATCAAATCTGCCACAGAGTTAGTGGAACTCTGCAATTACAATGCGGACCGGTATGACTCTTTAGTAAATAGTCAACTTATTGTTGAACCTTCAGTTCTTCAGAATAATGATTCTGATGTAAATGAAATTAGCCAATCTACACAGAGCCCCTGTCATTCATCATCCTGCATAGAAACATTACAAAGTAGCTATAGTAAATGAACTTTCAAACCAGCATTATCTTGTAACTCAAAGGCGTAGCTTCTATGACATTCACAAGTGCTTGTAACAGCCTAGACTGAATAAATTATTTTTTAATTGAATTGAATTCATTATTATAAATATTAGATTAGAACTTGCAAAATACAGATTAAAAAGAGGCCCCAATACAGACAAATTGTGAACCAGACAACCTGCGAAACACTCCCCAAATCATTTCACTTATAGGGGGATCTGGAATGAATGGCAGATTCTGATGTCTGATAA
Source organism: Agriphila tristella (assembly GCA_928269145.1). Taxonomy (NCBI): domain Eukaryota; kingdom Metazoa; phylum Arthropoda; class Insecta; order Lepidoptera; family Crambidae; genus Agriphila; species Agriphila tristella. The sequence continues at coordinate 59,589,084 of OV743430.1, read as the reverse complement.
TAATTGACTTGAATTGTATTTAGGGAGCAGAGTAAAGCTTGTGAGGCGTTGTCGGAGTTGTCGGTGTGGCAGGAGGCCCCCATACCCGGCGGGATGCCCGGCTGGATGCTCTCACAGTCCTTTAAGAAGAACCTGAAAGTAGCTCTGCTAGGGGGGTAAGTTGCCAACAATTATAATAACTATACAATGTAATTAATTCATCAAACCTCGAGCAGCTACTGGAAACATGGCTTGTACTGCACAACAATGGAATATCTACTGTGTCTAATTTTCCAGTGATTGATTAGTTAATGCAGATTATTTAGAACCCTATCAAAGCTTAAAATAATATTATCAAACTCAATCCCTTTTTCAAGTATTATTACCATTTTATGTTGAGTAAAAAAATTAAAGCATTACTAATCTCTTATATAAAAGTGAAGGGGTGACTGACAGACTATTGCCCAGTCCAAACCACTGAACCGAGGGACTTCAAATTTTGTACATAGATATTTTATACAATGTAAACACCCACTAAGAAGGGATTTTTGGAAATTCCATCCCTGAAGGGTTGAAATGAGGGTACAAAGTTTGTATGGAAAAAAAAAATTAAATAGACATTTCAACTTGAAACTTTGTAGGAGTGCTTCTAAAAACAAATAAACAAACACGTGTTTCGTGGTTTTCCGAAACTCAACCCTTTAGGGGGTAAATGGGGTACAAAAAGCTCAAAATCGATATGGATGTCGTTATCGAGGTTTTATGGGATGTTGATTGCGAAAATGACATTTATTTTTAGTGGTAGACATTATTCAACCCCTAAAGGGGTCATATGGGGTTTAAACTTTGTATGGGAAAAATATAAAACAGACATTACGACTTGAATCTTTGTTCTATGTACAAATGTGTATTTCGTGAATTTCTGAAAATCATAAATGTACAAACGTGTATTTCGTGAATTTCTGAAAATCATCCCTTAAGGGGTAAATGGGGTTATGGGATGTTAATTGCGAAAATGCCATTTAGGTATTTTGAAGTCCAACACGGCGCCATGAAACGGGGGATCTATTTTTTTATGGAAAAATAATACGGGAACGAGAACAGGAATGACAACGAGAACGGGAACTAATCCTTACTATCCTTACTAATATTATAAATGCGAAAGTCCGTTTGTTTGTTTGTTACGCCTTCACGTCTTAACTACTGAACTGATCATCATGAAATTTTGCATACTTGTTGTCAGGGGTCTAGAGAGGGACATAGGGTTTCATCCCGAAAAAAAAGTTTTGTTCCCGAGGGATAGCAAAAAACTTTCCACGCAGACGAAGTCGTGGGCGGCCGCTAGTATACCAATAATACCCACCAACCACTGTTTATATCAAATCAACATTTAAGACTAATTTCAACAAAGTCTATCGATAATTTTGACAAACAATCTATAGAAAGCCAACATATTCGTAATCACAACAAAATTGTAGAAAATACTTTCATTGAGTATTTTACCATGGACATGGACATTTTAAAAAAACCTTGGATTAATATAAGTGCAACAAAAGCAAAGTATTAGGCTGGTTTCATTGTTACAACAAAACGGGATAGTGCTTGGCCTTCACCTCACCTGATGTTAAATGACGATAAGGCCGAAAGTGGAAACACGCAATCCTCATTACTGAGGAACTGGCTATCTTACCTCTTAACTGCTGGAAATCATTTTTTAAACCGTTGTTATGGCGTCAGAATGGCATAGTAAAAATCTTTATGTTTAGACTTAGGTAAGATGGTGGTAGCTAGCCAGGCAGACTTGAAATAAGCCCTAGCACCAACCAAACGAAAACAAATTGTACCCCACTCCTGGGAATCGAACTCGGAACCCCTGCGTCTTACACGGGTGGGCGAATCACTAGACCACACAGGTGGTTAAATTATTATAAATATTATCAGGGGTCGTCCGTGGAGCATGTCATCGTCGCTAGAGCCGGACGGGAAGGCGCGCGACATAGCGTTCTTGGACGCGTACGCGCTGGAGCGGTGGGAGTGCGTGCTGCACTACATGGTGGGCAGCGCGCAGACGGAGGGCATCAGCGCCGACGCTGTCAGGATACTGCTGCACGCCGGCCTCATGACGAGGTCAGATACTGCAGCTAACTAGTCTTGGACGCGTACGCGCTGGAGCGGTGGGAGTGCGTGCTGCACTACATGGTGGGCAGCGCGCAGACGGAGGGCATCAGCGCCGACGCTGTCAGGATACTGCTGCACGCCGGCCTCATGACGAGGTCAGATACTGCAGCTAACTAGTCTTGGACGCGTACGCGCTGGAGCGGTGGGAGTGCGTGCTGCACTACATGGTGGGCAGCGCGCAGACGGAGGGCATCAGCGCCGACGCTGTCAGGATACTGCTGCACGCCGGCCTCATGACGAGGTCAGATACTGCAGCTAACTAGTCTTGGACGCGTACGCGCTGGAGCGGTGGGAGTGCGTGCTGCACTACATGGTGGGCAGCGCGCAGACGGAGGGCATCAGCGCCGACGCTGTCAGGATACTGCTGCACGCCGGCCTCATGACGAGGTCAGATACTGCAGCTAACTAGTCTTGGACGCGTACGCGCTGGAGCGGTGGGAGTGCGTGCTGCACTACATGGTGGGCAGCGCGCAGACGGAGGGCATCAGCGCCGACGCTGTCAGGATACTGCTGCACGCCGGCCTCATGACGAGGTCAGATACTGCAGCTAACTAGTCTTGGACGCGTACGCGCTGGAGCGGTGGGAGTTCGTGCTGCACTACATGGTGGGCAGCGCGCAGACGGAGGGCATCAGCGCTGACGCTGTCAGGATACTGCTGCACGCCGGCCTCATGACGAGGTCAGATACTGCAGCTAACTAGTCTTGGACGCGTACGCGCTGGAGCGGTGGGAGTGCGTGCTGCACTACATGGTGGGCAGCGCGCAGACGGAGGGCATCAGCGCCGACGCTGTCAGGATACTGCTGCACGCCGGCCTCATGACGAGGTCAGATACTGCAGCTAACTAGTCTTGGACGCGTACGCGCTGGAGCGGTGGGAGTGCGTGCTGCACTACATGGTGGGCAGCGCGCAGACGGAGGGCATCAGCGCCGACGCTGTCAGGATACTGCTGCACGCCGGCCTCATGACGAGGTCAGATACTGCAGCTAACTAGTCTTGGACGCGTACGCGCTGGAGTGGTGGAGCGGTACCGGCTAACTTTCCGAACTTCTGCCGGGCTTCAATTTAAAACAGATATCGAAGTACAAAATTTTGTATTGTATTCAAGTAGTAATTGCCGAAGTTATTTGGATGATATCGATGTTCGTGTGACATCATGAATCGGGGTTCGCCATTTTGGCTTCATAAAGGCTCGATTTATCTGTATTTTAAAGCCCGGCAGACTTGCCGAAGTTCGGAGCGTTAGCCGGTACTAACTTACGAAAGTGACCTTTACTACAAAATATAAATTAATTAAATGATTCGAATACATTCATTTATTAATGATAATATTTTATCGTCTATAAAGGCAATCCATGTTGCTTGATATATGTATTTTACAGTTAAATTTCACCAGAGATACTGATAATAATATTTATTCTTCCAGAGATGCTGAAGATGGCTCCGCAGTGATAACTCGCGCGGGTTTCCAGTTCCTACTTTTAAGTACAGCCAAACAGGTACCTTTATCATTTTCTAAATCCCTGGAAATTAAAAAAAACCTTAATATATTTACATGATTGATAATTGGGACATAATGCATAATTTAAAAAGTATATAAGTAGTACAGCAGTTGTCTAGCACCCATATATTAAACGTATGCTCGTTTAGTCGTGTTTGTAAACAAACGTCAACTTATTTTGATATTCAAAACAATGTGTCGTAACTTGAAAGTCGTCTTTGTCAACTGACAATTTATTTTTATATTCAAAGCAAGGCGTCGTAACTTTATTTACCAAACGTGCGAATAGGGAATATGCATCAATTTTTTTTTTAAATCTTAATCTAAAATATAATGCGTGAGAAAATTAACTGTAATATTAAAACTTTTCTCTTGCGTTTTTTTCTCGTGATATAGTTACTTGAAGTTAGCGCGGAGCAGCACCCGCCGAAAACGCTCCATACAAAATGGTGACGTCACACATCACGTTTCAGGTGTGTTTCGGCGCGTTTAATATGGAGTTAGCCAATAATCTTCAATTATCTCCCTAAATTTTGCGTTTAAGTACATATGTGTCATACAAAATATTGTTTCTTATTCGATATTCTATCTGACTGTAAAGTGCATTATATCCGAAAATAAAAAAATAAAATTGTTATTTTTCCCTGATTTCATCGTGTGATAAAACTAAAATAATACATTTTTTTTATTTTTTTTTCCTGTTACATCATGTTTTTATAAGTGTCCGCAGCGATCAAGCTCAAATTCATCAAAATCGGTGACTTATGCATATTCCCTATTATGAACGCCGCTCATACAACTGCACGGTAGCCCTAGACTTACACAGTTGCGCGTGTACAAAAACGTCATCTGACGTCATCTGTTTATAATGGCGCGGTTGTATGGAGTGACCAGGGTGTGGTTTGGGGCTAAATGGGTGAAATTGTTCAACCATTCAATTTGTTTTTCCTTTATTCAGGTGTGGCTGTTCCTGCAGCAGTACTTGGCGACGGCGGAGCGGCGCAGCCTGAGCGCGGCCGAGTGCCTCGCCTTCCTGTACCAGCTCGGGTTCAGCACGCTCGGGAAGGTATACATGACTTATAAATTTCAATAATTTTATTGTAACCTGCATATATAAATTTTGAGATCCCTTGTTTTCGCATAATGCTTTTATACCTAATTTGATTTGGCATAACGGATTTGGCATATTTATTTTTATCATAATAATACTTTGACATAATGGTTTTTTGGCATACTATTTATGTAAGCATAATAATCATTTAGACTAATTTGTTTTCGCATAATGTTATTAGGCATATTGTCTATTCGCCTAATATTATTTAGACATAAAAATCAAAAACAATCAGAATAAATATTTTTACGTACTTATTTATTTTCTTGCAAAAGGGGTATGTATTAAAATGCCGAAAATTCATAACACATACGACAGAAATATTGACGTATAAAACACCTATTATCAAAATACCGAAATCCTAAATATCGATATCCGATAGACCGTAAGTTAAAAGATCAATTATTAAATGACCGATAGTTCGAAATCCCGAAAGTCTGTTTAGGTCTGTTAGGTGCGACGACGAGCGAGCGCAGCGAGCGAGGAGGAGGTTAAGTTTCATTGCGACCAACAATGCACGAGCCGAGCGAGCGAAGCGAGCGTGCTGCGGCAGCGGCCGGCGAAGTGCCAGAACCGACCTGCTGGCATGTAACTCTCAATTAACCTTCAGTTTTTTAAGCTTCGGGATTTAGTATTTTAGTTAAAATGTCCTTTCGTGATTTTAAACGTACGGCCAAACAACCGTTCGACCATTTGATTTTCGGTGTTTCGTCGATAGGTCTTGTAAAATTCGGTCTTTTCAACTTCGGCATTGTAAATAAATACATACCCCTAGCCATGCATGAGACAAACAATATTTATATTTATTTCAAGTGTAAAATTTTAGCAATAGCTTTTAAATGTGTAAGTTTCGAAGTGTATTCATTTTTTGTTTATAAAAATATGCGTTAATAACATTATGCGTATTTAAATTTATGCTAAAGAATATTATGCTTAAATATGATTATGCCTAAATTAGCTATGCCTAAAAAACTTATGCATAAGCTGTTATAATATTATGCGTAAACATCATTCGGCGAAATCATATTATGCTATGACATATTATGCCTTAAAATTTTAATCAAATACATAGGGAACCATACATTTTAATAAAATGTTATAATAATCTATTAATAATTAAATTTTACTAATAATATCATAAAAATACTACTCTCATATAATTTTTGATACCATATTATTTTCTCTGAATGATTTATTTTGATTTGAAAATGTTTTTGGGCTCGTTTGATTCGTCTTGACATGTACTTTAATGGGAGATAAAGTCCAGGGTTTGATGATGAAGCCGGAAGAAAGCCACTGGAACTCTATAATAAAACCACGCATTCCTATCGAGTTCGGGCTCGTTTTTTGTTTTCGCGGCACATCATATTTTGTAAATACGGCCAATAAAACCTTTAAAGTCATATTTTAAGAAAAATATTTGACCCATCTTAAAAAATATTCCGTTCTATCCTACTTAATATTATAAATGTGAAAATTTGTGGGTTTGGATGTTTAGATATTTGTTCCTCAATCACGCAAAAACTACTGAACCGATTTCGTTGAAATTTGGCACAGCAGATAGTAGATAGCCTAGATTAAAACATAGGGTACTTTTTATTCAGATATTCCCACGGGAACGGGCACTACGCGGGTAAAACCGCGGGCGGCCGCTAGTATTTTCATAATTTTATGCCATTCATAGTTCAACTTATATAACTTCAACCCAACCATAGATAATGAGGCTAAACATTTTGTACCTAAAATTGTTACTGCGCAAGTCACGTGGTACTAAAATTTAGGTCAATTTATTTTGCATCTACTGTATGATAGAATTTGTTTTTTTCTAGGACTACAGTACAGAAGGCATGAGCAATAACATGTTGGTATTCTTGCAACATTTGAGGGAATTTGGTCTAGTCTATCAGAGAAAGGTGAGTAAAACTCCGTTCCACAAATCAAATTCCTAGGGAACAAAATAGTCGCAGCTCATTGGTCAATGCGCGCGGCTCGAGCTACGCTATAGGCTAGGCTATTGAAGGTCACGCGCAATGCTCGTTTCGTGGAATGGACTTAATTAAGATGTATTTTATCAGTTGATAACTTTTATAATGATCGTTGGGTAAAAATAATGTTATTGTCTAGATTTTCTTTTTTGTCTGACTGTGTAATTTTGCGTGAAAATAAAGCCAAATTTATATTGCTGAGTGCATCACGTTCGTCTGCAATCACAAAGTAATCTTTATTATGCAATGTGTAACAGAATTAATGGTTTAACAAGAATATGGTTAATATGCATAAAACTGAACTACTTTTACTATAGGACCAACCAGTGGCGTGCCTAGGGTCTGAGATCAGGGCAAGCCCGAAGGCCCGAAGCTCTAAAAAAACTACAAAATATACACATCTGGAGTAGGTCTGTACGAAGATATTGAAGATAATATGACCTGCTTAATTCGGCTATGTTCAATGAATTTACGTTTCCCTCACCGACCAACACTTTCACACATTTTGATCCTTCACAATCACAAGGAACCACATTAAGTCATCGATCTGAACTGTGACATCATTTTTTACAACGATAAACACTAATTTATGCAAAACACTTGTAACTTTTTAACAAACAAACATTCACTCAACCTAAAAATGCAAAACAAAACAAACACGTTATTGTTAAAAGTTGCTACTTCACTCACACAGGTAACAATGAGCCGCACGCTCAATATCGCTCCTGATTTGCCCGTTAATATGCGCTAGGCAGCCATTGGTCCGATTGCGGGCTGCTGCGCAGGGATTGGCCCGATCGTGAGCTGTTGACTGTTGTTTACGCGGCAGCCTCGTACCCACTTGCGGTTAAGTTCAATAGAAAGCCTGCTTTGGCTCGGATTGAGCATTTTTCATAGAATCTATAGATACGTACAGTAGTATGTATGTAGTGGGGTACCAGTTTCGCTAACGTTAGAAGAGTGCGGATGTATAAATTCGCGAAGCCCGGTTGCAAGCCAACGAGTGCGAGAGAGATGTAGTGTATTGTTCGATTAATACGCTTTATTATTATGCAGTTTAACGACTTGACTATTGATCAGTTGTTTGAAAAATTTAATCTTTGGTTGATTTTGATTGAAAATTTACGTTCGTGAATAATATTTTGTTGTTGTCATTAATTGAGATTCATTAGTAGTGTAAATAATATTTTCACCTCTCCAGCACGAAAAGGGTGCTTTTGGCGCGTAAAAACTCGCAGCAAAATCGATTTTTGCTGCGAGCGTGAGACAAAGTGCTTTTTTTATTTCTAACACCACTTTTAAAATAATAAAGGAAAAACAAATAAAGTGACAAGGATGACACTTGTAAAATTGATATGTGAGAAAAGGATAGATAGAGTGCTTTATGGTGTCATACACGGATTAAAAAGTAAAAAAATAAAATACACGTATATACCAAGGAGTTTTAAATAAGGATTGTTAAAAAGAGAAGGTTGATAATTCGAAATAAAGAGTATGAAGGTAATGAGGTCACATGTATGAAACAAATATGAAATATGAAAAATTAATGAAATTTACTAACAAATTATATGTTTTATGATTATAAATAAATAAATAAGACGGAATATTAATGAATAAGAGAAAAACACAACGTAATGTAATCAAAACGACGGGAATTACTGACTCTATGAATAAAATTTTTCAGCATAGGTTTGATTGAATTATTTTTGTGATAAATTACAAAAATGAATGTGTCCAACGATCAAGATAGTTTCCTAACTCCAAAAGAGTTAAGTGAACAAGTTTCTAATGCTGAATTAAGCTTTTTTACCAGGAAAGTCAAGTGAAAATTTTCTCGCTGGTCGAGGTGAAAAGTTGTATGTTTTACACGAGACCAAAATGTTGTTCTGCCTCGTGTCTTTAAATCACTCACTGTGCTCTAGTAGTCTATATTAGAATCACTCGCTACGCTCGTGATTCAATTCTAGACTACTTCGCTAGTTCGTGATTTAAAGTCGCCACTCGCAGCACAATTTGATTTTGGTCACTTGTATAACAAATAACTATTTGTTAGGGCAAGCCGGGCTTTTGGGCTTCTATGGTGGTACCGCCACTGGGACCAACACTGAAATCACGAAAAAATGATCAGCTGTTTCATAAATTTTCGTTATAATCTTTTGTATAAAATAGCTATTTTATAGTTATATATATATATTTTAAGTTAGAGTAAGAGGTTTCTGTCATTTTGACAAAGTAGTCAATAATTGGTCTAATATTTTACTACGAGTAAGAGGTTTCTGTCATTTTGACAAAGTAGTCAATAATTAGTCTAATATTTTACTACGAGTACCCACTATGATATAAATGTAAGCAAATTTGTGGATGACGTTTTTGGCCCAATTAATTTTAGCGTAAACTGTGTTATCTTGTATTAGTTAAGAGATGGCTGTTGTTATCCCTTGTAAAATAAAAAATAAAAAAAAAAAAAAAAAAATACTAAAATTACCTACCATATTCTGGTTTAGCCATTAATTCTGTTACACATTTTATAAGCATGTATTTTTTTTTGTTTTGTTTAATAGCGTAAAGCCGGTCGCTTCTACCCGACGCGTCTAGCGTTGAACATAGCGTCTGTAAGAGACGGAGGCCCGTCTTTAGAAGCGGGCCGCGGGACCGGGTACATAGTGGTGGAGACCAACTACCGCGTGTACGCGTACACACAGACCACGCTGCAGGTGGCGTTGCTGGGGCTGTTCACTGAGCTGATCTATAGGTACGTACGTTATACTATTGTAATAATGATACATGTTAGCAAGGTTGCCACCTTTAGGAACAAAAAAACCGGCCAAGTGCGTGTCGGGCCACGCGCCATAGGGTTCCGTAGTTACCTTATACCATACTATATTTAATACCACTATTATTTTTCGTCTGTAAAAATAACTTTGTTTTTCAGTGTTGGTATGAATGACAAAGTTATATTTGCGGTTTTGGAAAATAATTATGATATATCTCGAAAACTAATTACTATATATTATCTCGTTCAAACCAATTTTCGTTGAAAGTTTTTATTAAGATCTATAGCTTATATATTTTTTAGATTTTTCACTCTCCTATTTCAAAAGTTAGAGGGGGGGGGGGGGACACATTTTACCACTTTGGCAGTGTTTATCTTTCAAACGGTTGAGTTTTAGAAAAAATTGTCTTAGGAACCTCAATGTCATTTTTAAAGACCTATCTATTGACACCCCGCACGTATTGTTATGAAGGAAAATTTTTTTTTCAGTTTCAGTTCCATGTATGGGGAGCCCCCCCTTAATCTTATTTTTTTTTTACTTTTGTATTAAAATCGTTAAGCGGTTAACAGATTACATCTACTTACTAAGTTTCAACTGTGTAATCCTAATACTTTCGGAATAAAATGGCTGTGACATACGGACGGACAGACAGACATGACGAATCTATAAGGGTTCCGTTTTTGCCATTTTGGCTACGGAACCCTAAAAAGTCGGGACAAAGGCGGCGGCGAGCGCGAAGAGTGGACTGAAAAAAAATTCGGTCTATTTTCTAAATGTTTACTGGCAGTAAAATACTGTAGAGACTGGTGACTGAAGGACATATTGCATGTATGTGGCTGCTTGTTATTAAAATACTGAAAATCAATGGAAGCAAACGGGCGGCTCAGCAATGTGAGAGATAAATAAAAAATGAGAACTTACCTAGCTGTAGGGAAAGAACAGACAGTTGATTTAATGTTTTATTTTTATTTTGACTATGTTTCCATGCATATTTTGTATTACTACGGGCCTCTCATTAATTTCGCGTCATTTTTATATTTACGAATTCCGAACAAGACATGTCTTTTGCAATTCTGCTTTCATTTAATCAGCAGAGCAACGATTTCTAACATTAGATCATTTAAGAGTCATATGAGAAAATACTCGCTCAACATAAGAATTTGAAGGGATACTACGCAAAATAAGGCATTTAACTTGTTGTCCTTTTCACATCTTTTAAACATTTGGATCCATTTTTTATCAACGCTTTGATTTTGATCGCGTGTAACATCAAAAATCGGTACAAAACTGATGGATCGTCGGGATGCGGGATAATATGATCGAAATCGGGACTGTCCCGCAAAAATTGGGACGGGTAGCAACCCTGCATGTTAGTTAGGCCTTAGGGCCGAGCGACCGCGTACATAGTGGTGGAGACCAACTACCGCGTGTACGCGTACACACAGACCACGCTACCGGTGGCGTTGTTGGGGCTGTTCACTGAGCTGATCTATAGATAAGTGGTACAGATCGAATGTACCTGTATGTTTTTGACTAACAGGGTCTGGGTTTTAAGAGTCCGTTACGCCAGCAGGAAAGATGCTCCTAGAGGGAAGCGAGTTTGATGAATAATTTGTGCGCAATTCGGTGTAAATGTGCGCCAAATAAAAAAATTGTGGGCCTTATACTTTTAGAATAAAACGGTAAAAACGGATTCTGCTGGGGTAACGGTGCTCCAGCAGGAAGAATCTAAACTAATGATCGGAGAGAAATAAAAGATATATGTGCGGGTAGCTTGATACTAGCAGGAAATGTGCGCCAAATATAAAATTTGTGGGCCTTATAGTTTTGGAGATATTTGATTTCCTGCTGGCGTAACGTTTTGCCAGATCCCAGATCTCGGAAACTACTAAATGTGCGATCTTACAGTAAACACATATAAGTAGCTCCTAATTTGTGCTATTTGTGCGGTAGAAAACATTTCAAAAATATTCACAGATTTTGAAGTAATCAGACATTTTCTGAAAACAGAAAAAAAATTCTAGCGCCTAAACTACCACCTAAATAGAGAAACCAAAAACGGTGTTCTATTCTTCTTATTATTTCTCATTACCATAAAAATTTTGAAAACCGCACATTTACGCGTTTTTGAATAATACCCACATGAAGGTTAGACTGACCATGTCATGACTGACGGTCAGCAGGATAAAAATATCAGAGACTATTTAGATCCTGGCCCAAAGAATAATCTGTGCGGTTACTGAAGTACATGCTCTGAAAATTTCAGCTTCAAATTCTTCGTATTAAAGGAAATATCAATTAAAATCCAAAACAACTGTCAGTATTCCGATTAACCGACCAAATTCGATAGACCACCAAAAAGCGACGCGTTCATACATATTGATGACCTCCTTAACTTTGTTGTTGAACAGGTTTGTACACGTCACGTCTACGTACATTTAAGTAAAAAAGTGATTTGAGTGAGTGCTTTTATTTAAATAACGAATGAAGTTATTTCTGTTTCATTTCATTTTTACTTAAATTAAATGAATTTTAACATTATTTTAGTAGAAAAATAAAGGATGTTTTGTAAAAAAGGTAAAAAATTTGAGATGGCGGCCAACTTTTTTTTTGTGGGCCGATTTCGATGAAACTCGGTTTTCGCTACTGTTTTGACAAGAAAACAGCAACGCAATGTTAATAATGCAAAAATTCAAGATGGCGGCCAAGTTTTTTGTTTGCGGGCCGATTTCGATGAAAATTTGGTTTTTGGTAGTATTTTGACAAGAAAACAGCAACGCAATATTGCAAATTTAAAAAATTCAAGATGGCGGCCAACTTTTTAGTTTGCGGGCCGATTTCGATAAAACTCGGTTTTTGGTAGTATTTTGACAAGAAAACAGCAACACAATGTTAAAAAAGTAAAAAATTCAAGATGGCGGCCAACTTTTTAGTTTGCGGACCGATTTCGATGATACTCGGTTTTTGGTAGTATTTTGACAAGAAAACAGCAACACTGTGTTAAAAAAGTAAAAAATTCAAGATGGCGGCCAACTTTTTAGTTTGCGGGCCGATTTCGATGAAACTCGGTTTTTGGTACTGTTTTGTCAATAAAACAGCAACGCAATGATAAAAAAGTAAAAAATTCAAGATGGCGGCCAACTTTTTAGTTTGCGGGCCGATTTCGATGAAACTCGGTTTTTGGTAGTATTTTGACAAGAAAACAGCAACACAATGTTAAAAAAGTAAAAAATTCAAGATGGCGGCCAACTTTTTAGTTTGCGGGCCGATTTCGATGAAACTCGGTTTTTGGTAGTATTTTGACAAGAAAACAGCAACGCAATATTGCAAATTTAAAAAATTCAAGATGGCGGCCAACTTTTTAGTTTGCGGGCCGATTTCGATAAAACTCGGTTTTTGGTAGTATTTTGACAAGAAAACAGCAACACAATGTTAAAAAAGTAAAAAATTCAAGATGGCGGCCAACTTTTTAGTTTGCGGACCGATTTCGATGATACTCGGTTTTTGGTAGTATTTTGACAAGAAAACAGCAACACTGTGTTAAAAAAGTAAAAAATTCAAGATGGCGGCCAACTTTTTAGTTTGCGGGCCGATTTCGATGAAACTCGGTTTTTGGTACTGTTTTGTCAATAAAACAGCAACGCAATGATAAAAAAGTAAAAAATTCAAGATGGCGGCCAACTTTTTAGTTTGCGGGCCGATTTCGATGAAACTCGGTTTTTGGTAGTATTTTGACAAGAAAACAGCAACACAATGTTAAAAAAGTAAAAAATTCAAGATGGCGGCCAACTTTTTAGTTTGCGGGCCGATTTCGATGAAACTCGGTTTTTGGTAGTATTTTGACAAGAAAACAGCAACACAATGTTAAAAAAGTAAAAAATTCAAGATGGCGGCCAACTTTTTAGTTTGCGGACCGATTTCGATGATACTCGGTTTTTGGTAGTATTTTGACAAGAAAACAGCAACACCATGTTAAAAAAGTAAAAAATTCAAGATGGCGGCCAACTTTTTAGTTTGCGGGCCGATTTCGATGAAACTCGGTTTTTGGTAGTATTTTGACAAGAAAACAGCAACACAATGTTAAAAAAAGTAAAAAATTCAAGACGGCGGCAGACTTTTTTGTTGTGGGCTTAACATTGCGTTGTTTTTTTCTTGTCAAAATAGTATCAGAAACCGAGTTTCATCGAAATCGGCCCACAAACAAAAAAGTTGGCCGCCATCTTGAATTTTTTACATTTTTAACATTGCGTTGCTGTTTTCTTGTCAAAACAGTAGCGAAAACCGAGTTTCATCGAAATCGAACACATACAAACAAAAAAAGGTGGCTGCCATCTTGAATTTATTACTTTTCTTATCATTGCGTTGCTGTTTTAATGACAAAACAGTAGCAGAAACCGAGTTTCATTGAAATCGGCCCGCAAACAAAAAAGTTGGCCGCCATCTTGAATTTTTTACTTTTTTAACATTGTGTTGCTGTTTTCTTGTTAAAATACTAACAAAAACTGAGTTTCATCGAAATCGGCCTGCAAACTAAAAAGTTGGCCGCCATCTTGAATTTTTTACTTTTTTAACATTGCGTTGCTGTTTTCTTGTCAAAATACTACCAAAAACCAAATTTTCGTCGAAATCGGCCCGCAAACAAAAAGTTGGCCGCCATCTTGAATTTTTACATTTTTAACATTGCGTTGTTGTTTTCTTGTCAAAATAGTATCAGAAATCGAGTTTCATCGAAATCGGCCCACAAACAAAAAAGTTGGCCGCCATCTTGGATTTTTTGTTTTTTTAACATTGCGTTGTTGTTTTCTCGTCAAAATACTACCAAAAACCGAGTTTCATCGAAATTGGCCCGCAAACTTAAAAACTGGCCGCCATCTTGGATTTTTTATTTTTTTAACAGTGCTTTGTTATTTTTTTGTCAAAATAGTACTAGAAACCGAGTTTCGTCGAAATCGGCCCACAAACAAAAAAGATGGCCGCCATCTTGGATTTTTTGTTTTTTTTTTACATTGCGTTGCTGTTTTCTTGTCAAAATAGTACCAGAAACCGAGTTTCGTTGAAATCGGCTCACAAACAATAAAGATGGTCGCCATATTGGATTTTTATTTTTTTTTTAACATTGCTTTACCTATTATTTTCTTGTCAAAAAAGTACCAGAAACCGAGTTTCGTCGAAATCGGTCCACAAACAAAGAAGATGGCCGCCATCTTGGATTTTTATTTTTTTAACATTGCATTGATATTATCTTGTCAAAATAGTATCAAAAACCGAGTTTCATCGAAATATGCCCACAAACAAAAAAGATGGCCGCCATCTTGGAACTTATTTTTTTTTTATTATTTCCTAATTGAGTACTAATTTAATATTTATTTTATACTTAGTTAGCCCTAAATTAGTAATGATTTACAAATAAAATTTTAGTCCCTTACACTTTTAGTCGTTGCGTCAAACTGTCTAGACGAACGGCGGCTTTTGCGCCAGCACAAAGGGCGATTGAAGCCCGACTGTAAGAAAAATACTCTGTCGGCTGTGGTATTGGTATGAATACAGGCTCAAACTAACTATTTAAAAGTTAAAACACTATTTACCCACATTTGCCAATAAGAAGTTATGAACGCGACTGTACAAACAATTTTTCTGCATAATACGACACAATAAAGAAGGTCATCAATATGTATGAACGCGTCGCTTTTTGGTGGTCTATCGAATTTGGTCGGTTAATCGGAATACTGACAGTTGTTTTGGATTTTAATTGATATTTCCTTTAATACGAAGAATTTGAAGCTGAAATTTTCAGAGCATGTACTTCAGTAACCGCACAGATTATTCTTTGGGCCAGGATCTAAATAGTCTCTGATATTTTTATCCTGCTGACCGTCAAAGTCATGACATGGTCAGTCTAACCTTCATGTGGGTATTATTCAAAAACGCGTAAATGTGCGGTTTTCAAAATTTTTATGGTAATGAGAAATAATAAGAAGAATAGAACACCGTTTTTGGTTTCTCTATTTAGGTGGTAGTTTAGGCGCTAGAATTTTTTTTCTGTTTTCAGAAAATGTCTGATTATTTCAAAATCTGTGAATATTTTTGAAATGTTTTCTACCGCACAAATAGCACAAATTAGGAGCTACTTATATGTGTTTACTGTAAGATCGCACATTTAGTAGTTTTCGAGATCTGGGATCTGGCAAAACGTTACGCCAGCAGGAAATCAAATATCTCCAAAACTATAAGGCCCACAAATTTTATATTTGGCGCACATTTCCTGCTAGTATCAAGCTACCCGCACATATATCTTTTATTTCTCTCCGATCATTAGTTTAGATTCTTCCTGCTGGAGCACCGTTACCCCAGCAGAATCCGTTTTTCCCGTTTTATTCCAAAAGTATAAGGCCCACAAATTTTTTATTTGGCGCACATTTACACCGAATTGCGCACAAATTATTCATCAAACTCGCTTCCCTCTAGGAGCATCTTTCCTGCTGGCGTAACGGACTCGGGTTTTAAATGATTGCGACTTTTATGGAATACAGTTTGTTATATTGTCTCAATATTACAATTTTATCGAATGCAAATTTATATGAAAAATTGGGGAAAAATCGGGAGTTGAGAGAGAGACGCGAAAGTGAAAAAGAGTGGTCTTCGTCTTCAGCGGCAGCTCCTTATATGGCTTGAATCAGCGCCCCCTGGTGTTGATTTGCTCTATTTTGTAGTTCATGTAAAAGAATAATTTGATGATGCTTTGTCGCGCTGTCGCTTGACCTTCTCCAACGGCGTGCGGCGGCGCCTCTCGCTTCATCCACCAGATGGCGTGAACAATAAGTATTACATATCTACGTAATACAGATATACCAGGTTCGATTCCCGGCTGGGTAATTTTAGAAAACGGCCTTTTTTATAATTGTCATGTCTGTGTCCGAGTGTTTCACCCGCGTGGTTCCCGTTCCCGTGGGAATATCAGGATAAAAAGTATCCTATGTTTTAATCTAGGCTATCTACTATCAGTGTGCCAAATTCCAATCAAATCCGTTCAGTAGTTTTTGCGTGATTGAGGAACAAACATCTAAACATCCAAACCCACAAACTTTCACATTTATAATATTAGTAGGATTTATACCAGGTGTAAAAAGACGGTCAACGAAGCCGAGGTCTACGTTTTCTGCCCATCATTAGGACTATTTCTGTTCAAAATTATTGCTGGGAAACGATTTTCATTGTTGGTGTTAATAGTACATTACATCCGAGAACGGGAAGCTAGCGATTGCATTGTCGAGGATGGTTTGAAGCCCGAGCCGCAGGCGAGGGCTTTAATCATTCGAGGCAATGCAAGTAGCTTCCAGTACAAGGTTTGTATAATACTTTACTCACGAAATGCGAGGAAATACCATTTTCTTTGTAAAAATGTGATATTTAAATTGGTTCGCGTGGCCATGTTTACTGACCGGTCATGCAACCATAAAGTTTCATAAAAAGAATGCTAGCTGATAAGTTCTACAGATTTGAATTTGGAACACTTACTTCCCGCACTCAGTGCGGGAAGTAAGTATTGAATTTCATTTCCGCACTGAATTTCAAATTTAGGATGTGATGAACCAGACCCCCCACGGAAATGTTGAACGCCCCGCATTCTTTTTTCAAATGGAATGATAACATTTCAGAGCATAAGTGAGTAAAAATCATTGCAAACATTACCACGCAATGTAATGCGCACAACAGACCGCGCTTGTGAGTGCGTACTACACAGCCGCGTGCGGCCGAGATGAACGGCTTCGTTTGTGTGCGTGCGCATGAGATACATTGACAGATGACGTGTTGAAGTAATTTTTTATTACTAAATACTTATAATGTTCTAATGGTTATTGACGTTCAATATTCCATATATTATTGCATATCATAAAGTCAATACATAGGTGGTAATTTTATAGAAAGAGAACATTATGGACGCAGTAGGGTATAGCATTAAAATAGATACACTATATCGGGGTTTACACCATGCACCCGTCATGTGTAATATCGGAGTCTCAAAAATAATCAGATATCTATAGGCCGACCGGTTAAATGAGTCTCCTCCTGCGGGGCACAGGGGCGCGGGGGGCAGGCCACAACGGGGAGCGCGAGGGGTGCGGGCGGCGGGCGATACACAAGAGGCGAAATGTGCACTGGACAGTTCTTATGATATGTGACGTCACAGTGGTTAACGGTGAACAAGTGGCAATTTTTTGAATGTAACCAACTATGACTTTGTAAATAATATATTAAAATATTGGGTAATAAACTTATGTACAATTTATTATACAAGATTAATCAAAATTATGAGTCAATCATCTCATTTCATTTCAGCATGATTTGGATCCAGTTTTTTTTTTTCTAAAATATTCGTATACGTTAAAATTCATTTGCATTCAGTGATTATTCATTTTATGTCCGAAAAAATTTGACGCATCTTGATAATGTAATCTCATGTGTAATCTCACAAAAAGTCCGCAACTTTCAACACGTGCGATCGCTAGCCGCGTTGCCAGCGAACTGAGTTTAGGCAAAAATGCGCCTGCCGCCCGCACATCTCGCGCTCCCCGTTCTCGTCTTTCCCCGCGCCCCTGTGCCCCGCAGGAGGGGACTCATTTAACCGGTCGGTCTATAGTTACATGGTGTTAATCCCGACATAGTTTACTATGAGTGGGTCTCCAGCTTCCTCATAGGCTATAGAGAAATTCTAAGCATGCCATATTTTAAAGCATAATAGCAGCAATCAAACTTCCAGACATAATAATAGCAGCCACCATAAGTTCGTTACCATGAGTTGTTTTATGTGTGCGAGCTGGCGACACGTGTCACCAGCTGACACATCCCGTTAAGGCAAACCATCGAGGTTAGGGTTTTAGACTATAGTCAGAAATTAAGAGCCTAATTGCAGCAATGAGATCCAAAAAAACTAACCATCACACTCAAATACTGTTGAAACTACGAGCATAAAACTGTGTGCGAGCTGGAGACACGTGTCACTGGCTTGCACAACTGTATTTTCGTAATTATTCAAGCTACGATTATGTAATATACCTCAAAATTCTCAGCCGAATTGGAGCATTAGGCTCCAAATTTATCAAAACTTTAACTCGAAAAGTTTTTGAGCTACGAGCCGATATCTATGTGTGAGCTGGTGACACGTGTCTCCGGCTGACACATGGTGAATTGCCTTAACTGTATATGTTAGAGTTTCGTTTTAAAGATCAAATAATACGTAATAATTGCAGCACACACGAGGCATAATTTCAAATCTCTGGGCCTCTTAGTTTCAAAATTATAAGCCTAAAACCGTTTTCCCGCCAAAAAATTCAAAATAATGGCTCGGAAGCGGCTAATCGCGCCGTTGCCGTTCCGTGCGCTACACTATTGCAATTGAATTTGAACCTAAGAGCTAGTATTATTTTGAGTCAGTTTAATTTGCGCTCTCAATCTTGTTAATTTCTATACTGAGAATTTTAGTCTAGGAGGCATAAGAATAAATAATAGTATTGTTTATTCTTATGTAGGAGGTTAGAGCCATCTGATACAACTGGTTGCCTAATTTAAAAGAAAAACTAAGTCTATTTATTTGGAATGTTTATGTCGCTGAGCTTAGTTATTAAACTATTTTTTACACTAATCCCACATATATTATAAGTACGAAAATTTTGTCTGACTGTCTGTCTAAGTATATATTTGTTACTCTTTCACGCCGAAATTATCACGGCATACAGACAGATTTAAATATGGCCAGACTGGACTGGAATCGGGATTAACACAATTAGGATAGCATTGTGAATGCAAAAATCTCAAATTTAAAAACTTCCTGAGCGAAATTATTTTTTCCATAGTAGATAATGAACCGAGCGCGCGCACACGGCCATTGATAACACGGCTTTAACAATAGTTCTTTGGTGTGCGAACAGATGGCGTGAGAAAATAAAACCCATTGTTTGGTTGCAGCACTTGTGGAATCAGAGCGCGCGCACATGGCTATAACAATAATTCCTTGGTGCGCGAACAGATGGCGTGATTTTGTTTACTACTATTCATAGGATTATAAATTTTAGTCTAGTGCCGTAGGAAATATAACCCATATTTGGTTGCACTTGTGTCAGAGCGCGTGCGCAAAAGTCCGTTACATTACAGATGTCGACCACATTACGCGTTTAAATGTTGAACTGTTTTCATTTCTCCTGTGATTCCTGTGAAGCTAAAAGATACTCTGGAAATAAGAAGATACAAGCAGAAGCAGAGCGATATAAACATTCCTAAATAAATACACTTTGCTTTTCTATTCCTAAATAAATAGACTTTGTTTTTCTATTAAATTAGGTAACCAGTTATATCAGACGGCTTTTACCTCCTAGACTAAAATTCTCAGTACAGAAATTAACAAGATTGAGAGCGCAAATTAAACTGACTCAAAATAATACTAGCTCTTAAGTTCAAATTCGATTGCAATAGTGTAGAGCACGGAACGGCAACGGCGCGATTAGCCGCTTCCGAGCCATTATTTTGAATTATTTGGCGGGAAAACGGTTTTAGGCTTATAATTTTAAAACTAAGAGGCCCAGAGATTTGAAATTATGCCTCGTGTGTGCTGCAATTATAACGTATTATTTGATCTTTAAAACGAAACTCTAACATATACAGTTAAGGCAATTCACCATGTGTCAGCCGGAGACACGTGTCACCAGCTCACACATAGATATCGGCTCGTAGCTCAAAAACTTTTCGAGTTAAAGTTTTGATAAATTTGGAGCCTAATGCTCCAATTCGGCTGAGAATTTTGAGGTATATTACATAATCGTAGCTTGAATAATTACGAAAATACAGTTGTGCAAGCCAGTGACACGTGTCTCCAGCTCGCACACAGTTTTATGCTCGTAGTTTCAACATTATTTGAGTGTGATGATTAGTTTTTTTGGATCTCATTGCTGCAATTAGGCTCTAAATTTCTGACTATAGTCTAAAACCCTAACCTCGATGGTTTGCCTTAACGGGATGTGTCAGCTGGTGACACGTGTCGCCAGCTCGCACACATAAAACAACTCATGGTAACGAACTTATGGTGGCTGCTATTATTATGTCTGGAAGTTTGATTGCTGCTATTATGCTTTAAAATATGGCATGCTTAGAATTTCTCTATAGCCTATGAGGAAGCTGGAGACCCACACATGTTTACTACGTCTACGAAATATTTACTTAAAATTTAGATCACGTTTCTTTGGACAAAAATTAGGTAATAACGTATAAAATTAGTTTTCATGAAAAACTTTGACTTTCAATAACTTCATAACTATTGATTTTCCAGGTATAGTTTAAAAAACAAAAATGATCCTTATGATGGGCGGAATGGACTTTTACTTCGTTGAGAGTGTTTTAACACCCTTTATTGACTATGTACCTTAGAATAATAACACTTAGAATCATACCGAAAAAGTACCAAACAGTTTTAATTTTTCTACATCGATGATTCGATGTAGGAAAGTATCCTTGAAGTAGGTAATATAGTAACTCATCTGAGTTACTATATTATTGGATTTTAGTTACGATTAGGTAATGTATGAAGGATATAAATCTGAAAACTAAGCCATTTTGGCTTGGTATTAGTTGCCTCCAGGGAATGATAACGTTATTTTTAAATATAACGTTATTTCTTACTTATTTTACCGTTAATTTTAAAATTAACGTTATGTCAATAAATAACGTTAATTTAGATAACGTTACATTGAAATTTACGTTATTTCAGTAAATAACGTTATTTTTAACGTTATTTCTTACTTTTTTAGGCTGGCCCCAGACCTACCGGTTTCGTTTCTTTGCTTTGCTGTTCTACCATGGACCGCCGGCCAAGAGGCTCATTTTCAATCTATCGAATATTTTGACTAGACCAGATTGGCAAGATAGCCATTAGTTTGGTGTTATCAAATATCGTTGTCTGGGTTACAATGCGAAGTTTTAGTTTTAATTTAAAAAGAAACTGCTGTTTCATATAAAAATTAATAACGAAATTATCAAAATGTATGAAACAGCTATGATTTCAGATTTGGTCCCATAGTAAAAGTTGTTCAGTTTTATGGTCCCTACCTACCATATTCAGCTTTAGAAGGCTTTACCAAACATCTTGTATAAATAAGCGATCGATTTATTTTTAACGATCGGAGTCCATGTTCAGGGTGGCATATCTCCTAAAAGCTTCCTACTTCGCAATCCAGGCGATGATATTTGATAACACCCAGCTGATGGCTATCTTGCCAATTTGGTCTAGTCCCAAAATACGATAGATTGAAAATTACCCTGGTTGGCCGGCGGTCTTTTAAGCAAGGTAGAACAGCAAAGCAAAGAAATGAAACCGGTAGGTCTGGGGCCAGCCTTACCGTTAAACTTTAAAAATAACGTTATTCCAATTAATAACGTTATTTTTTAGCGATGATTTTACCGGTATATTGTACCGGTAAAAGTTAACGCTAATTTTACCGGTAAAATATTTTTAACGTTATTTTTACCGGTAAATTTACCGATAAAATGTTTTAACGGTATTTTTAACGTTATTTTTTTAACGATATTTCAATCCCTGGTTGCCTCACTTTGCATACGCGGACACGGCTTCTGGTGTTACTATTCTAAGCTAGGTAGGTATTATTTGCACGAGTAGGTTCCCGAACCTAGTGGTGGGGGTGGTGACGCGCGAGTCGGTGCGGCAGGCGCTGCGCGGCGGCATCACGGCCGACCAGATCCTGCACTACCTGGAGCAGCACGCGCATCCGCAGGTAGGTACCCATTACGCATTGCAATAACTTAGGTAGGTACATACATTTGAATTTCTAGTTATAGGCCGACCGGTTAAATGAGTCCCCCTCCTGCGGGGCACAGGGGCGCGGGGGAAAGACGAGAACGGGGAGCGCGAGAGGTGCGGGCGGCAGGCGCATTTTTGCCTAAACTCAGTTAGGGATGTCGATAGTGAAAAAAAATATCGATATATCGATACATCGATATTTATAAAAATATCAATATCGGCCTCGATATATCGCGAAAAAAATATCGATATATCGATATATCGGTCGAATTTTCAGAGAACATTTGCGGTTTTTAACCGACTTTACAAAAAGGAGGAGGTTCTCATTTCGATTGTATGTTTTTTTTATCGTTGTTCGCGCGTATCTTCGTCATTTATGAACCGACTTTGATGATTTTTTTTTGTTCGATTGAGTTTGCGAGATGGTCCCATTTAATTTTTTTTCAAATCGGTTCAGTAGTTTTCGAGAAATCCTGAAAATACTATGATTTTGCATCAACTAACTTGACGACTTTGTTATTTATGAACTGAATTAGATGTTTTTTTTTTGTTGGGAAAGGGGTACTTTTAGTGTAGTCTTTTTAACCGACTTCAAAAAAAAGGTTCTCTCTCAGTTTGACCTGTATGAATGTATGTTTCTCCGCGAATATCTCACGTTTGGCTGAGCCGATTTTTCTACCAAATAATATACCTAATATAGAAGGTACTTACACTAAAAATAAAAAAAATAAAAATTGTTTTATAAAACAAAAAACCGACTTCAAAAACCTTCCTCTAAAAAGCAAGAAATAATATTCAAACCATTAGATACGCATTATCATTGTTATAATAACAACACGTCTATTGAAGTCGGGTGGTGCTTTTAGAATAAAAAAAGGAAGTTGTACTCCAGCCCCACCCGACTTTAATAGACGTGTTGTTATTATAACATTGATAATGCGTATCTAATGATTTGAATATTATTTCTTGCTTTTTAGAGGAAGGTTTTTGAAGTCGGTTTTTTGTTTTTTAAAACAAATTTTAAAATAATGTATTTATTTCAGTCTAGCTCAGTAATATCAATAGAATGTATAAAAAAATATATATTACTCTAACTAATGTATGAAAATCTCAAAAAAACTAATATTATTTATATTTGATCGTCATTGAGACTCATCGTTTCGATCGGACGTGTCGATTAATTAATGTAATATTAATAAATCATTGCAAAATTGTGACCTACTTGAACACTACGCGGAAGTGACATTCGTCTGTGTCATTCGTTCTACAAACTTGATTTGTTTTCTTAGTTAATAATGTTAAGTGTAAATTAGTGATTTATAAAATGGAAAGTAATAGTCCCTATAACCGGCGGAGCGAGGTAATGGCCCGCAGCCCGCCGCCCACGCCCTCGCACCGACCCCCAGCGCCCTCGCCAGCCCTACAGGAAGATGAGCCCCCAGAACTGGTGTCCACGCCTGAGATCCAGAACTGGATGAAGACCATTGAGCAGTGTCTGAATGAGGTGTGCGCTGTTGCCTGTGAAGGTAAACTAAATTCGGATCAAAAACTCCGAATTAATAATTTGTGCCGAAAAGTAAGCCATGGGACATCACAAATGGCTGTGCAATACCAGTCCCTTAAGCAAAAAACTATACAGACCCATTTTTCCCTGCAAGCACTCAAAGAAAAACATGATCTCTCACAGCAGCTTCAAGACCTTAAACAAACCATCGAAGAGTCTTCAAAACCTGTCGCGGATGCAGTTTCCTTCGCCGACATGGTTAAAAAAAGTCCTAACAACTTTATTCAGCCCAATAATGTCAACTCTGTGGCAATTTACCCCACTGACAAAATGAAGTCGAGCGAGGAGACAAAGGCCCTCGTTCAAAAAATCATCAGACCAGATCAAATGAAGCTGCATGTGAGAAGCCTGCGTAAAACTCGGAACGGCGGTGTGATTATCAGCACAGATACTAAGGACGATATCGAGAAGCTTAAGCAAACGGATCAACTAACGACCTCTGGCCTAACTGTGAATGAACCACATAAACGCAAACCTAGAATCGTGGTCATCGGAGTGCCCGTATGTATGGAGGAAACGGAAGTTTTCAACTGCATATACCATCAAAACTTAGCCGACAAGCTTAGCGGCATGACACTTGCGACATTTTTGACCTCGATTAAATTAAGCCATAAGTCGGGGAAAAAGGACGCCGAGACATGTAATTATATTATAGAAGTTCCTGCACAAATTCGAAAACTGTTAATAATGAACGACCGGGTATTTGTAAATTGGTCTTCCTGCCCTGTGAGAGATTTTACCCTCGTGACAAGGTGCTACAAGTGTCAGCAATACGGTCATGCTGCTAAGACTTGCCGGGAGGAGGCCTCCACCTGTGGTCACTGCGGCGATATAGGTCATACTATAAAGGACTGTGGAAAGAAAACCGAGTCAGCAAAATGTGCAACATGTTTGCACTTCAAGAAGCCTGCAGATCACAAAACTGGTGATGCTGAATGTCCTGCGAAAAAGATTGCCGAAAAACGGTATATCAGCTCGATTGATTATGTGGGCACCTAAAAGCACTACTTCCTAGATATATCTTTATAACTTCTACAAATAAATATTTTACATTCCGTGACTAATATTACTATTTGATATCACATGATTTATTTATAGATTGTGTCCAATTATATTTACTAGTTCGCATCAGTTTAAAAATATTTATATTATATCAGTACATTTCAATAAGTTATGATTGTAAATTTTTTGCTGAAATCACAATGCTGTTCTACTAACATAAATTCGTAAGATACCTTACTAATATGCACGTAATATAAAAATAATAAATGTAAATAAGTAATGATGCATGCACTTAGTTTATTTTTGATGACGCAGATGCATTATTCGTTTGTCGTAAATGATGTTACAAAACTAACATTATTTTAGCGTTTAGTTTAGTTTAACTCTCTCTGCAATTATTTTTGATTTTATTTTGTTTTAATTTTTCCAATATTAATATTTGGATTTGATTGTAAAATAATATTACGACACATAGTGATGTAAGTTCTTATTTGCCTGAGATACAGGTTATTTAAACCTAGTTCAGGCACTTTGTATTTTAGCTTTATGTACCTATGTCTAGATTTTAATTGTTTTATTTTGATGTAAGATTATTTCAATAAAGATTTTTTTTTTTTTTTTTTTTTTTTTTTTTTTTTTATTATCAGGCGCATATTTATTAAATCAGATATTCAACGCAGAGCAAAAAACTTACAAGTCATAGACAATAATGTATGTTTTTATAAAAAAAATATCAATAATGAATTATGATGAAAGTACAGATAAGTTGTTTTTCCTTTTTCCATTCCAATCTTTTAGAGTGCATTTCATCGGTTATTACCTCTGGCGTTATGTTGGTATCCCGTAAATTTATTCAATTTTGACGTTATTCCTTCGCAATAAGATTACAATGACGGTACGGCCAACATAACGCCATAGGAATAATAAACGCATTGTATGGCTTTGTATTCAAGCAACTTTAGAGTGATTTAATGATAGTAAAATAAATAAAAATATATCGTTTTTGATACGATTTTCGATATTGGTTATTTTGTATCGATATATCGGTTCAAAATATATCGGCTAAAAATATCGATATATCGAATAAAAAATATCGATATATCGATGTATCGATATTTTTTCAACAACCCTAAACTCAGTCCGCTGGCAACGCGGCTAGCGATTGCACGTGTTGAAAGTTGCGGACGCTTTGTGAAATCACACATGAGATTACATTCTCAAGATGCGTCGAAATATTTTCGGACATAAAATGAATAGTCAGTGAAAGCAAATTTATTTTAACGTTACGAATATTTTAGAAAAAAAAACTGGTTCCAAATCCTGCTGAAATGAAATGAAACGAATGATTTATAATTTTGATTAATCTTGCATGTAATAAATTGTACATAAGTTTATTGTTTATGTTATCTACACAGCCATAGTTGGTTTCATTCAAATTTTGTAGTAATTAATAAATTTTCTAATAAAAAAATCACCACTTGTTCACCGTTAACCACTGTGACGTCACATATCTTAAGAACTGTCCAGTGCACATTTCGCCTCTTGTGTATCGCCCGCCACCCGCACCCCTCACGCTCCCCGTTGTCGCCTGCCCCCCGCGCCCCTGTGCCCCGCAGGAGAGGACTCATTTAACCGGTTGCCCTATAGTTCTATTAGTAAGCTATCAATCTAACAGTTGTGTCTGTTTGTACTTGGCTTATTTGGTTAACAATCTTCACCCAACACTTTATTGAAAAACAGCATATGGTTTTCTACACAATGGTTTGTAAAACAAACTTGAACCTTTCTAGAGCTACCGAGTCACTAGTGCAACGAACCACTAGTGACTCAGTAGCTCAGTGGTCAGAGTATTGGACCGGAAATCCAAAGGTCGCGGGTTGGATTCCCGTCCGAGAATTGATCTGGGCCGCGTTCCGAATCACGCCAACAGTGCTCACAGCGTGTGACGTCATTCTGTGCCGGACCGAATCATTAGCACGCTGTCAGCACGCTCACGATACTATTGATTTGGACCGCTTGTGAAAGCGCTAACACCGCTAACGTTGGATTGTATAGAACAACATAACCTCAAATGGGTTAATCTCGGTAAAGTAAATATTTCTTCTTCCTTCACTGAGACCAATAGGGAACATGCATCAATTTGATTTTGTATCAAAATCAAAAGTATAATGCGTGAGATAATCAACTGTAATATTAAAACTATTCTCTTGCGTTTTTTTCTCGTGATATAGTCACTTGAAGTTAGCGCGCAGCAGCACCCGCCGAAAACGCTCTATACAAAACGGTCAACATTTGTGACGTCACTCATGTCACGATTCCGGCGCATTATTATGGAGCTAGCCAAGAATTTTCAAATATCTCCTTAAATATTGCGTTTAAGTACATATGTGTCATACAAAATATTATTTCTTATTCGATATTCTATCCAACTGTTAAGTGCATTATATCCGAAAATGAAAAAAAAAATTCGCTATTTTCACCTGTGTGATAAAACTAAAATATTTTATTTTATTTAATATTTTTCTGTTCAATCATGTTTTTATAGGTGTCCGCAGCGATCAAGCTCAAATTTATTAAAATCGGTGACTTATGCATGTTCCCTATTATTTACTAACCAATTTTAAACTCTCAAAGCTTTAAAATACTTATTACCACTGCTAGCTCTTTCAACATCAGTTCAATATAATTATTTCGTTCGTATCTTTACAAAACACCTGCAGGTCAATAAATTCAGCCATCTTTTGTAAAAATCACAAATAATGACTACAAGATCCACAACGATTCACAATTTAACCACGTATTTTTTGTCAACAATGAACTTTGACAATGAAGTTTGACAGCTACACCGACTACGCTCACAGTGCTTTGGTGGAATACGCTGAGCGTCGTTAGCACATGCGATGACGTCATCTGTGACGTCACTTTAACTTACGTGAGCGTTGTAAGCATGATTTGGACCGGGCGTTAGCGCGCTCACAGTGCTGTAAGCGTGATTCGGAACGCGGCCCTGGTGTGAATCGAACGCGCGGTTTAATTCAGTGCCAAATATACACTTCCCAAAATATACACGGGTATCAAAGGGTAATTTTTTATATATTCAACCATTTAAAATATAAAACAAGTTTCTTTTTACAATAAATGTAAACATACTGCATATTTCTATGATCCCTGATACTTAAAATCAGTTATTCCTATCTGTTCTATTCTAAGCGCTATCGCACACAGGCAACTTTTGTCTCGGCAGCTATTTTGTCTCTCACATGGTTTGTATGAAAAGTTGCCGAAGACCGCGTCGTTTCGTGTGCGCGCTTCCATACAAACCCGTGGACTTGATGTGAGAGACAAAACAGTTGCTGGGCGACTAAGTTGCTCATGTGCGATAGCGCTAAGAGTGTAAATTTTGGCACTGAACGGTATTTTAGTATATGATTTAGTACTGTATAAAAAATCATTTTTCATTATACTTTCGTGCTTAGATGTTAAAGACTGAAACGGGAGGCATCCGGTCCACCTCCCTCCTGCCGCCCACCGTCATGGACCAGGTGCGGCTGTGGGAGAGCGAGAGGAACCGGTTCACCTACACCGAGGGGGTGGTCTACAATCAATTCCTGTCGCAGGTAAAGTGGACCTTAGGTCCTTGTTATAAGAGCGGTAAATAAATAAACCAAGTTTCTCTTCCCCGCTACACCACCCGCTACCCGCTGACATCTTGGATACCTCGTCCCCGCCACCGTCTGTCACCCCGCGGGACGGTCGCGCACGAGATTGCCGGACTATAGTTAAAGTATAAAATAAAACAATTTATCGCACTTTAACTGATTCGACCAGTGAATCTGCAGATTAACTAGTTGATCTGCGCACTTTAACGGTGACACATACAAAAACTAATGTAGTATAATGTGTAATTTCCCGCACGGCAGACGGACTTCGTGGTGCTCCGCGACTACGCGCGGCAGCAGGGCGTGCTCACGTGGCAGAGCGAGCGCGCGCGCACCATGGTGGTCACGCGCCACGGCCACGACGACGTCAAGAAGTTCTGGAAGCGCTACTCCAAGACCTCATAACTCTGTGCATGATCAAGCCAGCCCTCTGGGAAAGGAAACTAATGGAGCTGCCATAAACTGCAATACCGAAAAAATACAAAGCGTTCGTGACGTCAGGTGCGTGCCGTGTCCGCCATTTTGTGTTGCGTTTACATGTTACAATTTCGACTCTATGTTGTTTACATAAGGTGTAGCTAAGCCGCCATGTTTAATTACGTTTGAATGGTAAACAATCAAGTACTATCCCCGTCAATTGGTAATGCGTCTGGCGGCCATGATTTTAACCTCAAAAACGAAAAACAATTGTAAATATTTTTTTATACCTAGACCCTATCTTATTGCAAATAATAATTCAATAATTAATATATTAGATTACTTATTAGAATTTTCTTGTTTCATGACATTTTTAGTTGCGGATCACGTCAACGTGGATGTCAATGTGACAAGGTTCCAGCGCATTACCAATTGACGGGGATAATAGATATGCAGGCTTTTTTCGTAGGTATAGCAGGTCCATCTTATTCCTTCGTCATTGGCCAGCCGCACTCCGCACTTTAGGCGTGATGCCTTGCTTATTGATGCAGATACATATTGCAGGATACAGGCACTATCAATTGCAACAACTGCACGCCTATTTAATAATAATTATTATTATACGGGGTCAGACATAATCCCGTCCAGCATCGAATTGCTCCTAGGCTCGTGTAGACACTAGTTTCAACCCAGTCCAAGGGGGCTATCACCTCTTAAAACTTTCCAGGTTTATGAATTTGCTATAATTACATCTCTTTTTCGCTGTATAACAAATAAAAGAGACGCATTCATAGCAATTCAGAAAACTGACAAGTTTTAAGAGGTTGTAATACGGGGGCAGTGCTGACTTCTCGCTCGCAAGTCAGTCCTGGCCCCCTACTCAAATGGCCAACATTCTATTCGTTTGAACGCTACGCTTACTTTTGAAACTTAAAAATAAACAGTAAACTATAAAATTACGTGCGGTAAGCTTGACAATTCCATACAATACATCGAAGTCGTGTGATTTACATAAGTTTGCGAAATGTGATTGAATCATTTAAGCTTTAAAAGTATAGGCCAGTAAATTCTTACAAATGTTTTTCCTAAAATCGCAAAATGCAATGTAAAGCTGCATTTTTGGTATGTTATTTGGACCCCTTAAGGGAGTGTGGAACTATGTTTTAAGCATAGACATCTCTCAAATTCGACAAGAATTCAATAAAGCAATGCATAATTTTAATACCATATATAATATATCATTGTATGGAACGAGGAAATTGGTTTACCTTTTCCTCTTTTTGGATAAATTGAGAGATGTCTATGCTTATTTGAAATTCTTATTCGAAAAACGAGCGTCTTCCTAAACTCTTAAACATACAAACCATTGCAGAGATGCGTATACTTTTATATTTATGAGACTGTGAAGTGAGCATGTTTGTATGAAAATAACGGTGTAGGCCAGTCTTTCCCAACGTGGGCGATAACGCCCCCTTGTGGGCGCTGCAGGCCTAAAGGGGGGCGGTAAGAGACCCAGAAAAAAAGGGGGCATTATTGAACAGCATCAGATTCAACCGTCACATTAGTTTTTATATAAGAATTGATTATGTTTGTTTTATTTTCAATAAAAGATACTCTGTCCGAATACTATAAATTTGCGTTTCAATAATCAGTTATAAGTACTTAGCGGTTTTTAAGTACGTTTAAAAAGGGGGGCGTTAAAAAATAATTTATTCTTAAAGTGGGCAGTAGACAAAAAAAGGTTGGGAACCCCTGGTGTAGGCGGTTAGATATGCCGGCGAGTGTCAATATTTCAAGCATCATATCTCAAAAACTATAAGACATACAGAGCTGAAAATTGGCTTTAATTGTTTGAAATTTAATACACTTTCAAAATAATGTTGGCAACTAACGTCAAAAGCTCACAGTTTTTTAATAAAACTGCAAAAACTGAAAAAATTCAGTTTTTCACGTATAACGCAGCTAGCACAACTTTTTTTTGCTTGCAAAACATGGTTCCACACTCCCTTAGGGGGTCCAAATAACAAACCAAAAATGCAGCTCGCGTTTTGCGATTTAAATGTAGATTTTTACTGGGCTAGTAAGCGTAGCGTTCAAACGAATTGAAAGTTGGTCATTTGAGTAGGGGGCAGCTGACTAGCCACCCGCTCTATTTTCGGGCACAGTACGACTTACTGCCGATCCTGTCTACGTCACTGACTACGTATAAACAAATTCTTAAACTTTTAAGTACGTGACGAAACTATTATAACGAGGCCGATTTCATACGTCAAAAAAGATATGAGCTGCGCAATAGAAAGAAGCAACCATAGGTGAATATAATTGTAGGGAAATGAACGCTATGCGTCCTTATTGTGTCAAAGCAAAAGTCGCTATTTATTTAAATGATTTTGCGGAATGCATCTTCTGTACTTGTACTATACCTTCTTCGCCGAATGAAGCTAGTAATGTAGGAATTGTTTTAAGATGTTGTTAAATTTTCGTGATATTTTAAACTATTAAGCTTTTTTATTTTAACACCAAATTACTCTTATATAATATATGATATTTATGTTTTAATCCTAATATTTTAATATTATAATTTTAATAACGCTGCTACTGTGTTAATTATATTATTTTAATTCTCAAGTAATGTTTAAGTAATTGAAAAGAAAATCCAATCTAAAATTCCTTATTAACCCTGTATTAAGTTATAATAATTTTAATTATTGTTGTTTATTTAACTATATTATTTTAACACCAAATTACTCTTTAAGTATAATATAATATACATATAATATTTATGTTTTAATCCTTATAATTTAATATTATAATTTTAATTAACGCTGTAACTGTTTTAATTATATTATTTTAATACTCAAGTAATGTTTAATAAATTTTGTAATTGAAAAGAAAACCCATTCTAAAATTCCTTATTAACCCTGTATTATAGTTGGGGAATTAGTGGCAGAAGGTCAAAATTTGTCATTAGATGAATTCACTTGGCACATATGTACCTTAGGTAAAACTGAGCTGATTCAGCCCGGTAGCCATCAGCCCCCCCTTGGCAGGTAGGGGGGGGTGGCATTTAAAGTTTCACACCGCCGCACTTCAGAAAAAAAGTCATATCTCCTTCAATATACCTACCACCACGAGTGTGATATCATTTTATGATGAATCAAGGATGAGGAATTCATTTTTAAAACTTTAAATGTACAATGTCATAGAAAAAAGGTAAAATATTGACGATAGTTTAAAAATAAGTTTACTATTTTTTTATTCAACAGTCAGTATCTATTAAAAATAATCATTTTGTGCAATGAAAGAAAATATTATCTTAAAGTACATTTATTCAGCTTTTTAAAAATATATACTTTATATATAGTTATCTTTGAATGTCTATCTGAAAAAAAATCGAACATGGTATGCGACGCTGTTTCCAAACATCCGCGATTGAAAGTTAAGTTGGTTTTTTCATACAAAATGTATAGAGTACAAACTTAACTTTGCGTTCGGCTGCCGCTTATGGTCTTACGATCTTATAGTCTCTTTTAACTATTTTATGTTTTGATGCATATTTAGTTCTTTTTGTAGCAGGCATGAGGAATTTATTTTTGGGACATTTAATGTATAGTTTCATTGAAAAAAAAATATGTTGACTAAAGTGTCAAAAATCGGTTTACAATTGTTTTTGTTCAACAGTCGGGTATCTTTTAAAATGCTAATTTTATGCAAAGGATAAAATACTACCTTAAAGAACATTTATTCAGCTTTAAACTAATACAAACTTTATAT
Source organism: Agriphila tristella (assembly GCA_928269145.1). Taxonomy (NCBI): domain Eukaryota; kingdom Metazoa; phylum Arthropoda; class Insecta; order Lepidoptera; family Crambidae; genus Agriphila; species Agriphila tristella. Next base: position 59,556,339 of record OV743430.1, on the reverse strand, counting down.
ATAGTTATCATACAATTTCCATCTGAAAAAAAATCTAACATGGTATGCGACGGTGTTTCCAGATGTCTGCGATTGCAAGTTAAGTTGGTTTTTTCATACAACATGTATGGAATACAAACTTAACTTTGCGTTCGACTGCCGCTTATGTTCTTACGGTCATAAAGTCTCTCTCAACTATCTTACGGTCTGATACATACTTAGATCTTTTTGTAGGAGTCATAAAGACTATATAAAAAAATAGACAGACTTGATCTATGTATAAGAAAGTCATAAAACGACGAAGCGTCGTGACGTCAAAAAATTAGATCTGAGAACGGTCAGGGAGGAAAATGTCTTACCACATTAAAACTAAAGTGCAAAATTTTTTAAAGTTTTAATAGGTAGGTTCCTTAAGGACCTAGGCATATAAATATACCGTAGAAATTAAAATATTTTCCATTGAGTATTTTTTGTACACTCGTGAGCAGAAAAATTAAATCACAGACCAATTTTCGAACAAACGGGGTAAACCTACAGCTTTGGTTCTCTGCCCAGGATTGAACGAGGTGTGTGCTGATGATGGCAAATTAAAGAATGAATGACGGAGGCTCATTATGCTAAAAAAACCTAACAGATTAGATGAGCGGTTTAGCTCAGGGTTGAACTTAAAAAAATATCAAATGAAAATTAAGAAGTATGGAAAATGTAACACTAAAAGCTCCAGACGGTCTCTAGTGTAAACGACTCTTCTGATCCGTTGGGTTTCTTAAGCAATCTTGACCTCCTCCATTCACTCTTTGGATAACCATCATCAGACCACACCTTGTTCAATCCCTGACGAAGAACAAAAGCTTCAAAGTTACCTCGTTTATATGAAAATTGGACTGTGATTAGGGTTGCGTTCCTGGGTTCCCATTTCTGGGAATTACCGGGATGTTTTTTAAACCCGATCCCGAAAAATATGTGCCAGGATACCCGGAACGACGGGAGTTTATATTGCGGTTAAAAAGTTTAATAACTATTATATTATTTAAGCGTTTCGTTTTACATTTAAACAAGAACATATCAATGACATTGTGACCGTAAATTGTAGCAGAGAGAAAAAACAAAAGCTTTTAGAGACAACTAATACGACAAGTATTAAAAGACCCTTGACTAAGCCAGGACCTCCATATTCTGCCCACCATCAGGATAGTTTTTGCATACCTGGGAAATCAAAAGCAATGAAGATATTGAAGGTAAAAGTAAAAGAAAATTAAATATTTTTATTTAAATATATAAACGTTCTTTTTAATTTTTGTCCATAAATCATTATCAATATTTTAAGTATTTCGTAACAAACGAATGCTTGCAGTGTTTTTTATTTAACACCAAAAAAGAAAATCATTAACAAAATTATTTTTTAATTCTCTTATTTTGATATACAGGGTGTTACAAAAAAAACTCATAATTCCGAATACGATAGAAGGGACCATCAAACTAAACAACTTCTTCTATGGTACCAAAATGTCGAAAATACCCGATTCCTGGGAATTCCCGGGAATTGCAAAATGTATATGAAAATGAAAGGGTGTCATTATTGTACCAAAAATAAAAAACACATCTTAGATTTATCATATTTTAATTGAAAAAAACAACTTATACCTAGGTACTTAACTTATTAATTGTAGACGCTTCGCTTGGAAACAGCGTCGCATACCATGTTCGATTTTTTTTCAGATATACATTGAACGATAACTATACATAAAGTATATATTTTTCAAAAGCTGAATAAATGTACTATTAGATAAAAAAAAATTTCATTGCAAAAAAATTGTATTTTTACAGATACTGACTGTTGAATAAAAAAATAGCAATTTTTTTTTTAAACTATCGTCAATATTTTACCTTTTTTCTATGACACTGTACATTAAAAGTTTTAAACATGAATTCATCATCTCTAATTCATTATAAAATGATATCACACTCGAGGTGGTAGGTATATTGAAGGAGATATGATTTTTTTTCTGAAGTGCGGCGGCGTGAAACTTTAAATGCCACCCCTCCCTACCTGCCAAGGGGTGGCTGATGGCTACCGGGCTAAATCAGCTCAGTTTTACCTAAGCTACATATGTTCCAAGTGAATTCATCTAATGACAAATTTTGACCTCGCCATACATGAGTGCCAGTACTGACTGGACTATTAGCAGTATGAACACGTCTTATAATTTTATACGTGTCGCGGGCGCTCGTGGGCGGCGCCAGCTCATTTGTTGTCCTTATCGTTTGTATGCAAATTTGAGAAAGAGACAGCGCTTTGCTAGCTTGATTCGACGAACAGGGTAAAATATGTATTCTGTGGTATGATCAAGAAATTGATAAATGAGAATAAAAATATAAAATGTCGATACTGTCAACATCATAAAGATGTTCGCGGCTTGTGTGATTTAGTTGCCCTCCGTCCACTAGGTTTCCCTGCTAGAATCCCCTGGGGGATTTTAGCCAAAACGCAGACAGCCTTTTTTGTTTAATCATGTCTGCGCATAATTTCAATTACTGTGTTTATTTATTCTACTTAAAAATCGCTCAAAAATGTTCAATTTTATATTTTAAATAATAAAAATCAGGCTAATAAAATCGAAATTGCGACTTCGATCGTTTGAAGCAGATTACATTTTATTATATTGTTTTATTTTTAAATGTAAATACCAAACTCTAGACAAGTTTCCTTACTACGGGAAAGTTACGTGTGCAGCGCTGTGCGCTATCACTGATTTTAAAAATTGTAAACTTTGTAAATAAATATTTTTATACTAAGAATACCTGTTTTTACTTTAACATTGCCTACATTATAAATAGTTTTGCTGAAAAGTAACTTTGTAGCAGGCACGTATCCAAGGGGGGGGATAGTTGGGATTTATCCCCCCCCCCCCCCCCCGAAATCCAGAACACACAGTACAGGACTAAATTCAAATTTAGCGGGCGAGGCACTCCGGATGCAGTTGCCCCCCCCACCCCACCCCCCGAATTAAAAGTCTGGATACGTGCCTGCTTTGTAGGTATTCAGGGTAAATTAAACTGAAGGCAAAAAAAGATGAATTATAAAATTACTTATTTATTATCTTTTATATAATACAATCTTATCACAACAGTCTTATAAAATATTTTTTTCTTCATGACGGGCTTTCCCAAAGGGTGGGCAGGTGACACGTAATCAGGGGGTCCATCGCTGTAATTCTGAACGCTAAAACCAAAATTGATACGTTGTCATTTAGGTTATATTTACCTAAACATTATTGATTAGTTTTAAAATTGTTATTTAAATTGTCCAAGATTGGCTTTCAACAATTTTAACAAAACTAGGCTAGTATTTTTCTGTAAATGAAATTAAAACAGTAACGATGTAGCATTGGTTTTATCTTTGAAAATTAGTGCAATTGCCCAGACGTTAATACAGTGTGTAGTTTTTTAACATTTGCGCTCGTTGCATTCGTGTATTTCCAGATGTCCCATTGAAGTTGTTCCGGGACGGGACTTTTGGGATGTTTTTCCCACAGGTTCAGTTACTTTTACAACTTGCAACTTTTATCGAGTTTGATTGAAATGATTCAACACGATTCTGACCATGCAGGGGTCGAAACTGATTGCAGTGTCAAAAATACTGATTTTACTGACTGTAAGTCTCAAAAATACTGACCTATTACTGACTTAATTTCTATGTTTAAATGTGTATTAGTGAGTATAAAAAGAGGGGTTTAAGACAAAGTTTAACAGAGTTAACAATTTTTTATTGAGATTTATACAATACGTATAATTCAGTACGAGAAAAAATCGACCTACCATTAAATGGTTCTCTTATACAGGCAATAAATAGCCATATAAAGCCGAATATGTTAGATGAGGTACCATGCATACAACACACAACCCTGGAAAACTTATAAACCCGTGAATTTCGCCACTTTTAGGAAAAAACTTTTTTTTTTATACACTGAACAGTGGCAACCCTAGACCAATTTTTTTTGTCAGTTTCATCCATTAATCTTGCCTGCCTTTTGTAAAAAAACGGCCGCGCAGCGCGATTTTTAGGCAATTTGATCAACTAATCTTGTACTCTTGCCTGTGAAAAAAAAGGGCCACGCAGCGCGATTTTTAGGCAATTTGATCAACTAATCTTGTACTCTTGCCTGTGAAAAAAAAGGGCCACGCAGCGCGATTTTTAGGCAATTTGATCAACTAATCTTGTACTCTTGCCTGTGAAAAAAAAGGGCCACGCAGCGCGATTTTTAGGCAATTTGAGCAACTAATCTTGTACTATTAAACTTTTAGATTTTTGCATTCACAATGCTATTTTTATATTAAGATGAATAAATAATGAAAAAATATTAGAAAAAATCGACTCACCCGTAGCAACTCAGACGGGATTCGCACTCTTAGGAATCCTAGAGTGCATTGGGCCGGATTCCTAAGGGTGCGGGTTCGAATCCCGTCTGAGTTGCTACGGGTGAGTCGATTTTTTCTAATATTTTTTCATTATTTATTAATCTTGTACTCTTGCCTGTTAAAAAAAGGGCCGCGCAGCGCGATTTTTAGTAGTTTCATCAAGTAATCTTGTACTCTTGCCTGTCTATAGTAAAAAAACTGCCGCGCAGCGCGGTTTTTAGTACGTGCCGGACTACAGCTGGGCCACAAAAAAAAAAGTTGGAAATCTGACTTTTTGACTATACCATGATGAAGTCGATAATTTGTCGGAATTTGTCGCCAAAAACCAGAATTTGTCGGGCTTGCGTTTAGGAGATACGTGTGGCTCAGCTGTAGAGACGTCTCTACAGCTGGGCCACACAGATCTCGAAAACGGAAGGTCGTAGCGAAAATCTGATTAATCGTATGTGTAGCCGGTAGTTTGTCGGATTTTGTCACCAAGAACCAGATTTTGTCGATCTTGCGTTTAGGAGATATGTGAGGACACGCTGTGGAGACTTTTCTACCTGGATCTTGAGAAAGGAAGGTCATAGCGAAAATCTGATAACTCGAGTGTGTAGCCGTTAGTTTTTTGGAACTTGTCACCAAGAATCAGATTTTGTCGATCTTGCGTTTAGGAGATATGTGAGGATACGTTTACGACCTTTCGTTCTCGAGATCCAGGTAAAAAGGTCTCCACAGCGCATCCTCGCATATCTCCTAAACGCAAGACCGACAAACTCTGGTTTTTGGCGACAAATTCCGACAAATTATCGACTTCATCATGGCATAGTCAAAAAGTCAGATTTCCAACTTTTTTTTTGTGGCCCAGCTGTAGTCCGTCACGTGTTTTTAGTCAGTTTTATCAAGTCATCTTGCACTCTTGCCTGTCTATAGTAAAAAACGGCCTCGCAGTGCGATTCATAGTTAGTTTCATTCACCAATATTGTACTCTTGCATATCTATAGTAAAAACAAACGGCCGCGCAGCGCGATTTTTAGTCAGCTTCATCCACGTATCCTGTACTCTTGCCTGTTTACAGTAAAAACAAACGGTAATAATAAAAGAAGTGTATAAAAATGAACGTAGATAGCTAAAAAACTGACTTTACTGACCATTTTTTGAAAAAACTGACTTTTACTGACCGAAGTCAAAAAACTGACTTTTACTGACTTTACTGACCAGTTTCGACCCCTGCCATAGACATAAAAAAATTTTCGCTGCGCTCAAGAAGACCAAGCAAAGCGTGGAAAAGAGAAGTTAACATTATACGGACACGGTCTGTGAAAAAAGAGAAAGAATCTAGTGACAATGTGCCAACATTTTTTACAGTAAGAGCCCCTAGCGTTCCGCCTTGCAAATGAGTAATCACAGTGTGATTAAAATACATATGTGTTAATTCTTATTAGAATTTCAAATAAAGGTATTTATTTATTTTTTATTTTTATTTATAAAAATACAATGCAAGTTTACAGAGACATTCTCCAAAGCACATGCAAGTCACAAAAAATAATTACAAAAGAATGTGAAGATTAATATTAGTAGATCAAGGTAGGATAACACTTATAAAATAATTGTCTAAATCATGTCAAAATACAATAAATTAAAACTTTATAGTCAAAAAGAAAAGAACTAGAAATGTCAAAAAAAATACAAATACATGTTAGTGTCGTCATTAAGGAACTGTACGCCTAACGAACAAGAAACTGATAAGCCGTAGCACAAATAATTGGTATAGAATCAGCGAACAAGTCAATTTCATCACACTGAGTGAGCATGTCGCCAATCAGAATAAGGGCGCGCACAGTAGGCGCATGAGCGGCGTATCGCGTGCGCGTGACCGGTCTCCTCAGCAAGCGAGGGCGACGACGAGGTGCCACCATCATTCCCCGGCCATCTTGGGGCATGCGTGTCGGAACTAGAAGGCCAAACGCTCCAAGTATTGCTGGGCTGTCAACCCTTCCGTGTAACACCTGGAGATAGTGCATTATTAGTAGTTTTATCCTCCTAAAATGCAGTGTCTCAAAACCTACCATTCCATAAACAAACAGAGAAGGGTACAGGAAAGGATAATATCCATGAATCCTTTTGTACAACCACCGACAAAATTTACGCTGCACTCTTTCTAGCATGAGGATGTATTTGTCCTCATAAGGCGCCCAAATCACAGCAGCATATTCAAGTTTACTGCGTACATAGGCGTTGAATAACACTACGGCCGCCAACATATTACTAAATTGTGAGGCAGTTCTCATAATAAAACCTAAAGTCCTGCTTACCGATTTACACAGTTCTGTAATATGCTGATGAAAGTCAAATTTATTGTCCAATGTCAGTCCAAGGTCACGAATATTATTAATTCTATCCATATGTGCGTCAAATAGATTGTACTTGGTGTCTATTGAGTTACGTTTCCGTGTGAAAGTAATAATTTTGCACTTGGAACTGTTAAATGGGAGACGATTGTCTTGGCTCCACTTAGAAACGGCGTTGATATCAGTTTGAAGGGCCAGGGTGTCGTCTACGTGAGATATTCCCAAATATAATTTAAGGTCGTCGGCAAATAAAAGGCAATGAGCAGTTTTAACTGCCGCAGGCAAGTCATTAATCATTAATAAAAACAATGTCGGGCCAAGAGTACTCCCTTGACTCACTCCAGACCTAGTATAGTACTTGTCAGACTCGTATGCATCCACTCTTACAAACTGATGTCGGTCCCTGAGATAGCTTGCAAAAAAATCAAGGAGCTTGGGAGTGAAACCAACAATTGCTAACTTTTCCAAGAGAATGTCATTATCAACTAGGTCAAAGGCCTTCTTAAAATCAAAATAGGCGGCATCAACCTGTCTCCCCGCATCAAACTCAGCATAAACGTAATCTGCAAGGGTGACTAGATTGGTAGTAGTCGATCTGGCTTTACGGAAACCGTGCTGACTATCGTGCAACAGGGTATTAATCTGCCTGCCAATGTAACGATTTAATATAGCTTCAAATAATTTAGCGAATACAGAAAGCACTGCAATTGGTCTGTGAGACGAAACATGGTTTTTAGGTTCTCCCTTAGGAATTGGCGATACTCTGGACACTTTCCAAGAATCTGGATATGTTGAGTTAGCAATACTAAGATTGTACAGATATAACAGTGGAGCCTCAAGAACACGAATACAATCCCTACCTATAAACACAGGGACAAGATCAGGTCCACCTGATGAACGAGGCTTAAGACGTTTAGCGGCTACCTTTAGATCTGTTTCATCAATTGCCCCGATTGAAACTGATTTCGCGTCACCAAAAGAATAAGCTGCACGCGCAGCCTCCGCAGGATCTAGTTTTGGAACATTGTTCAGAAAAACAGAACTAAAGTATTGGGCAAATGCATCTGCAGCAGCCTGACCTGAGACTTCAACATCTTCATGTACATAGAAACCCGCTGGTCGTCTATCCTTTTTCTTATCTCTTATGTATTCCCAGAACTTTGCTGGTTCATCAATAATGTTTTTTTGAGTCAAATTTATGTGCTGCTGATATGCAATGTCAATTAATCTTTTAACGTTCCACCTGTAATATTTGAAAAGTTCTCTATTATATTCCCTTTCCTCAGATCGGTATTTTATCAAATGGTAATACTTCTGTTTAATATTGTACACAATCTCTGCTGTATACCATTTTGGATAATTGTATTTAGTGTTACAAGAAGATTTACTTTTGAGTGGCACAAAAAGATTAAAGCATTCATACAATTTAGAATAAAAAACCTCTACCGCCAAATTAACGTCTGCCACTGTAAATAAATCGGACCAATCAACTTTACTTAGAGCATCATACAGTGAAAAATAGTCAGCCTTACTCCAGTTCCAGCCCAGACATGTAGCTGGCCGGGGGACAGTGGTGGGAGGAGTAGAGGAGCGTGGCAGGTTCACTGCCACTAAAAGAGCAGGGTGGTACTTGTCTTTCGGTACTAACGGATCCGCAATGTCTACAGTTATCTGATCAGCGTCAAGGTCACTCAGTACGAGATCTAGCATACCACCATGGTCATTTAATACAGTGTTATGATTATGAAGCGAACTAAATTCACAGAATAATTCAAACTGAATCTTAGCATTACCACTACACGAGTTCAAATTAAAGTCACCTAAGACTAATACAGTTAAATCAGGATATAAGCAGATAGCGTTTCCAATACACGTTAGGACGTTTATATATTGCTCATCAGTATAGTTGGGTGGAAGGTAAGCCACACAACATAAAAACTTAACATTTTTCCAAGTTATAATGGCAAATAACAGCTCTTTGTCTGGCGTAAGACCATCGATATCATTAATTACACGTACAGAATAACATTTGCGAACCGCTAACAATACTCCACCCCAACCTTCATCATCAGGACGATCTTTGCGAACTACAATATACCCGGCGGGAAAGAGTTCACCGTCGGAAACAGAGCTTGTCAGAAATGTCTCCGTCAAAGCTATTACATCGTACTCACATTGTAACACACCATTATTGAAAACAGAAGTCTTAGATCGCAAGCCACGCACATTTTGGTAGATACATTGGATATTTTTAATTCTTCGTCTGTTCTCCACTGGTTTCTGGTTTGGAACGAAAGTTCTGGCGCCATGGTCTAATACAAATATCTTCAGCCCAGTTACTCGGTGACATGACAAGTTCAGCTTGCTTAATAGGTACGCTAAGTTTGAAAGACGCATAGTGACCACGTGACTTTAATGCTTCGACAGTACATACGTCATTCCCACAGACAGCATTCAAATGGGCTCGCACTTGGTCCTCAGTGGTTCCCTCCTGAACATAGTAAAGGTGTAAGAATTTTCTTCTTTCAGCAGCACGGAGTAGAGTAGTACCAGTAACTGCTGTACCACGTAGTACGCCGGGCAGGGAAGCGTAGTTACGCTTATGTTTTACTTCAGTCCATTCTTTGTCTGTTCCATCTAAATCTTTAGTGTTCGAGGATGGGACAGTAGGTGCGATAGAAACATTACTGTTTGAAACATTGTTGATACAATCACTCTCACGTACTGAAATATCTTGTTGCGCAGGGGGAAAAGCAGAAACTGGGACAGGCATTTTCCTGCTGTGACGAGCACCTGGCTGAGTAACAGCAGGATTCTCCTCATGTATACGGGGTGCGTTAGAAGACGGTTTCTTAGCAGTTTTTGCTGAAGTATTTGGTTTACCAGTAGATGTCACTTGTAATCGCGATTGGAGCTCGTTTAACTTCATTAGTATGGACGCTTGAACTTTTTCAAATTTGTTAGTGGCTAGAGCTTGCTTTTGCAAATCGTCGCATAGTTGAGGCAACAGAGAAAAGGTTTCCTGCAGCACAGCTTGTAGCTCTTCCCTTACGATTGTCCTCAATGCCTCGGGATTTCGGCACACACAGCCACCAACCTTATTTGCCTGTTTTCCACGTCGTAGCGTCACATTACCAAAATCCAAGACAGAATTGTCTACAACTGCACAGTTTGAGTCATATGCACTACTTGCGCTCATAAGCGTACTAGCCGGTGCTTTCAGATTGCTTGTCATCATAATTTTGCTGCGACAAGTTACACACATCCAAGTCTGCACGACATCATCATTTAAAGCAGCATATTTTTCCGGAGTCATGCCAGCACAGATTAAATCATAGGTAAAATGACACCTTGAGCAGTTAATGCATATTTCTTCATTATTCAGTTCATGGGCACATCCAGCACATACGGTCATTTTGCCAAAAAAAAAAAAAAAAAATTTTTTTAGTCTATTAATAATAATAAATTTTCCAATAGTAAATTAAAACATTCCTTTTTCACTCATAATATACAAAAAAAGGAGATTAAAAAAAATCGTCAGGTGAGGTTTGAACCCGAACGATCAAGAGTTAGTCCGTACTCCGATGCACCAACTACGTTATAATGTAAGTGTCCAATTTGAATATCACTATCTTGCGATGCGAGAGCGTGTTTGACGATGACGACTATGTGGCTTGAGTCCAAAGTCCAAGTTTTTAAACAGCCGACAAACGGATAGACCGTTGGTAATTGTACTTGTTTTTTATGATTTACGCAAGTTTTATATTATAATCACTTTGCACTGCTATTTTATTTCCACAAAATCACTTTCCTTGGTGTTTTTTTAGGGTTTTAATAAAGGTGTTCAATTTAATCACTTCACTTGGTTTGTCACTTTTGTTTTTGAATTTTACCCATCTCAGAAGTTCAGATTTAGCAGAATAACAATGTCACTTTTTGTTTCCGATGTACTTTACGCAAATATATAACTTTTACTTCACAATATCCACGATAATATTTTTAATCAATTTTATAACACAGAGACGATATTAAACGTGCAGCGACATCTGTTGGGATTTTGGGTATCAGGTATCGTGGAGCCATGGTGTCTTGTGCTCTACACTAAAACCAAATTTCGCTACATTTATTCGTTTATCGACGAAGAAAACAGTATAGAACATAGTTTATTAATTTCCTTTGCCATAATATAGTCATATTTTATGTATGTACCTAAGTCATATTTTACGTATCATTCATTTTTCGGATCACCTGTTTATTGACATTGTTGTTCTTTGGCATTCTATTTCTATGGTTCTGGCAGATCATTTTTGACTGACATTTATATATCGTTCATCACAAGGAACTTCTGAGAATCAAAATCCCACTAGTAAAACCACTGGGAAGAAAAATCTCAATAGTTCCGTCACGGAACAAGTTTAACGGGACTTCTGGGAGTACACGGCTCTGTTGCGTGGTACTATCCCCGTCAATTGGTAATGCGCTGGAACTTTGTCAAATTAACATACACATCAACATCATCCGCAACTAAAAATGACAAAAAACTGTAAAATTCTAATAGGTAATATAATTTATTAATTATTGGATTCTTATTGAAATTGGGTCTGGGCATATAAAAAAAATACTATTGTTTTCCGTTTTTGAGGTTAAAATCATGGCCGCCAGGCTCATTACCAATTGACGGGGATAGTAGTTGGTATCGTAATGTGACTCCGGTCGTAGAAGGTCGGCTTTCAGCACCGCTACACGTCCACGGGCTTGGGCGGGGCGGGGGCGGGGGCGGGGGCGGGGGCGGGCGCGGGCGCGGGCGGCGGCGCGCGCACGGGCGCCAGCGCGGCGTGCAGGCGCCGCAGCGCGCCCGCCACCATGCGCTCGAGCCCGGGGTCCGACTCGCACTTCACCTCCTGCAACGACACGACACACAATAGAAGGCATCCATATAACGGGTGTAACGGAGTTTTTGGCGCCATTTTATCGAGTTCGGTTCGGTGACTATTTTATTATTTTACAAATTTATTCATAATGGATACAGAGACCGGAAAACCCCGTTTTTTGGTTAACCCGATTGTTAGGGAAACCCTATTAAAAGCTTACCAAATGATAGGGTTTCCCTTTCGATAGGGTTAGTCGACATCGTGGTTAACGTATTGATAGAGGTTTTTAAGATAGATTTTTTGAAATAGGTAATGTATGCAATGCTTTTTTAACACCAAAAATTAAAATCGTTTCCCAGCAATAATTTTGAACAGAAATGGTCCTGATGATGGGCAGAATACATAGACCTCGGCTTCGTTGAGTGTCTTATTACACCCGGTAGTCTTATCACAAAGAATTGACCCTGAACTTGACAAAAATCAAGTTCTTAGTCACAGTAGTCTACAGACATAGCCACCTACCATAGTGTTGAGGTCGATGTCCGCGCGCTTGTCGGCCACGGTCACGTGCAGGCGGTCGCCCTTGAACATCTTGGGCACGGAATCTTCGCCGAACATTTCTTGCAGCATCTCGATGACGCACTCCTGCACATTTACAATTATCGTGTCATTATGAACTATTTTAATGACCCCATTTTTTGGGACATATGGATGGATGGGCTTATACAGGTGGGTCCGATGCAAATTGGTGGGTGATTGAGTGTAGTAAAAGGCTAGATTTATATGATCGCGCGTCGTCACGCGGTAGGAGCATACACATGAAGGCGTATGTACTATGGGCAACAGCGTCGCTTAACCAGTTAGCAACAAAATTCGTGAGCGCGCGTAACGCCCCTGCACGAACTAAACGTATGTAGTGACGGCGCGGCGAGCAAACGATTTTAACCTTAGGAGTGGTTAAGCGATGCTGTTGCCCATAGTACGCGCGGCAGTCATGAAACAACATTGACGTGGAAGGAGAGGGCAATTTGTTCCGCAAATCGCGCGGCTCAACTGGACGGATCGATGCAGGTTTGTAGATCTTGCGCGCGGGTCACGAGGCGCCGCGCGGCACTGCTTGGTAATGTAGATGTTATAACACAGTTTAGTATAATCTTGTACCGCGCGGTGAGTCGGAAGTCACGCGCGGCACCGCGCTGTCATACGAACTTTAAAGGTGCTTTCAAACCGAAGTCAAGGTCAATTTATTTTGTAATTCGATAATTCATAAACATCAAGGTCAAGTTTATTTTGAAATTCAATAACTCGTAAACGCCGCAATAAACCAACGTGATTTTTATCAGTTATAGACCTAATTAAGAGCAATCTTTCAGTACTAGTCACAAGTCGCACTTTTGAGTTTATTGGGAGAAAAAAAATAAAAATAAAAATCTGAAAAAAAAAAAAAACTCGATAACCAGAGGTGATATTCCAAAAATAAAAACTGGCAAACATACGCCTAAAGATGTTTTATCAAACTATATTAACCAAAAAAAAAATATATGTTGATTAGATACGCTTACAGAATTTATTTAATCTTTTTTCTAGGTTAAGGTCACGAAATATAAATTATTTTTTATAAAAAAAAGTATTTGAAATAGACAGGTGGGTGTTCTAGTGGGCCGTTTAAAATGCATTTCTTGATCGATTTATGCAATAAATAGGGAAGGCATAGGGAATTTTTTTGAGTCAAATCAAACACTGTGCGCCCGCCGCTCACACAGTACAAACTGCACGGTAGCACAGAATACATAATAGTACAAGTACAGAAGATCCACTCCGCAAAGTCAATTATTTAAATAGCGACTCTATTCCATACACAATAAAGTGCAATTCAGGTTCCATATTCACCTAGAAGTTGCCTCTCTTTCTATCGCGTAGCTCTTATCTCCTCTAACGAATTCAGGGTTTCACTTTCTTCTTTTATATAATAATTAAATAACAGGTAGTTAATTTATTACAAGTTATGAGGTTGTGAAATAACGTGTAGGTACTTAAATATGTTTCAAAATAACTTAGGATAGGTACAGTCAACGCCACATCAGACATGCTGACTTTGAGTCAATTTGCTTTCATACGAAATGAAATAGTATTCATAATTAACTTTATTTCGAAAGTAGGTAAGTAAGTACCTACCTAATCTATAAATTATTATTTCAGTAAATAGTTGGGTGAATATTGTTTAACAAATAAGACAAGTAAGTACCTACCTAAGAATAAATGGATACTAAATACTAAGTACCTAGTAGACAAGCACTTCTTACGTTTCGATGTCGTTTGGAACTTTTGGAAGTGTGAAAAACACGTGATATTCGGATCCTTTTTATTAGTATTAAGGCAGCCCATTACGATGTCGTATGCCTTCATTTTGGTTATAATAATATTATTATCGAGTGACTATCGAAATCGAACTGCTAACGTGCGACCCAGCCGGCACGCAGTAGCCCTCTGAAATTAGTCCGTCCGGACGGACCCGCTGGCTACTTGTAGCTTCGTACTTAAAGCGCGGAGTGTGCCTAGCCTGACGGTAGCCCTAGACTTACACAGTTGCGCGTGTACAGAAACGTCATCTGTTTATAACGGCGGTTGTATGGAGTGTGTGGCAGTATACTATGGCCGCGTTCCGAATCATCCTTACAGCACTGTGAGCGCGTTAACGCCCGGTCCAAATCATGCTTACAACGCTCACGTAAGTTAAAGTGACGTCACAGATGACGTCATCGCATGTGCTAACGACGCTCAGCGTATTCCACCAAAGCATTGTGAGCGTAGTCGGTGTAGCTGTCAAACTTCCTTGTCAAAGTTCATTGTTGACAAAAATACGTGGTTAAATTGTGAATCATTGTGGATGTTATGGTCATTATTTGTGAGTTTTACAAAAGATGGGTGAATTTATTGACCTGCAGGTGTTTTGTAAAGATACGAACGTAATAATTATATTAAATTAATGTTGAAAGAGCTAGCAGTGGCAATAAGTATTTTGAAGCTTTGAGAGTTTAAAATTGGTTAGTAAATAATTGGTCTCAGTGAAGGAACTTAATTCGTATTCATTATTGCCTTTTTATTTACCTATCCCTTAGAATAAATATTTACTTTACCGAGATTAACCCATTTGAGGTTATGTTGTTCTATACAATCCAACGTTAGCGGTGTTAGCGCTCTCACAAGCGGTCCAAATCAATAGCATCGTGAGCGTGCTGACAGCGTGCTAATGATTCGGTCCGGCACAGAATGACGTCACACGCTGTGAGCACTGTTGGCGTGATTCGGAACGCGGCCTATGTTGGCTCACCTTGTAGTGCATGCGGTCCAGCTTGGGCGCCAGCGGCAGGTGGTGGTGCGCGGGCAGCTGCGCCGCGCCCAGCGCCGCCGCCGCCACCGCGTCCGCGTACATGTCCGACACGGGGGCGCACATATACAGTACAGTATAGCCCACCTTGTAGTGCATGCGGTCCAGCTTGGGCGCCAGCGGCAGGTGGTGGTGCGCGGGCAGCTGCGCCGCGCCCAGCGCCGCCGCCGCCACCGCGTCCGCGTACATGTCCGACACGGGGGCGCACATATACAGTACAGTATAGCCCACCTTGTAGTGCATGCGGTCCAGCTTGGGCGCCAGCGGCAGGTGGTGGTGCGCGGGCAGCTGCGCCGCGCCCAGCGCCGCCGCCGCCACCGCGTCCGCGTACATGTCCGACACGGGGGCGCACATATACAGTACAGTATAGCCCACCTTGTAGTGCATGCGGTCCAGCTTGGGCGCCAGCGGCAGGTGGTGGTGCGCGGGCAGCTGCGCCGCGCCCAGCGCCGCCGCCGCCACCGCGTCCGCGTACATGTCCGACACGGGGGCGCACATATACAGTACAGTATAGCCCACCTTGTAGTGCATGCGGTCCAGCTTGGGCGCCAGCGGCAGGTGGTGGTGCGCGGGCAGCTGCGCCGCGCCCAGCGCCGCCGCCGCCACCGCGTCCGCGTACATGTCCGACACGGGGGCGCACATATACAGTACAGTATAGCCCACCTTGTAGTGCATGCGGTCCAGCTTGGGCGCCAGCGGCAGGTGGTGGTGCGCGGGCAGCTGCGCCGCGCCCAGCGCCGCCGCCGCCACCGCGTCCGCGTACATGTCCGACACGGGGGCGCACATATACAGTACAGTATAGCCCACCTTGTAGTGCATGCGGTCCAGCTTGGGCGCCAGCGGCAGGTGGTGGTGCGCGGGCAGCTGCGCCGCGCCCAGCGCCGCCGCCGCCACCGCGTCCGCGTACATGTCCGACACGGGGGCGCACATATACAGTACAGTATAGCCCACCTTGTAGTGCATGCGGTCCAGCTTGGGCGCCAGCGGCAGGTGGTGGTGCGCGGGCAGCTGCGCCGCGCCCAGCGCCGCCGCCGCCACCGCGTCCGCGTACATGTCCGACACGGGGGCGCACATATACAGTACAGTATAGCCCACCTTGTAGTGCATGCGGTCCAGCTTGGGCGCCAGCGGCAGGTGGTGGTGCGCGGGCAGCTGCGCCGCGCCCAGCGCCGCCGCCGCCACCGCGTCCGCGTACATGTCCGACACGGGGGCGCACATATACAGTACAGTATAGCCCACCTTGTAGTGCATGCGGTCCAGCTTGGGCGCCAGCGGCAGGTGGTGGTGCGCGGGCAGCTGCGCCGCGCCCAGCGCCGCCGCCGCCACCGCGTCCGCGTACATGTCCGACACGGGGGCGCACATATACAGTACAGTATAGCCCACCTTGTAGTGCATGCGGTCCAGCTTGGGCGCCAGCGGCAGGTGGTGGTGCGCGGGCAGCTGCGCCGCGCCCAGCGCCGCCGCCGCCACCGCGTCCGCGTACATGTCCGACACGGGCGACGCCTGCCACTGCGCACGTACACGACACAATGTTAACATATCAGCTATTTATTTAAAAAAAAACAGAAATAATGGGAAATCGTATTTCTTGTTGCAACTAAAACAATGGATAAATATTCTGAACAAATTACTCCAATTATTAGTTACAAAATTAGTACTTTACGGCACCTGTGAAATAGGCCCCGAAAGGTTTAATATTTATTTAAATGACAGATTTTTTTTTAAATATGCATATTCGACAGGAACTAGCTGCACCAGCGGCCGCGTGTACCTGTATAGTGACCGTGTCGCGGTCGAGCGCGAGGTCGAGGCAGGAGTACAGGCGCCAGCGCGTGTCGGACGTGAACTCGATGGCGCCCGCGTGTACCTGTATAGTGACCGTGTCGCGGTCGAGCGCGAGGTCGAGGCAGGAGTACAGGCGCCAGCGCGTGTCGGACGTGAACTCGATGGCGCCCGCGTGTACCTGTATAGTGACCGTGTCGCGGTCGAGCGCGAGGTCGAGGCAGGAGTACAGGCGCCAGCGCGTGTCGGACGTGAACTCGATGGCGCCCGCGTGTACCTGTATAGTGACCGTGTCGCGGTCGAGCGCGAGGTCGAGGCAGGAGTACAGGCGCCAGCGCGTGTCGGACGTGAACTCGATGGCGCCCGCGTGTACCTGTATAGTGACCGTGTCGCGGTCGAGCGCGAGGTCGAGGCAGGAGTACAGGCGCCAGCGCGTGTCGGACGTGAACTCGATGGCGCCCGCGTGTACCTGTATAGTGACCGTGTCGCGGTCGAGCGCGAGGTCGAGGCAGGAGTACAGGCGCCAGCGCGTGTCGGACGTGAACTCGATGGCGCCCGCGTGTACCTGTATAGTGACCGTGTCGCGGTCGAGCGCGAGGTCGAGGCAGGAGTACAGGCGCCAGCGCGTGTCGGACGTGAACTCGATGGCGCCCGCGTGTACCTGTATAGTGACCGTGTCGCGGTCGAGCGCGAGGTCGAGGCAGGAGTACAGGCGCCAGCGCGTGTCGGACGTGAACTCGATGGCGCCCGCGTGTACCTGTATAGTGACCGTGTCGCGGTCGAGCGCGAGGTCGAGGCAGGAGTACAGGCGCCAGCGCGTGTCGGACGTGAACTCGATGGCGCCCGCGTGTACCTGTATAGTGACCGTGTCGCGGTCGAGCGCGAGGTCGAGGCAGGAGTACAGGCGCCAGCGCGTGTCGGACGTGAACTCGATGGCGCCCGCGTGTACCTGTATAGTGACCGTGTCGCGGTCGAGCGCGAGGTCGAGGCAGGAGTACAGGCGCCAGCGCGTGTCGGACGTGAACTCGATGGCGCCCGCGTGTACCTGTATAGTGACCGTGTCGCGGTCGAGCGCGAGGTCGAGGCAGGAGTACAGGCGCCAGCGCGTGTCGGACGTGAACTCGATGGCGCCCGCGTGTACCTGTATAGTGACCGTGTCGCGGTCGAGCGCGAGGTCGAGGCAGGAGTACAGGCGCCAGCGCGTGTCGGACGTGAACTCGATGGCGCCCGCCAGCTGCATGAGCACGTGCCGCAGCAGCGGGATGGACCCGCTGTAGTGGATGCACAGGCGCTGCGTCACTTCCGACTGCGACAGCTCCGTGTATTCTGACGACACATAGTAAATATCTTTATAGTAAATTAAATTAATTCATTAGTGTGAAGGCATCAGAATAATACGATCAACGCCGCCCAGAAATAATAGAACAAATAACCTACGAAAAGTCAGTCTTACGAATCGATAAAAAAGTCACATGCATGCTGTCTGTCAATTCTAAGAGAGCGATGGATGACACTAATAATTGAACTTATTAATCAACTAAAAAAAATCATTTTATAAACAAGAAGTGTTTGCTAATGAGCTAACCGACTGTACCGATCTTTTTTAGAAGAGATTGAATACAATGATACTGAGAACACTAATGGGCTGATGGAAATGAGTAAACGAAGCTTTATAACGTTTTAAATAATGTATTTTATACCTTTCACAAACAGCACTGACACATAGCAACGACAAGACACAGTGTAGCAAAACAAAGGTAATACAATACGTCACAGTATAAAAGGAACAGAATTCAAAAGTAATAAAAAATAAGTAAAAGAACCATAAAGTTTGTATCAAAAGGAGGTCGGCTTGGTAACATTTTTTTTTTTTATATTTTTTTTTATTTATTGAGCACTGCCACATGGTACATATTATGACTTACATTACACAACTTATAACTACATACAAAAATAACTGATATGCACCACAATATCGGCGTGCATAGCACTTAAAATGTTAACAGTGTGAACATTATAGATAAATGATCAAATATAGACTGACTGTTGAGGTCCTCCGGCGCCAGTATGTGGTAGTTGAAGTTCCTCTTGACGAGGATGCCCTGCAGCGAGCGGCCCGCCGCCGCGCCCTCCACCGCCAGCGACCCCATCACCTATACAAACAATGCGATTAAACTCACAAGAGACAGTGGGCCGCGATAACTTTCACAGCTACCTAAGGGGCTTGGTGCGTGAAAAGGACGAACGGATGTCGTCACCTACAGAACTACCTCACCTTGGCCGTTCTATAGCCGCGGAAAGTGAGCGCGAGTTGCTGCGTGTTAATGGCAATGGAGAGTAACGCGGTCGGTTACTCTCGTTGTAACGCCGCCATTAGCCGAGACATCTCGTCACCTACAGAAACATCTCGTCACCTACAGAAACATGTCGTCACCTACAGAAAACATCTCGTCACCTACAGAGATATCTCGTCACCTACAGAGCTACTAACTACTCGTCACGCACCTTGGCCGTCTTGTCGCCGCAGAAGGTGAGCGCGAGTTACTGCGTGTTGCGCGACGTGTGGATTGTGATGCGGCCGCGGTGCCCTCATTATAAAACCACCTTTAGCCAAGACATCTTGTCACCTAAAGAAACATCTCGTCACCTACAGAAACATGTCGTCACCTAAAGAAACATCTCGTCACCTACAGAGATATCTCGTCACCTACAGAAACATCTCGTCACCTACAGAGATATGTCGTCGCCTACAGAGCTACTACCTACTCGTCACGCACCTTGGCCGTCTTGTCGCCGCGGAAGGTGAGCGCGAGTTGCTGCGTGTTGCGCGGCGTGTGGATTGTGATGCGGCCGCGGTGCCCTCATTATAAAAACACCTTTAGCCAAGACATCTTGTCACCTAAAGAAACATCTCGTCACCTACAGAAACATGTCGTCACCTAAAGAAACATCTCGTCACCTACAGAGATATCTCGTCACCTACAGAGACATCTCGTCACCTACAGAGATATGTCGTCGCCTACAGAGCTACTACCTACTCGTCACGCACCTTGGCCGTCTTGTCGCCGCGGAAGGTGAGCGCGAGTTGCTGCGTGTTGCGCGGCGTGTGGATTGTGATGCGGCCGCGGTGCCCTCATTATAAAACCACCTTTAGCCAAGACATCTTGTCACCTAAAGAAACATCTCGTCACCTACAGAAACATGTCGTCACCTAAAGAAACATCTCGTCACCTACAGAGATATCTCGTCACCTACAGAGACATCTCGTCACCTACAGAGATATGTCGTCGCCTACAGAGCTACTACCTACTCGTCACGCACCTTGGCCGTCTTGTCGCCGCGGAAGGTGAGCGCGAGTTGCTGCGTGTTGCGCGGCGTGTGGATTGTGATTAGGGCTTGCAAATCGAATATTCGAATATTCGAATTATTCGAATATTCGGCCTATTTTGGTATTCGAATACTAAAGTCGGTGAAATTCGAATATTCGAATATTTTCTACTTTGTTAGATTTAGGCAAAAGACATTAATTAAAAACCCGAATAGCATTTGTGAGCATAGAATGAAGCGATCGTTAACGTCCACTTTCTCGTTTATTTACTTGTTTAGCTATGTTGTTTGTTTTTCCACAAATTGCAAACGATTTTAATCTAGTTTCCGATGAGCAAAAGAATTTAAACTTAAAACATAGGTCAGAACAGGAAGACAATAAAGTATTATAGTGTCATTGAGCTGACCTGATGATGGAACTGGAAGAAGGCCACAGGAAATCTGTAATAAAACCATACAAACCCATCGAGTTTAAGCTCGTTTGATTCGTCTTGACACGTACTCTGTTGTGAAGTAGTGTTCAGGGTCTGATGAAGCCGAAAGAAGGCCACAAGAGCTCTGTGATAAAACCATGCAACTCCATCTGGTTTGGGCTTGTTTGATTCGTCTTGACTAGTACTCTAAAAGGAGATGGGTAACGGTTTCCAGGGTCTGGTGATGGAGCCGGAAGAAGGCCACAGGAACTCTGTAATAAAACCATGTGACCCCATGTTTTTACTCGTTTGATTTGTCTTGATGAGTACTCTGTTAGGAAATAGTGGCCAGGGTCGGATAATGGAGCCGGAAGAAGACCACAGGAACTCTGTAATACTTTATTGCTGACACTAAGCAAATAACACAAACATTGGCACTAATAATTAACAAAATACATTTTATTTCTTCTTGGCGTTAGTGAGCATCGTGTCTTGCATTGCAATACGTTGCCTCTTCCAGCTGTTTCCATTTTGTTCTATCTCTTGCTTTTCGCATCCAAAGTGTTCCTCTAGTTTTCATAATATCATCTGCCCATCTTTTGGTTTGTCTTCCTCTTTTCCTTTTCCGTCTCTCTGTTATAATTTTGGTCAATTTTTTCTTGCTTTTTCTTGCCATATGACCCGCCCATTGCCATTTTAACTGTCTTATTTTCCTTATTATATCTTCTACTTTCGTTTTTGTTCTCATTTCCTCTGATTTTTGCCGGTCTTTCAGCGTTACACTTATTAGGCTTCTTTCCATGTTACTCTGGCATGTTCTGAGATTCAAATAGTGTTTTTGAGTCAGTGCCCATGTTTCACACTCTGTAATAAAACCTTACAAACCCATTGAGTTAGGGCTCGTTTGATTCATCTTGACAAGTATTCTGTTGGGAAATTGTGTCCAGGGTCTGATGATGGAGCCGGAAGAAAACCACAGGAATTCTGTATTAAACTCCACCCTCTCACGGGCTAAGCGGTACTTCTCAGTTCTCACCCAACCAACTGCTTCTGTTATACATCGCGCAGATTCGTCCAATCATGGAGTACTGTTGTCACCTGTGGGATGGTTCTGCTAAGTATCAGCTTAAACTTCCTGAATCAATTGAAAACAGATTGAAAGCCAGGAGGCTCATCGGCAACTGAAAATTGGCCGCGGCGGAACTTCAGAGCCTTAGTCACCGTCGCAAAGTTAAAGAGTGTGCGAGGGAACTGCACAACCTTGTTCCTCTAGCCCCTTTCCACCATCGGGGTACCAGACGCAGGTTAGCATATCACCCTTCCTTACATAGTAGATGCTACAAGGGTCCGTACCAAGCGCATTGCCAATACATTTGACTGCTGAAGAATGGATTGCGCTGCTACTCATATGTTCCCCGATAGTTACAACCTTTGTCTCTTCAAGGTAACAGTGAATAGGCATTCCTTGGGCAAGTGTGCTACACCTTAGACCACATCCTGTTTACCAAGCAAGATGGTAGTCAAATGCCTGCCCAGTTTCCGATAAAAAAAAGAAACCATACAAATTGATCAAGTTTTAGGTCGTTTGATTCATCTTGACAAGTACTCTGTTGAAAAATAGTATCAAACCCTGGTGTGATGATGAAGTCGGAAAACACCAGAGAAAAAAGCACAGATTAGACTAAAAAGCAAAAAATAAATATTTACTGACAAAAAAACAAAAAAAAACGCGTTTTAAAAACGAAATAAAAAGTATAAAAATCGGACTTAAGTCAAAACATACTTATAAAAACGGGCTATTAAGTATAAAATAATTCCACGTAAAGATTTATGGCCCTATAAAGAAGTTTTAAACCTAAAACTGTGGGGCGAATGCAAAAGTCAATTGATGATAAATCTTACAAAATGCGCCTTATTAAACGAAGCATTTAACGTTGGTTTAATTCCAAAAATAAACAATATTTAATAATTACGACCACCTGTTTTACTTTACAGAAATATTCGAATAATATTCGAATATATTCGAATACCTCCTAAAAAAAGTTTCGAATATTCGAATATTGATTTCGTCGAATATTTGCAAGCCCTAATTGTGATGCGGCCGCGGTGCCCTCATTATAAAACCACCTTTAGCCAAGACATCTTGTCACCTAAAGAAACATCTCGTCACCTACAGAAACATGTCGTCACCTAAAGAAACATCTCGTCACCTACAGAGATATCTCGTCACCTACAGAGACATCTCGTCACCTACAGAGATATGTCGTCGCCTACAGAGCTACTACCTACTCGTCACGCACCTTGGCCGTCTTGTCGCCGCGGAAGGTGAGCGCGAGTTGCTGCGTGTTGCGCGGCGTGTGGATTGTGATGCGGCCGCGGTGCCCTCATTATAAAACCACCTTTAGCCAAGACATCTTGTCACCTAAAGAAACATCTCGTCACCTACAGAAACATGTCGTCACCTAAAGAAACATCTCGTCACCTACAGAGATATCTCGTCACCTACAGAGACATCTCGTCACCTACAGAGATATGTCGTCGCCTACAGAGCTACTACCTACTCGTCACGCACCTTGGCCGTCTTGTCGCCGCGGAAGGTGAGCGCGAGTTGCTGCGTGTTGCGCGGCGTGTGGATTGTGATGCGGCCGCGGTGCTCTCGCTGTAGAGCCGCCTTTAGACGAGACATCTCGTTCTGCTCGCCGTGGACTAGGACCTGAACAGATAATAGATTAACGTTACTCAGAAATCGCAAAGAAGAAATGCGACGTTCTTTTGTGGGATCAAGTCCGAGCGTGATAAAATTGAACTTATCTACTCTCTGACACTCTTAAGATCATACCGTGTCCGCCGTCTGCGTAGGCCATAAATGACAATGATACTGATAATCTGTACCTTCTATAAGCAGAAACAAATATCATCGATGTACTGTACACATCTATAATATGTGCGTGTGTGTGTGTGTGTGTGTACTTACTACATGAGGCGGCATCAGTATGTTGATGAACTCGGAGGTCTGCTGGTAGTCTGTGTGCGCGGAAAAAGAGATGTAGTCCACAGACATCTTGAGCGGCAGCTTCTGGCCGGACATCGACGTGATCTCTTCTGGTTCTGATAGGATCGTCTTCGCGAGGGTGCCTTCCACGCAGTATCCTGCAGGATGACCAGGGTCAGGGTGCTGATATTGTGGATTCTTTATTAGCTTAACTATAGCATTCTATGGCGGTATAATGTCAATTTAAAGGCGGTCAGAAGATCAAGAAGACGGTCAAAAAGATCCGAGTTTTCCGTACCATCATACAACGTGTAAACGAATTAACGCAAAATGAGAAAACCGTTTCATTGGACCATCAAACTGAACAACTTTTACTATGGTACCAACTCTGAAATCGCAAAAAAAACTACTGTTTCATACAAAAATTAATAACGAAAATATAAAAATGTATGAAGCAGGTGATTTTTTTTCGCGATTTCAGAGTTGGTCCGTAGTAAAAGTTGTTTAGTTTTATGGTCCGAAGAAACGGTTTTCTCATTTTGCGTTAATTCATTAACACGTTGTATATCCAGTTGTGACAAACAGACAGACTGAGTCACACCATAAGGGTTCCTTTTACCATTACGGAACCCCAAAACCTCGATTGCAATTTTAAAGATCTTAGTATCTTGCAGAACTTAGTAGAAAATTCTGCTAGCTTTCACAATACAAGTAGGAACAAACAGCAAAAAGTGACCTCAGATTTACAGAAAACACATTCATAGTGTCATATCTGTCAGTGAGTAGTTTGTAGGGATACTTTTGCCAGGTCTTGTCGTATTAAAAGGGTTTCACAGAAAATGTGTAAAATGTTTAAAAAAAAACAAGTTTAAGTTTACATTTTTCACTTTCGAAAACGTTACAAAAGTGACTTAATCTACATTCAAAGGCTATCTTGACCTCATCGTCATTAGATGCTTAATCAACAAAAAATCTTCGAAAACAGCAATGTGTCTCACCCGCGATGATGACGCCGTTTTTAGGGTCGGTGCACCAGGACTCGAACAGCTCGCGCGACAGCCCCGACTGCATCATGCCCGGCGACGCCATGATCACGCACGGCCCGATGTCGTCGAAGTGGTCGATACCCTGCATAAATAGATCATTATTGTAGCGGCGCGATCATACCGCTACATACGCAATCGACAAAATGCAGGATCAGCGCAAAGTATGTAAACATTATGCTGGCGTGACGTCGCACTACGTCAAGCTAATATCGAGACAAAAATGTATGGAGACCTAACTCACGATTTCGGAGTTTTCTAAGCGCTTCACATAAATACGAATCCTATCATCCAACAGCTGGTCCCCGAGCACAGACTCCTAGCTCGGTGGTAACTTTCCTTTTCGCTGAATTATGGTGAGCAGATTCTGCCTCAACAATCATCATATTCGAGAGACCATTACTCTAAAGTTTAGAGGGGTTTCCAAAGTAGGTGCCTAGTTTAGGTGTCTCTCACTAGGGGTTTCCAAAGTAGGTGCCACGGCACCCGGCTGCCGCGAACGTATGTCTAGGAGCCAGCGTATACCAGCAGTGCCAACAACAGTCCTTAATTTTCACAAAATATTTCCTGTGCACCTTGTTATGGAACATTTTTTGATCAAAGAGGTCCCCCGACTGCAATGACACTTGTTGTTTAACTTTTTAGTTCGTTTTTGGCAGGGCAGTCGTGTTTTTAATATATTTTTTTAATTTATTTATTTTTATTTCACACATTTTAGTGACATATTATATAGCTTTGGAAATAAATTGTAATAATAAAAGAAACAAATTTTTTTTTCACATTTGAAAATGGCGTCGTACTGTCGCCATATTAATATTTTCTAAAAAATATATAGTGTCACTCGGGATGCTGTAAGGATTCTAACGCTACCCCATTTATCTAAATCAGTTCAGGCATTTAGAAGTTATGGTGGAATAAAGAAACTCACATACCCACAAACATACATGAACCCTGAACACATATACACTCTTTTTGCTTTGGGCAGTCGTGTAAAAAACCTTACACACATGGTGATTGGTGATACAGATCAAATCTACTAACATAGGGATCCTAAAATAGTTTCCATTAATTGTCTCATTAAACGCCGTATTCAAGGTTAAATCGGGTAGGATACCGATTTCTTTAAAATAGTTGCTACTGTAAGTATTATTAAATTATCTAATACTTATCTATATGTATATGAATGTGTATTTGTAGGCTTGTAACATTAATTTAAATCAAAAAGGAAAATTAAATTAAGTAAAATCTTATGAGTTATCTAAGCATATAACGAAATATTTAATTAGTGATACAATTTTTACATGTGTTCAAATCCTGCAGACGAGATATTTAATTCTTACTCATATCGATTAGATAGCATAATTATTAAGCCTTAATCGCGTATATTTTTTATCTCTTCGGTAGTCAAATTGAATGTCAAATCAGTGTGTGAATCGAGTGTGGTGCCGGCCGGTCGCTAAATAGGTAAATAATAATCTACTTATTTAGTTAGTTTTGTAATTAAATTACTCGTAATAACTGATTTGCAGTTTATTAGATAGCATCATTTCACATTAGATTTATGGACTGAGCTTGTTGTTATAAATATTGGTTGTTTTTATAAAGATGCCGGTTTAAAATAAAGTATATAAGGAAATCATGTTTTTGGAAATAAGTTAACACAGTTCATATCGTTACATTCAGTTTGGTTGCGTAGGGTGAAAAAGGAATATTTGACCAAAACCAAAACATTCTTTCCTACCTACTAACCTCAAAATAATTTAAGCTTTGAGGTTATACAAGAGAACTTTTGTGCCACATCTATTTCATCAGTCAAAGACTCTGTGTTAAAAAAAGATGCTGAGTATTAATAGAAGCTTCAAGTCAGTACGAATCCGTTCCAGTTCCATCATATTTGTTTTATACATAAGCTTTACTTTTCTCGTATTTTCTAAATGTGGAAGTAAATGCTATTGCTATGTCATTTAGTTAGGTACGTTTTTCACGCCTAAGCCGCTACGCCAATTTGGGCAATATTTTAAAAATTCCAAAAGCTGTTGGTAACGATTCGATTGGCAACGACTAACTAAATTGACAGGAATAAACTAAATTTAGTTATTCATCCTTTTCTTTCCATTTTTTGCCTGTGACACTACTAACCGCGGATGCCACTTAAAGGGCAAAATGTATAAGTCCGTAATAAGGCCAGTAATAATGTATGAATCAGAATGTTGGACTATGAAGAAGATGGATGAAAGGAAATTACATGTAGCAGAGATGAAAATGTTGAGGTGGATGTGTGGTGTGACGCGAATGGATAAAAAAAGGAATGAGTATGTCAGAGGAAGTCTGAAAGTAGCACCAGTAACAGAGATGCTGAAAGTGAATCGTTTGGCTTGGTTTGGGCATGTTATGAGATGGGATGAAAGGCATGTTACTAGAAGAGTAATGCATATGGATGTTGAGGGCTGGAAAGTAAGAGGAAGACCGCAGAAAAGATGGATGGATTGTGTGCGGAATGATATGAATGTAAAGGGAGTGGATGAGGAGATGACGAGTGACAGGAAGGAATGGAAGAAAAGGACGCAATGCACTGACCCCAAATAAATTGGGATAAGGGTAGGGGGATGATGACACTACTGCGTGGCACTACCAGTAGTTTCACGTGAAATTTTTCTTTCTCGTGACTCTACCGGTAGTGCCATGGGTAAAACTATATCTCACATGACACTACTCTTTATCGAAAAGACGTGAACATACTGCTAAAATTAAGTTTATCGCTGTCAATGTAACCGAAGCGACACCAGTTTCTAATAAAATCAAGAACTAAATCGTATCCCCAGCCATGTTGCCATCGTGGGCCAAGCAGCGCCTGGTTCAGTGGCTGGAAGACCACCGAGAGCTGGTGGTGCTGGTGTTCTGCCTGCCAGCCAGCTTTCTGTTCACTGTGCTGCTGCAGGTCAAGGCGTACGTACGCGCAGCGACCAGCGACCCCAAGCGGCACGACGGCGCCGTTAGGAACATACAAGCGCAGGTAACCACGTAACTTAGATATCAACTAATGACTAGCCTATCATATGTTGTCGTTTTCTTTTTTCAAAGTTAATGAGTTTACTCTTGACCCCAGTCTAGCCCGAAAGCAAAGACAGTGCCTACGATGTAGCGAGCTTGCCCAGAAGGTGCCTATTCACTCAGGCCTTGAAAAGAGTCAGGTTTTATGCGCTCGGAAACACAGACGCCGGCAGTGAATACCATTCCTTAGCTGTGCGCATTATAAGCGATGTTGAATAGCGTTTGGTACGCAAAAGAGGTGTATCAACCAAGAACGGATGGTAACCTGCAATGCGTCTGGATGTCCTATAGTAGAAAGGAGGTGGAAAGAGCTCATGCAGCTCTTGAGCACACTCGCCGAAGTACAATCTTTAGAGTATCCTCCATTTAAAAAATCGTCCATATATGTCTATAATATAGTAACTACAGTTGCTATATCATAGTTACTCAGTTTCTCAATAAGTACTCATGCACTAACATTTCTCTAAAAAGAAAGTCTTAACGAATAAAAGAAAAATATTTTCGCTAAAACCTACAATTGTGACGAGGATCCAAAAACTCATTTGACATTATAACATCCTTTCCAGGTGCAACAATGGAACAAACAGCCCCCCAACGAGCGCCGTCTCCTCTGCACTTCCCGACCCAACTGGCAGTCCCTATCCACCACATTCTTCCAGAAGCACCTGCATCACAGAGTTCCTATCCCCCTTCATGATATCTTAGAGCTGGACGAGAGGAACATGACTGTGAGGGTGGAACCCATGGTCACTGTTGGGGAGATTACGGAGTATCTTATACCGAAGGGATACTCTTTGGCAGTCACAATCGAGCTGGTTGACGCTACTTTAGGAGGTAAACCCATTTGATTTCAACATAGATTTCTTGAAAACAGAATACCTGTAGCAGTTCATTAATGACGCATCAAAGACTCAAAATTAAATACTGAGCTGGCGGAACAACTCCCCCTGATCTACCTTGGCCAACTTGGAAGTCCTTAAATAGACTACGGACTCAATTAGGCCGAAGCAGGGAGAACATGCACGGGTGGGGCTACAACTCGGAGAGCGCATGTCTGTGTGCTATTTCTTCCCAGACAACGGCACATCTTTTGTCATGTCCTGTGTGTCCCAACACCTGCACGCGTGAGGAAGGCCACAGATAACGCTGTATCGGTGGCCGAGTTCTGGTCCTCACAAATATTATACCGTAGTTGACACGCAAAGAAGAAGAAGATCTGTCTTCTAATAATATGATAAATGGATCGTAATTTAAAGACTGCGAAAAGCCAAATGTCTGATCCTAAAACTTCAACTCTAATATTTAATTATTATAATAACAAATTATGTTTATTTATTTATTTATTGATTTAATAGGTAAGCTAACAGCTTAACATATACAATTTATTATAAAAATATATTCAAAGGCAAAAGATCTTATATGTTAGCCTAATAAAAGCTTACACAACATTTACCAAGACAAAGACAACATTATACCTAATACAATTTATGACTACGAATAATTGCAATTATGAATAAAATAAATCGAACAATTTAAATTAAATGAGTAAGAAAAATATTAATAAAATTGTGAAATAAAATAATTATTGGACATCTCAAGGAAATGAGGTATGCTACTGCGTTATTATTATTATTATTTTATTATTATTTATATATACACAAAAATCGATTCATTTGCTGAGATGCTCAATAATCCTGCGTTTGAATTTATTGAAAGAGTCAGAGAACACATCAAGATCGGGAATAGGCACCTGGATTTCATGATATTCTTTGCAAATTCTAATAATTGGACTATGATGACCAAGGTTGGTTTTACATCGTGGTATATGGAAAACATTCGTGATCGGTTTTCTTGGCATGTGATAAGGAACCGCAAGAGAAATCTGTTTTGAAATTTGTTCGCAGTCAGAAGTGTTATTAACAGTTCTATGCAGAAATGCTAGGTCAAGAGATTTGCGACGATCTTTTAATGTCTGCATTGCGAAAAATGATCTGCGCTGCTCGTAAGGGCATCTATGAGAAATTCCAGGAGAAGCGAAAGCGAGGCGCTTGGTGAATTTTCTTTGGACAGACTCTAGCCTTTGAGAGTGAACGACGTATTGAGGGTTCCACACAACACTACAATACTCTAGGTTACTACGAACCAGAGCATTGTAAAGCAGTATTTTGGTGTGAATGTTAAATTGTTTACTATTCCTCATGATAAAGCCAAGAGCCTGAAACGCTTTTGCCACAATAGCCGTGACGTGTGCAGTAAATTTGAGTTTGCTGTCCAATACGACACCCAGGTCCCTAATTTCAGTCACTTCCTGCAAGATATCTCTGTTTATCTCGTAGTGTGACTCGACATTATTTTTCTTCCTGGAGAATCTTACGAAAAAACATTTATTTGTGTTCAATATCATGTTATTAGAATCACACCATAACTTTATTCTGTCTATGTCTTCCTGTACCCGCACAACATCCTGGTACGTATCAATCCGTTTATAAATTTTGAGGTCGTCAGCGAAAAATTCATATTTACAGTGCTGGATCTGTGAGGTTACGTCATTGATGTATGCAACAAATAATAAGGGTCCCAAATGTGATCCCTGAGGCACACCGGACTTAGCATGGTATATTCGAGACTCGTAGCCTTTGACCACTACAACCTGAGGCCTGCGATCCAAGTACGTTCTGAGACATGCTAAAAGTGAACCACCAATACCAAACGCTTCAAGTTTCTTAATGAGCAGCGCGTGATCCACCCTATCAAATGCGCTACTAAAGTCGGTATATATAGTGTCGACCTGATGTCCGTAATCGATTTCATGACTCAGATCAGAAACAAAACTGACGAGATTTGTCTGTACTGAGCGACCCTTCATAAAACCATGTTGGTGTGGAGAAATTAATTTATTTAGAAAGATGCAAATGACTGGATACATTAACGACTCGAACAGCTTAGACAGGCATGATAAAATAGCAATTGGCCTATAATTCTTTATATCATTGCGCACCCCTTTCTTAAATACAGGTATAATTGCAGTTTTCTTCCATTCACTGGGGAAGACTCCATCAGCGAGAGAACGGTTAAATATTTCTGTAAGAGGCGCGGCAAAAAAAGTGGCATAACGCTTAAAGAAAATCGGGTGTATGCCGTCCGGACCAGCACCTTTTGTCCCGTCTAGTTGTTTAAGTTTCTTAAGTACATCACTTTCACTTATTGTCAGACCAGATAAGTGATCGCCGTTAGAAACCTCAAACGAAACGTCAACCGCCCCGGCCTGCTGCGGGCCATCGTAAATTGAGGAGAAATGCGTTGCAAAGGAATTTGCCACGTCAGTACCATTATCAGCCTTGCAATCATCCAAGTACATAGTGCCCGGGAGCTCAGAACATGTTCCACGTTGATTATTTAAGTGGCGCCAGAAAACCTTTGAGTTGCTAGCTATTGCTAGTTCAATTTTCCTTTTGTATCTTTTGTAACACTCTGACAGGGATACCTTACATCTTTCGCGGAGCTGTAGAAATTCTATTTTGTCACGAGGATTCTCAAATTTATTATACTTTTTGCGAAGTTTATCCTTTTCAGCTAACATCTTTTTCGAGGGCAAAGAGAACCATACAGGATTCTTTGACTTGTTTACACGATATCGAGGCACATAACGGTCAATTAAAATCCTAACAGTTTCATAAAACACTTTAACCATGTCATCAACACTGTCACATTCAGAAAACTTGAGCCACCAGTCCACGTTCTCCAACTCTTCTTTAATAGCAACATAATCTGATTTGAAAAAGTTATATTTAATTGTTTCTTTATTATTAAGTTTGAGCATAATAGTAGAATTAATATTATATACTAGGCATGGATGATGTGGATCGATTTTACTTATACAATCAGACGCCTGAGTGACGTTACCGATAGAAGAAGAGCTTAATATAAGGTCCAAGATTCTATTATTATCGTTTAAAACACCATTTAATTGAAACAACCCATTGGCAGCAATAAAATCTATGAGATCGTTCTCCATTACGCTACAGTTGTTTGATGGATGTAAGTGAGGAAGATGTTTATCTTTAGTCCATTCCAGTCGAGTAAGATTAAAATCACCTAATATTACTACATTGTCGATATGATTCAGAATATCAGTTACATTTCTAGTAAATATTTTTTGAGTTTCCAAGGTGGGCGGAGATGGTAAATATACGGCACATATACCTAAAGATTTATTGATGTTTCCGGTTTTTATATTTATAACTATCCACAAGTCTTCACAATCTGACTCCCAATTGGAAATACGGTGCGAATCGAAATTTCTAGAAATTGCTATAAGCACTCCTCCTCCATCCATCTTAGAACCTTTACAGATTAGACGATCTCTTCTGTATACTATATATCTAGAATCAATGAATTCATTATCAGCAATATTTGAATTAAGCCAGGTTTCCGTTAAGACTATTACATCATATGAGGATAATAAAATGTTTTGATAAATCTCATTTGTTTTTGTGCGCATACCACGCACATTTTGATAGTATATCGAAAGCTCTTTTATAAAACTACGTACCATAATATTATTCAAAACAAGCAACATGAAATTAAGACATCAACTTGATACTTTCAATGGAACGAATAAGTATAGCCTGACTAGTCTCGTTTTTGCGAGCATAAATTCGTCCATTGCGAACCCATACATACTTATAATTCACCTCTTTGGCTTTGATTCTTGCTGCGGCATGGAGAGCTTTGTTTTGAGGTGTTAAGTGTTCTGCAACAAATATCGGAGAGTTCGTTCCAGCAATCCCCAAGTGATGAGTGCCAAGCTTGTCCTTGGGTTGCTTTTTATTGAAGGTATAAACGTTATGTTTGTAAAGCATTGAATCGTTTACAATACAGTTTGTTTTTATTTTAGGTCTCGCCTTCGGCACCGGCATGTCAACCCATTCTCACAAAGCTGGCCTCTACCACGAAAACATCACGAGCTACGAGGTGGTTCTCGGAGACGGCTCCTTAGTAACGGCCACCGCTGACAACGAGTACTCAGATTTATACAAGGCCCTCCCTTGGTGCCACGGCAGCTTGGGTTTCCTAGTAGCTTTGACACTCAAAATAGTGAAGATCAAGCCGTATATAAAGATCAAATACATCCCTGTACAAGGACAGAAGAACTATTGCGACATGATCAGAGAATTGTCAGGTGCGAATGAAGCATCACCTAAAAACCATCCTGATTACATCGAAGGCACTATTTATAGCAAACATGAAGCTGTCCTGATGGTAGGAGAATATTCAGACTATGACAGCAAGTTTCCTGTCAACTATTGCTCCAGTTGGCACAAACCCTGGTTTTACAAGCACGTTGAAACATTTCTAAAGAAAGGAGAAGGGGTGGAACTGATCCCTTTAAGAGACTATTTGTTGAGGCATAACCGGGCAATATTCTGGGTCGTGGAAGACATGTTGTCATTTGGTAACAACCCTATGTTTAGGCATTTGTTCGGTTGGTTACTGCCTCCCAAACCAGCGTTCTTAAAATTCACTACAACGCCGGGAGTGAGAGCTTATACGTTCACAAAGCAAGTGTTCCAAGACATAGTATTGCCTATAAATGAATTGGAGAAACAAATAGAAATAGCGAGCGTATTGTTCGAGAAGTTCCCGTTGTTAGTATACCCTTGTAAGATTATTGATCACGGTCCATCGACGGGTCAGCTTAAGCGGCCGAACGCGAAGTATCTAGTCCCTGGTACTAATTACGCGATGTATAATGATTTGGGGGTCTACGGAGTGCCTGGAAAGGTTAAGGAGAAGAAACCGTATAATCCAGTAGATGCGATGAGAAAGATGGAGAAATTCACGAGAGATGTAGGTGGCTTTTCGTTCCTGTACGCTGACATATTTATGACGAGGGAGGAATTCGAAGAAATGTTTGATCTGTCGTTGTATGAGGTCGTGAGGAAGAAGTATAAGGCAGAAGGCGCCTTTCCGCATTTGTATGACAAGGTGAAGCCAGAAATCGACGTGTTTGCGATTGGAGAGGATAATGCTATTCCAGGAAATTAATTACGGGTTTTTAAATATACTTCTTAAGGTGTAATATTAGCAGTTTTATTTCTTATCTTTTGTTGTATCTATGTGTCGTGTAGTGTGTGTACTAACGTATATGCACACACGCATCTCTCCTCATATAAAAGCACACATGCAGTGCAGAATAAATCAGTTATTGATCGCAGTCAGTTTATCATTTCAACGTCTCCTGGTCGCCTCCTTGCATGGCGACCCTGCCAGTGCCGCCTGCGTCGGCGGCGCTGTGCAGCTGGTTTTTTTTTTATCATATGAAGTGAACAAAAATGGACTATAAACTAAAATAAATAAAAAGGACTATAAATTTGTTACTACTTGTGATGTGGTGCTAAAAGGACTAAAATAAAACCTAGCCTAGTTTATAGACTTAAATAAGTTATGAAAATAAAATAGTAATAGAAAAAATATAATTAAGAAAATAAATTCTCCACTTGTAAATGAACTCAAATCAATCGTTATGAACAATCTAAATAAAAATTATAGAAAATTGTTGTTGCTGTGATGCTGATGAGGTTGGAGAAATAAAGCAGGGTGCCGGGAGACGATGGTGTCGGATGTGGACCAGCCGGCAGATGATGGTGTCATTAGAGGAGGAAGGAGCTGAATTTACCAACTGAGAGCAGCCAAGCTGTGGGCAGCGGAAGCCGGAACATCGGAAATGAGCCAGAAATCCCTTTATCTCAAAGATCCTTTTCAAGTTTATGGTTTATATTGGATATTTTTTTGTCTCTTTTTTAAACTAATACATACTACTAACTTTAATTTTAAAATGTTGAGAATTTTTTTTTTGTTTTTGACAAAATAAAGTTAACGTAAATATTATGATTAAAATGTTTTGTTTTTGACAAAATAAAGTTAACGTAAATATTATGATTAAAATGTTTTTGCCCTTGACTACATATTGTTGAATAGAATTTTTCCAAAGTGTTGGAAATAGAATAACATATAAAATTACAATAAAAAAAAATTTAAGTACATTTTGAAGAATTTATTTTAACTTGATCTTAAGATTTTATTTGGTACTTAGTATGTACTCCTTTTTAAACATGTTTAATCAATTAGGTATTGTTTTGATGATAAGGTAGAAATATTTGGAGTACAAGTGTCATAATTTGAGTTAAAAGAGAAAACATTTTTTTCTCGTAGATAATATTTGTTTTCTTAGATTTTCTGATTTATACGATTGATTGCACAGAAAAACAATGAAAAGTTAGTTATTTTTAGTGGTGTTGGTATTCATGTTTATTTTTTTATTTCACAGTAAGTAAGTTTTCCTGAGATTCAGCGTGGTTGACAAAGGTAACTTTATTTTGCATTTTATTGTGTTTGATTATTAACTCGAGTTGAAATATAGTTTTACTATGAATAATGTTTTTTTTTTCTCTCGAAGTTTTAAAGATAAATTTTGTAACTATGATGTTTTTATTGAAAAGTAAAAGAAAGTAATTTGTGAATTCCCCTTTCTTAAATACATTTTTATTAATAATTAGTTTATCGATGTCATTTATTTAGCTTCATGTTAGGTACAAGTACAAAGTTTGGATTTTTTTATTAATTTCATTCAATGTGAACGACATCGATATTGCTGACATAGCAACACGTGTGATATTGTAACAACGAACTAAAAAGGTATCATTTTTGTTAAGCCAAAAGAATTTAAATACCGATTGAGTGATTTTATTTTGTCGTAAATTAACTAAAGTAGGTACCTATGGTATAAATAAAATTTTCATAAAAATAATTTCATATGGTTATAAACGGCATGTATAGGTAGTAGATTTCTTTTATTCCGCAAGACAATATGATAACAGATTTAATTTAGGTAGGATTTTTTGAAAGTAGCTAAGTAAATAAGTAATGGTCTTTTATCCTTTAATAAATATTTGATATTGTAGTTATTGCTATTCATTATTACTAAATATTATATTTCCTATTATAAAAAAGTACTTTGTGATATTATATTAGTCTATCTACTCGTATGTGATTTAATAATATTTTCCACTATGACGTATTCATTTATACCTATTTAAGTATTCTTCAAAACTTTTGAAAACTACTTTTAATTTTAAACTTAACTAATAAGCTATTAGATATTTCATAAAACACTATTTTTGTCTTCAGTTTAGTACATATTTTTCTTTGCTATTACGTAAGGTATATTTAGGTACTTTACAAGTAATTTATTACTATGTACTTATGTTTTATCTTATGATCGAAAATGAATTTGAGTTTCGAAGTGACAAAATTTTATTTATGAGTATGATTTCTTTATAATATGTATGACAATGACAAAACAATTAGATTTCATTACTTTGCGTACAATCATAATGAAAGATGATATTTCCACTCTATTTTTTTTTACGAATAAAATACTTATATTTTATTTATGTATAATTTTGTTACAAATAGTAAGTAAATAAACGCGCGATATAAATTTTATTTTGTTCGTTTTTGTAGTGAAATTATCTTCTTTTAAGTTTTAGGAATGAAATTAAAACAAAATGATCGGAAATAGTGATTAGGTAGCTATTTTGGTAGGTACTATTGAAAAGATATTTGATTTTAACTAATAGTATTCTTATTCTATATTTTTTTATATATGTATTAGTGTCCTAGCATTTTGTTTTATCATACAAATAAGTTATAAAGTAAAATTGTTTTTCATTTTGTCCTGAATTTGTAATTGTATTAACCTGACCGTGTTTAAATTTCTTTATCTACGCAATTCAATTTAATAAGTATCAGAAGTAAATTATTATGTGACTAAGTAGAAGTGATGCAATCATAATTTGTTTTGATTAACTTATAACGAACAAGGTATTGAAATGTAAAGTGTTGTATTTCGATATCGTTAGATTACAAAGAGGTAGCGCATCTGCACTTATGCAAGTTGAAGCAGTAATATTAATACTGTCGCAAAATATCACACGGGTTTGCTAGTTAAGCTGTAATATAAAACATTGTTTTTTTAAGTAATGATAACGAGTAAGTATTAATTTGTTGGGAAGAAAACTTTATGAAACTTTCTTATTGATGTCGGATGTGTGTTTATGTTGAGGTACCTATGAGTGAGATATTTATGTGGAAATTATATTAAGTTGAGGTTTGAAATGAAAAAGTTAGAGTTTGAAAGCTTGGTAGGTATATGATTAGAATAAAGCAAAGGTATAGATTTTATAGGTAGAAGGAATATTGTAGGTATGTTATTGTAGCTGTATTAAAAATCTTTTTGTAGCTTTTAGTTTACAATTAGGTACAGCATGGTTTAGGTATAGGTAATGTGATGCGTTTTTTATATTGGATTTGGAATGATGGTAAGGATTTATTTATAGAAGTTAGGTAATATACGGTTTATAAGGTTTCACATGCGATTGGACTGATCACCCAAAAGCGATGAATCTCTTATTACCTTATATTCAATTTAGGATTGTTAGTTTATTTGATAGGTTTTTGGAATGAAATGGTTTAGATATAAAGCTCGATTATACGGTACACATTAAAGGAGAGGTACTATAGGGATCAGGTCCTTCAGTTGCATCAAGGTGTGAACGAGATTCCCCTTTGAATCCTGTTTGGAGACCAAATTAGTATGTGTCTTAATTCATGACCCTATTAATAATGGTACATACGTGGGGTGTCAGATCCTTCTATTCGATCATGGTGCGAAACGAGATTTCCTCTGTGAGATTTGTTGGAGTCCGAGAACTTAAAAAACTGCCCCCATTAATAATTGAGCTGTGGCCACAGACCAAAATTGCAATTGTCCATTTTTATGATGATAATGAAGTCGACTATAAATAAATATGATAAAGTATGTACCAAAAATGATGAGTTAAATAAAAATGAAAGTACGCCGGCGCCGGGCGAATTATGTTATATGAGTACCTGTAGGTGATGTGAAATGTGTATAGTGTACCGATAATGTTACTATGAATCATGAATATTATAACGAGCTAGAGTAGGATTCAAAGTGAAGTAAATATATCGGAATATTGTTTTTGACACAGGATAATTTAGATAAGAATGTTGAGAAATAGGAATATTACAAAATAGGAGGTTATGTGATTAACAATAAAAGTTTGAGGATGTTTATATTAGGAAAATGATGAATGATGACAATTTAATTAAAAGGTTTGAAGGAAGGAATATTTTTTTTGTAAATGTGATAATATGAAAATATGAAAGTTTTTTTAAAAGGGAAGAATTAAAGTGAAGAATGATTAGTGACAGATCTTATTTTAGTGTGTTAGCGAATTATTTGTTGTATGGTCTGTAGCTCTGTGGCTATCGAAAAGTATCTTGATATCAATGTTTTATTTGTGAAAGAAGAATAAATAAGTAAATAAAAGTAAAGTGATTTTAAAGTTTGATATTTTTATTTAGTTACCTTTATCAACTGTTGGGTAAAAGAAAAGAGGTAATTAATTATTATTTTGTAGGAAAAATAAAGTTCTGTAGTCTGTGCAATCTAGGATCATATGAATCAGAAAGTATATTTTTAATGTTGTAATATTATTGATATTGGCTAACAAATAAAACATTTTTGCTTTGATTGAAATATAATATTATAAAAGTATAATTATGATAATATGAATATGAAATGTTATAATTTGATATGAATGTTTAAAGAAGTAAGGTTGTTACGAACAACAACCAAATGTAATTTTATAATGAATGCAAATACCTATTACCTTGTTATAATTTGAAATTAATAAATAGTTAGGGACACATATTTTTATTAGAAAGTTACATTAATATAAAAGTATGGTTGTTTGTGATTTGTTATACAATAGGTGAAAATTCAGATATCTTTTTTTCACAAAAGAACATGAAATTATATGTAGTTATAAAATAATGAATTGATGTTCCGTCATAAATGAATCAGATTTTACTGTAAGTAATGCCATACGCATAAAACAATTTTATATTGTTAAATTAATTTTATTTTATTCATTATTTAAATTTTAGCTGTACATAGAAACAAAATTAATTATTTCAAAATTTTCAATGTGGTTGTATGAAAACAAATTTCTTTTAAAATCAATACAAATATAAATGTTAGTCATGCAAGTTTTATACATAATCGTTTTTTCCGTGTAGTAAGTATTTTTCTTCATTTAGGTATTTACAGTGACACTTTTGCTTTTGTAAAATTCGATTACTGTATAATATGAATCGTAATTATATCGTTTCCATGACAGTCATCTTTGGTTTTAAAGTACTAAAAATATTTGGTAAAATTATATTCATTTGACATCTTTGTTTTTGTGAATTTTCCTAACATTATTAGTTGGTAAGTGGTATTTTTTATATATTTTAGTCATAATATTGAAAAAAATAAAATAACCTTATGTATTTTTTTTCTTTTTAGGGGGGAGGTGTAGTGTGTGTACTAACGTATATGCACACACGCATCTCTCCTCATATAAAAGCACACATGCAGTGCAGAATAAATCAGTTATTGATCGCAGTCAGTTTATCATTTCAACGTCTCCTGGTCGCCTCCTTGCAGTCGGAAC
Organism: Agriphila tristella; assembly: GCA_928269145.1. Lineage (NCBI taxonomy): Eukaryota > Metazoa > Arthropoda > Insecta > Lepidoptera > Crambidae > Agriphila > Agriphila tristella. Next base: position 59,517,153 of record OV743430.1, on the reverse strand, counting down.
ACAAAACGGTTTTGATCGCGATCTGTCTTCGTGTGCAGTCGTTCATGCCGTTTACGTACATCTGGTACGCGATACATCTGATACACGATAAGTCTGGTACACGATACTTCTAGTACACGATACATTTGGTACACAACAGTAACCTTACCTTTAGGTTGGATATGTGTCGCAACACGAAGGGGTTGTTGATCGCGATCTATCTTCGTATGCGGTCGTTCATGGCATCTACGTACGTCTGGTACACGATACATTTGGTAGACTATGCGTCTGGTACACGATTCATCTGGTACACGACACGATACAATTGGTACACAACAGTAACCTTACCTTCAAGTTTGATATGTGTCGGAACACGAAGGAGTTGTTGATCGCGATCTGCCTTCGAATGCAGTCGTTCATGGCGTTCACGTACGTCTGGTAAACCATACGTCTGGTACACGATACGTCTGGTACACGATACATTTGGTACACAACAGTAACCTTACCTTCAAGTTGGATATGTGTCGGAACACGAAGGGGTTGTTGATCGCAATCTGTCTCCGTATGCGGTCGTTCATGGCGTTTACGTACGTCTGGTACACGATACATTTAGTACACAACAATAACCTTACCTTCAAGTTAGATATAATAATAATAATAATAATATTTGACAACATCACATACATTGCTCCAATTCCAAAGTAAGTAGCTATAGCACTTGTGTTATGGAAATCGACAACAACGGTGGTATGACAAACACCCAGACCTGAGACAATATTGAAAAGTTTATTTTCTACATTGATCCAGCCGGGGATCGAACCCGGGACCTCAAGAGATGGTGACGCCTTGAAAACCGGCGTGCAAACCACTCGACCACGGAGGTCATCGAATACCACGATATGTGTCGGAACACGAAGGGGTTGTTGATCGCAATCTGTTTCGTATGCGGTCGTTCATGGCGTTTACGTACGTCTGGTACACGATACGTCTGGACCACGATACGTCTGGTACACGATACATTTGGTACACAACAGTAACCTTACCTTCAAGTTGGATATGTGTCGGAACACGAAGGGGTTGTTGATGGCGATCTGTCTCCGTATGCGGTCGTTCATGGCGTTCACGTACGTCTGGTACACGATACGTCTGGACCACGATACGTCTGGTACACGATACATTTGGTACACAACAGTAACCTTACCTTCAAGTTGGATATGTGTCGGAACACGAAGGGGTTGTTGATCGCGATGTCTTCGTATGCGGTCGTTCATGGCGTTCACGTACGTCTGATTCATGATACGTCTGGTACACGATACATTTGGTACACAACAGTAACCTTACCTTCAAGTTGGATATATGTCGGAACACGAAGGGGTTGTTGATCGCGATGTCTTCGTATGCGGTCGTTCATGGCGTTCACGTACGTCTGGTACACGATACATCTGGTACACGATACATTTGGTACACAACAGTAACCTTACCTTCAAGTTGGATATGTGTCGGAACACGAAGGAGTTGTTGATCGCGATCTGCCTTCGTATGCGGTCGTTCATGGCGTTCACGTACGTCTGGTAAACCATACGTCTGGTACACGATACATTTGCTACACAACAGTAACCTTACCTTCAAGTTGGATATGTGTCGGAACACGAAGGGGTTGTTGATCGCAATCTGTCTCCGTATGCGGTCGTTCATGGCGTTTACGTACGTCTGGTACACGATACATTTGGTACACAACAATAACCTTACCTTCAAGTTAGATATAATAATAATAATAATAATATTTGACAACATCACATACATTGCTCCAATTCCAAAGTAAGTAGCTATAGCACTTGTGTTATGGAAATCGATAACAACGGTGGTATGACAAACACCCAGACCTGAGACAATATTGAAAAGTTTATTTTCTACATTGATCCAGCCGGGGATCGAACCCGGGACCTCAAGAGATGGTGACGCCTTGAAAACCGGCGTGCAAACCACTCGACCACGGAGGTCATCGAATACCACGATATGTGTCGGAACACGAAGGGGTTGTTGATCGCAATCTGTTTCGTATGCGGTCGTTCATGGCGTTTACGTACGTCTGGTACACGATACGTCTGGACCACGATACGTCTGGTACACGATACATTTGGTACACAACAGTAACCTTACCTTCAAGTTGGATATGTGTCGGAACACGAAGGGGTTGTTGATGGCGATCTGTCTCCGTATGCGGTCGTTCATGGCGTTCACGTACGTCTGGTACACGATACGTCTGGACCACGATACGTCTGGTACACGATACATTTGGTACACAACAGTAACCTTACCTTCAAGTTGGATATGTGTCGGAACACGAAGGGGTTGTTGATCGCGATGTCTTCGTATGCGGTCGTTCATGGCGTTCACGTACGTCTGATTCATGATACGTCTGGTACACGATACATTTGGTACACAACAGTAACCTTACCTTCAAGTTGGATATATGTCGGAACACGAAGGGGTTGTTGATCGCGATGTCTTCGTATGCGGTCGTTCATGGCGTTCACGTACGTCTGGTACACGATACATCTGGTACACGATACATTTGGTACACAACAGTAACCTTACCTTCAAGTTGGATATGTGTCGGAACACGAAGGAGTTGTTGATCGCGATCTGCCTTCGTATGCGGTCGTTCATGGCGTTCACGTACGTCTGGTAAACCATACGTCTGGTACACGATACATTTGCTACACAACAGTAACCTTACCTTCAAGTTGGATATGTGTCGGAACACGAAAGGGTTGTTGATCGCAATCTGTCTCCGTATGCGGTCGTTCATGGCGTTTACGTACGTCTGGTACACGATACATTTGGTACACAACAATAACCTTACCTTCAAGTTAGATATAATAATAATAATAATAATATTTGACAACATCACATACATTGCTCCAATTCCAAAGTAAGTAGCTATAGCACTTGTGTTATGGAAATCGATAACAACGGTGGTATGACAAACACCCAGACCTGAGACAATATTGAAAAGTTTATTTTCTACATTGATCCAGCCGGGGATCGAACCCGGGACCTCAAGAGATGGTGACGCCTTGAAAACCGGCGTGCAAACCACTCGACCACGGAGGTCATCGAATACCACGATATGTGTCGGAACACGAAGGGGTTGTTGATCGCAATCTGTTTCGTATGCGGTCGTTCATGGCGTTCACGTACGTCTGGTACACGATACATTTGGTACACAACAGTAACCTTACCTTCAAGTTGGATATGTGTCGGAACACGAAGGGGTTGTTGATAGCGATCTGTCTCCGTATGCGGTCGTTCATGGCGTTGACGTATGTCTGATAAACGGCCATGCACTTCTTGGCCAGCGACGACGCGTAGTAGATCGGGATATCTTGCAGTTCAGGGTGTAAGGACCAGTACTCGTCTAGAGGAAAAAATATAACTATTTAATTCCGATGCGATTCATACCACACAAATGAAATGACTTTTTAAAGAGAGACTAGCGACCGCCCGCGACTTCATCTGCAATGGACAGTTATTTCTCTGTCTCTCGGGAAGAGTACTTTTTTCGGGATGAAAGGTCCTTCTCTCTACCCCTGTCAACGTGTATACAAAATTTCATGTCGATCGGTTCAGTAGCTAAGACGTAACAAACAAAGAAACAAATATTAGTAAGGATTTGAGTAAGTAATAAAAATGCAGAGTTGACTTTTCTATTTGCAATTGTAAACAACTTAAACTGCGCAATGGAAAACACATATGTATGACTTGAGATTATAGTTGGCTTAAATCTAGCTCGAAGGACCAAAAAGTTTACACTGCGCTGCGGGGCGCATCTAAAAATAAAAAATAAGACAAATTGATATGACACAATCAAAACTCTATATCACAAAAAAATGCTAAAGTAAATACATAAGAGTGAACTTATAGACTTGAAATGCTCCAAGAAGCATTGGAATGCGATGCATTCGCATTCTAACTCACCCAATATGAGCAGCAACTCCTGAGCGCAGCCGAGAGCGAACACGGGGATGAGACAGCGCCCCCCGCGCTGCACTATCTCGCTCACGAGCCCCGTGAAGCGACTCTCGCGCTCCTCTCGCGTCTTGTACTCACCCAATATGAGCAGCAACTCCTGGGCGCGGCCGAGAGCGAACACGGGGATGAGACAGCGCCCCCCGCGCTGCACTATCTCGCTCACGAGCCCCGTGAAGCGACTCTCGCGCTCCTCTCGCGTCTTGTACTCACCCAATATGAGCAGCAACTCCTGGGCGCGGCCGAGAGCGAACACGGGGATGAGACAGCGCCCCCCGCGCTGCACTATCTCGCTCACGAGCCCCGTGAAGCGACTCTCGCGCTCCTCTCGCGTCTTGTACTCACCCAATATGAGCAGCAACTCCTGGGCGCGGCCGAGAGCGAACACGGGGATGAGACAGCGCCCCCCGCGCTGCACTATCTCGCTCACGAGCCCCGTGAAGCGACTCTCGCGCTCCTCTCGCGTCTTGTACTCACCCAATATGAGCAGCAACTCCTGGGCGCGGCCGAGAGCGAACACGGGGATGAGACAGCGCCCCCCGCGCTGCACTATCTCGCTCACGAGCCCCGTGAAGCGACTCTCGCGCTCCTCTCGCGTCTTGTACTCACCCAATATGAGCAGCAACTCCTGGGCGCGGCCGAGAGCGAACACGGGGATGAGACAGCGCCCCCCGCGCTGCACTATCTCGCTCACGAGCCCCGTGAAGCGACTCTCGCGCTCCTCTCGCGTCTTGTACTCACCCAATATGAGCAGCAACTCCTGGGCGCGGCCGAGAGCGAACACGGGGATGAGACAGCGCCCCCCGCGCTGCACTATCTCGCTCACGAGCCCCGTGAAGCGACTCTCGCGCTCCTCTCGCTTCTTGTACTCACCCAATATGAGCAGCAACTCCTGGGCGCGGCCGAGAGCGAACACGGGGATGAGACAGCGCCCCCCGCGCTGCACTATCTCGCTAACGAGCCCCGTGAAGCGACTCTCTCGCTCCTCTCGCTTCTCGTGGATGTGTGTGCCGTACGTTGATTCCTAGGACACACACAAGACGTGGTTAGAGAGCGTTTCATCGGATACTTCCTATGACGTAACGTTGGCAGAAGCGTCATTGTAATCTTATTGCGATGGATTAAGGTTCAAAATGAAACAGACTTTCGGAAAACCAACATAACGGCATAGGACTGTGAAACGTACTCTACTAATACAGATATAACTAGTGGCTCTTTGAGCTGTAGACCTCGCTTTAACATATCGCCGCCATTTTGAAAATTTTCGAAAAACATCACCGACAAAAAAACTTAGTATAATTGTCGAACCTGCCCCCCTAGCATGACCACCGAAACGCGATATTATATAGCGATTTATCACATTTACCTGTCAAAAGTCTATGGATTTTGACAGTGGAGTGTCGATAAAACGCTATATCACGCGATATATGTATATCTGTATGAGGAGCTCGGTGGCGCAGTGGTTTAGCGCCTGGCCCAGCGATTGCGAAAGTTAAGCAACGTTCGCAAGGGTCGGTCATGGGATGGGTGACCAAAAGTTTATTATCTCGAGCTCCTCCGTGCTTCGGAAGGCACGTTAAGCCTGCATTTGCAGTCGTTAACACCCACCAATCCGCATTGGGCCCGCGTGGTGGGTTATGGCCCATCCTCCTTACCACCCATAAGGAAGGCCTGTGCCCCAGCAGTGGGGACATCAAAAATGGCTGATGGATATGTATATCGTATTTCGGTGGGCGGCTTCTAGGACGGCTGCTCACAAAATTTCACGAGAATCGGTTGAGAAATGCGGCCTGTAGAGGAGAAGAAACGGACATCCGGACGGACATTCTAAAGCATTCATGCAAATAGCAATACGCAAGCAAAACATCAAAATGAAACAATAATAATATGTAGCTTCAACATTATGAAACTGTTTTTAACTAACTTTAATATGATGTGACTCAATGTAGAAAATAAGTATGTCTTTAAAATATTATTGTAAGTATGATACATACTGTTATCAAAACATCTGGATGAACAGTGGGTATTTCAGCTGCCATCAAATGTCGATCTTCTTGCCTGGAGAAGTCGCCAGTGTATAGAACCTACAAACATAGTAAATATTTTAATTGTTTATTCATTTTAGGTTTAACTATAAATGCAGATTTAAAGCTCTCAATAGGTAATCTATCTTGCCTTAACTCCAGCTATCTCAATCATAAACATGGCCGCCCCGAGCACATGGCCGGCATTGTAAGCCCAGAAGCGTACGCCTCGGACATCTTTCTCTTCATGAAAATTTATAGTCTCAATACGGTCCATGGAGCCTTCTAAGTCAGACTCTGTGTAAAGCATCTGTTCTGTTGATATGTTACTGCAAGAAATATTATTTCATAGAATTTGCCATTTATTGTATACGTATGTATTTAAGAGGCGAGATAAAAAAAAGTGTGAACTTGAGTGTGTAACATTGTGGAACATAGCTTGGTGGTGTTTTTAATTTATTTATAAAGCGGCCGCCCGCGACTCCGTCTGTGTGGAAAGTTTTTTTGCTATCCCTCGGGAAAAAATCTTTTTTCGGGATAAAAGAATAGAATAGAATAGAATAGAATAGAATAATTATTTATTTTCCAAAAATGCAGTTTAGTACAATTTACAAATTTTACAGTAAAATAGATTAAAATAACATTTGCCTGAACTAGGAAAAACCTGTGTTTCAGGCGAGTATAGCCTACATTTAACATGAATCAATTAATCACTAACTTAAAAAGAATTTCCATTTACACATTAGATACACATTACAAATTATGCTTAGAATGACAACACTTAAATAAAATACAATACTATTTTGTTACGATCAATAGCCTCTCTGTATCGTCATATGACATGCTTTGCAGAGTATTTTTTAAAGTTATTTTACAATTCCTAAAATTAAGTGGATAGATGTTAGCTATCCTATTTATTCTATTGTAGAGAAATGGGCCCAGAAACAGATAAAACTTTGCTGTAAAAGCATATTGCTTAGAAACTGTTTGAGTGCAGACTATATCTTTCCGTCTTTTATTTAATATTTCAGAGTTATGGGGGTGAGGGCTGAGTGCTGTTTTAACACTATGTTCATAATTAATAGTTGTCGTACTGATAATACGTTACAGGATAGAAGGTTAGTAGGAAAGAGAAAAGGGCGGGAAGTTGACACTTTGAGAATCGCTCTCTGTGCTCTCTCTGTGGTTAGTAACAGTGTTTTACATGCACCTCCCCATGACGTAATACAGTAAGTTAATATTGATTCGCATAGTGCAAAATAGACCTGTCTTATTATTGCTGGATCCGCAATGTGTCGTAACTTTTTGAATACAAATATTAACTTACGTAATCTGTTATTCAAAGACATAATATGTGGCCTGAATGAAAGAGTTTCGTCTAATATAATACCTAGGTATTTAATTTTATCTGTTTGATTAATTTCAGGACACATACATTGGTTTTCCGTTTGGATAGAGCAATAATGAGCATGGAGTTTAGGGTTAGTGTTAGAAAAGCATTGTTTACGCAAGGAGAACTTAATATAATTCGTTTTTTGTGCATTTAATGTCAAAAGATTATTTTGTAGCCAGTTATTTACAACATTGAATCCTTGTTGTGCATGCTTGAAAACTAAAAAAAAAAAGGTACCCTATGTCCTTCTCTGGACCCCTGACAACATGTGTGCAAAATTTCATGATGATCAGAGTAGTTAAGACGTGAAGGCGTAACAAACAAACAAACAAACGAACTTTCGCATTTATTTATATTAGTAAGGATGATAATGAGTACATTATTCAGCAAATGAACACTTTCATAAACTTTATGTGACTATTGGTATACTGTTAAAACCGCTTTAAAGAGAGGTGACAGTGGGGTCAATTTGATTTGCAATGACTTAGCTAAATTGACAAGACTAAACTAAATTCAGTTTTCCATCCTTTTTTTATTCTTCATTGAATACACAAGAACAGGATGCTTAAATTAAGTTTAATCCTGTCAATTAAGTTAAATCATACCAACTGAATCAACATCACAGTCTTAAATATTATATCATTGTGTGTTAGCATGCAAAGCAAATATTGTAGTTTGGGAAATTTATAATGGAATTTTCTGCAATCATTTTAGGGAAACCTTGTGGTTCCTGTCAGATAAATAAACTCTTAACACAAAAAGAATTACTCACCTAACTTTGATGTAGTCAGATACCAACCACCTGTATATAGCTTTAGTGGCGTGTGTCATGAATACGCGGCCTTTGAACGAAGTCTTAGTGAGGAACCAGGGCAAGGCACCGCTATGGTCTAAGTGAAAACTGAAAAAAAATTAATGTTAAATCTGTACATTATTTAAGAAGAAAGATAGTACTGTATCTATGTCACTAAAGACTGACAACGCATTCACTTAAAGTTGGCCACTGATTGTGGATTATGTAAACAAACAAAAAAATATAAGTCCTTAACTTTTATGCGCCTGCCGCATTGTATAAAAATAAAGAGAACTATTGCCAGCCAGTGGGCTCCGTATGGAAATAAGTGCCATCTTTTACAAAAAACCTGATAATTTCGCAAACAGTCACAGAATAGAACTTTATTAGGCTTGTCAATGAAATAAAGTTGCCCATACACAAATAGCTAGATATCTATGAGAATATAATGATTTATCGATGCTGTATCTGTGCATGGCATCTGGGCATTGACAGAATTTCTTACATGATTTTTGTTTGGACCTTTTGGTCCGAGCGGGCGTTAAATGGTTAAGCTGGTTAGTTTCTAAGTGTTTTTTTTTATTAAAAGTGTTATATGATGCTGGAATCTTTTCCCAACAGAATAAATTATATAAATTGACTATTTAAGTCAATTAGAACTAAAATACTCACTGTGATATCAGAAGCAAATCAACTTCATCTGCCTCTATCAAATCTACAAATGGCAGAGCGTCCATCCCTGAAAGACCTGGGTGGATTCCACAGTCCAGCTGAAATATTACCATAAAATATAAATATCAGGTGTATTTATGATTATGGAGACTAAATAAACAGGTGTACCATGAGTTAGAAATTTCAAGTTATCTTTCATAGTTTTGTTTTGAGTAAACAAATAAATTAACTAGGTACCTACCATAATCTTTTTCCCTTTGAATTCCAGCATTATACATGATCTGCCGACTTCTTGACCAGCACCTCTGAAAATATATCAAATATTTTTTGGATTTTTAGTGCTTTTGGCATTTACAATCAATACTGATGATAAACATCTTCCTGCATCATCGAAAAATGTATAAAGTAATATATGCTTTGAGTTCTTTGTTTGGTCGGAGAGTCAGGTTTGGGGGTGTTTTTCTGAGTAAAAATTATATATATACAGTTTTAAATTTAATTTATAAAAAGTTTTTATTATGCTTACAAAGGTCTGATGGTTAGCTGGTCGCTTTCTTCCATCGGCACAGGGTCCGTGCCTTTCCTTGGATTGGTAGTCATGATTTTTATTAATATTTAATCACCCTTGAACTTGCATTTGCGTAAAGTCGACGGTTCTTTTAGTTTATAAATGAGTAAATGAAAAACAAACAATCCGTCCGGCACTTTGAGGTTATGTAAACCAAAGAGAATATAAACGTTGACTAACGTTGGTTGTGGTTGTGGCAGAGATTAGATAGAATTCGTAGGCAACGGGTGCATTCCAACAATTGATCGCCATAGAGTACATTTTACATCCGATAGTTTGCACACCTCAGATCAGCCGCGGCAGTAAGCCGCGTCCGATAATTTGTTTCAACCTTCATGCTACTCACCTCATTCATTAGCTATATATGGCTATATAAATATAGTGCATTCCGAGTCACGCCAACAGCGATTTCATCGCGCTGTTTTGCGTACCGAATCACCGTGAGCGCGATAACGACAGCCCGTGTGACGTCATTAATTGCGTCATAACATCCGCCATCTTGCGATTACGCCGCCCATGCTCCGAGGCATAATCACTGTGAGCGTTCTGTCAAAAGTGACACTTGTTTGTTTTGTTTACCTCAGGTGCATTTAAATGAAAGTTCAAAATTTGTTGAAAATTCTTTCCGCATACCATGGAAGTAATAGTCGAAGATGTATGAACATATATAAAGCAAAAAGGTCCAAATTCCGAACTTTTAAATTTATATTGAGGTTATGTAGGTCAAGATATCGGTGAGCGCGCTCACGAGCGTTCCGAATCATTGATAGTCCCAACTGTCATAAGCGCGATTATCTGAATCGGTACGCTTTTTATCGTGATCAACGCTGAAAGTGGTTTTTTTTGAATCGGAATGCACCAATAGTCTGTGCTGTCAATGTCAACGTCATACGTCAATGTCAATTTTGATCGCACAATGCACATCACGACCAGTGTTGGGAAACGTACAATAATTATTGGATTCGTACAATAATTCGTGATACGAAACTAGACTGTACAATAAAACATAGCTTTCTCATTATTGTACGCTTTTGTACCATATTTTCCGATTTGACACAATATAGGTACAATATCATGACACATGACACTAAAATTTATAAAGAAACGCATCACCTAGGAACTATTATTCTGTAACATCACACTTGTCTTGTCTTATGTCTTTATTAATACCGTAAAGTTGGTAATTCACATTCATTTCTTGATTGGCAACATTGGCATTGGCAGTAAACTATCAAATCAAGGCATTGGCAGTAGGTAAACATCTTGCCTTCTCTTGTGGAATCATATAAAATATAAATTAAATATATTTAATAAAAATAAAAAAAATAAAAAAAACAAAAGATATAATTAAATCATACCTACCTACTCACTAAATAAAATTTGAACTTGAAGGTTTGCGATTGTATTGAATGATCCGCTTCAACTTTACTTCACTCGAGAAATTATGAGAAAGAAATGAGCAAAATAAGTGGAGCGACTTTAGTTCAGTTATACTTTGTAAAATCAATCGCATATTAGCGGCCTAAATATTAAAAATTATTGCCTAAAACGTACAATAATTCGACCCAAAATACAATATTTTTTAGCTTGGCAGCACCATAATTTTGCATCCAACATTTCCCAACACTGATCACGACGCACATGGAAAGGTTTGTTTTGAATTTTGAACAAGAATTTACGAAATATTATAAAAAATGTCTAAAAAGAAACTGTTCGACGATGATTCTGATGAAGACATAACTTTAAAAACTGAAAATGAGTATGCCAAGAAATATGACACGTGGCGCGGAAAGGAAGAAATTCATAAACGTGAGTAGGTTAACAAATGGTTTATTTACCAATTTTTGCACTTCATAGGTCCAAGAACATTAAAGATTCTTGATGGATAAACCTTGTTTATAGTAGAAGGGATTTCATCTTGTTTAAAATCATATGGCAACTTACTATTTTCAGTGGAACAGAAGTATGGTCCAGATGCGCTGAACGCTGAAGGTTCAGCGTCGTCTGACAGTGAAGATGAAAGCGATGAGCCTCTGGAAGTCAGCGAGGAGACGGAGGCGCAGTTCTTGAAGACCCTCGCGTTGCTGAAGACCAAGGACCCAAGAATCTATGACCCTAACTTCAAATGTTTTCAAGAGGACGAGCAGAAGGAAGAAGGTACCTACAATGCGATTAAATTGACAATAGACAGTTATCTGCGGCAACTTCAGAGAGCTTGTGGTACAAAATGACACAATTTAATCTGTAAAATGTTCTCATGGCCATAAATTCTCGAGTGAAGTTGCAGCACATAGCAGATCACCGTCTATTGTCAAGTTAATCACATAGTTTGTGATTTTCTGTTGAATTGAACATTGTAATAGCTCAGTCAAGGCTAAATAGTAACTTAAATCAAAGAAATCTCGAAAAATTAAAATTTGATTTATTATTTAACTCGTCAAGCACATGAAAATAAGACAATAAATTTTCTATTGAAAATGGCGGCTTGGCATTTATGTATTAATAAGGTTTTCAAACTTTCAGTAAGGGAAACCAAATCAAAAACACTAACTTTTGAGGACAGTGATGATGAGGATGACCAGGATGGTGATATTTTCAAAATAGAGAAGAAAGCAGAAATTGATGATGTGGAAGAAGAAGCTGATAAGAGGGATGGGACAAAAATTAAAAAGAAAAAGGTTTGTGATAAGTTCTAGATTTAATTTAATTAAAATTTATTTGACATTGAAATTTGCCTTTAATACGACTAAGTACTGTTCCAAATGTTCTGAAGACAAATTGTCCATGATTTTTTTTCAAGTGGAAAGGACCGTTCTACGTCCACTGACACCGCGTTCCGAATCACGCTCACAGCGCTGTTAGCGCGAATCCGACCAAATTAAATAGTCACAAAATATTACACAAATAGGGTATTTGTGTACCTACTTAATTTAATGGATTATACGCTAACAGTGCTGTTGGCGTGATTTGGAACTAGGCATGAGGCATGCACTGCTGAAAAATGCATATGCAATATGCATTTGCATATAATCCGGTCTCTACTTATGACCTATGAAATATCTAAATCAATTTCTATGTTCTTATTCTCATTTTTATTTCATAGTTTAGTGGTGTTATTACAAAAGACTTTTAAACACTTCTTTATTGTTTAACTTAGACACTATTTAAATGTGATGCTATCTCTTTCAAACAACATTTGAATATCTCTTTCAAAGTTTGATTATGACTCGCAAGTCATTTCTTCCAAAAGTGCTATACTTTATTACTAACGTTGTCTACAGGAAGGAAAGATAAAGGAGTACCTAACAGGGCAAACGGAACACATTGACGACGAGGTTGAGAAAGACCTGGCGCCGTTGAAGGCTCTCTGGTCCGACCCCAAGCTCAACGAAGGAGAGGCTTTTCTAAGAGACTACATTTTGAACAAAAAGTAATGACAATATTTCTGTGCACATATATACTTAAATGTATTAGAAGTGGAGCGACGATCTCCGCAAGGTGGATGGCAAAAGCTGTATGTGAGTAGCCGCGAATCGTGCTCGGCGGCGTGCACACGAAGAGGCCTATGTCACAGAATAACTAATAGTACAAGTACAGAAGCAGCACGCCGCATAGTACTTTAAATAAATAGCAACTTTTGCTCCGACATGATAAAGTGCAATTCAGATCGTAGTATTCACCTAGTAGTTGTCTCTCTTTCTATCGCGTGCTCCTACCCTTTCTGACGCAACGTTAGGGTTCTCTTCTTTTAAATGAACTGTGTAGCATATATCATATGAAAAACGACAATTGTTTATTGGTTTTTGATTTTGACATCCACATTACTGTTACTATTAATTTCGACATTGTTACTATTATAAAGAGACAAAACCTACTTGTGCAGTAAGATGCCGCGCTTGTACGGCGGCGGGCTCTCCTCCCTTGTGCCTTCGAAGGCACGGCTAGCGGTAGGTGCTTATCGCGCGATCTTGAGCGAGTGACGGAGGCCTGCCTATGTCCAGCAGGGGACGATGATAGGCTGATGATGATGATACTTGTTGATGTAATACAGATACCTGGAGGAGGGTGAGGTGGGCGAGGCAGGAGGGCACGTACGCGATGACGATGAGCTGGAAGTAGACGAGGTCACCGTCGAGGAACAGGCCAAGTTCGAGCGAGCTTACAACTTCAGATTTGAGGAGCCCGATGAGGAATATGTACGTTATTAAACCATATAACGTCGGCGGGCTGTGAAAACCTCGCATGTGCATTCAAAAAACAGAAGAAAAAATGTTTTCACGAAGTTCTCATTTACATCAATAGATGGCACTACAGTTATCGAATCTGAGTTTCTTCGACGTAGACATGTATGACGAGGTTTTCTCACAAAAATAAATTTTCACAAAATTTGCGACTTTTCACAGCCCTGAAATGTAATTTTTGGCCTATCCCTGGAGGACTATAGACTCCTAATCCCTGGAGGAATGAAAAGTAGGTACTTAAATGACGAGAAAAATAGTGAGAAAATATTTTAACTGTAATATTAAGTAGGTGTTTAATTTTTAAAATGATTTTGATGTCCTATGCATAACCCACTAGGGGTTAGAAATTGTCATCGTTACTAACAAGGGCCTATTTCAAAAACATTTCAAATTGGTAATTTACTACGATATTTCTCATACATCTCATACATACTAGTTGACTCTGTTATATTTACTACTTATTCTAAAGGTTTATATTTTAAAGGTCTGCTTCAGAAGTTTAACATGGCACAAACTTCTGGTTATAATGAAACATAATTATAATCAAAAAAGTTCACTCGAATTTAACTAACTTGTAATAGGTAGGTAGTATTTCTTGCTAGCAAACACACTTATATTTTAATTAATTTCGTAGCTAAAACGTTTCCCGCGAACCATGAACTACATCCGCCCTAAAGACGAGCGCCGCGCGCGCAAACGCGCCGAAGTGCGCACGCGCAAGGAGGAGGAGAAGAAGCGCAAGATGGAGGAGATCGCGCGGCTGAAGGCGCTCAAGCTCAGGGAGATCCGGGACAAGATCGCGCGCATCAAGGAGGTCACCGGCAACCAGGACCTCGCCTTCCAGGTTTGATGTTTTTCTCAAACATGCTTGGAAATTCGAACATTATTTCAACAACCTTCTTCGTGCTAAATCGGAGTCACTGGACAGACCTAAACCTCCGGCAGTATTTGTATGAAAATCCATTACTAACGTGTTATAATGGATTTTCATACAAAACTTGCCTGCGTCTGACCGGCAATGTTTCTATGAAAACTCATTACACATGTGTAATTCAGAAATGGAGCTTACTTTTCAACGAAACACGAATATGGATAACAAATGAAAGGCCTTGACTTGATGAGCGAGCACATTACAGAAAAAAAAATTTTTTTTAAATATTCGGTATATCGGTATCACGTGAAAGGCTTTGATGAGAACATTAAAAAATTTTTTTTAAATGATGTCCTATGCATAACTCGGGTACCAAATATTTTTTTTTGTAATATGGGTATCAAATGAAATGCCTATGGGCACATTCCAATAAACTTGGGAAAAAAAAAACGAAAAAAATATTTTTTTGCAATATGGGTATTAAATGAAAGGCCTTGTATGTAAAGTAAGGCATAAAAAACTGCGCAGAACGCGTATTTTGGGCAAGTGTAGCGGTGAGGGGCGCGGGCGGCGGGAAAGGGGCGGAAATTATCCCCACTACTTCGAAAGCGCGTAAAATGTTTGCCGAAATCTGTAATGTGATTGTAAATATCGTTACTTCTGATAAAACTGATAAGTTGATCGAAATGGAAAAAGGGGTTTATTGCACCAGGCCCGCAGTATGTCAGCATGCATGACTACCGAAACACGATATATATGTCGCAGGCGTATTGTACATTACGCCGTATTACATAGCAACTAGCTGTTTTAGAAAACGGCGCCGTATTGTAATGCGGCGGATTAAAGATACGCCATATTCAAAACGGCTAATCAAAAGTACGCCGCATTGAATAGAGCGCTTTGCGATTTTCAATACGGCTAGCCGTAATGTAATTGGGCGGTTCATAAGCCGCTTTTCCGTCAGTTTTTAGTACTAATTATCAACACTCGCGGCGCTGCCTACCATAACAGTAAAAATGGCGTCAAGTGCGGATATTACATCGAAAATAAGAATGAATATGGATGAATTAAATGAAGAAAACGTGCCAAATGTGTACAGATAATTGCTTTAAGGTAATTTTTTAATGTGCAGTTAAATAGTTTCTACGCAGCTCAATGCGAAAGTGAAAAAGCCGTGGATCAAAGAACGAGATTAAAACTGCTAAAGTGGCAATGGTTTCAGGTGTTGTGCGGAATACTACGCAATATTATTGGTGTTAAAATACAACGTAATGAGTGAGGCCAGTGAAGATTAAAGAAACGTATTTTGGAAGACTCTACTTTTTGGGCAGTGCCCAAAGAACAGTATTTTGATACATTACATATACCTACAAAAAAAGTTAACTTTTAAAAAGATTTAAAATTATTTAAACCAAAAATATTTGCTAATGGTTTTTTAGGCTGGCCCCAGACCTACCGGTTCCGTTTCTTTGCTTTGCTGTTCTACCATGGACCGCCGGCCAAGAGGCTCATTTTCAATCTATCGCATATTTTGACCTGACCACATTGGCAAGATAGCCATTAGTTTGGTGTTATCAAATATCGTCGTCTGGGGTGCGATGAGAAGTTTTAGTTTTCGTTTTAAAAAAAAACTGCTGTTTTATACAAAAAATAATAACGAAATTATCAAAATGTATGAAACAGTTCATTTTTTTTCGCGATTTCAGATTTGGTCCCATAGTAAAAGTTGTTCAGTTTTATTATGGTCCCTATCTACCATATTCAGTTTTATAAGGCTTTACCAAACATCTTGTATAAATAAGCGATCGAGTTATTTTTAACGATCGGAGTCCATGTTCAGGGTGGCACATCTCCTAAAAACTTCCTACTTCGCAATCCAGGCGATAATATTTGATAAAACCAAGCTAATGGCTATCTTGCCAATTTGGTCTAGTCCCAAAATGCGATAGATTGAAAATTACCCTGGTTGGCCGGCGGTCTTTCAAGCAAGGTAGCACAGCAAAGCAAAGAAACGGAACCGGTAGGTCTGGGGCCAGCCTAACTAATATTACAATTTCACAAACAAGAGCCAAACCGTTTTTGTACCGTACCTACTTATTTGATAGAAGAAATACTTATGCATTCCTTAAAACTAACAAAAAGAACACATGTTTCCTATTACCTTACTTACTAGGTGCTTTAGAAGTTACTTAAACCTATCTTTTTTCATAATTATTAAAATTAAATTGTTTTCAATTAAGCACTGTTTCATTTTGTTAGTGTGGTCACTCTACAATAGAACTTTGATACAAAACGGCTAAACGTGCTCTGCCGTATTGAACAACGTATCACATTGTCAATCTGTCGTATCATTGACTCGCCGTATTACAATACGGCGCCGTTTTCTAAAACAGCTAGTTGCTATGTAATACGCCTAAATGTACAATACGCCTGCGACATATACCGGGTGTAACAAGACCTTCAACGAAGCCGAGGTCTACGTATTCTGCCCATCATCAGGACCATTTCTGTTCAAAATTATTGCTGGGAAATGATTTTGATTTTTGGTGTTAAAAAATCATTGCATAGTTTACCACGCAATGTAACGCGTACAGCCGAGACGCCAGGCCTTCAAAATTGAAATCCCGTCGGACAAGCGAGTGCACTACCGACAACTGGTATCACTGTCTTCAGCATGATCTCCTGAACAAGAATATAGCGGTTGTCGCATTATAAAGTGGTGGAGGGGGAAGGGGAGGAGGGAAAAGGTGCAAAACTCGGGTATCAGAGTTTGGCTAATTTCTCAATAACCACTTGTCCGATTTAAACAAATAAGGTGCCATATGGTAGGTAATATCCTTAACGACATATTTAATCATACAATGGTTTTTGTAAATACTATAGTTTATTGAATAATTAGAAAAAATACGAATTTCAAATAAATATTTTTTTTGTTTTGTAGAATTGAAGCAGTAAATTGAAATAAACTACTTTGTAAATAAAACTATAAAAATTTGCTCCAGAAAAAAAATATCGGTCAATAACCCAGTCATTCCCCTATATAGAGTAATAAATTTTTAAGATTTTTGTCTAGTAACTGGCTAAAAAAAATTTTTTTGTGTCGCATGGCGAAATTTTCTCTTCCAATTTTTTTTTCGAAAATTCTCTACAGAATTAAAACTATGAAGATTTGACTCAGAAAAAAATACTGGTGAAAAGCCTAGTTATCCCATTATATAGAATAATAAACTTATCAAACATCTTTGTGTAAATTTATGTTTAAAAAAATTGTTTTTGTTGCGTGGCGAATTTTCTTTATCATTTTTTTTCGAAAATCCTCTACAACATTAAGACTATGAAGATTTTCCCCATAAAAAATTGTAGTAAAGAGTTCAGTTATTTTACTATATAGAATAACAAACTTCTTACATTTTTCTTTAGTAACTGTGTTAAAAAATGTTTGGTCGCGAAATTAACTCTACCATTTTTTTTCGAAAATCCTCTACAGAATGAAAACTATGATGATCTGCTCCAGAAAAAAATGCTGGTGAATAGCTTAGTTATTGCACTATATAGAATAATAAACTTGTCAAACATTCTTGTCTAGAAATTATGTAAAAAAAATGTTTTTTGTCGCGTACCTAAATTTTCTCTAACATTTTTTTTTTCAAAAATCTTCCACAGATTTAAAACTATGAGGATTTGCTCCAGAAAAAAAAATAGTTAATATGCCAGTTATCCCACTATATAGATTAATAAAATTATCAACCTGCAAAGTGGACCTGCAAAGTTATGTTTAAATGAGTTTGCACGACACATAATATTTTTTAACACAGTTACTACACAAAAATGTTTGACAAGTTTATTATTCTATATAATGGAATAACTGGCCTATTTACTACTATTTTTTTTCTGGGGTAAATCCTCATGGTTTTAATACTGTTGAGGATTTTCGAAAAAAATGGTAGCATAAATTTTGCTTCGCGACTAAATAAATATTTTTTTAATATAGTTACTAGACAAAAATGTTTAACATGTTTATTATTTTATATAGTAGAACTAGCTTCTGCCCGCGACTTCGTCCGCGTGGATGTTCGAGAAAATCCTTAGAGAACCTTCAACCAGGATCCGACCAGTCATTTTTATGCTTCCCGTTCCCGTTCCGGTTCCGGTTCCCGTTCCGGTTCCGTTCCCGTTCCCGTTCCCGGTCCCCGTTCCGGTTCCGTTCCCGTTCCCCCTCCCGTTCCCGTTCCCCGTTCTCGTTCCCGTTCCGTTCCCGTCCCGTAAACTTCCTGTAACCATCCCGCACCCCTTCCGTTACCGTTTCCGTTTCCGTTCCCGTTCCCATCCCGTTCCCGTCTGTTCTCGTTCCGATCCCGTTCCGTTCCCGTTTTGTTCCAGTTTCGTTCCCGTTTCGTTCCCATTCCGTTCCCGTTCCCATTCCCGTTCAGTTCCCGTTGGTTTCCCCTCACGTTCTCGTTTCTTTTCCGTTACGTTCCCGTTTTATTCCCATTCCGTTCTCGTTCCGTTCCCGTTCCGTTCCCGTCCGTTCCCGTCCGTTCCCGTCCCGTACCCCTTCCGTTCCCGTTCCCGTTTCCGATCCCGTACCCATCCCGTTACCGTCCCGTTCCCGTTCCGTTCCGTGCCGTTCCCATTCCGTACCCGTTCCGTTCCCGGTCCCGTTCCCGTTCCCGTTCCCGTTCCCGTTCCCGTTCCCGTTCCCGTTCCCGTTCCCGTTCCCGTTCCCGTTCCCGTTCCCGTTCCCGTTCCCGTTCCCATTCCTGTTCCCGTTCCCGTTCCCGTTCCCGTTCCCGGTCCCGTTCCTGTTCCCTGGATGTGCATGTCCAGGTCCGATCCATGATGTGTCAAGTCCACCGCGTTGGACTTCAAAATAAATCTCATTTACGCAATCACCATCCCATAAAACCTCAAGAACGACATCCATACCGATTTTTATGTTTACTCACCCCACTTACCCTCTAAGGGGTTGATTTTCAAAATCACAAAATATATATTATTTTTAGACGTGCTCCCACGAATTTTAAAGTTGTAATTTCGATTTTATATAATTCTTCCATACAAAATTGGAACCCCATTTTTACCCCTTTAGGGGTTAAATCATGTCCACCGTGTTGGACTTCAAAATAAATGTCATTTTTGCAATCGTCATCCCAGAAAACCCCAATAACGACATCTATATCAATTTTTATGTTTATTCACCCCATTTACCCCCTAAGGGGTTGATTTTCAAAATAACAAAATACATATTTACCTTTTTATTTTTAGATGTGCTCCTACGAAGTTTAAAGTTGTAATGTCTATTTTATATTATTTTTCCATACAAAATTTGGACCCCATTTTTACCCCTTTAGGGGTTAAATCATGTCCACCTTGTTGGACTTCAAAATAAATGTCATTTTTGCAATCGTTATCCCACAAAACCCCGATAACGACATCCATATCTATTTTTAGGTTTTTTACCCCTTTTCACCCCCATTTCATCCCCTTTGGGGTTGAAATCCTAACAAAAACAATATACGTTGCGTTAGATTTCCATTCATAATCCTAAATTATAAATTTAGCGATTTTTAGTTCGAAAATGAAGGATTTTCTTTAATACACAACTTCATTCCCCTTTTGACCCCTTCGGGGGTAGAATTTTGAAAAACGCTGAGACCCGTATTTATTAATTTTCAATCGTCAGCCTAAACACAAAATTTGAAGATTCTAGCTTTAAAACTGAGGGACTTTCATACAAACTTCCATCCCTTATTTCATTACCTTAGGGATGAAATTTTCAAAAATCCTTCCTTAGTGGATGCTTACACTGTATAAAGTATCTGTGTGCAAAATTTCAAGTCTCTAGGTCCAGCGGTTTGGGCTGTGCGTTGATAGATCAGTCAGTCAGTCAGTCAGTCAGTCAGTCATTCAGTTTACGATTTTATATATTAAGATAACTAAGCTATTCACCAGTATTTTTTTTCCGAGGATAATCTTCATAGTTTTAATTCTGTAGAGGAATTTAAAAAAAACGGTAGAAAAAATTTCGCCATGCGACCCAAAAAATTTTTTTAACATAGTTACTAGATAGAAATGTTTCACAAGTTTATTATTTCATATAGTGGGACAACTGTGCTACGTACAAATATTTTTTTTTTGGTGCAAATCTTCATAGTTTTAATTTTATTGTACTTTCTTTTAATTTACTGCTTCAATTCTACAAAACTAAAAAGCCTTTATACACTTTTAAACTTTGTAACACCGCAGCTCCAGTCAGCCCGTGACCACGGCCGATGCAACTCGGTCGAAACGTCGGGAAAAGGTAGGTGCTCAACACCTATGTTTTAGTTAAAATCGCGTTAAAACCTGTGTTCCAAATCTAATAAAAAGCCTTTGTTTGAAATTCGTCTTTTTTCTATTTTTATAATAAACTTTAGTATTTACAAAAAACATTGTAAGGTAAAATTTGTTGTTACGGATATTATCTACTATATGACACCTTATTTGTTTAAATCGGACAAGCGGTTACTGAGAAATTATCCAAACCCTGATACCCAATTTCAGCATATTTTCCCTCCCCTTCCTCCCCCCTCAACCACTTTATAATGCGACAACCCCTATATTCTTGTTCAAGAGATCATGCTGAAGATAATGATACCAGTTGTCGGTAGAGAACTCTCCGGTCCGACGGGAATCGTCATTAGGCGACTTTCTTTAAAGCATCTTCGATATTATTCGGTCAGTGACCTCCCGCACAATATCGATGATAATTTTGTTGTTTTCCAGCCAAATTTCAAAATTAAAACAGACAGCAAGCTAATGACTGTGGCAATTTTACGCAGTACTTTATACTATATATATGTATGTACTTTATTTTAATTTACTGCTTCAAATCTACAAAACTAAAAATGTTTTTATTTGAAATTCTACTTTTTTCTAATTATTTAATAAACTATAGTATTTACAATAACTATTGTAGTATATAAAATATGTTGCTAAGGATATTATTTATCATACGACAGCTTATTTGTTTAAATCGGACAAGTGGTTGTTGAGAAAATTAACCAATTCCCGATACTCGACTTCCGCGGCTTTTCCCTCCCCCCCTCCCCCCTCCACCACTTTATAATGCGACAACCGCTGTATTCTTGTTCAGGAGATCATGCTGAAGACAATGATACCGGTTGTCGGTGGAGCACTCTCTTGTCCGACGGGAATCGTAATTAGACGACTTTCGTAAAAGTGGCATCTCCACTGCGTGCGGCCGAGTTGAAGGCAGCGTTTATGTGCGTGCTCATGAGATACATTGAGTGATGACGTTTTGAAGCCATTGTTCGCTACGAAATACTTAAAATTTTGATAATGTTTAGTTGGACAAAAAGTAGGCAATAACGAATAAAATAAAATTTCATAAAAATTTTGAAAAAATTTTTTTTACTTTGACCTTCAATAACTTCGTAGCTATTGGTTTCCCAGGTATAGTCTAAAAGACAAAAATGATCCTGATGATGGGCGGAATGCGTGGACTTCGGCTTCGTTGAAGGTCTTGTTACACCCGTTATACGCGTGATATATCGTTTTATCGACACTCAACTGTACAAATATATTGACGTGACTTTTTGAGTAGGTAGGAAAATATAGATAATTCAATCACTAAATTTCTAAGTGTAAGTCTAAAGAATTTTGAGTTTAAAGTCTGGTCTCCTGTGCAAAATTTTCCAACAAAACATGTTAGCATATTAGGATCCAATAATTTTTTTAGAAAATTAGCGTCCAATCACGGTTTTGTCCAATAGGCACATGAACGCAGGCGAGGCGTCTGCATAGCGCTAACACAAAATAAGTTACTTCCCCTCCCCGCAGGCGAAAGCGGGGGATGTTACCCATTCGCCTCGCCAAACATGTTATTGTGTTTTTGCTAACAAAACTGATAGGCCACGCCCCTAATATGTTAGCAAAACATGTTATTATGTTTGCAAACACAAAAACACGGCGCAGGAGACTCGACTTAAGACTAATTTTAACCCATAATTAGTTATATAGCCCGTTTACCCCTCTCCCCTCCAGGAAGAGGACATAGAGGGTGACTTCGACCCCTCAGAGCACGACCGCCGCATGCGCGCGCTGTTCGACGAGCAGTTCTATGGGGAAGCTGACGAAACCAAGCCCATCTTCCCGGACTTGGACGAGGAGCTGGAGATCGGTGAGCAGAGCATACTATACTAGCGACCGCCCGCGACTTCGACGAGCAGTTCTATGGGGAAGCCGACCACACCAAGCCCACCTTCCCGGACCTGGATGAGGAGCTGGAGATCGGTGAGCATACTATACTAGCGACCGCCCGCGACTTGGACCACGAGCAGTTCTACGGGGAAGCCGACCACACCAAGCCCACCTTCCCGGACTTGGACGAGGAGCTGGAGATCGGTGAGCAGAGCATACTATACTAGCGACCGCCCGCGACTTCGACGAGCAGTTCTATGGGGAAGCCGACCACACCAAGCCCACCTTCCCGGACCTGGATGAGGAGCTGGAGATCGGTGAGCATACTATACTAGCGACCGCCCGCGACTTGGACCACGAGCAGTTCTACGGGGAAGCCGACCACACCAAGCCCACCTTCCCGGACTTGGACGAGGAGCTGGAGATCGGTGAGCATACTATACTAGCGACCGCCCGCGACTTGGACCACGAGCAGTTCTACGGGGAAGCCGACCACACCAAGCCCACCTTCCTGGACTTGGACGAGGAGCTGGAGATTGGTGAGCGAGCAACAAACAATCAAACAAACTTACTTTCGTATTTATAATATTGGTTAGGACAGAAACAGATAAGATTTAATTTGATACTCTAATCCTAAATTTAATAAATAATTTATATTTTAATAAATAATTTAATTTGATAAACGTTGAAATGTAGAAAAAAGTAAATATTGGCTTTAATTCAAATCGTTTGTTTTTCAGAGAATTGGGATAAATATGAAGTGGAAAATGAAGATGGTGATCTGAGCCAGAATGATGATGGACCGCATTGTGAAGATGATAATTTTAATGTGAGTTACTTATATATACATTACAACCCTATGTTTTGTGCTATTTTACTAAAGTTTTCTTTCTTTGTTAAGGTTTCTTTCTGCCCACTATTATAGGTACACCATTTGATTTTTTCTAATATATTAATTTAATTAAATAAAATTATAAAAAATCAATAAAAATATCTTTCAGATGGACGCAGACTACGATCCTCGCAAATCCCGCCAAGGTCTCTTAGAACAGATACAGAAAACTCTCGGCACGAAACGCAGGAATCGCAAGCGGCAGTCCAAACTGTCCCAGATTTTGGCCACTGAGAAGCCCAAGTTCCTGCCGTTGGCTTCCGACCGTACCTACGCGGAACATATGGACGAGTACTATAAGTTGGACTGTGAGGACATTGTGGGGGGGATGCCCACGAGGTTCAAGTATAGGGAGGTTCTGCCGAATGACTATGGACTCACTATTGAAGAGGTTAGTCCAGTATACAGGGTGTTGCAAAAATACGAACAATGCTGACTGAATATAGTAGATAGGGTAATTTTTGATGATTCAAACTGAACAACTTTTACTATGAGACCAACTCTGATATCAACGAATATTGTTGAAAGTTGGTGCTGGGCTCCCGTACCGTTTTCCTACTGTCGAGCTCTACGCACACTGGAATATTCTCTCTGTTAGGCAAACCTATATTCTTAAAACGGTACTTAAACAGCACTCACAGCTACCGTATGACCCTAAATTGATAGAAGGTAAACGACGCAAACACCATGTGTGCAACACACCTGCTGTCAGAACTTCCTTTGCCCATCATTTCTTTTGCTGTCTTGGACCACTACTTTATAATAGACTTAACGCTTCTCTCAATATCTATCCACTTCTGACTTCTAACTGCAAACGAACTGTGACTAAATTTCTTACGACTCTTGACTACGACGCGACTGAAAACCTACTCACCATTCTAAAATAATTTAATTCTAATTTTAATGCAAATAATTAATGTAAATGTTATTTTATCACATATTGAGTTCCTACTTATATCAATTATTGGAATTAGTACCGGTATATATCTCTCGCTCCCACAGATATTCACGCACACACGCAGACACACGCATACACCACCCATACAAACACGACACACATTCACCTACACACACACTTTCTCACTTACACTGATACATCTTAGCTTTGGGGTATCTAATATAGTTTAGTCTACATTGTTTTGTTTAAGTTTCATACCTGTAATTATTATTCCGTCCTGTACTAGGTGTAAGTATTATGTTATATAATGTATACGGTACAACTATTGTCTGTGGGTGGGCCTGGCGACCTGTATCACAGGTTTCTTTTTTGAAACCTATTTCGGGCACCAGTCCCTCACAAGTATAGTAACCCTCCATTTGTAACCTCTAATTACCACTTAAGACCTTTATTTGTGATGGGAAAATAAACAAACATTTTATTTATTTATTTATATCGTAAAAACTCTGCTTTTTCATACAAAAATTAACCACGAAAATATCAAAATGTATGAAACAGTTGATTTTTTTCGCGATTTCAAGAGTTGGTCCCATAGTAAAAGTTATTTAGTTTCATGGTCCCTATCTACCAAAATCGTCATTATTCGTATTTTTGTAAATTGTAACATGTTAGTTATCTAGAGATGTCGTAACTAATTAAGTTGATATAACTGCTAGATTATCACTGCTAGAGGAAATTATTTTAAAATATGAACAATCAAACTTTTGATCTTTCTAAGTTTCTAATGCTCAATAGTTTGATTGAAACACTTTTTTCTAAATATGACAATAATATTTACAAATAATCTTATTCCATTTTTTTTATCAAATCTTCTGTTTTAAACTAAAATTCAATCGTCACTTTTGGGCGGCGCCGGCGACTGCATATTGTAAGAAAATTTCTGTCAGAAACATTTTATTTTGACTAATTGATTAGACTGACTGATCAGAGTTCGATTTTTTCATTTCACTAATTAGAATTATGTAAGTGTGCTTTCCGGCGACTGGCAGAATTTTTCTGACAGAAATTTCTTAGAAATTTATTTCTTTCGTCCTTTATCATCAACTTTAACGGTTATGATTTAGAATTGTGTCTTAATAACTGTATATCCCAACAGATCCTCCTGGCTGACGACAAGGAACTTACACAGTGGGTGCCTCTAAAGAAGATCGTGAAATACCGGCCTGATGCTGCCGAACGAGGGGACCTCACTACGTACAGACAACGAGCTGCCGACGACAGAATCAAGAGGAAACTGCTGCCCAGTCTGTACAGGGAGTTGCCACAGTCAGTATTAGAGTTGAACTAATATAATTCATTTCTAAAAAATATGCAGGGTGTCCCAAAACTTTGCCACACGAAGGAAAAGTACCTTAAATATTGAAGATATGAAATTTTACTAAAAGAAGATTTCATTTTGATTTTAAAAATAGTTGGTATTGCATTTATTGAAAAATCGCCTGCTTTAACCAGGAATGGAACCCTAAGAAAAAAAACTTTTTTTTACAATACCGATTGAACGAAAGGGTTACTCATAAGGATATTTTTTCTTAAGTAACAGCATCATAAACAAGAGGAAGACCATGTAACATTTAAATTTTAATTATTACTTACGTATTGTATTGTATCAAGTTGTAACGAATCGTATGGTTTTTTCTTAAATCTTTGAATGCAGTTCTATTTCTTTTTAAAAACAAAATGAAGTCTTCTGTCATTAAAATTTGCTACCTTCAATATTTAATGTACTTTCCCTTCATGTAGCAGTTTTGGGACACCCTGTATACACTTATCATCCTTGATTGCAGAGAGCCTGAGATTGCAGTTCCAGTAGAACAAACAAAGAAGAAGAAAAAGAAGAAGAACAAGAACAAGAATGTAGACGAGACAAAATTAAATGATGACAAAGTACCCGCAGATGAAGTTGACACTCAGAATAATGTAAATAGCGACAAAGATGAAATTGCCGCAAACAGAAAAGAGGAAGACACAACTAATAAGAAGAATAAAAAGTCTAAACATGAATTAAAACTACTAAATACGAGTGATGTCAGCACTGGCAATGCAAATAATGAAGTTGTTAAAGATACTAATGCAATTAAAATTAAAAAATCTAAACGGAAAAGGAAACTTGAACATGATGACATCACAGATGGAATTCAGCCCAATGTAGTTACTAAAGATGAAATTCATTCTAAAAATAAGAAAGCAAAAAATAAGTTAACACCTGAAGATAGTTTTAATATGTCTAGTGTTACTTTAGTTAGTGAAGAAAATACGAAAACAGTTAAGAGAAAAAAATCCAAACTTAAAAATAAATTAAACAATCCAGATGCTAGTGAGTTGACCAATAAAGAAACTAAGAAGGAAGATGAAGATAACGAAATTACAGAAAATAGTGTAGTTCAAACAAATAAGAAAACTTCTAAAAACAAACAAAAGCTCAAAGGTAACAAAACACCAAATGAAAACACTGCAAGAAAAGAAAATAAATCAGGAAAAATTGTAAAGAAAAATAAATTTAAAAACAAAAACAAGTTTAAAAGCAAACATACCACCAACACATCCAATGATAATCCACTTGGAAAACTTTCTGATGAAAGACTCAAAGCATACGGATTAAATCCTAAGAAATATAGAGGTTTCCTGAAATACAAGAAATTCTAAAAAATAAGCTCTGAATGGAATTATCTCTGGATAAATCGCGTTTATTAATATAGAAAGTCAGTTATCATTTTTATGTTAATATTTATAATAAAATGTTTAGTTAATACTGATGATACGGTTAGAAGGAGTCTATCCCGTACGTACATTCTGTTTATGTAAAATAGATTATTATTTTGTATTTTTATGTAAATACAATGTTTTAATTGAAATGTATTTTTATTTCAAATTCAAAGTCAAATAAGCTTTATTCAAATAAACTTAATTATTAAGTACTTTTGAATCTTGATCCCGCCGCCCGCGGGTGCACGGCGCGGGAACATAATTTGCTGGGGTCTTACCATCAGCAAAGAAAATATACACTAACGTGAAAAGAAGCGACACTTGCGCATGGGTGCTGTAAAATTGCTCGCGGCTATGTGTGAGTGCGCCGGGCGAGCGCGGGGGTGCCGCGACGCCATCGGGGCGAGGAATCTCCTCCGCGGAGAGTCCGTTACGCCAGCAGGAAAGATGCTCCTAGAGGGAAGCGAGTTTGATGAATAATTTGTGCGCAATTCAGTGTAAATGTGCGCCAAATAAAAAATTTGTGGGCCTTATACTTTTGGAATAAAACGGGAAAAACGGATTCTGCTGGGGTAACGGTGCTCCAGCAGGAAGAATCTAAACTAATGATCGGAGAGAAATAAAAGATATATGTGCGGGTAGCTTTATACTAGCAGGAAATGTGCGCCAAATATAAAATTTGTGGGCCTTATAGTTTTGGAGATATTTGATTTCCTGCTGGCGTAACGTTTTGCCAGATCCCAGATCTCGGAAACTACTAAATGTGCGATCTTACAGTAAACACAAATAAGTAGCTCTTAATTTGTGCTATTTGTGCGGTAGAAAACATTTCAAAAATATTCACAGATTTTGAAGTAATCAGACATTTTCTGAAAACAGAAAAAAAAATCTAGGGCCTAAACTACCACCTAAATAGAGAAACCAAAAACGGTGTTCTATTCTTCTTATTATATCTCATTACCATAAAAATTTTGAAAACCCAACATTTACGCGTTTTTGAATAATACCCACATGAAGGTTAGACTGACCATGTCATGACTTTGACGGTCAGCAGGATAAAAATATCAGAGACTATTTAGATCCTGGCCCAAAGAATAATCTGTGCGGTTACTGAAGTACATGCTCTGAAAATTTCAGCTTCAAATTCTTCGTATTAAAGGAAATATCAATTAAAATCCAAAACAACTGTCAGTATTCCGATTAACCGACCAAATTCGATAGACCACCAAAAAGCGACGCGTTCATACATATTGATGACCTCCTTAACTTTGTTGTTGAACAGGTTTGTACACGTCACGTCTACGTACATTTAAGTAAAAAAGTGATTTGAGTGTGCTTTTATTTAAATAACGAATGAAGTTATTTCTGTTTCATTTCATTTTTACTTGAATTAAATGAATTTTAACATTATTTTAGTAGAAAAATAAAGGATGTTTTGTAAAAAAAGTAAAAAATTTAAGATGGCGGCCAACTTTTTTTTTGTGGGCCGATTTCGATGAAACTCTGTTTTTGGTACTATTTCGACAAGAAAATAGCAACGCAATGTTAAAAAAGTAATAAATTCAAGATGGCGGCCATCTTTTTTGTTTGTGCGTCGATTTCGATGAAACTCGGTTTTCGCTACTGTTTTGACAAGAAAAAAGCAACGCAATGTTAAAAATGTAAAAAATTCAAGATGGCCGCCACCTTTTTTGTTTGCGGGCCGATTTCAATGAAACTCGGTTTTTGCTACTGTTTTGTCAAGAAAACAGAAACGCAATGTTAAAAATGTAAAAAATTTAAGATGGCGGCCAACTTTTTTGTTTGTGGGCCGCTTTCGATGAAACTCGGTTTCTGATACTATTTTGACAAGAAAACAACAACGCAATGTTAAAAATGTATAAATTCAAGATGGCGGCCAACTTTTTTGTTTGCGGGCCGATTTCGATGAAAATTTGGTTTTTGGTAGTATTTTGACAAGAAAACAGCAACGCAATGTTGCAAATTTTAAAAATTCAAGATGGCGGCCAACTTTTTAGTTTGCGGGCCGATTTCAATGAAACTCGGTTTTTGGTAGTATTTTGACAAGAAAACAGCAACGCAATGTTAGAAAGTAAAAAATTCAAAATGGCGGCAAACTTTTTGTTTGTGGGCCGATTTCGATGAAACTCGGTTTTTGTAGTATTTTGGCAAGAAAACAGCAACGTAATGTTAAAAAAGTAAAAAATTCAAGATGGCAGCCAACTTTTTTGTTTGTGGGCCGATTTCGATGAAACTCGGTTTCTGATACTATTTTCATTATTCATTTATTATCATTATGGCCCGTCCGCTTTATCCATCCACAAGCCAAAAGGAAGGCCTCTTCCCCAGCAGCCAGCGGGGCATTAAAAATGGCTGATATGCATGGTTATTTGTGATGCCGTCTGTATAAAATTTTAACTCATCGGCGGAAAACAATCCTGTCTCAAACTCACTCAGACGAAAGTATTTTTAGTAAGCACGACCATTTATGGCAAACTAGCTTCAGCCCACGACTTCATCCACATTTACATTCGAGAAAATCCCTAGGAAACCTTAAACCAAGATAATCAGGCCCATCTTTCCCACTGGGCACTCTGGGCACTTGCCCAGGGCCCCGCGATTCATAGGGGCCCCTTGTTCCTTGCCAGATGGCTTATAATGATAACGGATGCTTATTAAATTACGAAAAAAAAAATCTCTTCAAACCACATAGATGTTTAATCACTAACTTTAAATTCTAAAATAGTTACTTTTAGTTCTAATTTTTTTTTCTTCAAACGAATACGTGTGGGGTGTCTATAGATAGGTCTTTGAAAATGGCATTGAGGTTCCTAAGACAATATTTTTTAAAAGTCAACCGTTTGAAAGATAAACGCTGCCAAAGTGGTAAAATGTGTGTCCCCCCCCTCTAACTTTTGAAATAAGAGACTGAAATATCTGAAAAAAATATATGCTGTAGATCTTAATAAACACTTTCAACGAAAATTGGTTTGAACGAAATATAATAATTAGTTTTTGAGATATAGCACATTTTCCAAAACCGCAAATATAACTTTGTCATTCATACCAACACTGTGAAACACAAAGTTATTTTTGCAGACGAAAATTAATAGTGGTATGAAAATATCGTATGGTATAAGGTAACAACGGAACCCTACGGCGCGTGTTCCGACTCGCACTTGGCCGATTTTTTTTCTTTACTTTAGACGGGCATAATTACGAGATTATTTGATGAAACTGACTAAAAAACGCGCTGCGCGGCCGTTTTTTTTCAATAAAGACAGGTAATATTACAAGATTAGTGAATGAAACTAACTAATAATCGCGCTTCGCGGCCGATTTTTGCTATACCTAGATAAGATTTTTTCTAAAAAATCTTGCATTTTGTGCCTCATATACAGGCATCCTCTCCTACTTTGATGGTAACCCAAGTCAAGGTCATAGGGGCCCCTTATTCTAATGTGCCCAAGGCCTCAAATAGGTTAAAGACGGCCTTGAAGATAATAGTATCCTCCTATGTTGTAATCCGGCTTATAAACTATCATTTCATCCAAATCCGTTCAGCCGTTTTGCGTGATTGATTAACAATCATTCAAACAGGCAAACTTTCATATTTATGATTAAGTAGAATAATACGGCCACCTCCGAAGCGCTCGAAATAGGAATTTTTTGCTACATAAAATGGGACTGCTATTTAGCTAAGACTTAATTTCTCATTTTTTATTTAAGTTATTATTAAGTTTTATACCTCAATTGAAAGCTGAATAAATGGTGATGTTTTTAAAATATTATTTGCGCTTAGTTACTGGGATGTTTTTAAAGATATTTGCTATTGTTTCCAAAAAATCTGATAAAATAAAATTAAATACAAAAAAAAGCCGCCATCTTTGATTTTTTATAATTTTTAACATTGCATTATTATTTTCCTGTCAAAATAGTACCAAAAACCGAGTTTCATCAAAATCGGCCCGCAAATTTAAAAACTGGCCGCCATCTTGGATTTTTTATTTTTTTAACATCGCTATGTTATTTTTTTGTCAAAATAGTACTAGAAACCGAGTTTCGTCGAAATCGGCCCACAAACAAAAAAGATGGCTACCATCTTGGATTTTTTATTTTTTTAACATTGCTATGTCATTTTTTTGTCAAAATAGTACTAGAAACCGAGTTTCGTCGAAATCGGCCCACAAACAAAAAAGATGGCTGCCATCTTGGATTTTTTATTTTTTTAACATTGCGTTGCTGTTTTCTTGTCAAAATACTACTAAAAACCGAGTTTCATCGAAATCAGCCCACAAAAAAAGAAGATGGCCGCCATCTTGGACTTTTAATTTTTTTAACATTGCATTGTTATTTTCTTGTCAAAATAGTACTAGAAACCGAGTTTCGTCGAAATCAGCCCACAAACAAAAAAGATGGCTGCCATCTTGAATTTTTTATTTTTTTATCATTGCTTTGTTATTTTCTTGTCAAAATAGTACCAAAAATCGAGTTTCATCGAAATCGGCCCACAAACAAAAAAGATAGCCGCCATCTTGGATTTTTTGTTTTTTTAACATTGCGTTGCTGTTTTCTCGTCAAAATACTACCAAAAACCGAGTTTCATCGAAATCGGCCCGCAAACTTAAAAACTGGCCGCCATCTTGGATTTTTTATTTTTTTAACAGTGCTTTGTTATTTTTTTGTCAAAATAGTACTAGAAACCGAGTTTCGTCGAAATCGGCCCACAAACAAAAAAGATGGCTGCCATCTTGGATATTTTTAGTTTTTTAACATTGCTTTGTTATTTTCTTGTCAAAATAGTACCAAAAATCGAGTTTCATCGAAATCGGCCCACAAACAAAGAAGATGGCCGCCATCTTGGATTTTTTGTTTTTTTTTACATTGCGTTGCTGTTTTCTCTTCAAAATACTACCAAAAACCAAGTTTCATCGAAATCGGCCCGAAAACCAAAAATTTGCCCGCCAACTTGAATTTTTTACATTTTTAACACTGCGTTGCTGTTTTCTTGTCAAAATAGTACCAGAAACAGAGTTTCGTCGAAATCAGCTCACAAACAAAAAAGATGGTCGCCATCTTGGATTTTTATTTTTTTTAACATTGCTTTACCTATTATTTTCTTGTCAAAAAAGTACCAGAAACCGAGTTTCGTCGAAATCGGTCCACAAACAAAGAAGATGGCCGCCATCTTGGATTTTTTATTTTTTTTAACATTGCATTGATATTATCTTGTCAAAATAGTATCAAAAACCGAGTTTCATCGAAATATGCCCACAAACAAAAAAGATGGCCGCCATCTTGGAACTTATTTTTTCATTATTATTTCCTAATTGAGTACTAATTTAATATTTATTTTATACTTAGTTAGCCCTAAATTAGTAATGATTTACAAATAAAATTTTAGTCCCTTACACTTTTAGTCGTTGCGTCAAACTGTCTAGACGAACGGCGGCTTTTGCGCCAGCACAAAGGGCGATTGAAGTCCGACTGTAAGAAAAAT
Organism: Agriphila tristella; assembly: GCA_928269145.1. Classification (NCBI taxonomy): domain Eukaryota; kingdom Metazoa; phylum Arthropoda; class Insecta; order Lepidoptera; family Crambidae; genus Agriphila; species Agriphila tristella. Next base: position 59,484,325 of record OV743430.1, on the reverse strand, counting down.
ACTCTCTCGGCTGTGGTATTGGTATGAATACAGGCTCAAACTAACTATTTAAAAGTTAAAACACTATTTACCCACATTTGCCAATAAGAAGTTATGAACGCGACTGTACAAACAATTTTTCTGCATAATACGACACAATAAAGAAGGTCATCAATATGTATGAACGCGTCGCTTTTTGGTGGTCTATCGAATTTGGTCGGTTAATCGGAATACTGACAGTTGTTTTGGATTTTAATTGATATTTCCTTTAATACGAAGAATTTGAAGCTGAAATTTTCAGAGCATGTACCTTAGTAACCGCACAGATTATTCTTTGGGCCAGGATCTAAATAGTCTCTGATATTTTTATCCTGCTGACCGTCAAAGTCATGACATGGTCAGTCTAACCTTCATGTGGGTATTATTCAAAAACGCGTAAATGTGCGGTTTTCAAAATTTTTATGGTAATGAGATATAATAAGAAGAATAGAACACCGTTTTTGGTTTCTCTATTTAGGTGGTAGTTTAGGCGCTAGAATTTTTTTTCTGTTTTCAGAAAATGTCTGATTACTTCAAAATCTGTGAATATTTTTGAAATGTTTTCTACCGCACAAATAGCACAAATTAGGAGCTACTTATATGTGTTTACTGTAAGATCGCACATTTAGTAGTTTCCGAGATCTGGGATCTGGCAAAACGTTACGCCAGCAGGAAATCAAATATCTCCAAAACTATAAGGCCCACAAATTTTATATTTGGCGCACATTTCCTGCTAGTATAAAGCTACCCGCACATATATCTTTTATTTCTCTCCGATCATTAGTTTAGATTCTTCCTGCTGGAGCACCGTTACCCCAGCAGAATCCGTTTTTCCCGTTTTATTCCAAAAGTATAAGGCCCACAAATTTTTTATTTGGCGCACATTTACACTGAATTGCGCACAAATTATTCATCAAACTCGCTTCCCTCTAGGAGCATCTTTCCTGCTGGCGTAACGGACTCCTCCGCGGAGGCACGTGCTATCAGGCTTGCCTAGTTCGCTCGCACCGCGCAATAGTACAGGCAAGTACGACAAACTAAAGTGATAGTGTAGAGCCGCATGCGAGGGCTTTAATCATTCATCGTTCAGGCAATGTAATTTGCTTTTCGTATTATAAATACAAGACAGGGCATTATTATTGCTTTTCTCAAGAAATGTGAGGAAATTAATAGAATATTGTACATTGAGGGGTGAAGTGGTAATAATTGCACTTTCTTCAGAGTAATACATATGCTTTATACTACAGAAAATAAATAAATAAGTACTTAAAATAATATTGAATTAAAATAGCTACAATAATTAATTATGGTGTCTTGCCTTTCACCCTGCACTATATATCTATTACACAGACACTGCACATAATAAAGTTTTTGTACTTTTGTAAGTATAGAAAAATATTAAAATACACTTGACTGTTTTTTGACATTTTATTTATGCCTCTCATCTATTACCTCCATAGTTTTAAGGGGGGTCGAAAAAACTTAATTTTTTGGTTCCGACGCACCGTGTCCGAGATATTTGCATTTTTGTAATTTTATTTAGAGATTAGGTTAAAATAAATACTGTTCTTTAAAATGTAGTACCCACACACTATTTAAGTTGTAATTAATAAGAATATAAGTTGATATTAATTGTAATGAAAAAAACTATTTGGGCAAACGAAGAATAAACGTAGAAAAAGTCGCAAATCAAAAATTTTATTAATTTATTGATCTACAGAATGTTTGGTAATAGCACTTATAAAGCCGAATATGGTAGATAGGGACCATCTAACTGAACCACTTTTATTATGGGACCTACTCTGAAATCGCGGAAAACGTATCAGCTGTTTCATACAAAAAATAATAATGAAAATATCAAAATGTATGAAACAGCTGTTATTTTTTTTTCGCGATTTCAGAGTTGGTCCCATAGTAAAAGTTGTTCAGTTTGATGATCCCTATCTACCATATTCGGATTTATAAGGCTCTTACCAATCACCTTGTATATATTTAATCGTAAGTAATATAGTATAATGTATTAATATAAAATCAATACTTCACCAAACTATCGTTTTATAATTTCCTTGCATTAATGATGCTAATAGACAACCCTATCACAAGTCGTGACTACTCGTCACGACTTCGACGCAGCCGCCGCCAAACTGGCGCCAAGCTCACACCTACAGGGAGTGCCGCCGCTGTGCCATCAGCAAATAAGAAGCCGTTCAGTTCAAAAGCAGGCCTTAAACAGGACTGCTTAAGTCATGGTAAAGTCAATATAAGTCCTGCTATAAGGCGGCCATTACATGCTCATTAGGGATGTTCGATCCGATCCGATACTTGCGTGGATCGATACAATGTGTTACGATCCATTCGATTTTTGTATCGATACAATAGCATTCGATCCTTTGGCGGATCGATACACATACATAGCGGATCGGATCGAAAAAATCGTATGATGTATTTATCGCATTATACAACGTGTTAATGAATTAACGCAAAATGAGAAAACCGTTTCTTCGGACCATCAAACTGAACAACTTTTACTATGGGACCGACTCTGAAATCGACAAAAAATCAGCTGTTTCATACAAAAATGAATAACGAAAATATAAAAATGTATGAAGCAGCTGATTTTTTTTCGCGATTTCAGAGTTGGTCCCAAAGTAAAAGTTATTCAGTTTGATGGTCCGAAGAAACGGTTTTCTCATATTGCGTTAATTCATTAACTCGTTGTATATAGTAATTACTTAGAGAATATTTGAACTTGAATTTTTGCTTTGTTTAAAATCAGGGTTGGAAAAAAAAACAGTTTTTTTTTAATTTAAATAAAACAAACAGTTCAAAATGTTTTAAACAAGTGTTTTTTTGTTTTTTTTTTTACTTATTACTTTAAACCATCACTTTCAAATCAATTAGACATATAATATTACATTTCTAGACTATTTTCAAATTCGCCTTACAATCCTTAGTCAATATTTACAAAAAACGATTAGTTAATAAACATATTTTTATTTTATATCTCTTATCAATACTGAACGCTTTACTTACATACACCTTGTAAATAGGTACTACCTATATTCTCTGATGTTCATTAATAATAAGGGAAACCCCAATATATAGGATGGAGGAACCAGTTTTCGACAAGGACCAGTCTTCGATTTTTTTAATCGGTGATAAAATGGCTTATTAGCTAACTAAGTAGGTTTTCCTACTTAGTTAAGATTTGTCATCTTGGCAAAAGATATCCGATAACATTACACTTTTTACTGTCATATTTTTGGGAAAAAAGTGCACAAATTTACGAAAATCACCATTTATTCTCAATTAATAGTAGTTTTAAACCCTGCTTTTTTATTAATGTTTTTAACATTGTTTAAAACTTGTTTTAAACTGTGTTTTTAAACACTTCTTAAAAAACATAGTTTTATTTCAAATTGTTTTAAACACTGTTTTAAACAAGTGTTTTAAAACAACTTGTTTTAATCATGCCATCCCTGTTTAAAATACTATAGTATAGCGGGCGACGAAGAGATCCATATTTTTTTTTAAATCTCTTATCAATTGTTGCTATATCATATTTCAATGTACCATCAAATTCGTCATAACTATTAGAGTGCATTTCATCGGTTATTATTAGGTACCTTCGGCGTTATGTTGATACCCCGGAAATTTATTCAATTTTGAATCTTATTCCATCGCAATAATAATAAATTTACTGGGTACCAACATAACGCCATAGGTATTAACCGATGAAACACACTCTATATTGCTTTTTGTTTAGTTTGAGAGCAATTTATTTTTACTTTGTTAAAACGTTTTGTTCACTTTGACAACCAGCAACTTTTAATTTTGTTTTTGCGTACTTTAAAATGCAAATACTGGCAAAATTCAAAATATTTTATTAGTTTATTAAATGGGCAGCAGCGTCGCTTAACCAGTTAGCAACAAAATTCGTGTGCGCGTGTGTCGCCCCTGCACGAACTAAACGTATGTAGTGACAGCGCGGCGTGCAGGCGATTTTAACCTTAGCAGTGGTGAAGCGACGCTGTTGCCCATGATACCTAATATCACGTTTATAATAAAGTGTGATTGAAAATTCGACTTTTCTAAAATATTTAATTCGATACCGGATCGATCCAAATATCGTATCAATTTTAATGGATCGATCCATGGATCGATACAATGGATTACGATCCATTGCGATCCAGAATATCGATACAAGGTACCCGGATCGAACATCCCTAATGCTCATGCAAGCGACGTTTGACTGACTGGTCGAAACAAATTATCGGACGCGGCTTACTGCCGCGGCTGATCTGAGGTGTGCAAACTATTGAATGTAGTAGGTCGCGGACGTAACCATAGACTAATATGACGTCATCGGACGTCCGACAGCTATCTGGCACGCAGTTAGTGTGCACACTTATCAGCCGCGTCCATAAGCCGCGTCCGATAATTTGTTTCGACCTTGATGGAAAGAAGAAATCTCAGAGTAAGACGGGCTTCTACAGAAAGAGAAGCCATACGAAGCGTTTCCCCTCTGCCGAAGTACAAGCCCAAATGGGCATACGCGTTAGTAAAACCAGTTGCGCCCGGATTTCTTTCTAGACCGAGTCCAGTCGCGCATGTGAACGCTGCTCTGTTTAAAATGTCGAATTGATGAGTTTTTTGCTGTTAAAAGAGACCTTGAACATCAAGTATACAAAAAGACGGTTTTACATTTCACATAAAAGTATTTTTTTATCGTATTATTGCTATTTGTTTACATTTAAACATTAAATTCGTATATTTTATTCTTGATTAGTTGTCAAATTTGTTCAGTGACATCGGGTCTGCTAGTCCATGGCTCGTCCGTACAAATTTCAGATCTGTCGCTAGATAAATCCGAGTTCTCGCCGATGGGCAACTTAGTGATGTTACCGTTAAATAATGTTTGTCGATAAAGTGTTGGTCAATCTGGCCCTGATTCTGCGCCAAATTCATTTGCGAGATTTTTGCATGATTTGCTCTGCACTGATGTGATCGCGACAGATATCGCGAAATAAATGTCGAAATAGTAGATTATACAACAAGTGAATAAAAAGAGAATTTAGTTCGAGGGGCTAACGGCCGTCTCTCGAGCAAGATAATTAGGCGCATGATAGCTGCATGACAGCTAAGTTCATGACACCGTTTTAATTTGGTCGAGTTGTAGTTAGGAAAGACTTATGCGATTCTTATCCAAGCTGAATACTGACCGTAAGTAGTACTGTTAAACTATATTCAAATTAAAGCAAATAACACTGCTAAGAGCTGAATAGTAGCCGAAGATTCAGCATCGCTCTGTATAACTTAAAATCGCTTATTATTCACTCTTATGGTTGAATTAAACGCACTTTTTAGAGTGGCGATGGTAAAAAAGCAATAATTCAATGATGTAACTGTGATCAACGTTAAGACGGGGAGCGATCACCGATTGTTATAAATTCAAATTGTTGGGTTTACTGTCATGGAGCGATGTTCAGTGTCAGCAGCCTGAGCCCAACTTCCCTGGGTACACATTAGTCTCAACCCAATCACCTGAACTCTCGAGCTTTTTGTATAAAGCTCGAGCGTATAAAAATGACCTCTTTGTTGTTATTCACCCCATTGTAAAATGATTGAGTTTGTAATCTTTATTCCTTTTTCCGTATCGATATTGCTGCATCGACAGTTGAGCCCAGCCCTTTATGTCAAAAACCTGTCATATTTTGATGTGTGACTCATCCGTACACAAATTTTTGCTGTTTTGTTTTATTTTTTATGTGTGAGTGTCGTCATTACAGTGTAGTTTTTGTATGTGGGTATGCGGAACTGCACTTGTGTGCATTTTCCCCCCCCGCAAAAAATGCCAGAATAATTTGAATAGAGTAATATCGCTAAGGCTTCTCCCTTCGTGACAAACGAAGCCTTTTGTTGCTCGAAGGAAGAAATCAACTTCATGCAACCATGAAGGTCGAAACAAATTATCGGACGCGGCTTACTGCCGCGGCTGATAAGTGTGCACACTCTAATAACATCCTGCGTGCCAGATAGCTGTCGGACGTCCGATGACGTCATATTAGTCTATGGTTACGTCCGCGACCTACTACATCCGATAGCCGCGGCAGTAAGCCGCGTCCGATAATTTGTTTGGACCTTCAAGATCCGAACAAATTATCGGACGCGGCTTACTGCCGCGGCTGATCTGAGGTGTGCAAACTATCGGATGTTGTAGATCGCGGACGTAACCATAGACTAATATGACGTCATCGGACGTCCGATAGCTATCTGGCACGCAGGATGTTATGAGAGTGTGCACACTTATCAGCCGCGGCAGTAAGCCGCGTCCATAAGCCGCGTCCGATAATTTGTTTGGACCTTGAGTCACTACATTACAAGGTAGGTTATTTGTCAGTCACAGTAAACGTAATTCATGACTAATGGAATTGCATGAGCCTGTAATGGGTGCCGAAGAGCTCATAGTAGGACGGACAGATGCATTATGCCGGTTCCATAGCGCGTGTTTTGCTCTACACAATCAACAAAAACATCTCAACATTCAACAAAATCGTCTACTTCGCGAAACATTTTTGTGTAGGGAAACAATGTTTTTACTTTCCAGGCCCGGTGGAAAACACGTACACAATAGTAGATTGTATTACAAGGGAGCAAAATAATATTTTTACGGCGAGGGCGCTTTTTGAATCCAGAGCGAAGTGAGGGATTCAAAGTATGTCGCCCTCGCCAAAAATATTTTGCACCCGAGTCATATACTCTACTTTTCATCCCCTTTCTATGAGAAAATAATAGGAGACTGTGATTAATGAAAATGTTCTTTATTTAAAAAAGACACGTGAAAAGTAAAAATAATTAAAAATTTATAGTTACGTTTGATATACTAGCGTAATTTTCAAAAGTTATTGTACTAAGTACTAGAATCGACCTCGCGGCCCCGATTTTTGCTCCACGCGTTGAGGTCAATTGACCTCAACTCATTTAGTCACTCGCCAACGCTCACCGCGAACGCACGGTGTAATTGTGCCGATAAAAATGCCGACCTGTGTGTTGAAGACGTGCAAAAATCGTGCCACTACGAAGCAAAAAAATAGTGGAGTGACTTATCATCGGTAAGTAAACAAAACATCAACATAAACCAACCAAAACTAATTTTTATACATTATTTCTACTGAGCCGACATTTTGTATGAAAATCATAGATTATGAAAAGTGAACTATACAGATTGTATACGTAGGTACTAAACTAGGATAGGTGAACTAATAGCACAGTTTTACAATATAAGTATATTATTATATTCCGTTAAGAACTGCCTATGATGTAGGACAACACCGCCGCGCGCCGCCACAGTGTAGGTACTTAACTTACGCTGTCAGGCGAAAAATACGTCCATGGGGCATGTCAAAAAAGAAAAAATAATTAAAAGTGATTATTAATCTTAAATCCCTACTGTATTTTGTTGTCGAGGCACATCCGTGCACAGAACAACTGTGCTCCATTGCCGCAATTACTCATCCCGCTCGAGTGGCAAGGCAAATAGTGAGTTCAAATGTGTACCTACATTACCCCTAGCACGAATATCTATCTAGAAAAAAAAACGCGCGTAAAAGTGCTCAATAGAGTAATTGTCTATGAGAAAGGAGAGTGGGAAAATTTGTATAGGAAGTGGTCCATGAACCAATAGCGACACTGTAGGTGTTTTATTTAGGGATACCTCAACTACACCCTTATACAAAGCGGCATCAAAATCTGACTCGGTAGTTTAGAGAAAAAAAAAACAACACAATATGTTTTTGTTACATTTTTTGTTTTGACTATTTTAGACTGTATTATACCTACATTAGTTTTGGCATCGTCGATGGTATAGTGGTTAATGTGTTTTCTCTTAACATATATTTTATATTTTTAATATATTTATGGGTCCAGCTGAAAACCAGCGTTGTGGAATAGACTTCACAACACAAGCTGAGCCTGGTCAGACCTTTCGGTCGTCTAATTCTAAAGGTGATGTCCAAAAATGTATGAGGTCTGGGCCACGTCTTTGTACAGTATACCAAAAAATAGATAAAGACACGATAAACAGTTTCAAATTATTCAATTTCTTTAAAATCGCTTTGTTTTCTGGAAGGAACATTAAACAAAATGCAAAAACGCATAAAAAAAGCATCATGGCGGAAGATGTTAACAACTTCTTATACGTCTGTGTAACAACAACCCACAGCACAGAGTAGGTAGAACTCAATGACAGTGACAATGGGCGCATTCTTTGAGTCATCGATCGCCATAGAGAGTACATTTTAACCATGGAAAGTAAAATATTGATCAATACCAGCAGCTAGACCGCTTGTCTCAAAGCGATAGTAATGCTCTATCCGTCCTTGTGCTACACGGTGCATGTATCTTGCGCACGTTGAGGCACGGGTTACTTGCGCGAGTGTACAATGCTATGGAGCTGGACCCGCTTTACGTGTTTACACGGAGCATGTAACCTGCGCAAGTGCTCAACTTGCGCGGGCTACTTGCACCGTGTAGAAACACCCTAAGCACCTACCGCTATACTTTCCATGGTTAAAAATGGCAATCGATGACTCAAAGATTTGTCTGGCAGAATGCGCCCACACGGCTTTTTAACGGAGAGTTGCCATATTTGACAGTTTGACACTTTATTTCAAGTAAAAAATATTGATCTGTTTTTATTAATAACCATTTAACCATGCATTCTATAAAATTATTTGTATTTTTCTCATAATCAGTGTATTTTTCTCCATCTTTGAGGGTGGTGTACATAGACGTGGCCCAAATTAGGACATGTCCTTTTTAAGATCTGTATTGTATTGAAAACGCCAAATAAATGCTTACTTTACTTTACTAATGCCGTTGACTACCATTTGGATAGGCGCTGTGCCTGCCGGTTCGATCCCCAGTACGTTTCAATGTGTTTTTGAATTATAGAATTCATTAGTACGTTTATTCAACGCTTTAATTTTGAGGGCGCATTTCTAGACGCTAGCTAGTGCCTTATCTTCCCTTTTTAATTTCAATTTTATAAGATTTAATTGCAATTATAAAGAAGATTGGCAGTTCTGGTACCCATTGATTGAGATAGCGTATGAAGTTGACTGTTTGCTATTATATACACAACACTTGTTCATTTGTATTTCGTTAATTATTGCATTTTTATAAGTTGGGAGGAAAAAGAAAAATACAAGTATACTTTCTAATAACAAAACGCATAACTCTCAAGCAATAACAAAACGCAATAATCTAACACTATAAGGGTGATCACACACAACTCATTGAGGCATCGAGAGGTCGCTTAAGTCTTAAAACACTGTCCTAAGACACCCGCTGAAATCATGTAATAATGAAATCAAGCATAACTCTTTCAATAGATAGATTAATCTCGTTTCAAATAAAGTCTACAGCGATTGAAAACGTCTATTCTGGCAGTATAAGCGTTAATCCCTTAGTCTGTTATATTAAAAAAACAGCTGTCACTGTTATTCATTTGACAGTGACAACTACACTACTCTCACACATGGGCTATATTCCGAATCACGATAAAATCGATGTCAGCGCTCACGTTATCTGTCAAACCCATACAAAATCACCGACTCGGAACGCATTTTAGTGCGCTGTCATCGATTTTAGTGTGATTCGGAATGCAGCCTTGACACTTTGTCAATGTGCGCTTGCGTTCGTTGTCGGTGTGTCGTCGTTCTATCGCTTCGGTCTGCTGGTATACGGTTTAAAGTGAAAATCCGTTGAGTTGAGAGCATCAGTGCCTCCTCCGGTCTCCTCTTTACTTCTGTCGTGTACGTTGTGGTACTTTTCTAGCGAAAGGACGCTGAAAATCCGTCGAGTTAAAAGCACCAGCCAGTGCCTCCTTCGATCTTCTCTTTAGTACTGTCCTGGTTCATTATTAGCGAAAAGACGGTGTTTAATTGCGAAAGGACGCTTCATAGTGTATTGTGACCAGCTTGTGTACATCATGTCGCTTCGCTGTATCAATTGCAATATTCGAGTAACTCGAATTCGAAGACATCTCGTCTCACATGAGAGTGAGGCTCTTAGAGATGTTATTAGATTGTGGACATATCCAAGAGAGGTAAGTGTTTATTCCATTACATCTAAATATCTATTTAGCTAGAGATCTACCTATTCTATCAAAAATCTTAAGATTGGAAATAACTATACGTTTGCTAATAAATGAGTATATACCTAAGTAGTTAAATCAAAACCATAGGCTGTGATTAAAAAAAACTTTTGGGCTTATTACAATTAATAGTACTCATAGAAGAGGCATCCAACACCCAATATTTTAAATTGTTTATCTATAGTTTGGTTTAGAAAAAATCAAGAAAGCACACAAGTAAAGAAAGCAACATTCATTTTCATTCATTCATTTTATGTACTTATTGAACTTATTACAACTCTAAATTCAGATTTAAGACCTAGGCCAGGGATGGCAAACCAATGGCATGTGATGTGACACAATATTTTGGGCACGTCACTGATCACAAAATCCATTACGCGACGATTTGATGGCACGTCTATGATTTCATTAAACATTAACGTTTTAGAAAAATGGCACGTTGATACATCAAGGTTGTCGTCCCTGCCTGACCTAGGCTATGAATAATAGAAAATGATGTGGTATGTCTGGCTTTTATGCCTTACAGATTGAATGTGTAAATAAAGGTAGGAACATTTTAGGTTAACAGATAGGTCACATTCTCCGATAACTTTTGCTTGAATATGAAGACAGAATGGTTAGATAAACTATAGATTATACCTTGTTTTGGTTTCAGGTCACAAACTCTGACTACATTTGCCAGGCTTGTTGGGAGCTCGGAACTGCTCAGGCCACTGGAGCAAACAACGTTCTGGAGCAACATGAAAGGGGCATTGGACATAGCCACATTTGTGTAGGATGTGGTCGTTCAATTTTGCGACGAGATTCTCGCACGATTATAAGAGAGAATGTCAGCAATGAAGATAGCCAGATTATCAATATTATATCAAGATGGATACACCCAAGACAGGTATTACCACTTTAGTAGAATACAATCTTGTTTGTTTGGTGAACTGTTCCTTCATACAATGCAATGAATATAAGAATGTGCATGAGTATGATGTCATCTTGACAGCAAATTCAAGACTTCAGTTTGACATATTGACGTCACACTTGTGCACATTGTTATTTTAATCACATTGTTGTAATACATTGATAACTGATGCATCATTATATTTCAGCTTACTTCAACTGATCAAGCTTGTGTACCTTGCTGGTTACGGGCTAAGAGGGTGTTACAGCGTCATCAAGTGGTTGACGAAACCAGAGATATTGAAGAAGAAATAACCTGCGTCAACTGCAATGAAGAGCTGTCCCCTAGAAGTGGCCATATTTTATTAAATGAAGAGGAAAGTCTGGTTGATATGATTAGATGTTGGAATTATCCAAACAATGTAAGTATATTAAAAAAATAGAGCAAAGCAAATAAAAACATATTTTCATAGTGATTTTATTAAATTAAATTCTATTTTCAGGTCAACCCCACGGATTATATTTGCCATCCTTGTTGGCAACTCGCAAATGAAGCAAGGCAGGGTGATGAATCTCCAGAGTCTGGAATCCAACCTCAACCGATAGATGACTCAAATTCTGAACCACAAACTGGTGGTCAAGAGGACCCCACAATAGGCTTACCACAAGCGGCTGACCCACCACAGGCTGCTGACCCACCACAGGCTGCTGACCAACCACAGGCTAATGACCCGTCACCGGCTGATGACCTACCACATGCTGATGATCTACCACTGCCTAATGAACCACCACAGGTTGATAACCCTCAAGACCGTAATAATACCAATACCGTAATAACATTACCCAGTTTACGAAGAGCAGCCGCAACAACAAGACATTGTGTTTTTCCAAACTGTACTAATATTGAACGTTTCCGTGTTCCGGATCTTGTGCGTGGTAAAGTAGTCAAAGAATATAATTACTATATACCACGAAGTGCCCGAATATGTAGCTATCATTCAGGTCGCAGTAGGTTCGAAGATTTATATGCGTCAAGTAATAGTTTTGATACTTTTAACAGTAGCCAAATAGAAGATCTGATCTTCATTTTAATAGAAAACACAAAAAACTTTAACTTTGAAGACGTGACCAGTATTCCGGATCACCTATTACATTACTGGATAGGCCTAACAAAAGTACAACATAATCAGATATTGTGTGAATCTGGATTTAATAATGTACGAAGAGGAGGATTTGCATTAACTGCATTGCTTTGTAAATTGCGAACTGGAGACTCTGGAGAGAGGCTATCTGCATTATTCGAGGTGCCTCGGAGAACTATGGAAACATTGATGGACATAGCGAGAGAGTATTTATTCTTGAACTTTGTTCCGAGGCACCTAGGTCTACAACACATAACAAGGGACCAAGTAGCTTTAAAAAACTCCATAATTGCCAATGGTATATTTGGAAATCCAGAGTCTCCATTAGAAGAACGTCGTGCAATAGTAATATGTGATGGCACGTATATCTATACTCAAAAAAGCTCTAACTATTTATTTCAAAAATCCACATATTCTATGCACAAATATAGAAATCTCGTGAAACCATTTATGATTGTTTGCTGTGATGGACACATTTTAGATGTTTTGGGCCCATTTCCAGCGACTACAAATGATGCAACAATTATGTCATCATGGATAGATGAAGCTGCTGTATTAGAGTTTTTTAAAGAAGAAGATATATTTATTTTAGATCGTGGCTTTAGGGATTGTATAGACAAAATACATGACTGCGGTTTTGAGGCTCATATCCCAGAAACAGTTTCACTTCACCATTACCAGCTCACTACACTAGAGGGCAATAAAAGCCGATGTGTCACAATAAATCGATGAGTTGTAGAAGCTGTGAATGGCAGAGTGAAAAGAGATTATAAAATATTCCGCCAAGAGTATTTCAATCGAGCTGGGCCACATTTAATGAAAGATTTTAAAATAGCAGCTGCTCTGTTAAATACATTTGCTACTCCTTTTACCGATTCTGTCCATGCTAATGAAATTGTTAGTATAGTTAATGAAAGACTTTTTCTCACCAATACATTAGCGAATATTGTTGAGGAGCAGAATTTACATAGGCGTAGTACATATTTCAATGATATAACCACAGCAGACATTTCATTTCCACAGCTTACAATGGAAGACTTAGTTTTGTTTGCATGTGGGACTTATCAAATAAGACAAGCGAGGTCCTACATTGGTGAACAATTACGGTTTCACGGGGTGTATGAAACACAAGTATGTCGGGAGGATGTAGTAGATCTTTCTCAGTTAGATGGAGAAGCTCCCATGCTTATTAGAGCAAAAATAAAATCCCGTCATATATCAAGAAAAACATATTTTGTTTTTATTGCATTAGATAGAACGCAAGTTGGTAGACGTGCCATCATAGGTTACTGTTGTAACTGCATTGTCGGCCTTAGGACAGTCGGATGTTGCTCACACGTAATGAGCATCATTTGGTATTTAGGTCATGCCCGTCATTTAGATAATGTGTCACCACCTGCACATGTTCTAGATGGAATACTTGTAAGATTAGAAACTTGAAAATGCCAATTATAAATGATATTATGATATGTTCGTGTTTTATTTGTTAATTTCCTTAACCATCTCTATAGAACAACATCACCCAGTGAAGAAGACAGATATATGGTTCTATTTTTTATAGAACTATATACTACATGACCACTACAATTAGGTGCATAGCAAGTTAAGGGATCCTGGCTCTGGTAATATTGGAATGATAGAATATCATAATACTTTTTTATACTTACTATATTGTATCAATCGCCATTCTGGTAATTATTTTTATTTTACCATAATGGTGTCATGAACTTAGCTCTCATGCGTCTTATATAGTAGTCGAGTAGTACTTTAAAGCAGGTTTAAACTTATATAGGTAAGCAACAATGGCTTGTCAATGTAGAGTGAATGACAAGGAAGGTAGGGTAGGAAGGAGGTAACAAGTAGGTAATCTTGTTTCTGGAGACTAGTCTACATTCTGCTATGAACACTCAAAATGTCTTCTCTTGTCAATTTGTAATCCATTAAGAAAAGATTACATGACAAGATTGGCTTTAACTTGGCTACTAATATTATATCTGAAATAATACACGAAATGCCTGAAAACATACTTCTCTAATGCTTTAATTCACTAAAATAAACTACGACAGTATATGTGACAGGGAATAGCGTTATTGACAATCTTGACAAGACATTCACTCAATCTATGGTACCTATAAAAGGAGTATAATATCAATATCATTACAACATTAATTATTGTTCATCAAACTAAAATGAAAACTCTAATGTGGATTACACAATGAATAGATTGTTCTTAAGTAGGTACATAAACAATAATAAATAATTTAGAAATTCAGTGTTTATAATAAAATAACAGGATTTTTAACATTCAATGAACTTAGTAAGACGGATAGATTATTATTATGATGATCTAGCGGGAGATTTAACCAAATCTAACATCTTGCCTAGGATTATGGTTAAGCTTGGAGTGTTATAATAATGCTCAAGTTCCTGTAGGTTAGGGAAGGTCAGGGTGGGGTGGGAAAGGTGTATGTATGTAGGTAAGTACCTATATAATATTTTGGAAGGTCTAGGACTATAATAATAGATGAATAAATAGTCTTGTATTCCGAAAAGTAATTAGGTTAGAAATAGGAGTTGTGCTAATCCGAATGATACAGGTACTGTAACAAGGATTCTTCTGACCCTATTATTGGTGATAACACTGTTATTTATAAATATTTTATAATAATAAAATCCAAAAGGCATGGCATACATATTACACTTTACATGGAAACAGCTGGCAGCTGGCTGGCACAGTTCTTGTTAGTGTCAAAGAGTGCATTCCAGAAGGCCAACCGCTAAGTCATCGATCTCCACAGTATACATTTTAACCATGGAAAGTCACTTATATTGTTCAGTATTTTACTTGCCATGGTTAAAATGTACTCTATGGCAATCGATGACTCAGCGGTTACTCTGCTGGAATGCACTAAATGTCATCCAATTGTCACCTCTTTTTTTTCTTATTGATTTCATAGCCCGGCGTCCTAGTCATTTAATCCCAATATTTGATAACTTCTTATGTGTTTATCTTTTTACTCCCAACTTCTAGAGATATGATGCGATTAAGTTTTTTGTTACGTTATTAAAGGCAAATAAATCAGTAGTATTTTCATTACCCAACGCGTCGTCTAAATGCGGTACCCAAACACCATGTGTTTCTGCCAATCTTCTTTTTATTTCAATTCGTTTATTTCTTTAATGCTATGACAGAGTAATTATTATAAGCAGCAGATAAAGCAGAGTATATGTAAAATCGTATTTGCAATTTTTTTATAATAATATCGTATATGAAATTATTATGATATCAACTAGAACTAGCACTTTGTGAGCTTTCCGCGGTTTGCGGACAAGGATCTGGGTTAGTAAATATTTTTCCATGTTGCCATAGAAATATTTTTAATAATAAAAAAATCTATTCGACGACATCAAATACGGGTACTAAATGCCCATCCTCCTTTTTCGAGTAAGTATTCACATGTACCAATCACCTAATTAAATTGCGTTCTTACTATAATTTTATGCAATTTTATTAAACAAGTAGGTATATCCTAATCATTATTATTATTACTATGGATACATGGAAAAATATTTTTCCATGTTTCCTTCCATATAGTACCTTATATTTTCCTAATAAAAAATCTATTCGACGACACCAAATGATTGTTATGAGTGCGGATACTCAATGCCCATCCTCCTTTTTTATTTTTCGAGTAAGTATTAACATGTACCTATTACCTAATTAAATTGCGTTCTTACTATAATTTTATGCAATATTATTAAACAAGTAGGTATATCCTAATCATTATGAAGAATGTGTCGCATCTGTGTGCATGCTACTTTTTCTTTGACAACTCACGCTCGCACTGTCCATGCGTAGCCGCCATCTTTGCAATCGCTGCGACAATTTGTGCCGTATATCTGTCCATTCTAGTTTACATACATTTCAATGGTAAGTATGTACTAATTACAAGAACACAGACTTAATTCGCGCGCTTATGGTTTTTTTACAGTTTGCGCGGGTTATCGCGCCGCGGCGACCTCGCTGCGCCGTCTATACAGCCAGTCAATACATACCAGCCGGCGGCGCGGCGGCGTTCGAATTCTTTAATAATAATAATAATAATAAAATGTTTTTATTCGTCACTTTCCAAACTTAATACATGGATGGATGTGTACATAGATCAAAGCATTTATAACCTAAATTTGTGAAGGACTGGTGCCCGAAATAGGTTTCGCAGAAACCTGTACCACAGGTCACCAGCCTCCTCCCGCAGAAAGGATTATAAAAGCTAGATAACACTGAGCAAGCTGATGAGCTATGAATTCAATAACATTAAATAGAAAGAAAGAAAAACAGAAAAAGGTTTAGCTAGGGTAATGATAATTATAAATTAATTAATCTCTAGGTACTTAGTAGCAACTAGATAAGTTATAGAGAACCAAGTATGAGTATGAGTGTATATTAAAAATGTTAATGTTGGTGTGATTGTGTTAGAGTTGTGTGTGTATTATGGTTGTGTTTGAGTGAGTGTTAGTGTAAGTGGGAGGTGTGTGTATGTTAATAAGGGAGAAACACAAGTAGTGAGCGAAGTGGGCAATCCATAGTGGGTGAGCACCGAGACTGGGACATCAGACAAAAACAAAAAACATGGGATGAAAATATAAAAAAAAAACACCTAGTAGCGAGCAAACAGATTCCTGTTTACGAGAGGGGTAATAGTAAACACTCAGTGGCCTCATTCTTTGAAAGATACATGTTCTAAATTCAAATCTCTTTTCCTCCCACTAAGAAGTTCTTACCAGAAAAGAGCTATTTTGGTCCCACTTATATAGGAACAAAGCATCATTTTTCGAATAGAAGTAGTGATGGGCAGTGGATAAAAACTCAAAAGGTAAAAACTCGGATATTTATTAAAAATGGATAAATATCAGTTTTTATCCATTTTTATCGGATATTTATCAAAAATGGCGGATAAATATATTTAGACCTGTTTCTATACACTAGTTTTGGTCCCAAGTGAGTCCCCGCCCCCGCTACCAACCCAACCACGACGACAACCTGTACCTGGCAACATATAACAAGCTCACATTGAGGACTGGCGCAAAGTCCCTAGGCTAGATGGTTTCGTTTCAACGTCCACAAGTCCCTTGTCAACAACGTGATTACCATCGCAAGTGTGTTGATCAGGGTAAGCTGGCCGACTTATGGAGAGAGAGAACCTCTTTACGATGAACTGTTTCTTCAGGAAGCCGGGATAATATCACAGCACAGCAGCCAAGATAATGGCCAACTTTTTTGATTTTGGGCCGATTTCGATTAAACTTTGTTTAGGGCACTATTTTTAAAAGAAAACATCAACGCAATATTAATAGTGTCAAAAATCTAAGCTGGCCAACTTTTTTGTTTGTGGGCCGATTTCGATGAAACTCGGATTTTGGTACTATTGTGACAAGAAAACAGAAACGCAATGTTAAAAAATGCAAGTTGGCGGCTAACTTTTTTGTTTGTGGCTGATTTCGATGAAACTCTGTTTTTTTATACTATTTTGACAAGAAAACAGCAACGCAATGTTAAAAATGTCAAAATCCAAGATAGCAGCAAACTTTTTTGTTTGTGGGCCGATTTTGATGAAACTCGGTTTTTTGTACTATTTTGACAAGAAAACAGCAACGCAATGTTAAAAATATGAAAAATCCAATATGGCGTCCAATTTTTTATTATGGGTCGATTTCGATGAAACTCGGTTTTTGGTACTATTTTAACAAGAAAACAGCAAGGCAATGTTAAAAATGTCAAAATCCAATATGGCGGCCAACTGTTTTGTTTGTAGGCCGATTTCCACAAAACATTGTTTTTTTTTACATTTTGAAAAGAAAACAGCAACGCAATTTTAAAATATGAAAAATCCAAGAACTTTTTATTTGTGGATCGATTTCGATGCAACTCGGTTTTGGGTACGTTTTTGAAACAAAACAGCAACACAATGCAAAAATGTCAAAATCCAAGATGGCGGCCAACTTTTTGTTTGTGGGTCGTTTTCGATAAAACTTGGTTTTTGTACTATTTTGCCAAGAAAACAGCAACGCAATGTTAAAAATATGAAAAATCCAATATGGCGTCCAACTTTTTATTATGGGTTGATTTCGATGAAACTCGGTTTTTGGTACTATTTTAACAAGAAAACAGCAAGGCAATGTTAAAAATGTCAAAATCCAATATGGCGGCCAACTGTTTTGTTTGTAGGCCGATTTCCACGAAACATTGTTTTTTGTAACATTTTGACAAGAAAACAGCAACGCAATGTTAAAAACGTGAAAAATGCAAGGTGGCGGCCATCTTATTTGTTTGTGGGCTGATTTCGATTAAAATTAGTTTTTGGTACTATTTTGACAAGAAAACAGCAACGCAATGTTAAAAATTAAAAAATTGCAAGATGGCGGCAAACTTTTTTGTTTATGGGCTGATTTCGATGAAACTCGGTTGAAACATGTTGACCTTTTTTAACATTTCGTTGCTGTTTTTTTGTAAAAAATAGTACCAAAACCCAAGTTTCATTAAAATCAACAAACAAAAAAGTTGGCCGTCATTTCAGATTTTCAAATTTTTTAATATTGTGTTGCTGTTTTCTTTTAAGAACAGTGTCCCAAACCGATTTTCATCGAAATCGACCCAAAAATAAAAAAGTTGGCTGCCATCTTGGATTTTCATATTTTTAACATTGCGTTGCTGTTTTCTTGTCAAAATAGTACAAAAACCGAATTTCATCGAAATCAGCCCATAAACAAAAAAAATTGCCGCCATCTTGCATTTTGACATTTTTAACACTGTGTTGCTGTTTTCCTGTAAAAATAGTACCAAAAACCGAGTTTCATCGAAATCGGCCTTCAAACAAAAAAGTTGGCCGCCATCTTTTATTTTGACATTTTTATCATTGTGTTGCTGTTTTCTTGTAAAAATAGTAACAAAAACCGAGTTTCATCGAAATCGGCCTACAAACAAAAAAGTTGGTCGCCATCTTAGATTTTTGATATTTTTAATATTGCGTAGCTGTTTTCTTTTAAAAATATGTAGTGCCAAACAAAGTTTCATCGAAATCGGCCCAAACACAAAAAAGTTGGCCGCCATCTTTGGTTTTTTATATTTTTAACATTGCGTTGCTGTTTTCTTGTCAAAATAGTACAAAAACCGAGTTTCATCGAAATCAGCCCATAAACAAAAAAGTTTGCCGCCATCTTGCAATTTTTTTATTTTTATCATTGCGTTGCTGTTTTCTTGTCAAAATAGTACCAAAAACTAAGTTTAATCGAAATCAGCCCACAAACAAATAAGATGGCCGCCACCTTGCATTTTTCACGTTTTTAATCATAATCATAAATCATAAATCATTTATTTGCTCGAATATGGTACAGTACAGATTTTAATTACAATGGTTCCCGCATATTCTACCGAATGATTCGATGTGCAAATACTTTAATTAATGTCCAATATTCATATTATAATCATTAGATTCTGCCAAAAAAAATTAAGAAAATATATAAATAAATGAAATCACAATGTCACACTGATAAAAATTAATGGAAAAAAAAATACAAAAACATTCAATAGTCAAAATTATCTAAACAAACAAATTATACAAGTCATAATAAAATTAAATTATGATAATGTCAAATTGCTGTAATAAATTAATTTCATTTTAATGTTTTGTCATTTAAGTATTCATTAATGGTATAATAATTCTTTTCTTTTAAAAGTTTTGATAGCCTACTTTTAAACTTAGTTAGTGGCAGTTCCTTTATTTCATTAGGTAATTTATTATGTAGACGTATTGCCATACAATATGAATTTTTAGAATGCAATTTCAGTCTACGCTGAGGAATGTACAAATTGTTTTCCCTTCTACCTCTGTAATTGTAATAATTATTTGTTTTAAATAAATGAGGATGTTTCTTAACAAAGGTACAAACCTCGTAAATGTAAAGACATGGCAAGGGCAAAATATTCAAGTCTTTAAATAATGGTTTACAACTGTCCAAATAACCAGCACCACAAATAGCTCTAACACATTTTTTTTGCAGTTTGAAAGCCCGTGATATTTCAACTGAGTTGCCCCATAATATTAACCCATATCGTAGGACCGATGACACATAGCCATGGTATGCCATAACTGCTGCTTCTTTTGAAGCTACATGTTTTATTCTGTTAAGGACGTACACAAAACGATCTAATTTACTAACCATAGCATTGATATGAGGTTTCCAATTGCAAGATTCGTCAATTGTAATACCTAAGAATTTTATTTCTGATACATCTTCGATTTTGTCGTGTTCATATTTAATGTCCAATTCCTTACGCATAGAGTTATATGTTTTAAATTTAATGCATTTCGTTTTATTTAGATTAATTGTGAGATTGTTAGCTTTGAGCCAGTTAATTACTTCTTTGAGGTTATTTTCTGCAATAGTTTCAAGTTCATTATGATTGTTACTTTTAATAATCAAAGTTACATCATCAGCGAATAGGATACATTCTTGATCAGTGACGCTTGGCAAATCATTGATATAGACTAAAAATAATAATGGGCCAAGTATGCTACCTTGTGGTACACCGCAACCATTATGAAGATAGTCAGAGACAAAAACTTTTCTTGCTTTGTTATTGTCACATGGGAAACCAGTGATCTCTACTCGTTGTTTGCGATCTTTCAAGTAACTTTCTATCCAGTTTAGAGCAGTTCCCCTTATCCCGCATCGTTCTAGTTTTTTTAGTAACAAAGTATGCGAGACAAAATCAAAAGCGCGGCTCATATCTAATAAGACTGCTATTACATTATTACCTTTGTCTAGATTTTCAGTAATTTGTTTCATTAATTGGAAACAGGCAAGTGCTGTAGATCTACCTCTCCTAAAACCATATTGCTCTGTTTTTAGCAACTCAGAAGATGATATGAATCCATTTAATTTTTGGAACATAACCCTTTCGAAGATCTTCGAGATGATTGGCACCAATGTTATTGGTCTATAGTTGTTTATTTCTTCTCGAGATCCTTTTTTGTGTAGTGGTTTGACTACGGACAGCTTTAGTCGAGACGGAAATTGACCCTGTGAGAGTGACAAATTGATCAAGTGTGTCAGCGGTGCCGTGATATAGGTAGCGCTTTCTTTAATTATATTAGTGGTAAGCCCGTCATATCCGACTGCGTAAGTATTTTAACATTGCGTTGCTGTTTTCTTGGCAAAATAGTACGAAAAACTGAGTTTAATCGAAATCAGCCCACAAACAAAAAAGATGACCGCCACCTTGCATTTTTCACGTTTTTAACATTGCGTTGCTGTTTTCTTGTCAAAATAGTACAAAAAACTGAGTTTCATCGAAATCGGCCCACAAACAAAAAAGTTGGCTGTCATATTGTTTTTTTTTTACAATTATAACCTGGTTTCCGAACCCTGCGTGTCAAGTAAGTTTTGTTGACAACCCTTCCGTTTTTGCGTAAAACTACGTACTTCGTACGTTGGGGGCTGGGGGTGATAGAGTCTTCGAACGTATTCATTTATAATTCTGAAGTAGTTCGAGAATTCTCAGGACAGGATGTTGTTTTCATTCTTCTATTGCATTTTTTTGGATTTCTTAATTATTATGCACTTCAATAGCACTTATTTTGTTTAAAATTAGTATTTACCTTTATTATAAATTCAAAATTTACGTGACATATCAAGAAAATGTTTATAAAATTTTCATCCGTCCTTTTGGATAAAAACTCGAGTAAAAACGGATATTTATTGAGTTTTTATCCATTTTGAGTTTTTATCCGGTTGAAAACCCATCACTAAATAGAAGGGATGAAAAACATTTTGCGAGGGGCAGGGTAATGTCATAATCATCTGTCATTTTGACAACTCGCTAGCATTTTTTGTGCGCCAAGTTTGAATGAAAGTAATTTTTCGTTTGATTCGGAGCAGTGAAAAATTCCAATACCAAATCCATCTTCTAATTTAATTTTTTATACAAATATTAAAATTTCGCGACTGTAAATATAGTACAGTAGCCCGTAATACATTTAAATTACCAAAAAGGTTACCGCTCGCCGTTGTGATATAGTTATTTATTACGAAATTATAGATCCTTTAACCCAAGTTTTACAGATCGCAACCCGCCGTAATGTATATCTCCAAAAATTATATTTTTTTAGTTTTCGAGGTTTACCACATGGTTTAGCTATTGTCGTGTTCTACAGCTTTGTTTGATTGCCACTGATAATAGTAATTGACTATGAAAAGCAGCCATAGACAGATTTAAGACCAGGGACCCTATTTTTGAATTGCTCGATTGGCGTCGAGCGCTCGTTTCTACTGATTTTCGTTCGACATATGGCTCTATTTCGAACGTTTGAGCCATATGTCGAACGAAAATCAGTAGAAACGATCGAGCGATTCAAAAATAGGGTCCCTGATGAAAATGGATGGACTTTATCTGGTCTTAAATCTGTGTATGGTCACTTTCCATAGGCTTACTATTATTAGTGGCAATCAAACAAAGCTGTAGAACTCGACAATAGCTAAACCATGTGGTAAACCTCGAAAACTAAAAAAAAAACATTTTTGGAGATATACAAATATAGGTTACAGCGGGTTGCGATCTGTAAAACTTGGGTTAAAGGATCTATAATTTCGTAATAAATAACTATATCACAACGGCGAGCGGTAACCTTTTTGATAATTTAAATGTATTACGGGCTACTGTAGTAATAGGGTCTTACAGTCAGTGGCACGAATCATGAATATTTTTCGACGGAGTGAGGATAAGTTCGCGCATGTGCTCGTGTGAGCGACCAATAGCGCGTGCCCCTCTCCCGCCGCCCGCGCCCCTCACCGCAACGCATACCCAAAATACGCGTTCCGCGCAATCCCCACCCGATTTCATGATTCGTGCCACTGACTGTACTTGAAAATAACTCTTTTTTCTAGCGCTATAGCGGTAACAGAAAATGCTAAATTGGCAGCACTGAAGTTTTGTCTACAAAAGTCACGCAATCGCTGTGGATGGCGTGTGTAGACTAGAGAAACATGTTTCCGAAACAAAGTTTAATGTACGTTGTGAGTTTTTGTTGAATGTTTTTGAAAAAAAAATCGCTATGGACCATATTAACTTTATGCTATGGACCCGACATTATACCGATATTGCACGAGCTGTTAAGCCTTGTCCCCACTTGTATCGTTTCAGATCTTCGTCGCGTATCATCGACGTGTATCATTTGGCTAGTGTGGACGCGAAACGATACGCGATCATGCCACGCACCGTATCTGATACACCTCGATCCGTATGTAACCGCGTATCAAAACAAGGCTTTCCGCCATGTTTACACATTCGTATCGGATTCGTGTATCATGATCGGCAGTTTTACGTAGTGTAGACGCATTTTGATACTGTATCATGATACGACTATGTGATTTGATACGATGATACACCGGGATCCATCTCGAGGCGGTTTTTGCCCGATCATCAAAGGAGATACGCAATGCCGCTACACGATTTTGAGGGTTGCCAAGCCTACTTTATAATATAGTATCCTACTAAGTATATTGAGCTTACTATATTTTATGAAAACAAATTATATATTTTCTATAGTAGGCTAAACTACTATATTTATTCAAGTGAAAAAATTAAAAAATAAATAAATACTTATATGCACATAAGTAGGTAATTGCATAATATTTATTTGTGATTAACACTTGTATTTGTGGTTGTCGAATAAATTATAAATGTTGGTTGGTACTTAAGTAGGTATGAAAAAAAATGCAACTTCTTTAAAATCTTCCATACAAAACGGCAACCTACTATAGTTTTTGAATTTTTTGCCGTCTACTATATTTATACACTAATAATCTTGAAAATATAATCCCCGTCAATTGGTAATGCGCTGGAACCTTGTCAAATTAACATACACATCATCCTCATCCGTAACTAAAAATGACAAAAAACAGTACAATTCTAATAGGTAATATAATATATTAATTATTGAATTCTTATTTTCAATAAGAAAGGGTCTAGGTATATGAGAAAATTACAATTGTTTTTCATTTTTGAGGTTAAAATCATGGCCGCCAGGCGCATTACCAATTGACGCGGATAGTACTATATTTGATGGAAAAAAAGTTGGCAACCCTAAGTGTTATCTTAAATAAGAGTTGTGCTAGGAAAATGTACGCGTCACATTCATGACACGCGTGTTGTTGATACGCCGACAAGATACGGCATCCCTAAGTGTGGACGTGGTTATTAAGCCCCTTTTGGGGTAATGGAGATAGTGATACGATGCAGTCGAAATGAGCGTCCACACTTAGGATACGAATACTCGATACGATACGGTGATCTTGATCGTCAAGATGATACAAGTGTGGTCAAGGCTTTAACCGTCTCGCTCGCTTCACTTTAAAAACAAATTACTTTCCATGGTTAAAATCAAGGTTAAA
Source organism: Agriphila tristella (assembly GCA_928269145.1). NCBI lineage: Eukaryota > Metazoa > Arthropoda > Insecta > Lepidoptera > Crambidae > Agriphila > Agriphila tristella. The sequence goes on along the minus strand of OV743430.1, from coordinate 59,459,668 downwards.
ATGGACTCTATGGCGACCGATGACTCAGAGATTCGTCTGTTGGAATGCACCTAGTGTCAATGTCAAGTTTCTCCTCTCCCTTCTTCCTTATAATAGTCTGTGCAAGCAACAAGTTCCTTCCTCAGTGTTGCCAGCTTAGGGTGATTTACCCTAGATTTAGGGTAATAAATGTCCGGCAGGGTAAATTTTAGGGTATTTCTTAGGGTATAGATTTTGTTGGGGTATTTCTTAGGATAAATCTTGTGTTAACTTTAGTCAGACAAAAACAATGTTATACAGAAGGATGATCATTTCTGACCTGTCAAAATGTTGATTTTATCCATTATCGTGTAGTTATAGATTTTTAATTACTTCTCTTTACACGGTAATTGCTTATACATATTAATATATTTATCTCATAAACATTTTTAATGTTCTTTATAAATTGCTAATTAAAATAAAAATTTACAATTTAGAAATAGAGAAAGTTAATAAACTAGAACATAATTATTGATCATAATATTTAATATTTTTGTGATTGTCAAATTAAAACTCAATAAACATTAGTATGTTCTATGGTCAATTGGTCATAGCAACTATTCAAATCTATTTTAATTGCTACCAATACATATGTATTAAGCGCGCCAAATAAGAATAGTACTGTCAAACGACAATCTTAATCTTTCATCCTTTTCTTGCACATCCTACACCCTGTAGAAGCGAAACGCAAACAAATATGGCCGTTCTGACAGTATAGTACTATTCTTATTTGGATCGCATTCGCATAGTACAATATGTAAAAAAAAACGTGTCAGATCTGAAACAGGTGATGGTGTTGCTAAAACCGAACAACATTCTTCATGGAACATAGGTCGAAAAACGAAAAAGAAATTTCATACTCCCATACAAAATATATTGTTCAGCTAATTGGCTTACTATGTTCCTTGAAGAATTTTGTTCAGTTTTATCAACAATACCGCCTGTTTCAGTATCTTACTTGTTACATAATAATTACATAATTATCAGCTTTAAAAAAACTATTTGACAGGTCAACGTTTATATGAAATGTGTTCATTGTTCTATTAATAATATGTAAATATTTATTGTTTTATTTGTAATGGAAAAAACTCTTTGATGGAATAAAAAAAATATTTAGGGTATTTTTTCAAAATTATACAGAATCTAGGGTAAATTGAGACCAAGCCTAGGGTAATGTAAAAATCTGACCTGGTAACACTGTGTGTGACTGTCCTACTGTCCTTCCTTTCTCCTCTCCTATTTCTTTTTCGGCGAGCCGTGGTGTTGAATCAAGGTGAATTTATTTTATAATTCTGTTTGAAAACTAAAATATTTGTGCAAAACCTTTGAAAACGAAGTTAACATTGCGATAATAGTGTTATATCCATTATTGAAATTCCGAAAACGACGATGTATGTAGATTCGAATTTAACCTCAAATTGTGCGTGCCCTGAAGTAGACCATGGCGATGAATTTTTTATCGTCTTGTTTGGACAACTGGGCTAAATCAAAGCCACTGACTATGATTCCCAAGTGTACACGAACTTGGGAGTAATCTACCTACTACCAAGCTTTTACGCTTGCAACGGTTTGTGGCTACAAACCCTCTTCATAACCTCAAATACTATCACTATCAAATTTATTAATTAAGAGTGTTATTAAGTCTATGTGTGCACCCTTCAGCTCGCCAAGATGGTGAACAACAGAGTACCTTCGGTATTCTCGAAGACATACGTGACGCCTCGTCGTCCGTTCGAGAAGGCGCGTCTCGACCAGGAGTTGAAGATCATCGGAGAGTATGGTCTCCGCAACAAGCGCGAGGTGTGGAGGGTGAAGTACACGCTGGCTAGGATCCGTAAGGCTGCTCGTGAACTGCTCACGCTTGAAGAGAAAGATCCCAAAAGGTTGTTTGAAGGTATGTACCCTCAACAACCTCGTGTTTTTTTTTATAAAGTTACAGATTATGGTGAACAATGTTGTGTTTGTGCAAGTGAAACTCAGATTAAAAAAAGTCTGATGGACCGTTGCGATCAACGAAGTGAGGCTAACTTTATGATGATAAATTCTGGCAACCTCTTGACCGAATACCTATTGTGGACCAAGTAGTATTACACTGATAATTCATAATAGATACTTAAAGAGAACAATGCATTTATTCCGTTTTATTCAGATAATCTGTAATTACAGGCAATGCCCTCCTCCGTCGTCTGGTGAGGATCGGAGTGCTGGATGAGAAGCAGATGAAGCTTGATTACGTGTTGGGTTTGAAGATCGAGGACTTCTTGGAGCGCCGTCTCCAGACCCAGGTGTTCAAGGCTGGTCTCGCCAAGTCCATCCATCATGCCCGTATTCTCATCAGACAAAGACACATCCGGTAAGTTAAATAGTTATAACTATATGCTATCACAGAATAGATAATAGTACTAGGATAGGATACAAAAGTAAAATCATTTAAATAAATAGCTACTCTTGCTCTGACACTATAAAGTACAATTTAAGTCACACAACAGTCCTCTACATTATATTCATCTAGTAAATGATTCTCTTTCTATCGCATAGCTTTTATCTTTTTTGACATATGAAATTGTTCTTCACTGAGGATTCCAAGCTCTTCATACTCCTGTGTGGAGTGACAGAGCCCTGATGCTATCTATAATATAGAGCTGTTTTAGAAACCTAAGGATGATATCTGTAAATGTATAATAGTAAATACCCAAGATGATATTAGCTGAAAGTTCAGGACTCTGGTGATATAATATTTTATTTTATTTCTTGGAAAACTTACAGCTACTATGCTTATTTAACAAAATGTACCATGGTTAATCATTAGCCAACAATTAAGTTTTCACATGTAAGATAACAGATGAATAAGAAAAATTACAAGTTAGAACATGCGTTATTCGCACTAATACGATCATGCTTGATCAACGGGAACAATAAACAATTTAGTGACTAGACTCAACTCAACAATATGTAGTTAGATTCATTCCTAGCAACAATATGATCAAATGACATGTAATATCAATATGAATATCAAACCCTTTTTTGAGTTTGAATTTCAAATGCAGGTAGCAGAACACTAGCGGCCTACTCGGGCTGCATGGCTTGAACTGTGACCGATATGAATTCCTAAAGACCACTTGAGTTCCAACCTTGTGTTGGATTCAATGTCTTGAAATTTTATGTGCTCTTTGTGAGCTAACAGGTAAAGTAGTTATGTAAACTGCTAATTTGTTGAACTGAATAAGAACAAGGATTTATGCATTAGAAGTTTCTGTAGTGTTTATGATAGCAGTACAACAATATCAGTTTTAACGCAGATCGTCATTTTCGCAAATTGTCATCACGAAAAATTTGGTCACTTTCTCAGAATGTCATTTTCGCAACTGGTCACTTTCGCAGAATGTCATTCACATTTTTTTCTCAAACTCACAATTTTGAGAAAATGAAAAAAAATTTAATGACATTCTGCAAAAGTGACCAGTTACGAAAATGACATTTTGCGTAAGTGACCAAACTCTTTGCGATGACCATTTGCGAAAATGACGATATGCATCAAAACTGTAATATAATTGCCATTTAATTTAATCCTATTATTATCATTTACATAAATCTATATTTTTTCAGCCACTACGGTAGATAGTGTTCATGAAACTTTTATCTAGAATATGCATTACCTATCTACTTCCATTATTTAAAAACTTGAAAGATATGGTCTCTATCTCCAAAACACTGTGCCCCGGGGTGACATGGGATTTTTTTCCCAGTCGTCACGGGGGGTGACAATTTATTTCCAAATGTTCCCTTCGTGCCAGAAGGGAAAACTGGTACTTACAAGCCACAATTCTATCAATCAAATTGATTTACAGCGTCCGCAAGCAAGTGGTGAACATCCCATCGTTCATCGTCCGCCTGGACTCGGGCAAGCACATCGACTTCTCGCTCAAGTCGCCGTTCGGCGGCGGCCGCCCCGGCCGCGTCAAGCGCAAGAACCTGCGCAAGGGGCAGGCGGGCGGCGCCCCTAACGACGAGGAAGAGGATTGAGCAATAAACCATACTTTACTTTATTCATTCTTTTATTTTTTGTACTAAGTTACCTTAGCCCAATATCTATATCTTACATACACATCACATTTATCAGCTTTAGGACTAAATAGGTAGGTACTTAGAACCTGAACTTCGGGATTTATGTTGATTGTTAGACAACAACATTATTTTGACGCAGATCGTCATTTTCGCAAATGGTAATCGCGAAAAAATTGGTCACTTTCGCAAATGTAATTTTCGCAACTGCTCACTTTCGTAGAAAGTCATTTTCGCAACTGGTCACTTTCGCAAAATGTCAACACAATTTTTTGAAAGTTTTACAAAGATATAGGAAAAGAAGAGAAAAAAAATTTTTAGAATAGAATAGAATCATTTATTTGCGAATACTGAGTATACAAGTTCTTATATAAGTAAGTACTAAAATTAATACTATTTGGCAGTTCTACAGTATTTGCCTTATTTATGTAGGCATGCAAATATTTTGTTACAAAAAAAAAACAGAATAAGAGGCTAATCATAGGTAATTTGAAGCAGTCACATTGATTAAGATTAATAAATTTAGGTAAGAATGTCAAAAATAATAATATAAAATGTCAATAGTTAAATTAATGATCATTTTTTCGAAAAATAGTATTATATATTATTCAAATGTCATCACTATTCATCAGCTTTTTATAAGCCTACGCTACGGTCAGAAAAATATAACAATTTGAGTATAATAAAAATAATAATAATAAAAAGAACCACAATACAATGTTAAGCACTTTTATGATCTAGGTATTCTTTAATCGAATAAAATCCCTGTTCTGAGAGCCAGGAAAATAAAGATTTCTTAAAAATATTTTTCTCTACTGGTAGGTCCCTCAAATTCAGTGGTAATTTATTATATATTTTTATAGCCATACAGTAAACGTTTTTTCTGAAAAGGGCTAAATTGATTTTTGGTAATACATAATTTGTTTTCACCTCTCCAGCACGAAAAGGGTGCTTTTGGCGCGTAAAAACTCGCAGCAAAATCGATTTTTGCTGCGAGCGTGAGACAAAGTGTTTTTTTAATTTCTAACACCAACTTTTAAAATAATAAAGAAAAAACAAATAAAGTGACAAGGATGACACTTGTAGAATTGATATGTGAGAAAAGGATAGATAGAGTGCTTTATGGTGTCATACACGGATTAAAAAGTAAAAAAATAAAATGCACGGATATACCAAGGAGTTTTAAATAAGGATTGTTAAAAAAGAAGGTTGATAATTCGAAATAAAGAGTATGTAGGTAATGAGGTCACATGTATGAAACAAATATGAAATAAGAAAAATTAATGAAATTTATTAACAAATTATATGTTTTATGATTATAAAGAAATAAATAACACGGAATATTAATGAATAAGAGAAAAACACAACGCAATGTAATCAAAACGACGGGAATCTACTTTACTGACTCTATGAATAAAATTTTTCAGCATAGGTTTGATTGAATTATTTTTGTGATAAATTACAAAAATGAATGCGTCCAAAGATGAAGATAGTTGTCTAACTCCAAAAGAGTTAAGTAAACATGTTTCTAATGCTATATTAAGCTTTTTTACCAGGAAAGTCACGTGAAAATTTTCTCGCTGGTCGAGGTGAAAAGTTGTATGTTTTACACGCGACCAAAATGTTGTTCTGCCTCGTGCCTTTAAATCACTCACTGTGCTCAGTAGTCTATATTAGAATCACTCGCTACGCTCGTGATTCAATTCTAGACTGCTTCGCTAGTTCGTGATTTAAAGTCGCCACTCGCAGCACAATTTGATTTTGGTCACTTGTATAACAAATAACTATTTGTCTACATTTTCATTTCTTTGATATTGAGTGACAAAAAGATCAGGATATCGCTTTACAAAAATACATAACTCAGCTATATACATACATGGCAAGGTCAATATTTTATATTTTCTGATGTTTAATTTTTCGTGATGACCATTTGCGAAAATTACGATTAGGTACATGAAACATGATCGTCATCTCGTGTGTGCCTTACTCCTTCAGGCTTGTGAGCTTATAAATCCTTCAGTGACGGATAAACAATTTCTTATTTTGGTATTCAGAACAAACGTAACGCTAGAATTTATGAATTATTGACGTTTGAACATGGTCCTCACGAAATGACACTGAAGATCATGGATGCTGGAAATAACAAAAACTAGCTAACGAAAGTGCAGTTTCACTCCATAGATGCTCAGTGACGCAAAAATAAATAAGATTTAACATTCGAAAACCATACAAAACAGAACAGAACTCATAAAATCGTTGTTTAAACGTGGCACACACGGAACCGTATGTGCCAGTTTTCATTTGTCAAAATATCTACAACTAAACCCTTTGGAACAAAATGAAGCAGTCTAGCAGCGTTACGTTTGATAAGTGACAGCATATAACACTTTAAATCCGTTCGCGAAACAACTCATCAATAGAAAAAGCAAAAACAATATTTCGACCCATCAGACTGTGTGGCCCACAATTAATACCGTTACGTTACGTGAATTTTGCGTCACTTAAGATGTAAAGTAGTTAATAGTAATAAGAATTTCCGTCACTTCTGCCACGTTTAAACAACGATTTTATGACATCTATTCTGTTTTGTATGAGTTTCGAATGTTAAATCTTATTTATTTTTGCGTCACTGAGCATCTATGGAGTGAAACTGCACTTTCGTTAGCTAGTTTTTGTTATTTCCAGCATCCATGATCTTCAGTGTCATTTCGTGAGGACCATGTTCAAACGTCAATAATTCATAAATTCTAGCGTTACGTTTGTTCTGAATACCAAAATAAGAAATTGTTTATCCGTCACTGAAGGATTTATAAGCTCACAAGCCTGAAGGAGTAAGGCACACACGAGATGACGATCATCATGAAACACCAGGCCAGTTTATAGAAGGAATTTAAAAAAAAATGCTTGACAGAAAAGGATTTTACTAAGTATGTCTTCATTTCAAGGGAGGTTTGAATCCCCCTCGCTACGCTCATGAGTGTCATATAAAGCCCCACCGCACGAAGTCTTCGACAACCTCGTTCAGGCGGTCCCTGCACAGCTGCGAGGCGTCCAGCTCCATGAAAGCGTCCAGAGACAACGCTCCGCCCAGCGCCGGCGCGTTCTCCTCCGCCACCGTCACCACGGGCAGCGTGTGCAGCGCGTACAACAGCCCTATGTGGCTGTACTGGAATCACAATATTCGAGGCGAAGATTGGAGAAGAAAAACTATTTTTTTTAGGAGCCACTCGGAGCGGGGATCCCGGCGCGGGACGGCATAGAATAGATAGAGCTTACTCATGCACTGCAAGCATCTGTTCGTCAGAAAAACCAGCTACCTATCTATATTCACAAGCCGCGTACCCGTGGCGAGCGTGGTTTATAAAGTGGCCCTATAAAAGCATCCATTCAGCATCTGTCGGTAACACAGATCACTAGTAATCCATTATGACTCCTTGGCGCTGATCTTCCATAGACACCATGGAGGAGAAAATGGGAAAGCTAGGTACAGCTCGCGCAACATAACTTGACCCAATTTTTTGTACCACGTGACCTGCGCACTACAATTTTTGTACTGAAAATTGCTACTGCGCAAGTGTCATTGTCTATGGTTTGGTTCAAGTTATGTTGCGCGAGCTATACCTACTTTCTTTGTAATTTTTTACTACAGCTTGCCAAAAAAAGTAAAGAAACTGAACGAAAAAATATTTTTACTGGCAACACAAGACGTGGTCTTTCCATACAAAAGAAGTCGAGAGAAGGTGAAGGAGAGTCAGCATGGAAAGAAGGTATGATGAGTGTGAGTGAGCCAGGGGCCCTATTTTTGAATCGCTCGGCTAGCGTCGAGCGCTCGTTTCTACTGATTTTCGTTCGACATCTCATACATTTGAGTCAAATGTTGAACGAAATTCAGTAGGTAGTAGAAAAGAGCCCACTGGCCACGTGGTCCTACGGCCGAGCGATTCAAAAATAAGGGCCCCAGAGCCATACAATAACTAAAAGAAAGAAAGTGGATCCCACATTATATTACTTTTCTGTCAGACTATGTGTGGCGACCCTACTTTGTATTTTTGTATCCCAATCATGACGTACAGATTGACCATAGTTGACTAAAATTGATGGCCACTGTCTATGCAAATACGTCAAAATCACGAATAACTTGGCAACACTGGCTATATTTTGTACTGGTCATTTTTAGTTCCATTTAGGTACTTAGGTATTTAATATCTACTCTTTCTGGCCAAGCTGTAGGTACCTATACCTAAGTATAGGCACTAAACAATAACTATGGACGTAGGTAGCAGCCGGTGTGTAGTAGCCTAGTAAAAATAATTCAAATGGCAAAAAGGGGGAGCCATTCTTTTCATTTCTCTTTCATGTATAAGAATCAAGAATTTTATATTCATATTCTATGATGGCGACATTGTCAACACGTACGTACGTCTTCACTAAAATGTAGCGTGTGTGTATGCACAAACCTCTTTCAAGTCTGCATCGAAGTCTTCTCTAGGGAAGACTTGTTCAGGGTCGAGGTGCAGCCTCCTGAGAGCCAGACACAACTGCTGGTAATAATGGTCCAGGAGCTGGGTGTAGTGGCGCGCGCGGAACGCCGCGTCCGACCCCGTGAAGATGAAGTACATGAGGTCATTGACGGGCGTCGACACGTGGAGGATCTGATAGTCTATGAGGATCGCCTCGATGCTGCCGTCCTTGAAGCAAGTTAGGCATGAAGTTTTCATGCAGAAAACATTAGCTCATATATTATGAGCATAGAAAATACTACTAGCGTTTTTAATCCTTAACATACAGGGTATTATGACGTTTTTGCTAAACCAATTTGCTGTTGGCTGGCTGACTGTACAGTTCTGTTATTTTCAAAATAATGGGGAATGTCCGAAAAATATCAAATTGGCTGAATATTTTTTATAGGTAGGAAAAAGTTAAAGTCTCTTCGACTTTACAAATGTACAAAAGTAAAAGCAGAATGGAATTTATACCTTTGCCTTAGTTATCACACCTCTTAGTTATCACTAAGTGTCCGGACACGAAAGTGGCGGCGGCCGTGCGGTGGCGGGGCGGCGCGGCAGCGGAGCGGCGGCGGGGCGGGGCGATGAGAACGTGGGCACGAAACATAGCGGTCGGTCAGCCGCGCTAGTAGTGTTGTGACAGATGGGCTAAATACCATCAAGGGCCCATGGACCTACCGATTTGACCTACTGGTAGGACCACGGTATACCACTAAAGTAACTTCTTATTTTTTTTATTTCTATTGATGTGTCAAATGTGATGTTGCTATGGAAACAATTTCTTCTTAAATCAATACCGAAAAATATTCAAAGGACGAAATATATCCTTTGTCTAAAAATTTTATTTAGTTCGAAAAAATGGTCTATAGGCGTTAACTAGTTTCAAAATCGGATCCTTTGCTCATCTTGTGTTTTTTAAATGATGTCCAAGATGCCGACATCCATACTGAATAAATAGGTACCTACCTAGTAATCAAACAGACACTATTATATTTTTCAACACAACACTACTGTAATCGCGGGCTACCAAATCAAACTAGTTTGTTCATTTGTTTTCGTCGCTCTCCTCCCGCCCGTGCATCGCTCGTCGCCCCGCGCCGCCACCGCCCGTTTCGTGCGCGTCTCCATACTGTGCTATACTGTTGAATGCATCGCCGCCGCTCCGCTGTCGCGCCGCCCCGCTGCCGCTCCGCCGTCGCAGTTTTCGTGCCCGGACACTAAGAGATTAGTTTTACACTTAGAGAAGGGAACTTATTTCTCTAAGGTTTTACATGTTATAATAGGTAGATTAAAGAAAGAGTGACATCAGAATTAAGTAGGTAAGTAAGAAGGTTTATCTATTACCTCGCGTTCTCTATGCAATATATTGCTCATCCTGAAATCGCCGTGGTTAATCACTGGTCTCGGTGGAATATCGAAGTAAGTCGCCACTGCTTTTGCCAGGTAATCCTTCAGGTATGTGCGCAGACGGTCTCTGTGCTCCTCCTTCACTATCTCGATAGACTTGAGAGCCGTCTGCCTAACAGTTTCTTGTATTGATTGAACGTTTTTCATTTTGTAAGTTTCTGAAACCTCCTTGAAGTCTTCTGGGAAATCGTGCTGCATTGCAATCGAGAGCGCGTGAAACCGCGCGATCAGTTGCACCGCAGCTGATGCGTATTCCCAATCGAAGGATGTGAACCTGTCCTGCATTGTGAAGCCCTCAGCTGTCAAATCCTGCATTAAAATCACTTCCTCAAGATCAGTGTCTCCATGCCCGTAAATGAGCGGAAAGACGAATCTGTGCTGTCGAGCAACATGGTGCTTGTCTTCTATCTTCTTGAAAATGCTAGCGAGGCTATTGTAAGTGTATTGTTCCGTGAAGAATATTGGTGATGGTAGCTGTGATCGGGCTTCGGCGTTCAGAGCTGCGACTTTCGCAAAGAATTTCAGGTCTTCTTTATTCGGTGCTGATATCTTTCCGCGGTAGAGATGTGAAGTGTAACCAGCACCGGCTGAATGGACGGGCACAACCTCCAGACGAGGGCTCTCATAGCCTTTTTCTTTTACGATATCTTGGAGGGCGAGACCTAGCGCTTTCGGATACGAGTCCGTCATGATAACAGTTGCACGGGACACTGAAAATTTCGCTCAGTTAATCTAATGTGTCTATCAGTCCGACAGATAACAAATCAGTTAGCAGAACTAAAAGTAGGTCAAGGTTAACGTAAGTATTTTGAGGTTTGGTATGTATATGACATTCAAATTGAATACGATATACCGATTCATATCATTCGAAAATCTTTGGGTAAATAAGCATTTCTGGCTAAAATGCAAAGGGAGAAAAGTACATGACAAGATAATTATGTGGCCGAGAGTAACTTACGCAGAATTTAAACAAAAACTTACCTACGCAACCTTGACAATATAGACCGACGTTATTTCAAGGTTTCGGAACGATTTTTCTCCGTGTCAAACTTCATTCGCATCAATGACGTCATCAACAAAAGCATACCAGCAAAATAGTACACAAAACAATGTTACAAGACCTTGGAATTCAAAAACTCTTAATTAAGCGTAAAGTAAGTAATGCGTAGGTAGGTACTAATCAAGAGAGTTTTCCAATGTCTACTTCTTACTTACCTCTTAAGTTCTCCAGCTACTTATCGTTGGCGAAGAATGAAAACCAAATCCTCTTTTTTTGTCTAATAAACACTTGCTGAGTTTTTCGTCATTCAATGTCCGGCTTCTGACGAGGTTTTCGTAAAATGAAATAGATGGCATTGTACACATTTGAATAAAATACGAGCACTGACCTCCACATTAAACAAGTACTCGTTTACTGGAGGTCAGTGAATTGAATACGATACGACTGAGATAGATCTTGAGATAAGAGGTTTTCTGCCAAAACTGCAAAGTGTTTGAGACAATTTCACTCTTCGCCGACGTTATATAATTTATAAACATTCGCAACAGATTCCAATGCTATTGCAAATTTATTTATTGAATCCACTGTGTTACGTTCCCTTAGCGACATTTATGGTTCAAAAGGTGCGCCTGATGAAACCAGCGGCATCGTCGGTCGCCGTCATAAAAGGAGATTCAACCACGTAAGGAACTGTCTCCCGATGGTTTTTTAGTCAAAATACCATGATTAACAACATACTTACTAAAATTATGCCACTGGTTTCATTAAGCTCACCTTTTTTCCGCTAAGGGAGGTACTTACTACTGGCATCACATGGACATAGATTACATAGATATTGAGGAAACTATACATTTTTTACATCGTACCAAGTGTAGGTAGGTAGGTATGTAATATCATTTCATTACGTCATTAGACAAATAGGCACATACAAGACGTAGGTACCTACCTAACAACCTTATAATAATAACAACACAAAAACCCGACTAAGTACTTCCTTGAATAGTTTTGTGAAGCTATTATTATTCACTAAAACGTACAGACGTCACATTGCGATAACTATGATAAAATAAACGTGATAATCGGCGGAGTTATAGTTGAGAAGTACTCGCCTAATCACTGAACATTGGCCTATAGAAGATTTCTTATTATTAACGAATCATTTATTTGTATCAATCGATTCCAGCATGGCAGACGCTTATCAGAATAAATTGGAAGTTCTACTCCGCAAAATTGCATCAGAACGCAGCTATGAGAACTGTGAGTTCGAGATCACCCCGATATCTACTGGTGGGGCCAATTACAGTTCAATTTTGTTCCTCGGTAAAATCACAGCTCCTGATAAGAGTGACTTAAAGTTCTTCGCCAAAGTTGCTCTTTTCGGCGAGAGTTTACGCTCCATGATGGCTTCAAACTTCTATAAAACGGAGCAGTACTTCTATTCAAAGATAGCGGATATTTTTAAGAAGATTCAGGACAAGTACGATATTCCAGAGGAAGAACGTTTGCGTATACCAAAAATGTATGGTTACGACGCGACAGAGTATGGTGAGGTGATGGTGCTTCAAGATTTAGCTGCAGAGGGCTTTGAACTACACGACCGCTTGCGATCTTTCGACTGGAAATACGCTAGCGGCGCCTTACAGCAGTTGGCACGCTTACACGCACTTTCCATAGCCTTACAACTTACATACTCCAATTATATGAGTCGAGATGAGTTTGAAGAAATAAAAAATACGCTCCAACTTGATGCTGCTAAACACGACGCATTAATAAAACACACAGAGGGTTCATTGGAAAAATCGACAATGATCATTAAAGAAGAGAATAGAGAATTAGTACGGAAATACTTGGCGAAAAATTATTGGACTATAATGAATGGTCTTAAAACTCCTCGGGGACAGCAAGTGATGTTGCACGGAGACTTTAGGATGAGCAACATCATGCACAAGGCTGAAGAGGTACCTACCTATAGAATCTTGTATAGCCTGATTCAAACTTTATGACTTCTGTGAACATCGTGCGATTTACAAATATCGTATAAGTAGGTACGATTGAGGTTTTGAGGGGGAATAAAGGGACGCAACGGGGCGGGGGAGCATCCCTTCGCGCAAATTAAGAGTACCTAGCCAAACAATTTTCTACTTGACTGTACTTGCAGTTGCGCGCACTTGCAGCTAATTTCCGAGAAGTCATAAAGTTTGGTTCGCAATACCTATGAGCTACACTATTTGACTGAAGTACCTATACTTAATCGACTTTACAGTCTATCAAGAAACTCATGAAACGGAAGTAACATTATATTTTTACTAACAACAAGTGGTTGCTGCATACAAAAGTTGTCAAGTGTTGCCATACAGGAACAGTACTACAAAGAGAGTGGCTCCCCTATTAATTTCATGAGCAGACATTGCCAATAAATGGATTTGAAGTTAGTAAGAAATAATCGACAAATTTCATTCATTTTTCAGGACGGCAAGCTTCGACTGATGGTGTTAGACTATCAGACGTTGCTGTTCGGGTCTCCAATAGTGGACCTGATGTACTTCATCTTCACTGGTTCGGACGGGCAGTTCCGTCGGCTGAACTTCGACCCACTCCTTGATTACTACCACGAGCAGTTGAGTCTGTCGCTTGCCAGGTTGGAGTTGAACCCCGCTAAGATATTCCCGAAGCATGAATTCGACAGACAATTGAAGCAGGTAAAGATTAGCAATAGGTATAGGACCGATCAAATCTTATGTCTTCGAGGTGTGCGAGCGCAACAACAACGCGCGTGCAAGTGAGACAAGTATAGTGCCGGGGTCATTGTACAAAAATTCTCTTTATTCCGCGACCGCACTACTACCACAGAATAAACGTACAGAAGCCCATCTGCGCGAGGACAATCAAATAATAAGGTACTCTCGCAGCACGGCAATAAAGTACAATTTCTAATTGCACAGCGCTGCGTGCCTATTATTATAAGCACTTCCGAAGCGCTTCTCTTTCTGTCGCGTAACTTGTCTAAACGCCACATGACATCCCTCGTGCGCTGGCTCGATTGAGTCAGCCGTGAACAGTAGGCCAGTGAGACACCCCAGCTATAGGTAGACTGCCTTATAAAACGGTACTTTCCTTTACAGCATTTCGGAATCGGCCTAATCTTCGCCTTTTTGTCTATCCCCGTGACGACTGTGGACACGAGCGAGTCGCCTGCTCTGGACGAGAACTTGACCTTCGCCACTCTAATGAACATGACGCCCAGCGAGCTGTGCACCGCCCGCCTCAATGAGGTGGTAGACGACTATATCACGTGGGGTATACTGTGATTAATCAACAATATAATAACGGGATTGAAAATGGCGGTGCGCCTATTTGCCTCTCGCTTACACAAAACCCACACCTCACATCCTTACTCACTTGCACTCACTGTAAGGCCTATCCCATGCCGCCATCTTCAATCTGTTTCTTTAATTAAGTAAATGACCGAGTTATAAAGTGCGTCATTCGAACTAGTCTGATCAGTTCTAAAAGTATCCGATTGAAGAATGATATTGAAATCAAGACCCAAAAATTGAAATGGAATGAAAGAAAATACGCCGCTGTCTATTCATTTAAGAGGTTTTGACGCAGATCGTCATTTTCGCTATATGGTATTGGGAAAAAGGTCACTTTCGCAGAATGTCATTTTCGCAAATGATCACTTTCGCAGAATGTAATTTTCTCAACTGCCTTTCTATTGTCTAATTTAAAAATCTATCGCAATCGCTTTCAGGATGTGTAACACATTGAAGCTTCTTTTTGGCACAAATATAAACTTACCAAAGAAATGCAGCAATGTGTCACATCCATCTGTCAAACGAAAGCGATTGCGATAGGTTTAGAAATTAAACAATTAGCCCCCAGACCCTTGATCACGTAAGTCTGTTGCTAACAATTCTCGATTGAAATCGATTGAAAGCGCAGTTGCATTGTTGCTTTAGTTAAGACAGTTGTCACATTGGTTCTTACTAAAGCAGCGATGTAACTGCGATTTCTGTCAGAGTTGATTGCAACAAAGTTACGTAATTACCCCCCTGTACCTTGATTACGTAAAGCTGTTGCTAACAATTCTCGATTGAAAGCGCGGTTGCATTGCTGCTTTAAGTAAGATAGTTGTCACATTGGTTCTAACTAAAGCAGCAACTTAACTGCGATTTCTGTCAGAGTTGATTGCAACAAAATTTGTAATCAGCCCCCTGTACCTTGATTACGTAAGGCTGTTGCTATCAATTCTCGATTGAAATCGATTGAAAGCGCGGTTGCATTGCTGCTTTAGTTAAGATAGTTGTCACATTGGTTCTTACTAAAGCAGCGATGTAACTGCGATTTCTGTCAGAGTTGATTGCAACAAAGTTACGTAATTACCCCCCTTGTCACTTTCGCAGAATGTCATTTTCGCAACTTGTCACTTTCGCAGAACTTCATTCACAATTTTTTTTTATTTCTCCTATCCTACAGGGTGGCCCAAAACTTTGCCACACGGAGAGAAAGTATCTTAAATATTGAAGATAGAAAATTTTACTGAAAGAAGACTTCATTTTGTTTTTAAAAATAATGGGAACTGCATTCAAAGATTAAAAAAAATCGCTTATATACGATACAAATTGATACAATACGTAATAATTAAAATTTAAGGTTAAATTTCATGGTCTTCTTTTTGTTTAAGATGCTGTGTTACTTGAGAAAAAATAATCCTAATGAGTAACCCTTTCGATCGGTATCGTAAAATTAAAAGACTTTTCTTTTTCATATTTGGTGGGTTGAAAAAATCTTTGAATGCAGTTCTAAATATTTTTTAAATCAAAATGAAGTCTTCTTTTAGTGAAAATCCCTATCTTCAATATTTAAGGTACTTTCCCAAAACATTGCCCCACGGAACAACCTGTATATGGGACTGTATTTGGGACAAACTGTCCCCGCGTTCCGAATCACGCTTACAGCACTGTTAGCGTATAATCCATTAAATTAAGTAGGTACGCAAATACCCTATTAAGTGTAATATTTTGTGACTTTTTAATTTGGTCGGATTCGCGCTAACAGCGCTGTAAGCGTGATTCGGAACGCGGGGTGTATATTCTTTGTACAACTTTCAAAAAATTGTGAATGACATTCTGCGAAAGCGACGTTTTGCGAAAGTGACCAGTTGCGAAAATGACATTCTGCGAAAGTGACCAGTTGCGAAAATGACATTCTGCGAAAGTGACTAAATTATTCGCGACGACCATTTGCGATAATGACATTCTGCGAAAGTGACCAAATTATTCGCGACGACCATTTGCGAAAATGACGATATGCGTCAAATATTACCTACATTGTTGCATAGAAAATTCAGCTCTATGTTAATTACTTAACGTTGATATTTAAATGTGATTTACAAAGTGCTCGAGTATTTTATTGCTCCGTATAAGTTTAGAACACAGAACAAACAACAAATACTACGTAAGTACTTAGGCATGCGAATGAAAGTGTAGGTATGTCATAAATAAAATGATGATAGTCTTCACAACTACCTACTGGAATAAGTAAATAAATAGTTCAATAATTTATTTATTTTATAATTAATTCATTCCGTAATTTATAGACTATTAATTAAAATAGAAGCATACAATACGATTAATTTAACAATGTACAGTGAAGTGACTAACTTTAGAGCGCTTGCGGTAGCTCGCGCAACATAACTTGCGCAAAACCATAGGCGATGAGGCTTGCGCAGTAGCAATTTTCAGTACAAACATTGTAGTGCGCAGTGCGCAGGTCACGTGGTACTAAAAATTGGGTCAAGTTATATTGCGCGAGCTGTACAAAACGACGTTTTTTAATCTGTAAAATTTTCACTTTGCCATTCACTTTGCCATACGATATCGTCAAGTTGACGGGATCTCACTGGATGAGGCTGGCACAGGACCGTGAGGAATGGCGCTATAGAGAAGAGGCCTATACCCAGCAGTGGGTTGATGTGGGCTGAATATGATGATGATGATACATTCTCGAGTGAAGTCGCAGCGGATCACTGCACTGTTAATTTAAGTGCATTGTAAGTGTGCGTACAGAATTATTACCTACATAACTTTAGTAGGTAAGTACAGTCAACGGCACGCGGGCTACCGCTACAGGATAAACAGTTTCAAACAATTTTAAACTTAAATGCAAAGACATTAGGGTTCAAAATAAATTGGAGATTTTTGAGTTTTGTATAATGCTGACTGTACATACTAAATATTATACTAAATTAAATACAGTTATATTTTATGTGTACTGTTACTCTTAATTTGATATACTTACTAACATAAATTATACATGTATAGTTATAATAGTTTAGTACAACTAACTAATTAACTAACTAAATAACTTACCTACATAAAATAAAACAGTAATTGATTAGGTACAATAAAATTAATGATCCTGTCATCCGCCTGCAGATAACTTTTATAACAAAAACCATAAATAAAAATATTTGGCATGAAATGTAGATACAGACATAATTTCATGAAAAGTTATCACGTTGCATTCGTTAATGTGTTTAAAAAGTAAAGACACAGATAATATAATACTATACTAATGTATGGTGAAAAATCCTATATATATAATATGAACGTCCTATAGCCTAGCTCAGGGGCCGCACCAGCTAACGCTTCGATCTTCGGCAAGTCTACCGGACTTCAAATTATTACAGGTAAATCGAGCCCCAATCAGGTCAAAATGGCGAACCCAAGGTCAACGAATGTATCTTTATCGCAATAAAATTAAGGATCAAAAAGAAAGGGACTAACGTTCTACGGTCTTCGTTGGCTCAATCTGTATTCATATTAGTAAACTTGGCGAGTTGTGCCCTATAGCCGGTTGTTGCTAGCTATGGTAGCGGCCCGCATTCTGTCCGCCAGTTCGTACTTTATGCTGCGTACAACTAGGCCAACGAAAGTCTCTCTATTATAATAAAAATAATAATCAAAAAGGTGATGACGTTTTATGACCTTCGTTGGCTCAATCTGTATCCATATTAGTAAACTTGGCGAGTTGTACCCACCTGGTTGTCGCTCGCTATAGTAGCGGCCCGCATTCTGCCCACCAGTTCGTCGCGCCGCAGCTGCGACAGTCTAGGATGCGCTTTATGCTGCGTAACATACTGCGTACAACTAGGCCAACGAAAGTATCTCTAATAAAAATAAGGATCAAAAAGAAAGGGAATGACGTTCTTTGGCCTTCGTTGGCTCAGTCTGTATCCATATTAGTAAACTTGGCGAGTTGTACCCTATAGCCGGTTGTCGCTCGCAATGGTAGCGGCCCGCATTCTGTCCGCCAGTTCGTCGCGCCGCAGCTGCGACAGACACAAGTCTAGGATACGCTCCAGACCGCGCGCCGTTTGCTCTGATGGATAAACCTTCAACATAAATGAAAATGTTTTATCACAAAATAGAAACTACAGAAGTTAATCTCAGTACTACGCGCACACACAGCTCTTACAGCTCGCGCAATATAACTTGAACCAGACCGTAGACAATGAGGCTTGCACAATAGCAATTTCCAGTACAAAAATTTTAGTGCACAGGTCACGTGGTACTAAAAATTGGGTCAAGTTATATTGCGCGAGCTGTACCGACCGACGTCACTGCGTCACGCACTCGAATTCTTTTGAGATTCGTCTGAGATTTAGGTTATTCCGGTGTCTATGTGAGCGTTGCTTGAGCGCGCGTAGTACTAAGCTTAACTTCTGTAGTCTAGAATCTATTTTGTGAGTAAACAATAATACTACGATAATTTCTAATGTTGTTCTTAGCTAATAGCAATATAACATATTGTGATATTGTACTTATAATAAAAACCGGCCAAGTACGAGTTGGACTCGCGCACGAACGGTTCGGTAAAAAAACACATTTTTTTGTATGGGAGCCCCACTTTTCCCTATTCCTCCTCCTTTTCCCCACATTCTGTTTTTAGTATTTGTTGTTATAACAGAAATACAACATCTGTGAAAATTTTAACTATCTAGTTTAGCTATCACAGTTCATGAGATACTGCCTGGTGACAGACAGATGGACTTTTAGTAATAGATTCCCGTTTTTACCGTTTGGGTATGGAACCCTAAAAAGTAAAATTAAACATGTTTTAATAAAAATATGATCGTTGTAGATATACCTGCATATCTGGCACGTGTACAAACAACGTACGCTTGTTATTTACACTCAGCGATGAGTAGTATATGTACTCGCAGAGATATCTGCAATATTAAGAAAAATTTATGAGCATAGCAATGTGTAACAAACAATAGACTAGAAGTTTAAAGTCCGTTTGCTTAGATAGTGTCGGTACACCCACAAGCACTTGTGTTCAGAGACAGGAATACCGGTAACAAACACAACCTTTCACTACGGCGCACAGTGGGAAAAAATTCGGCTCTAGAGGAAATTGGATTTTAAAAAAATCAACTTTGTTTCTGGTAAATACTATTAGTGTACTTCGATTGAAATCATAATTATAAGACTTTTTTATTATGACCACTTTTTCTAATAATGCATAGTTTAGGAGAAAACGGTCACATTCGATTCTTATTGTATGGAACCAGAACTTTGATATGATCATGTTGCTTTACCTTAAGTTTCCTAAAGCTGAAACTTATGCGTGTCTATAGGCCCAATGG
Organism: Agriphila tristella; assembly: GCA_928269145.1. NCBI lineage: Eukaryota > Metazoa > Arthropoda > Insecta > Lepidoptera > Crambidae > Agriphila > Agriphila tristella. The sequence continues at coordinate 59,440,020 of OV743430.1, read as the reverse complement.
TTGAGTATTTTACCTACATACCACTTTCCCCCCCTGCGACCCCTCCCCTTACTCGAGTTTTAGATCTAAGATTACGTCTTTTCGTGTAAAATCAAGTACATTTAATTCTATTTAAAATAGGTTCCTTTTATACTGGAATGGTTGTTATCGGCTTGTTTATGCATAAAACACAACAAACAGATACAATAATATAAAAATAAATAATTAGGGTGACCACCCGTACATAAAAAACAAAGACAAAAATGTGTGACTCAAACAATGAACCATAATAAACGAATCGTAAAAAGTAACGCATTTGTTTTGGTAAACATCTCATCAGGGTGATCAGGGTCACCGCGCAGTTAAAAATCAATGGGGCCACAACACGCAGTTAAAAAAAACAAAGGCAAAATATTCAATAACTGAGTCATGAAGAGTTGTTTTGACCAAATATTGTGACTACATACATAAAGGATTCACCGGATGACATTGCGTGCAATATAATTGAAAATCGTCTTATAAGAGTTGCATCAATTTGTGTGATTTGAGAGTTTTTATGGGATTCGCGAAAAACCTCCTAGCTGTATTTCCGCCATTAGTTGTGCCTGAGCCCTGTTTTACAATTTCTACAAGTAATACGTTCATTTCATTCTTAAATTTATCCTGAAGTTCCCTTTTTAGCATTAAGTAAGTCTTTGCTATGTTTCGAAGCTATGAGTTTTTTTAAATCTAACCTATATGCAATATGTAGGAGGTATTCCATGCAACGCATCCATGCATGAAGTGACGAAATACCGTATTTGTAAATTTCGGTAGATGGAGGTTTAGTTAAGGGGCCATAATAGGCAAACATGGTTTGCGCGGGCCATACTTTTATATAGAAAACGTAAAGTTGTAGCCACAAAAAAGAGATTATCTAGTAGCTACAAGTATTAAATTGCGTATAAACCTCACAGATGATTGTAAAAAAACAGAATATCATCAAAAGTGCTTATCGCTGGTCATATTTTTGGCGTAAATAATAGCGCAAACGTATTGAATTCTACATCAAAATACACTTTAACGTATGTGCAGTTGCTCCAATAATTTTTTTTCAAGAAAGCTAATTGTGCTAAAGATTATGATGAAAAAGCAACGAAAAACAGAGGTGAGGTATACTACTCATTACTCATACCATTACCATACTCTTTACACGTAAAGAAAAAGACAGAGACAAATAATTTCGCATAACGGAGCCTTCAGAATAAAGTGCTTTGCAAATATCACATTTTTAAGTTAACGTGGTTGACAAATAAGAAGTAATTTTGCCGTCATTGTCAAAAGTAACTTGAGTTTAATTTCAATATCTTTTATTTTAGTTATAAGGAGATTGCATATTTCAGCATTTATTGAACGTAGTACTTCATCAACTTTTTCTGAATTTTCTTTTATAAAATCAAAACGGATAGGTCGACTATACCGAGAAGAATTAGGTGTTGAATTTTCCCATATTATTACCCCACTGCTATAACTAGTTTAATCGGTACTAATCTTGCCATAAAAATTCTAGAATCGTCTCTAATCTATCTCAAAAAGGTTTTTGTTTATAATTTACTTTGGTTAGAAGCACCATCTACCCACCATTTCGTAAATATTTTAAATTTGTTTCTGTATTTTCGCTTATAGTCATTAACAATCTTTCTGAAGTTTTATTTAATGAAGCCTGAAGATTGCTAACGCATGTTCACTAAAATCCGCACATATTTGGTCTGTTCGATTACGTTTCTATTTGTTTGTGAGGCTACCAAAAGGTTTTCTACGTTTTGGGCAAGGAGAAGAGGTTTGTGTGAAATTTTCTGAGTTAGAAGTAACTATATCTATTATATCTGAACTCTGGACCGAGGTATAAGAGATAAAGAGTCACTTACTTCATTAACATTAGACGAGGTGGACCGAATTTCAGACGATATAGAAGGAAATAGAATAGATTTTACGTTTTGGGCCTATGTTATGTTAGAATAAAGCCAATCAGAGTTTTTATTAACGAACTTTGTATCATCGTTATTGCATTTTATCCACTTAGCCCATAAATTAGAACAGTATTTTGAGACAAATCTAACAAAATGTTTTGATCACTATCATTTAATTAGGATGGAATTTTAGATTTCAAATATTCATATAATAGTTTATGATCTTTAAAATCACTACAGCTCTTAAACATCACTTAAATATCTGAATTTGTCGCAACACTGTCCATATTGGATATAGCTTCACAAAAACACAAAGTTAAAAAGTAGCGAGACGTTTGCACTGAATGAAGATTCAATACAAACTAAAGCACTATTTGATATTTTAACACGAATAAGTAATATTATTATGTCAAAACAACTCTTGAAAACTCAGTTATTGGATATTTTGCCTTTGTTTTTTTACCTGCGTGTTGTGGCCCCATTGATTTTTAACTGCGCGGTGACCCTGATCACCCTGATGAGATGTTTACCAAAACAAATGCGTTACTTTTTACGATTCGTTTATTATGGTTCATTTTTTGAGTCATACATTTTTGTCTTTGTTTTTTATGTACGGGTGGTCACCCTAATTATTTATTTTTATATTATTGTATCTGTTTGTTGTGTTTTATGCATAAACAAGCCGATAACAACCATTCCAGTATAAAAGGAACCTATTTTAAATAGAATTAAATGTACTTGATTTTACACGAAAAGACGTAATCTTAGATCTAAAACTCGAGTAAGGGGAGGGGTCGCAGGTGGAAAAAGTGGTATATAGGTAAAATACTCAACCATTGGGCCTATAGACACGCATAAGTTTCAGCTTTAGGAAACTTAAGGTAAAGCAACATGATCATATCAAAGTTCTGGTTCCATACAATAAGAATCGAATGTGACAGTTTTCTCCTAAACTATGCATTATTAGAAAAAGTGGTCATATTAAAAAAGTCTTATAATTATGATCCTAATCGAAGTACACTAACAGTTTTTACCAGAAACGAAGTTGATTTTTTTTAAATCCTATTTCCTCTAGAGCCGAATTTTTTCCCACAGTGCGGCGGCACTTCTATGCCAAAACTGCCAAAATCCAAATTCACTTGCGGGTGTACGGCGCACGCGGTATCCTTTGTTTGTTTATGCGGCGGCATCCTTTGACAAGAAGCGGCATGGCACGTGCAAAGGCGGCGAGATAAAAGGGCGACACTATCTAAGCGAACGGACTTTACTTGTTATCTGCAAACACAAGCAGATTTATGTCTGGTTACATAGTAGTGCTTTAGAAGAGTGCATTAGTAGAAACACGTAAACGGCTGTATTAGTGACTAAAGCATATAACGTTCTAGTTGCCTTTCAACTTGAATCAAAATTATTTTTATTTCAATTAGCACCGCATGGGCAGGCATTTGCTTATGCCCCGGGCCATACCCCAGACACTACATACAACCGCCGCGTTTCAACTAAGTACCTATTATTACACAGACGCTACACAGATCAGGCGCGGTCCGAGGGGGGGGGGTCACAGGGGACATGACCCCCCCCCCCCCAAAATCGTACATGTCACATAGAAAAAGCTTCAAAAAATTAAAAAAAAAGTAATTATTATTATTAGTGACCCCCCCCCCCAATATTTCAGGCTGCGACCGCGCCTGACACAGATGACGTTTTTGCACAAGCGCAACTGTGTGCGTGAAGTCATGTGAAGTCTAGGGCTATCGACTACCGTGTGCAGTCTTTATTGGTTAGGTAGGCAGGTACTTACTTACCGAAACGGGTAATAGGGGCCATCCATAAATTACGTCACACCAATTTCATGATTATTGACCCCCTCCCCTGTCCTTGTCACAGCTGGTAACATTTGTGTCCCTAGTGTGACATCGCATATTTTACAATTTTACATCTAAAAAGAATTATTGAATTAAAACAAACAGAAACTTGTTTCATTTCAATTTAAATGGTTTTGAATTGTGACGTCATGAAATTTAGGACCCCACCCACCTCCTTGTCACACTATGTCACACTTCGTCGACCCCCTCCCTCTCCCTTAACGTGTGACGTAATTTATGGATGGCCCCTAAGTAGTACTAACTAATATCTATTTTGTGCCCGCGCGAAACTCCTCGCTACTAGAAGCATGTAAATCGTCATTGTGTCAGTCAGTGCATTAGTCAAATGACACTCTAACACTTCTTCCAGTAGTCTCTACTGGAAGAAGTGTACAAACACACACTCACTGGAAAGGCACCAAAACTTGCATTAGAGTACGACTTGCACTCTACTAGGTGGGTATGGGTAATAAAAATATTTTTTAATTTACCCACCCATGTAAACTGACTTTTTAGACAGACTCTAAGGCAGGCACGTATCCAGACTTTTAATTCCGGGGGGGACAACTGCATCCCGCAAACCGGAGAGTACCTCGCCCGCTAAATTTGAATTTAGTCCTGTACTGTGTGTTCTGGATACGTGCCTGCTCTAAGGCTAAGTTCATATGAACGCGCGGTGCCGCGCGTCACCGCGCGGTAGGAGCATTCACATGATAGCGTGCACGCGCGGCAGTCTGGCATCAAAATCACTGAGAATGGACGCGGAGGAAGCAATTTGTTTATTTATTTATACAAAGTTATTTTAACAAAAAAATGCAACTAATTTGTAGATTTTTCCTTTCCTTGCCCAAGGTTTTCTTTTTTTCTTCAGAATCATTATTATGAAATATATAAAATATTAATATAAAATAAAACTTATTCTTCCCAAGACCTTAAATCGTTCATTATTTATTTGAATAGTCCTTGGAGTTAAGATTCCAAATGTCATTTCTTTTTTGGACTTCGTAGATAAGCAAATCGATATAAATTTCGTCTTCGATAGGTACTCATTTTTCTAACTAAATGGATCCGTTCGTCTCAAACCGCGCGGTTCAACTGAACGGGTCAATGCAGGTTTGTAGATCTTGAACCGCGCGGCACCGCGCGACTGTGGCGCGGTACAAGATCTTGCGCGCGGTGCACGGCGCGCCGCGCGGTAACGCGCAGCACCGCGCGGTAATGTAAACGATATAACACAGTTTAGTATGATCTTGTACCGCGCGGTTGGCATTGCCGCGCGGCACCGCGCGGTCATATGAACTTAGCCTAATAACAATGATAATGTAAACCAGCCCTTAGAGATAGTAATTCTATAATGTTATTGTGTAACACATTCAACACAATAATTTTAATGGAAAATAACATTTAGAAGTGATAAGTAATAATAATGTAAACACTTCAAATTGGTTTACTAACATTTGAATTTGTTATAATTTTGTATCTTTTTTCTTTCTTTGTCTGCAATCTGCCTCTAGGCAATAATCAGATTGGAAATGTTAGTCTAAGTAAGTCATGTAATGCTCATAATTTTTATTTAACGACCTGAGTGGTGCAGTGGTCAACATACCAGTCTACCACACAAGAGCTTCCGTCCCAGGTTCGATTCCCCACCTGGTAGAAATTGAAATGATGAATTTTAATTTATGTGACGGGTCTACTATGTATAATAAGTATAAATATTTAAAAAAAAATGTATATATCAGCTGCCTAGCACCCGTATTACAAGCTTTGCTTAGTTTGGGGCTAGATGGCGCTGTGTGAAATTGTCCAGGCATTTATTATTACTATTTATTACGTACCTATATAAAATAAATTTTCATGTAAACTCTTACCTCCCTGCATCCTTGGAAGGCACTGCTTTAGTACTCTCTTCCGGTGGACAGCCATCGTTGAACTCTTGGCATATCTGTTCGACATTCAGTTTAGTGTGTAGTCTGATGGCTCCTTCCGCCGGGCAAGTATTGTCGGCCGGACAGGTGTCGCAGTAGTCCAACCGTTGATAGCCTTTTCTGTGAGCTTGCATCTCTAAGGTGAGGCAATTTGCTATTCCTGATACTCCAACATGCATCATTAGCTGAAAATTTTTAAATGTTAAATTACTTTCAAAAATAGAAAGATATACCGGGTATTAGTAACACCCTAGCAAAAACTTTCAGGCCATAGTCGACTCATGATTCTCAGTCTATCTGAAGTGGAATCACTCTGTCTATTAATGAAAACCGCATGAAAATCAGTTCAGTACTTTTTGAGTTTATCACGAACAGACAGACAGATGCAGCAAGGGACTTTGAAAATAAGAAACTAATAAAAAATGATAACTTGTGTGTGATTAAGGAAAATTGTTAATATTATTATTGAAATATTAATATTAAGGAGGATGAGAAACAAAAATATGAATTGTAGGTACAGTCAAGAGTCAAGAGCACCCCTAAGTGAATTTATTCAAGGTTTGAGATGTGGGATTTATCGGAAAAGCAAGTTGCACGGCCTTAGAACTTTGGTTACTTTGCAGTTGGCTACATTTGTTTAACCTATAGGGGGGGGGGCAGCTGCTCCTCCGTGCCGACGATTGGCGACGCCCCTGTGTGTAATTAATGGTTTAGATTAAATAGGCATATGACAGTGGAATGATAGAACATGGTAATAGCACTCGCAGCACAATGTTGATGAACAAAAAATGTTGCTTTTGACTCGGGTGCAGAGTTAACTTGACCGGGGGCCCTACCACCTCACTCAAAGCTTTAGCCAGAGCGATAGCTATGCTCTATCCGTCCTTGTCATATCATAATACGATGACAATGACGGACAGTGCACTGACGTCATAAACCAAAACCAGAGTCAAAGCGAGAGAGTCAGGCGGGAGACCCGCAGGTTGTAGTATTCTTTTTATTTGAATAATGCAACGAAATATGCGGCTGTTTGCGTGTTGAAAATTGTGATAATTTTACCATTGGTGTATAAGTCTCCCATAAAGCGGGTACAAATCTGTTCACATCGTTGTACGTTACAGATATCTCCTGCTGGACCAGCTCTATGTTATGTTTCTTCTCAAGCTCCTCCTTGTTCATCAATTTCACAGCTTCCCAGCTTGCGTTCACTGGGTGATTCAAAAATGGACCGAATCCTGTTACTATCACTATGGGTTTGAAAATGTCGTCCATCTCATTACACATTATGTAGTTTTAGCTTTCAACTTCCAAAATGCAATTAGAAGTTAATAAATTGAGTACAAACAAACAGACACAAACACAACACAAGACAAAATATTTTTTTGAATTATTTTTGACGTTAAGTTAGTCAGCTGATTTTAATTTTGTTATGTTGGCATCAATGATATTTTTTATGTTGGCACTATAACCCTTTCCCTACCTTGTGATTTGATTCTAGAACTTGATATACGTCGATTACACAAAACAACTTGTTCTCTATTACGTCTGTGCACAAAACATAGAAGTAGATAAAAGTCTATCCATCCTTACTTGTCTTATATGGTAAACAATCTTCACCCAACTCTTTATAGAAATAATCTTTTATTAAATACAACAAATGGTTTTCCACACATAGATTATGAAATAAATTGTTAATAAATTAACAACAATTTCATAAAGTTACTAACATATTTTTAAATAATGATTTAAGTTTAAAAGACGTATGACAACTGTCAAAAACTGTTTACTAAATAAGACAAGTAAGGATGGACAGACTTTTTAGAAGTAGTATGAGCTCAAACCAGTGTAACCAAACAAACACATTAAAAATCGAAGCCAAGCCCCCCACTCAACCCACTCAATAGTTACATGCTACGCACACACACTTTGTGAAGTTTAGGGTTGTTGAAAAAATATCGATACATCGATATATCGATATTTTTTGTTCGATATATCGATATTTTTAGACGATATATTTTGATCAGATATATCGATACATCGATATAAAATAACCAATATCGAAAATGGTATCAAAAACGATATATTTTTTAGCATCATATCACTCAAAAGTCGACTGGAGACCTTTGTACGGGCATTTACCTCAAATTTTCCCATTTATTTAAAATTATATCTAAAAATGGTTGAATAATAATAATAATAACTAAAAAGTTGGATATTAAATGAATTAAAGATTGAAGGAAACCAAAATACTTCAATATGTTGGAAGGAAAATTGATATTCACGAAAAGAAAAAAAATCTATGAAGATTTCTGAGCTAGGCTGAACTAAATACATTATTCTTTAAAAACTGCAAATGTTCTCTGAAAATTTGACCGATATATATATACTCTTTATTGCACTATAAACACGGTTACATATATGATTACAATTATTGTGAGCAAAGGTGAGCTTATCTCTAAAAGAGATCTCTTCCAGCCAACCTAGAACGTGTGAGAGATTTCGTACGTTAGCAGGTAACACAAAGTGCAAAATTGTTGGTAATGAATCTAAAACTATATTAAGTATAAACAAATATATAAAATACTAAGAAATACTATAAATATAAATACACAGAATATACGTACATATTCTAAATATATATATATATAAATATATATAAATAAATATATATAAAAAAAGATGGTGTGATTATCTCATGAATCAGGAATGTGACAATTGTGTTAAGAAGTGCGATTTGACTTTGGATTTGAAAGAAACAAAGTTTTGGCAGTCCTGGATGTTTGACGGAAGTCTGTTCCAGAGCTGTACAGCTCGAACAGAGAAGGAGTTGCGAAAGAAGATGGTGTTGCTTCTAGGCAGCTCGAGCATCTTAGCGATACAAGCCTGCCTAGGGCGGGTGGGAGGATATATCGATATATCGATATTTTTTTAGCGATATATCGAGGCCGATATTGATATTTTTATAAATATCGATGTATCGATATATCGATTTTTTTTTTCACTTTCGACATCCCTAGTGAAGTTGTGAACACATAATTGTATAAAAAGTAAAAATGTATAATATCCAGAAAGCCATAAATCACAAAGTTTATTTATTTAGATTCAGTCGTATTACCATAGCAACTTGGTACCAAATTAAATAAAACGTATATTTATAATGCTGCTACTCAGCCGCTAGATGGCGTAAGCTAATTTTAATAGTGCGATTTACCACCTTATTTATTAACACATAATAGTAGATTGTATTACAAGGGAGCAAAATAATATTTTTACGGCGAGGGCGCTATTTTGAATCCAGAGCGAAGTGAGGGATTCTAGAGTAGAATCCCGAGCGTAGCGAGGGATTCTTCAGTAGAATCCTGAACGTAGCGAGGGATTCAAAGTATGTCGCCCTCGCCAAAAATATTTTGCGCCCGAGTCATATACTCTACTTTTCATCCCCTTTCTATGAGAAAATAAATAGGAGACTGTTTATGTAATTAATGAAAATGTTCTTTATTTAAAAAAGACACGTGAAAAGTAAAAATAATTACAAATTTATAGTTACGTTTGATACACTAGCGCAATTTTCAAAAGTTATTGTACTAAGTACGTAAGTATGTACTAATTACAAGAACACAAGCAGCCTCCACATTCGCGGCGTGAACACCTAGTCCGATCAACGGGGCTTATGCAACTCGAATAATTCTCCCGTCCATGAAATTTGGCATGTGATGAAGTTAGGTAATACAGATTACAGATGCACAATAAGCCAATAAATTTTATTACGAGAAGTTAGGTATTTTTACCAAAACATGAAAATTGCTTATATCTCTCTGTGAATATTTCCTCGGCCTGAAACACTTTCTGTATACGTACTTATGTACTTGTTATAATAAGTATGTGAAGGAATCCAATCTTTTTTCTATTTCAGAGATACCCCAAATTTAACTTTTAACATTTTTCAATATATCTTCTATTGAAAAAATTATCTGTCGATTATTATTTTTTAATATGTTCTTATATCCTTAAATACATAGCTTTATTCAGTAAGCCAATAAATTTTCTTCTTTAATCATATTTTTTTAATTTTTTGACTTTAAGAGGTTATTTACGTAATGTGAAAAAATAGTCGGTCCACTTTTATACGTTTATTAGATAAATTATTTTATATTAAAACAGATTTAACAATAATCCAATCATTTTTTGAACGCGCATATATTTTTTAGTATAGTCGCCGCTTTATGATAGAGCATAAGGGTTGACCTTCACTTGACTACTCAGCGCTGCTTTGTCACGCACTTTTGGACTAGTGTAGGCGAGTTTGGTGGCCACTGTTATCAAAAATAATTAAGAGTTCAAGAATAGTGGTAGGTATTTTTGGATAAAACAATTAATAAGTGTGTTTATAAGTAGATATCAGATTTAATGCCTCTCTAATTACGGCGTTAATGCATATTTTTTCCCAATTGTTCATATTTATTTAAGTAGCAGGAGCTAAATATAGGCAGCTTTTTAAGCTAGCCTCTATTTAAATCAATAGAAATACTGTAAACAATGATTGAACATGCTAACGCCATTCCTCATTCCTTAGCCGAAAAGTTGCGAATAAAGTTAAAGTTAGACGCTATTTCGCGCAAAAAACCAGAGCTTCGAAGAAAACGAAGAACATTAATGCCTTCATCAATGGCACAGGTACCCTGCGTAAAAAGTATCTCCAGATTCTCCAGAAATGGCGCCAAATTTGGCCAATGACATCAGTTGATATAGAGAGGTCGTTTTCGGCGTTCAAATTGATATTGGGTGAAAAAAAATTGTTTTTTTTAGTTTTCATTGTGCATATTTTGGACATATTAATAGTTTTTAGTGCATATTTTAATTTTTTGGCACTTTGTTAGTGCATATAATCCGATGTCAATTTATTAGTAATGACTATTATGAGTCACTAATTTTTATTTAATTCTAGCCAATGGAAATTGGTTTACACATGACTGCCCAAAAAGTTCGCATAAGAAATGTATTGGCAAAGTGCTTGGTACTGACCCTTGAAGTATCTACTTTGTAAGGGTGATATACCTATATATTACACCCTTTCTCGGAAAAAAACAACTATAAAGTTTATACTCACCAGTGTTTCCACGCTCAACAAATTTGCAGACAATCCAGGGACATACTTTACCTCTCTCACTCCAAATTGCATACTCTCATCTTTAATGACATCACCTGAGCCACATGCATACAACTTTTGGCCGTTTGCTACATTAATATCAACATCACTGTTAAAGTCTCTATAATTAGCTTGCGGTAGGTCATGTGAGATGAAAGGACGCTCCTGAGTCCACTACCCATTCATTGTCATTACTCTTGATGGTGCTATAAGCAGCTAGAAAAGTGTTACCCTTTTTCTCTTTGTTTGCATTTCATCTTCTTGCTGTGCTGTGCCTTTTCCTATTTACTTGGGGTCGGCCTTCCCTGTCCTTCTCTTCCACTGTGCATGGTTGAGTGTCAGGTTGGGGTCGATGTCGGCTTCTTTCAGGTCGCGCTGAACCGTCATCAGCCAAGTGGCAGATGTTCCATCGCGCCTACGTGTCGTCGTTGGGATGTTTAGGGCTATTTTCACCATGTGATCGTCCGGCGCCTTCGGTACATGCCCGAACCACCGTAGACGTCTCTTTCAGCTTTTCTGTTATGGGTGCTACTAGCCAGCATAGTGACGCCCGCTGACCAGCGTCTCTCTGACGTATGGAGTTTGTTTAAATGTTGTTTATTTGTGGCCCAACATTCGGATCCAAACAGCATGGCAGGTCTGATGGCTGTTTTGTAAACTCGTCCCTTCACAAAGATCTCTATAAGATGGCTATGCCTCTAAAGAGAGGCATTCGACTATCGCACATGACGCCTGTGAGCTGTCGCCATTTCATCCAGCCCGTTTGAGCTATATGGAGGCCGTCGCTGTCAATCTTTCCGTCATAGCTTAGCACGGAGCCAATGTATTTGAACTGGTTGACTGTTGGTAGGTGGTCATTTCCCACATAGAAGCTAAAGTCATCGGGGTGTGATGTGCTATCGAAAATACATGATACGTGCTCCGCTTTCTTTCGGCTGATTTTGGGGCCATTTTCTTCCAGCGACTCCACCCAGCCGTTTAAATCACGCTGGAGATCTATCGCATTGTTAGATATGAGGGGCACGTCGGTCGTCTGCATAGAGAAGATTCTAAGGCCCTCCTTTCGTTGACACTTTTTATTAGTTAAATAATCCATTGTGACGTTAAATACAAGTCGACTGTGGAAAGGAAAAAATGCTAAAGCGCCAAAATGCTAGTTGTGGGAAATGAGGTTTAAAGTATCATTTTTTCGAAAAAAAATCATAACTTTTTTGTTATTAACGTGAGCAAATTCATGTGTATGAAAGACCATATTATTATTTTTTTCCCAAATTTAGGAAATACTCATTGGTTTCTAATTCTATTATATCGCGAAATACTTGTCGCTTAAGCAAAAATACTTATTTTTTTTAGAAAACTCCAGTCAGGAAAAAATTACTTATGTCAATATTGTAAGAACCCAGTCAGTGAAAACTGATTATAAGTCGCAATGATCTTTTCTAGGGCAATGACAAAATGCTTAATGACCTTAACTTTAACAGATGCAGTGAAGAAAAGTTTACTCAATTACCCATGTTGGCGATGATTTACCCGAAGCCTTTAGGGAAAATTGCTGAAATGCACCAATGCTGTAGAATAAATGCAAACAAGTATTGCTGAACACCAACTCAATTACTCTATATTAGATTTCTTTTTTACTTATCGATATCAGTAATAAGTATTACTATGTTTCAGTTAATTGTCTATTATTTCGCCCTGGTGCGTGGGCTGCTGAGCAGCCCGCGGGCATCGCCCTGGTAGACTGTAAACGGCGGCCTTTAGAGAGGCTACTGCTATGCTACTGCTCGGCTACTGCCATCCGATCAAATCACATTGGAATTTGTCTGCAAGTTGCAGTGCGGTGTGGTGATGGTGATGCACGGTGAAAATTAATGCTGTATTTTTTTTCTGAAAACTTGCTGGCTAATATTAAAATCATCATCATATCGGACTCACGACACTTACTGCTGGGTACAGGGCTCCCCCAAGGATCTCCACGACGATCGGTCTTGCGCTGCGCCGCTGGGCGCACCGCGACCTTCACCATCGTTGATCCACCTTGTCGGAGGCCTACCCACGGAACGTCGTCCAGTATGGGGTCGCCATTCCAAAACCTTTCCGCCCCAACGGCCGTTGGTTCTTTTCGCTATGTGTCCAGCCCACTGATACTTCAACTGAACAATCCTTCGAGCGATGTCGGTAACTTTAGTTCTCCTGCAGATTTCCTAATTTCTGATTCGATCACGCAAGGAAACGCTTATCATGGCTCTTTCCATTGCAAGCTGGGTGACCTTGAGCCTCCTTATGAGACTCATAGTGAGCGACCACGTTTCACTGCGGTAAATCATTATCACTGACAACACGCACTGACTTTCGTCTTGAGACACTAAGGTAAATTTGAAGCGAAGATATTTCAAAGCTTCCCGAATGCTGCCCATCCCACAACTTCAAGTGTAGTGTTCTCAACATGAACTGGAGCGGGCACAACATGCGCATTCGACATAATTTTCGTCTTAACCATGTTCATCTTGAGACCCACTCTTTGGGGAGCAAAGCACTACTGAGATCTTCGAGCATTGTGTTCAGTTCTTCCAAGATCTCAGCCAGTACTATATCATCGGTAAAACGAAGATATGTTAGGTATTGACCATTAATGTTGATGCCGAGTCCTTTTCAGTTTAAGAGTTTAAAGATATCCTCTGATGCAGCAGTGAACAGTTTCAAAGAAATTACATTTCCCTGCAGTTGCATTGGATTTGTGCTCTAGTTCTGTACTCGTACTCGACCGGATCGACATGGTGGCATTTTCGTGTTAGTACCTGAACATCTCGATATACCTGCAGTCCACTACCCTTGGCACCTCCGGAGAGACTGCAGTACCGCCCAGGTTTCTATTGAATCAAAGGCTGTCTTTTAGTCCACGAACGCCAAGCAGAGTGGCAAATTATACTCCTCAGTCTTCTGTATGACCTGCCGCAGCGTATGGATGTGGTCCATGGCTAGGGATGGGTCCAGTGAAAATTTCAATGAAATGAAAATTAAATTTATATGAAATTTATGAAATCTTTCAAAACGGGTTGAAATATTTCACTTTTGAGTGAAATTTATTTCCAGTACTAGCAATTCCTCATTTTCTGAATTACTTTACTATTTTAACGTATTAAATGAAGTTTAAAGACTTAGATAATTGAACGAGCGAACGCGAAGCGCGAGAGATACGTCTCTGCTTCAGCTTGGGCAGAGGTGCGTCTCTGCTTCAGCTTGGGCAAAAATTCTTTCGTATGTCCTTTCGGCTGTCCGTTTGTTCTCCTCTACAAGTCGCATTTTTCAAACGATTCACGTGAAGTTTCGTTTGAGCAGGTTCGAAAATTATATAGAATTTTATTGTAGAGCCAGTTTTTCGATTTTTTTCAAAATGACGGAGATATGTAAAAGAAACATATTTAAGTCCGGCTTTCCGGCGCTGTTTGTTCTCCTCTACTGGTCGCATTTCCCAACCGATTCTCGTGAAATTTTGTGAGCTAATTCGAAAATTATACAGACTTTTATTGTTAAGCCAGTTTTTCGAAATAAGTCAAAATGGCGGAGAAATGTAATGTTTGTTCTCCTCTACAGGTCAGATTTCTGAACCAATTCTCGTAAAGTTTTGTGAAAAGGTTTGAAAATATATATTATACTTAATTTTTTTGTAGAACCAATTTTTTTTTTAAGTTTTCAAAATGCGGAAATAATTATGTAAAAAGAAACATTTAAGTCCGGCTTTCTGGCGCTGTTTGTTCTCCTCTACAGGTTGCATTTTTCAACTAATTCTCGTGAAATTTTGTGAGCAGGTTCGAAAATCATATAAAAAAAAATTTGATATAGTTTTCGTTTTTTTTCAAAATGGCGGAGATATGTAAAAGAAACATATTTAAGTCCGGCTTTCCGGCGCTGTTTGTTCTCCTCTACTGGTCGCATTTCCCAACCGATTCTCGTGAAATTTTGTGAGCGAATTCGAAAATTATACAGAATTTTATTGTTAAGCCAGTTTTTCGAAATTAGTCAAAATGGCGGAGAAATGTAATGTTTGTTCTCCGCTACAGGTCAGATTTCTGAACCAATTCTCGTAAAGTTTTGTGAGAAGGTTTGAAAATATATATTATACTTAATTTTTTTGTAGAACCAATTTTTTTTCAAGTTTTCAAAATGCGGAAATAATTATGTAAAATAAACATATTTCAGTCCGGCTTTCCGGCGCTGTTTGTTCTCCTCTACTGGTCGCATTTCTCAACCGTTTCTCGTGAAATTTTGTGAGCAGGTTCAAAATTCGTTAATTAAGTTTTTGGTAGATATATAATATGAAGATTTCGTAAATAATTTAGACAGTATAAATAAAGCCATTATTTTTGCACTTTACGACCACGTTGCCATTGCATTTAAGTTCTGTAGGTCGTGAAGTCCAAAGTCCAAATCTTAGGGCTTTATTTATAGGTACTGTCTTCATTTTTAGGGTTCCGTACCCAAAGGGTAAAAACGGGACCCTATTGCTAAGGCTCCGCTGTTTGTCTGTCTGTCACCAGGCTGTATCTCATAAACCGTGATAGCTAGACAGTTGAAATTTTCACAGATGATGTATTTCTTTTGTCGCTATAACAACAAAATTAAATACTAAAAACAATATAAAATAAATATTTGAGTGGGGCTGCCATACAACAAACGTGTTTTTTTGCCGTTTTTTGGTACGGAACCCTTCGTGCGCGAGTTTTTTTACCTAATTGTATCAGCAAAAAGAACGGGATCCCTACTAAGCTCAGCTCAGTTTAAGAGAACTGCGTGACTTTTGCTCGTGCTCTCCACGTTTCGACCGCGCGGACTATGGCGCGGTATGCAGGTCGTGAAATCCAAACATTAGGGCTTTTTATACTTTCTATATTTTTCTACGAAATCGTATCGTATCAGCGATTAGCAAAAAGAATGGGACCACTACTAAGCTCCGTTTAAGAGAACTGCGTGACCGCGCGGCTCTCCACGTTTCGATCGCGCGGACTATGGCGCGGTATGTAGGTTGTGAAATCCAAACATTAGGGCTTTTTATACTTTCTACATTTTTCTACGAAATCGTTTCAGCGATTAGCAAAAAGAATAGGACCCCTACTAAGCTCTGTTGAAGAAAACTGCGTGACCGCGCGGCTCTCCACGTTTCGAACGCGCAGACTATGGCGCGGTATGTAGGTCGTGAAATCCAAACATTAGGGCTTTTTATACTTTCTACATTTTTCTACGAAATCGTTTCAGCGATTAGCAAAAAGAATAGGACCCCTACTAAGCTCTGTTGAAGAGAACTGCTTGACCGCGCGGCTCTCCACGTTTCGACCGCGCGGACTATGGCGCGGTATGTAGGTCGTGAAATCAAAACATTAGGGCTTTTTATACTTTCTACATGTTTCTACGAAATTGTATCAGCGATTAGCAAAAAGAATGGGACCCCTTGTAAGCTCCATTTAAGAGAACAGCGTGGCCGCGCGGTTCTCCACTTTCGATCGCGCGGCCACGGTTAAACCTTTTCAAGTTTTTGAATATTGGACCTACTTTGCGATTTTAATTGTTAGTTTTCTACATATTCTTTCGTAAATTTTGACGTAGTCGTTTTTCTTCTACGCCATCGTCGCCGACAATCGAAACGGACACTGAATATTTTGTCACTTAAAGTTGTAAAATAGCCAAAGCTATTCGTAATATAAGCCAACTTATTTGTTTATTGTTTTGTTGTATAATTATATTGATTATAATGACAAAATGCATGTAATTTTGTTTTATTTAGGTCAGATGAAACTTAAAAATAAATTTCACTTCAAACTGAAATATTTCAAACCAAAATGAAATTTATTCTAAATATTTCACAGACTGAAATTTTTCGTGAAATTTACCCAACCCTATCCATGGCGCTAAGCCTTTACGGAACCTGGCTTGTTCGGGAGGTTGGAAGTCGCCAAACCTGCGAGCGAGACGATTCGTAAAGACTCTCGAAAACAACTTATAAATATGGCTCAGAAGTGAGATGGGTCTGTAGTTCTTTAAGAGAGTCATGCCTTCGGCGTTCTGCCTTCAACGATGACGGAATTTAAAAGCTTCTGGAGGATTTTAGTATTGGCTTATCACCCGCTTTAAGAAGTTCTGTAGTGATCGGTTGTTATTCAGCTGTTTGAGAGCCATACTCCGACGACCTGAGTAGTGCAGAGGTCAACATTATTTGGGTGGGTGAAACCAGGGAAGCATCAAAATCGGTAACTTCCCATTGAGTGTCTTGGAAGCGTGAAGTAATTAGTATTACTATGTTTCAGTTAATTGAAATAATGTCAAATTATGACTTCTGTATTGTAATATACGTTGCATCAATAAATCTGAGAGTAGTATTTTCGCTAACGTACTAGAGTAATAATAACACAAACAGCTAGCAAAAATTGCTTAAGCGCCAACCGTTCTTACTTCTTAAACCAATGATGTTTTGCTAAAGCGCCAAACCATTGTAGTCTATAAAATGCTTAAATTACTAAATCACCATTACTTTTCAAATTTGAATAAACGAAAATTGCTCAAGTGGTACAAATGAAATAAAGGTGGACCGGATAAAAATTCTTATGCTACATTTGTTACAAAAATAATAAAAATACGTCGCTTTAGTCATATTGACAGCGTAAATTTGTGAAAAACGTAGAATTTTAGAAATGCTAAAGCGCCAAAAAAGTGCTCCGATTGCTTTGAAACCTAGACAGATCGACGCAGAAAAAAAAGCACTATCCAATGATATATATAACTCATAATGACCAAAGTGGCGCTTTAGCATTTTTTCCTTTCCACAGTCGAAGTGGACTCAGAGTAGACCCTTGTACCCCTACCATCAAGTCAAAATTACTTACACTCGTGCCTGCAGGGCAGACCAATTGTGTTGAGATTGAGACATTTGTGACATGCCGATGAAAAGTGCGTTTGTAACTCCGGGACAGAATGCACGTGGAGGGCTTTCCAGATCAGAGGGCCTAGCCAAAGTAACATTGGCAAATCTTCGTTACCGCTTCGCTTTCGAAACATGTATGGGATTGACATAAGGTTTCGTTAACAATCGAATTTTAAAACGTCAAATCCATAGATGTTTCAAAAGCGAAGCAATAAAGTGTTTTTAAAAACAATAAGCGCTTTTTAATTGTGATATTATTATTTTTACGTACTTATAGTACGTAAATTTTTCTGAAAGCTAAGTTAACTTTTAAACAGTTCTTAACTAAATCTGATATGACAACCTGTTTTTATTTTTTATTTGAACTGAGATCATTTTCTATTGAACCTTCAACAAAATGTAACAAAACTATTATTTATATGTATTTTAACTGTAATGCATTCTGCCCGAATTTAAGTCATATTAATGGTAAACTATAAATTATATCTCTGGAGATGGTACAAAAGTGAATCATTAAAGAGATAACACTCATATAGTCCACCAATGAAAAAAAATGTAATAATAATCTAGGTGCCCTGCTAGCGCGGCTAAATGGTACTTCCATACATAGAAGATTACCGGCGCCAGCGGTTGAGTGGATCTTTGCGCCTGTAGTTGGCGACCACTGCCTGTATTCGCTGAATACATTCAAATGTCACACCAGCATGCACCCTCACGAATACATTATCCTAATGTGTGTCCTTATCCCACGTACGATGATCGACGGCAAACATTGATGAATGCATCATCGGCAACCAATTAGATGGGCCATAACGCCCGTCTGCGAGTCTGCTATGTGTAAATCGGCCTTCCTGACGAAACAAATCGCTGATGGGGCCTCCTCGCCGCGCCCCGCTATTCGTTTGCCGTCAGAAATGAAGCATGTGGTGATGTGGCACACCTGCTTACGTCTTTTGTTTGTCGTTTTTAATGCAAATAAATATATAAATCAATTTTAAAAATGTTTTATTGAGTACTGCGCCCGATTTACTTACAGTTTTTTCGATCGTTCACATCAGGCCTGTGGCCAATGCATCATTCATATTCGACTGAACTGTCGGTGGTCTTTTAAGCAAACAGCCTCAGCTACAGAGTTGACCGTGTACGATACAACCGAACGTCGTAATGCCCCACATAATGTAAAAAATGTGAAATACTGTCACACAAAAGGTGTATATAGTTTTGTATTGGAAAGCTGCCTAAAACCACAGATTATATAATACTATACATTAAACATATTTGTAGCTAATATTTTTTCACATCAGAATAGTACATTACGATATTAGTGCGTTATAACCAATACGCACGTATATCGTACGACGTTTTTTAACACCCTTGCGAGGAAAAAGAAAAAAATACGCCAAAAGTACATTTTCGGAAAATGACTTGGCATTTTTCATGTTTTTCCACTTCAAGAAATTTTCATACGTGGTTATGTATCTATTCTGTCCTTGGATATTGACGGCAGCAAGCTATCGCATGCGGTTCGCGCTTCTGTTAGTATATCCGGTGGAGTTGAAGTAATATATTGCTCATCTTCATTATTGAAAGTTGTCATGTTTAGATATTCACAATACAAGTACAAAGAAAAGAAATTTTGAGAAAAATGGCGCGAGGATTATTTTCTGCCGTGGCTCCGTGAAAATGTTGGCAAAGACGCTAGAGCATGCAGCCAAGTTTTTAAATTACCCAATAAACTATTTTATTTTTATTTTAAATAAACTCAATCTGTGAATGCACACTGTCTACTGAATGGCGCGGCGCGGCGATTAGTTCGAAATTTGAATAGCAACAGCGCGCTGCTCACTAGCTCCAGCTAGTCGTGCGGCGGCGATCGTTCCATATTTGAAATGGCAAATAATACTGTTATGGAATTTGTATGGACTATAACTTAACTATTTGCTTTGATAACACACGCGCTTTTTATGACCCGCTTTACATATTTAAAACCGGTGGAATTACATCAGCTTTACGATTAAGGGTGTTAAAAACATTATTTTGTACAAATTCACATAAATTAAATTTGAAAAGTAATAGAGATAATTTGTGCAAGGGCATAGATTAGAACGAAACATACTAAATAGTTAGTGATTTAACAAGTTCTTCAACATATTAGGTCTACCCGCCTGAAATACAATGTTTCCTAGTTTAAGCAAATGTTTTTTTTTACTATATAATATAATAACCAACAAACATTAACTGCATTTATGAGTTATGCATTTATAGATAATAAAATGTATGGATTCTGTTATTCCATTTTTAATTGAAATTTCTATCCGCATGCCAGCAGCTAGCTATTTCAGCAGCTAAGCTATTTCAGCAGCTAAGCTATTTCACATAAAAGGTTTGAAGTATCAGGTATGAGCTAGTTGCTGTATAACTCAATATCTGGTTCCATTAAGTTCTTAAGTTTTAGCATTTATAGCTAGGTAGTTCTGTCAGTTTTGTAAACTATAAATTTATCTTAGTACCGATGGTTCTCTATTACACCGTTGGGATTAACTCAACTCAACACTAAGAATATCATGATAACATGATATCAAAACTCATACCTGATGAGCAACGCTATTGTCAGGGCTGCTGTTGCAGCTCCAGCACAGCGGACGCCTTCCTGGAAGGTGGATGGTGGCGGATCCAGCAGACGGCGGAGTCACCCGATCGGTGCTCGGCAGCGGTTTCGACGTAGCAACCTTTGAGGGTAGTCTGCTTTTTACAATGTCACGTCGTCAGCGGCACTTTGAGTTGGTGTAGTTAGTGCAGTTGCGTTGTCTGACCTATCTATGCGGTGAAATAGTCCAGTATGACTATCTCGAGTGCAATAGATATTTAGTTGATGTCTTTTTAGACACAATACCTTGACAGAAAGTACTAAAGAATTTACCAGTATGGTAAATTCGCATCAAACAAATAAATAACTGACAGAAAGTACCCAGTATGGTAAGTTCGCATCAGATAAATAAATAAATTGACAGAAAATACCCAGTATGGTAAGTTCGCATCAGACAAAAATTAAAATATGGTCAAAGACCAGTGTGGCAGTTACGCCATCATAAAGGTAAGCAGACAATTATGCTGCTTAACCAAGTGAACGACATTTGATGGTGTACCTCCGTCTTGACTTCTTCTTCTTGTCCTCTTCCGTATTGAAAACTTTTTCTTTTTTCACGAAGCATTTTAACTATAGTTTAATTTTCACTGTAAAAATATAATTCTTGCAAGGTGGCGACCGGGAGACGTTAAATTAGAACGACGGTTCAGTGGATACTACTCGATTTATTGGTCTAAACACATATATAATGTAAGAGAGGTGACACACACTACACCTCCCCCGTTATTTGAAAAAAAAACATGTCAAAGTTTTTTTTTTTAACTAAGTATCAATACTAATTTAATAAAAAAAACATTTTTTTTCAAAACTGTTACAATATAAAATTACCAATTAAAAAAAAATACCAATGTTTCAAATTTATTTTGTTTTTTACTTGCTATCTTTTCTCAAAGTAATTTAATAAAATGTTGATTAAATTTAAAACTGTTACAATAACATAATATTCAACAAAACACAATGAAAAATATATTTTACATAGATATAGAATCAATGCCGAATGGTAAACAAAGTGTCATTAACGATACAATAACATTTCTTTACTTTAAAAAAAGTCTTAACAAATAAAATGCTGAAACGATAGTTTCATAACGTTTTACAAATTTTTATACCGACGTAATTTTTTTTTGTTACACATACACACATACTTAGGTACTTATTATTCTGTTTCACTATAGACAAAAACAAGAAGGGAATATTACCTACTATTTGAATATGTTTTAACGGAACAAGGTCAAAACGCACAATTTTACCAATATATTTTTTTTAGCTAAAACGAATAAAAGGAACCAATCAATCAAACTATCCTAATTCATTACTTATTCACTTTTGCAAATCAAAAGAAAGACCAAAAATTTTTTTTCTTAACCTAAGTATTAATTTCAATTTGTTAGAAATATAGACATAGAAAATTTAGTACTAATAGCAATTTTGATTATACAAATTCAAAATACTTGGAACCACCTTAATTTTGTAGAATATTCTTAGACACTAAAGTTATTTTACTCAATCAACCTATACTACAATACAACTTTTAATACTACCAACTTATTATTTTAAACTACACACTGTTATGTACCTACCAATTAAGTAACATAATAAAATCAAAGTATTTCGTATTATACTTTCATACTATTTACTTATTTCTATTGTTCACATAAACAAACACAAATATAAAAGTGTTTAAAAAAAATCTATCGCTGTTTATAGTTTTTAGCCAGTTGTTGACGATTCATCCTAATTCCTTATTATAAAGAGCCAACTATATTTATCTATGTCATTATTATTACCTATACATACCAAAATATATTTATAAGTCACACAGGTCACACTATAAATCCCAGTTTAGTACTTTTCACCTTTGTCTAGTCCTGTATATTACTACTACATTTCAAATTCAAACAGTTAACTAGTAGGAAAATAATTGCATATTCTCTACACTACTTTTTTTTACGTATTTGTCACAGTCCTAGTAGATTAATCCATTTCAAATAAGATTAATTTTTGTCATGTCATGGGTCATTCATTTTAACTACCACAAGTTCACTTGTCTTCTCAATTATAAGGTACCTTAAACTTTTATACTAGCTAGTTTTTATGTCAACTTCGTGTGCACACATCTTCATTCATGTATTTCAACATTTTCAACTCACTTTTTACTGAGTACTTACTTATTATAGTATTATATTATCTGTGTTATTACTTATATCACATATCACACGGTACACATTTTATCATTTTTTGGGCCGGCCGGTCCCTTTTATTCATTATTTCATTGGTACATATTTATATTTATAGTCGACTTTAATTATAATTATTTATTAATAAAACAGTGCATCTTTGTGCCTGTTTGGGCTGTGCACAGCCTAATTTGGGGGTCATGGATTAAGTTTCTATTGAACTCCAACTAAATCTCACAGAGGAATGCTCGTTCACACCATGATCGAATCGAAGGATCTGACCCTCCATGTACCATTTTTATATAGGGTCATGAATTAAGACATCTTTTGGTCTCCAACAGTATTCTAAGGGGAAACTCGTCCGCACCTTGATAAATCTGAAGGACCTGATCCCTATTGTACCTTGTGTACCCTTTATCTCGTAACCAAATTATACGTCATTCATTTCCATTTACTTTCCAAACCATACACCAAAAACACAATCCCATAAAATGACAATTAGATTAATAAGAGTTAGCATAGCTCTTGGGTGATCAGTCCAATTGCACGCTATCCTTAAAAGTCTAATTGTCCGCCAACTTTAATAACAACATCAACCTTTACCAATCATAAACTTCTATTCCATTAAATCCCTTACAAACTTCTTTTCATAAACTTTCCTTTCTGTACCTAATTGTCAACCCTATGGTGCAAAAAGATTTTTAATACAGATAACCTTACTTCACAATGCATATTCTATCCCGAACCTACTTTTCTCATATTTATTATTTAATCTACTTCAATATCTACTTCCAAGTATTATTTTCATATTCATATTTCTCATTATTCATCAGCTTGTAAGTAAGCTAACACTCGCCATAACCGTCAGGCATTGCTTACTAATCATTTCAAGTAGACAATATTACTATCGCTCATCATGCCACCTATCATGTAATATTATTATTCATACTATATTTCAATAACAACTCCATAAGTAATTAATGTCCTATACGCACATTTTATCAAAACATAAAATCAGTTACTCTATAACTACTCCAAATAGTTCATAAACAAAGTTAGTTTTTCCCTCTTCAACACTCCAACAATAAAAGTATATCGTTAATAAGTATTATACCTAGTTAGTTACACTACGTAACTTTTCTATCCATTCTAACACTATGTACCTAATAACCATCTTATGAAAGCGATTAAAAGATTTTTCATACATAGCGCTACTTTCATATTAAATCAAACTATAGTCTTAAAACCAACGTAACTTTCCAGTAAATGAATTACTTCCAATAATAATTTATACCGTATTTAAAATCTCGCAGCTGGCAAACTGATTTCTCTACTAAAATACATTTACGAAATGATATGAACTTAAAAAAAAACATTCAATTATCGCACTAAACTTTTGAAATCAAAACATTTCTAACAACAATTTTCCTAAAATAACGCTTTTTCATTAACTATCGATTGAAATAGAAACATACATATCTTTAGTATTTTTACGTAATAATTAGTATTACGCAAACTTTATCCCATATGTTAATAATAGATTTTATTTCCAATGTATTGCATCATGTATGAATATCGTAAGTAGGTTGTTATCGTTAAACTTACCGAGCACATTACGCTGACTTTACATTAATGCAATACGTACCTATCTCCTTATAAAGTGTAGACTCGTGTGACCCTTTTCTTTTATGCTATTATTACCTACTGAATTATTTTTATCAAAACATACCTAAGTCCGTAACTTTAAAATCTTAACTTACTCAACTTTTGTAACCTTCGTCACAAATCCTATGTCCAGAATAGTCCAAATGAGATAAAAAAATCCTAAATGCAATAATGTAAAAAAAAAATCTAAAAGAAAGAATATGCTACAAAATAAATTTACTTTCATCGCACGCAAACAAAATTTAAAACTATTAGGTAATAAAAATTGTTCCCGCAACTAAAAACACAAAAAGACTGAGCTGAATTATTAGACATCAAAAGACCAAATGTCTTTTACAAAAGGTTTCTTTTCAACATAATTGAACACTAACACGCCTATTTTTTTTTTTACAAATATTTTAAATGACGAGTACATTATATACTTACCTATGTACCTACGCCTTCAAAACACCACCTCAAGCTTGCCAAAAGTCTATAAGCAAAACACTAATAAAAAAATCTATTAATCAGTAACTGTTAGGTATAATCAGATTTTACGATAAAAAAAAATATAGCTCACTAAGTATAATCTTTTATGTCAACCAAACTCTAAATTATACATCACGAGTTAAAAATATATGTAGCTAGGTACCTATCTCAATTTTTTTATCAGAAACTCCGTAAGTTAAAATTTTATAGCGAAACATAACCACTTCTTTTATTTAAACAACAAATCATTTTATCTTTTCCCTTCACTCAAATATAATTCTTATTTAGTCTTTACTATACTTATTCTCTTTTTTTTGTAACAAACATAAATGACTAACTATACTTTTGTAGTAAAATTATCTACCAATTTATTAAATTAAAATAAAATGAAAATGTTCAACAACGGAACCGAAATTTTGTCCACATTTCATATTCATAAAGCACATTCTAAACAAAACTATATTTTAAATCGATGCGAAAAAAAAATGAATTATACTAGCTCTATCTTTTTATCGTCAACAACTGCTAAAATCATATCAATGGTTAAAATAGACTTAGTAGAATAGAATAAAATGTTACAGTATAATCTTAATCCTTCTACTCGTATATTAAAAAAAGACAAACACATTTTTCTGTCTGCAGTTTCGAAACCGCAGTAAAATAGGTAACTACCTAGAAAACAAAATAGAATTAGGTGAACTTCAATAGTAAATTAAAATTTCAGCCATATAATTATTATTTCATACAATTCATTATAGGTACTTATGGGGAAATATTGTTACATAAAACAAGTTTACTTTGTATGTTTTTTTTTCTCAATAAGCAACAATTTGTGTCTTTTATATAGAACTAGCTTCTGCCCGCGACTTCGTCCGCGTGGATATTAGACGAAATCCTTTTAAGGAACCTTCAACCAGGATCCGGCCAGTCATTTTTACGCGATTTGGCGAGTCCCCATCAAGCGCGCTGCCTCGCGAGGCAAGACATTTGCCGCGTGTGGCGGGCCTCGCACAAGGCTTCCAGTTCCCGTTCCCGTTCCCGCTCCCGTTCCCGTTCCCGTTCCCCGTTCCCGTTCCGTTCCCGTCCCGTTTGCGTTCCCGTCCCGTAAACGTCCCGTAACCGTCCCGTACCCCTTCCGTTTCCGTTCCCGTTTCCATCCCGTTCCTGTCGGGTTCCCATCCTGTTCTCGTTTCCGTTCCCGTCCCGTTATATTCCCGTTCCGTTCCCGTTTCGTTCCCGTTCCGTTCACGTTTCGTTCCCGTTCCCATTCCCGTTCCGTTCCCGCTGCGTTCCCGTCCCGTAAACGTCCCCTAACCGTCCCGTACGCCTTACGTTCCAGTTCTTCTTCCCGTTCCGTTCCCGTCCGGTTCTTGTTCCCGTTCCCGTTCCCATCCTGTTCTATTCCCGTTCCGTTCCATTCCAGTTTCGTTCCCGTTCCGTTCCAGTTACGTTCCTGTTTCATTCCCGTTTTGTTCCGTTCCCGTTCGATCCCGTCCCGTACTCGTCCCGTACCCCTTCCGTTCCCGTTCCCGTACCCGTCCCGTTCTAGTTCCCGTTACCGTCTCTTTCCCGTTGTAGTTCCCGTTCCGTTCCGTTCCGTTCCGTTCCGTTCCGTTCCGTTCCGTTCCGTTCCGTTCCGTTCCGTTCCGTTCCGCTCCGCTCCGCTCCGCTCCGCTCCGTTCCGTTCCGTTCCGTTCCGTTCCGCTCCGCTCCGCTCCGTTCCGCTCCGCTCCGCTCCGCTCCGCTCCGCTCCGTTCCGTTCCGTTCCGGTGCGGTCCGGTCCGGTGCGGTCCGGTCCGGTCCGGTCCGGTCCGTTCCGTTCCGTTCCCGTGCCCGTTCCCTGGATGTGCATCTCCAGGTCCAGGTCCATATGTGTCATGTCCACCGCGTTGGACTTCAAAATAAATCTCATTTTCGCAATCACCATCCCATAAAACCTCAAGAACGACATCCATATCGATTTTTATGTTACTTACCCCACTTACCCTCTAAGGGTTGATTTTCAAAATCCCAAAATATATATTTAGACGTGCTCCTACGAATTTTAAAGTTGTAATTTCGATTTTGTATTCTTTTTTCATACAAAATTTAAACCCCATTTTTACTTCACCCCTTTTATGTCCACCGTGTTGAACTTCAAAATAAATGTAATTTTTGCAATCGTCATCCCAGAAAACCCCAATAACGACATCTATATCGATTTTTATGTTTACTCACCCCATTTACCCCCTAAGGGGTTGATTTTCAAAATAACAAAATATATATTGGCCTATTTATTTTTACATATGCTCCTACGAAGTTTAAAGTTGTAATGTCTATTTTATATTATTTTTCCACACAGAATTTGGACCCCATTTTCACCCCTTTAGGGGTTAAATCATGTCCACCGTGTTGGACTTCAAAATAAATGTCATTTTTGCAATCGTCATCCCAGAAAACCCCAATAACGACATCTTTATCGATTTTTATATTTACTCACCCCATTTACCCCCTAAGGGGTTGATTTTCAGAATAACAAAATATATATTTGCCTATTTATTTTTAGATGTGCTCCTACGAAGTTTAAAGTTGTAATGTCTATTTTATATTATTTTTCCATACAAAATTTGGACCCCATTTTCACCCCTTTAGGGGTTAAATCATGTCCACCGTGGTTGGACTTCAAAATAAATGTCATTTTTGCAATCGTCATCCCACAAAACCCCGATAACGACATCCATATCAATTTTTAGGTTTTTTTAACCCTTTTCACCCCCATTTCATCCCCTTTGGAGTTGAAATCTTAACAAAAACAATATACGTTGCTTTAGATTTCTATCCATAAGCCTAAATTATAAATTTAGCAATTTTTACTTCGAAAATGTAGGATTTTCTTTAATACACAACTTCATCCCCCTTTTGACCCCTTCGGGGGTAGAATTTTGAAAAACGCTGAGACCCGTATTTATTAATTTTCAATCGTCAGCCTAAACACAAAATTTGTAGATTCTAGCTTCAAAACTGAGGGACTTTCATACAAACTTTCATCCCTTATTTCATCCCCTTAGGGATGGAATTTTCAAAAATCCTTCCTTAGTGGATGCCTACACTGTATAAAGTATCTGTGTGCAAAATTTCAAGTCTCTGGGTCCAGCGGTTTGGGCTGTGCGTTGATAGATCAGTCAGTCAGTCAGTCAGTCAGTCAGTCATTCAGTCATTCAGTTTACGATTTTATATATTAAGATGATTAAATTCTATCTAATGAAAAATACAATGTTACATAATTTAAGCCAAATTCTCTAATTAAAATTGAAATGAAGGAATCTTAGTATACTTTCTACCACACAAAATTTTTTTTTTCTATAATTAACATTATTTTTATTACGTTACCTTTTACACGCTATAAAGAATATAGAGTTCCAAATACTGGTTTAATGAAATGCGCAACGCTTGCAAATTGTATGATCGACGACCGACGCGAAGGTCCGAAATTGTCCGAAGTCACCTTTCACCCGGCTGCGTCCTCATCTGACTTCTGCGTCTCCCAGCGCCCAGCTTTTGTTTCCTCATCTGACTCCTACATCACCCGGCGCCCAGGATAGCTTTCTCATCTGTCACCAGCATCTCCCAGCGCCCAGCTTCTCTTTACCATCACAATAAAATTTCACTCTCCAATTCGTCTTTCGATTTCAGTCAGTCGTCAGTCGAATTTTTTTCAATAAAGATTTCACCCATCTCCATGTTTTGGAGCACTCATTGTTCCACTAATTTGCTATTGACATTAGTAAGTAATTTTATTTATTTTGTCCATTTTTCACTTATATACCGATTTATTTAAAAGTTCAATTTTAACTTATTATAATTACGTGACTATAATTATGACCCTTTTCTGTTCACAATATTGTTTATTCACTTAATAAAGTTCCGTTTTCACTACTTCTCACTTTAGTCTATCAAGTTCTATCAGTTCATATTATTTTTATTTTATATTAAATTTTAGCCAAAACCATCTGCGTAGCGCTGCCACAAGGCAGCACTGGCAGGGTCGCCATGCAAGGTGGCGACCGGGAGACGTTAAATGAGAACGACGGTTCAGTGGATACTACTCGATTTATTGGTCTAAACACATATATAATGTAAGAGAGGTGACACACACTACATTCTAAAGAAGTCTCACTTTGAGACTGTATACGTGCGTCCGTGGCGAAGCACGAAAAACGAATGAAGTGGTTGGCGTCTAGTAGTGACGAGGATAGCTCGGACCGGAAATGTCAAAATATCTGTCAATTTTAAGTCAAAAACCTTCTCTTTTTAGGTTTTTTAGGTTATTGCTTTAAAATTACGTGCTAAGTGGTGATACATGCAAGCGATACTACATTTGTTAATATACTAATATCGAGGATGAATCTGAAGTATAATTGGCCGAGACTGGCCGAGACCGAGACCGAGATCTCGGTCGGACCTACACGCTTTTGACAGTTGACTGACAGCCGGCAGACATTCTTTTTTAATGCGCAATTACTTGTGCAATCGCTGACAATAATGTCCGTTTCATTGAAATGCTTTTGTTTTTTTCAATAATTAATTAAAGTTAAATGAAAGAGTTAAAACATAATGTTACTACTGCTTTATGATTCTAGTAACATAAAGTGTTTATAGCTGACAGAATTATGTTTATTCACTTTTTGGTCTCATGTGCCTGGGGCCCTATTTTTGAATCGCTCGGCTGGCGTCGAGCGCTCGTTTCTACTGATTTTCGTTCGACATTTGACTCAAATGTATGGGATGTCGAACGAAAATCAGTAGAAGCGAGCGCTCGACGCCAGCCGAGCGATTCAAAAATAGGGTCCCTGATGTCCTTCACTACGTTTAGCTATGCGGACCGCAGCCATAGACTAATTCGTTCTAGATATGAATCTGTACTGTGATATATTCATTTAGAGTTGGAAAAAACGGCTTAAAATTTTTAAACGTTGAAACGTTGTACTTTTTTTAATAAGCACGCTTAAAAAAGTGCTTTTTTGCTTAAATGCTTTTTTTCGTTTGTACGTTGTGTTGAAACCGTTGAAGTAAAAAGCTTGCAACGTTGTGTTGCCAATAAGAAACAAACTGTTGAGGGAGGTTTCTAACCTATATGCTCTGCTCTATGGTACATTCGGAATTCAAGTGAGTTTGATTATGCCAATCTGCCTGCACATCTGTAGTTTGACGTATTCATTGTAAAGCCGTGGTATCGAAAGGTTGTCCTAGAGTTATATTAGGAAAACTATCTGTTGAAGTGTGATAATGTGATATAAAGTGTGAGAATGCTTAATAAACGCCTGTATAAAAGTCTCCTGGTCTCATTGCCACAACCCTTCACAAACTACGCGGAGAGCTTTTTAAACAGAACGAAATTGTTGTGATATAAACAAAATTTTGAATAAAACCTAATTACTTTTTTATATTTCAATTAACTTTAACTTTACAGATATTGCATTCTGCAAATTTTTCCTGAATTCTCGACATTTTATTTATGTTCACAACTTTAAAACTAATGCAGTTCAAATCCACCTCACACCACCTCATACATACGTATTAACAATGTTTATTAACAACAAAACGTAAATAACGTTAGCAATTTAAGCAGACAACGCAAATTACGCAACAAACTTAACGAAAACGTGACACGCGCTCACTCCCAGACAGCAAAAAGCGTACTGCTTTTTTTACTTTTCGTTTAAAACATTCAAACCAACCAAATAAAGTTGCATATATATACGCTATCGAATGGCAAAATCGCCAAATAGGAACGTTGAAGCAAGTAGTTCTACCACAACATGATAGATGGCGGGACTTTTACAATAAGTAGAAAGCATACTTTGCTTAAAATTGAAAGCGCGCTTTTGCACTTATTTAAATAAGCCATAGATATAGTATAAATAAGCACGCTTATTTAAGTGCTTTTCGTTTAAACGTCCAACTCTATATTCATTCTTTCATTCAATTTATCATCATTCGCTCTCTCTCAAAACATCTGTCCGTCTATCTTTCAAGTTAATTTTCAATGGCGCGATTTAATATTAAAAGCATGGTGCCTTTATTTTCAAGTTGATAGGATTTGAAAGATTAACCTAGAGTAATTTAAATAAACAGTAAAAAGTTAAGTAATACACTCAACTCGATTTTACGTGGCACGTTCAGTATTTACTTTTAGGTTATGTTAGAACTTTGCCCATATTTTGTGTTAAAAGAATTAAAATGACTGAAGGAGATTTAAGTAATAATTGTCGGGTGGTAGCTTTATCAGTCCCGTCCGTGAAAAAGAAAGTAGAATGCGTGGGTGCGGCCTTTCTGAGATACTTCAATATCAAGTGTCATGGGGAAGATGCCTTGTTTCAAACGACGGATTCTAAAGAAAAGGCTGAAGAGGTGACCTTTGATGATGACGTCGAATACTTAAGAAGCTTAGACCCGAAGGACTGGAAGTCTCAAGATCACTATGCGGTGTTGGGTATGAAAAATTTGAGGAACAAAGCTACGGACGATGACATCAAGAGGGCTTACCGACAGAAGGTACTCAAGCACCACCCCGACAAGCGCAAGGGACAGGGCGAAGAGATTCGCAGTGATGACGACTACTTCACATGCATCACAAAAGCTTACGAGATCCTTGGAACTCCACTCAAACGTAGGTCTTATGATTCTGTAGATCCTTTAGTCGATGATTCTATCCCAACATCCACAGAAATTAAAAAGGAAGGATTCTATAAAGCGTTTGGAAAGTATTTCGAGATCAACGCTCGTTGGTCCGAGAAGAAAAATGTTCCAATGTTAGGTGATGAGAACAGCACCAGGGAACAAGTAGAAAAGTTTTATGCTTTTTGGTATGAGTTTGATTCTTGGCGTGAGTTTTCGTACCTTGATGAAGAAGAAAAGGAGAAAGGAGCAGACCGCGAAGAGAGAAGATGGATAGAAAAACAGAACAAAGCCGCCAGAGCCAAACTTAAAAAGGAAGAGATGGCTAGGATCAGGAGCTTAGTTGATTTAGCATACGCAAACGACCCGAGGCCCCAACGCTTTAAGCAAGAGGATAAAGATAAAAAATTAGCTGCGAAGAGGGCAAGACAGGTCTATATAAATCTATATAAATTAAATAGATATTTGTGTATATGTAATAGATATTTAAAGTTATTTTTAATATTATCTATATGTTACCGGCAATGTGTATAATCCGGCATTGTATACAATGCCTAGGTATTGTATACAATGCCTAGGTATTGTATACAATGCCTAGGTATTATATACAATGCCTGAAACGATCAGGCAATGTATGAAATGATATTCATTTTATACATGCGGAGGAGGGGGAAGGATGAAGGAAGGGGAGATTAAGGGATGGGGGAGGGGAGAGTGAGGGGAAGTCAAAGTACAAGGTTGAGGTCAAATACAAGGTCAAGTTCAGATACAAGGTAAGCCAAAAAGTTAGAAGTTCTCCTCACCTTCCCTCATCCTCTTCCCTCGAGGTCTGCCTTCTAACCAACTAAGATCAAAATCTTTTTATTTTACACATTGCCGGTGGACCAGCAGGCATTCTATAGAATGCCTAGGTAATGTGTGGAATAGACAATAATATTCATTCTATTTCATACATTGCTTTAAAGGGCCAGGCATCATTGTATACAATGCCTGCATTTCATACATTGCCGGTAACATATACATATAATAAAGATGTAGAAAAGTTGTGTCTGTACAAAGGAAATATTTTGAAAAAAGTGGTTGGGGTGTTTAATTATAAAGAAAAATGTAGATATGGCTCCTCCATTTCTACCATTTTTTGGAATTTTTGTTTATCTGTTTGTCTGTATGTTTGTGCGTTAATAAGGGACCATCCATAAATTACATCACACGAATTTCATGATTTTTGACCCCCTCCCCCGTCCTTGGCACAGCTGGTCACATTTTTGAGACCTCCCCCCCCCCCCTATTGTGACGTCACATATTTTACAATTTTACATCTTTTGTGCGAGGCATGTCCACACCAAGCGTACTGCTTAGCGAGGCAGGACGTTAAAACATTGAATACTTCTTGTCCTGGTTAAAGGTTCCTTTAGGATTTTCTCGAAAGTCCACATGAACGAAGTCGACGGCGAAAGGTAGTGAGTAATCCTACTAATATTATAAATGTGAAAGTTTGTGGGTTTGGATGTTTAGATGTTTGGATGTTTGTTCCTCAATCACGCAAAAACTACTGAACGGATTTGGTTGAAATTTGGCACACAGATATTAGATAGCTTAGATTAAAACATAGAATACTTTTTATCCTGATATTCCCACGGGAACGGGAACCACGCGGGTGAAACCGTGGGCGGCCGCTAGTAATGGTAATAAAACTCACATGTTCCGCAGCATACTGTAAATTGTTTATGATTGATGAATGCATGATGATGAATGCAAATATTATTAATTATTTTTCTTTGCTTATTTATTTGGATTTGGTACACAAACAGATTAGACTCCTTTTATGTTAAAAGATAATTTATTGAATATAATATTTGCTATGGAACCCTTCTTGGGTATAATGTGATCAAATTTATTTATAAGTCTATGAGTAATAGATCAACTTTTAAATACTGCCAATGCAGAAAAATACTAACAATATTGTGACGCAAAGTTGATAATTGTGTAGAAAATTTTAAAGTTTTATCTCTACAATTTCAGGATGCGGTTCAGGCCAAGAAAGCTGAAGAAGAGCGTCTTATGAAGGAGGCTCAAGCGGCTAAACAAAAAGCCGACGAAGCAGAGCGTGCTCGCATCGAAGCTGCCCGGGCCGAGCGTGAAGTTATGAAAAAGAATCTACGAAAGGAGAGGAAAGCACTTCGGGATCTGTGCAAATCAAAGAACTACTTTGCTAACAATGAGGAAGAAACAGTATCTCATATGGCAGCAGTTGAAAAAATATGTGAGATGATGAAAGTTCTCGAGTTACAAGATTTCATGAAAGAACTGGAAGCTGGTGGCCGCAATGCTTTCTTGAAGACAGTGAAAGAAACTGATGAAAAACTAGAAGCTGAAAGAAAAGCACTGTTTGATACTAAGAAGGCTGAAGATCAAAAAGTAAAAAAAGAAAGTATTTTGAAAGCTCCTATAGAATGGACTCCAGACATGACCCAATTACTCATTAAAGCTGTAAATCTATTCCCAGCAGGAACCAATCAGAGGTGGGAGGTGGTGGCTAATTTCCTAAACCAGCATAGTACATTTACTGATGAGAAACGTTTCACCGCTAAAGACGTGCTTAACAAAGCTAAAGACTTGCAAAGCTCCGACTTCTCTAAAAGCAGTCTGAAAAAAGCGGCCAATGAGGAAGCTTTTGATCAATTTGAAAAAGAAAAGAAGAAAATTGTTAATCATGTTGATGACAACAGCATTTCTAAGATTGACAGTGGTGCGAAATTAGTGAATGGTACTTCCAAGCCTAAAGTAGAAGAACAGTCTAAACCTGATAAAGAGGCGACTAAAGACGATAGATCTTGGACTAAAACAGAGCAAGAATTGTTAGAGCAAGCTATTAAAACCTTCCCCGTGAGCACTTCAGAAAGGTGGGACAAGATTGCTGACTGCATCCCAAACCGTACTAAAAAAGACTGCATGAAGAGATACAAGGAATTAGTAGAATTAGTGAAAGCAAAGAAACAAGCTGCTAATATATCTAAATAACAATAAATGACCATTAGCTGCATATATATAAAATAAAGGATATTTTTATGAGATATCATTGAACCTTCACAGTTTGTTTGAAAAATGCTGATATTGACCCCAGATATTGCACTATTCTATTCCTCAAGTTCTATAGATTTATATTGCCTTATTCCCTAGAATCTATAAAGAATTGTACAAAATACAGCTTTTGACACTTTGAGTATTGGCCGAGTGGATGATTTGATGTGGATGATGATATTATAAGAATTTTACTGATAACCATCACATGAATTTCATCCCATTTTCACAAAATTATCACCCAAACCTTTCATGTAATCATGAAATCATGTACCTACCATAAAGGATTGCAGTAATTAGGCATATTTTTGTATTTATTTTTGTTTATTGTGATGAACATAGTCAATTTGAAATTGTAGGTGTCTTTTTATTTTGTCCCTAATAAATAGGCCAGTAGAATCAAACAAAAAAAAGCTCCAAATCGGGTTTAATTCCTACAAAAGGTTTTATTCTTTAATATAGCTACATTTGTTGCCAAATATGACTGTCCTAGGTTCCCCCCCCCCCCCGGCAGAGTTGTGCTTAAGTGGTGGGGGGTGAAAATGTACTGTACCCCAAAAGGGTATTTTCATGGTGTTTTGGTTATATCACGTTTTTCATCAAGATTGTGTAAGAAGATTTTAAAGTTGGGTAAATTTAAAACGATTTGAGGGTAGAACGGTTTTGATACGAACAATAGTTTCGGCAGTGAAAATTTTTCTGTCTATGGTTTCGGTAGAGGTCAATGTGAGACACAAACAAAGCATACTATTATTTAATACCACTGTCATTTTTCGTTTGCAAAATAATTTTGTTTTTCAGTGTTTGTTTAAATAACAAAGTTATATTTGCGGTTTAGGAAAATGTGCTATATCCACAGAATATATAATCGTACTAACGTCTATATATCTAAAACTGCTAACTACACTCGACGTCAGAAAAATCGCACCTCTTTGAAAATAAGTTGGGGAATATATAAATGCACTTCAATAATAATGTAACACACTTTAAAATTTATTGAATGAACTTTAAAAATACTGGTTTCCACTATAAATATGCTAAGCTTTAAAATTAATACTTTGCACTATACAATTTAATTGTTTAACTTTAAAATTAATACTTTGCACCATACAAATTAATTTTATAACTTTAGTACTGGTAAACAGACGACTAAGTGCGACGACGAGCGGGCGCAGCGAGAGAGGAGCTGATGACGAGGTTAGGTTCCATTGCGACCAACAACGCTAGAACCGACTTGATGAGACTTGCAATCTCATTAGTCTGACAGAAATTAAATGATTTCGGAGTTGGGGGACACAGTTATAGTGCAAACCATTCTTTTTGTAGTGAAAATATTAAATTATAGGCCTATCATTATTTTAAAGTGCTGATATACAATTTTATAGCTGTTTTCATCAAATTTAAAGTGCTATTAAATACATCCCAAATAAGTTTAGACTTGGCCACCTGCTATTTTGGTATGCATTACAATGTCGAAGTAGAAAAGACCGAATTTCACAAGACCTATGGACAAAAGACCGAAAACCAAAAGGTCGAATAGTTGTTTAGCCGTACGTTTAAAATCACGAATGGACATTTTACCAAAAATACTAAATCCCGAAGCTTAAAAAACCGAAGGCTAATATACCTAAGGTCTACTTAATACTGAATTGGCTGTAGAGGTGTCTTTGGGCTTCGCCTGAAATGCTTTATAGCAAATTTAGCTGCCGGAAATGAGTCTAAATTAGTCTACTGGGACTTATACACTTTTAAACTTTCGCGTTGCATTGTACTTAATTAAAATTACAGGAATTAAACGCGTGCAAACTACGATAGGTATTTTCACACCTACCTACCTACTGGGACTTAGTAACCGTAGACAGGTCACGAGATAGGTGCGAGGAGCGTAGCGACGAAAATGTTAGGTTGACAGGAACGCAAGGAAAAAAACTATTTCAAACCCAATTGGTGGATTTTGTCAAAATAATGACCTTTTTACAAGCATTTTTGAGTAAAACAAATTAACCGCAACGCCTACTATGTATGTGGTTGTGTAGGTAGAGTAAGTTATATTAAAAGTATCGACATTTTAACTTTCGGGGTTTTAAACATTCGGGATCTCGAACTTTCGGTCATTTGATAATCGGTCTTTCAAGTTTCGGTCTATCAGATTTCGACATTTAGTATGTTCGGTATTTTGAAAATAGGTGTTTTATGGGTATGCATTACAATTTCGAAGTAGAAAAGACCTAATTTTACAAGACCTATGGAAAAAGGCCGAATGGTTGTGTGGCCGAACGTTTAAAATCCCGAAAGGACATTTTACCTAAAAGACTAAATCCCGAAGCTTAAAAAACCGAGAGTTAATATACCTACGTTCTGTACCCCGAACTACTTAATACCGAATTAATGAATTAGTCAAAAACAACAAGCTATCATAATTATAATAAAAGGCTTGGGATTTTGCCTGAAATGCTTTATAGCTTTAGCTGCTGGAAATGAGTCTATACTAGTCTACTGGGACTAAGAAACCGTAGACCGTAGGTCACGATATAGGTGCGAGGAGCGTAGCGACGAGCATGTTAGGTTGACATGAAACCAGCGCGCGAGCGACGCGAGCGTGCCGCGGCAGCGGCCGGCGAAGCGCCAGAAAAAAAACTATTTCTAACTAGATTGGTGGATTTTGCCAAAATAATGTCCATTTTACAAGCATTTTTGAGTAAAACAAATTAACTGCAACGCCTACTTTTATAAATGTACTTGTGTTTGACATTTTAACTTTCAGGGTTTTAAACTTTCGGGATTTCGAACTTTCGGTCATTTGATAATCGATCTTTCAAGTTTCGGTCTATCGGCGGGCTGATTATCTAATTAAAAACCACCTAGCGACTGGTTGCAGTTCACAGATGATCGTGATCCATTGCTACTTCTTTTTGGGTTAAAAAAAACATACCAAAGAAAAGTGGCAATGTATGTCAAATGCAACCGGTCGCTAAATAAGTAGTTTCTTTTTAGATAATCAGGGTGCGGATATCGACATTTAGGATGTTCGGTATTTTGAAAATCGGCGTTTTATGCGTCGATATTTCGGTCGTATGTATTATGAATTTTCGACATTGTAATGCATACCCTGTTTTATGCGTCGATATTTCGGTCGTATGTATTATGAATTTTCGACATTGTAATGCATACCCTGCTTTCTAGCAAACGTTTTTTTGTGTTAATGTTGATATCTATTGAAAGTACATTTAATGAGCTTTCAATTAATAATTGTTTGATTTAATTAACATAACAGTTACCACCATCATTAAACGCTTAAAGCGTTATTGCCTGCGCCGCCATAAAAGAAAAATAATAGGGGTCAATTCAGGAAATGCGGATGAATTAGCTTTCGAGATGATGGAGAAAACACACACACTTCAACAGTTCAATTACAAAAGGAATACCCAAGATGGATACTATTGCCCATGAAGCTGCTCAAATATTGCAAAAAAATGAGGCAATGCAATGTTGCTCGGAAACTGAATCTCAGTAATTGATTCCGTTCGACGAGTATTCCAACGGTTTCTAGAGACTGTTGGCTATGTCCGAAGGGGAAGAAGTATATAACAACAATTAAATTAGGATTAAATTAACTTTGAAGAATTATTTTAAAAAGTGCGATTGTTCTGACGCCGAGTGTAAGCTAATTTTCGTTTAGATTTTTCCCTCTCTTATTTCAAAAGTTACGTGGGGGACACAGGGGAATTTTGGTAAAAATCGTGTATCTTAAAAAATGGCCTAATTTCGAAAAGCTGTGTCTCCAAAACTATCGCTCGTATCAAAACCGTTCTATACCCTCAAATTGTTTAAAATTTAACCAACTTTAAAACCTTACACAATCCTAATGAACAACCAGTCCTGTCAAATCCCCTTTTGCGTGGCATTTTCGATCTTTACACAAAATATTATTATTAAAGTTTTAATTCAATACTTACCTACTTAGCCAGTTCATATTACAAAATTATATTTTTTGGATTAGCCATTCGCATTCCTCCATCAAGACTAAAACGACTAAAATGCTGATGCAATGCAATACCTTCTTCATAGCAACATACATAAGTAGGTTTTCAAATGTCTACATGGGAGTATTGTTTTGTTTTACTGGTAAGTACTGGGATCAAAGTTCCCATCAATCTTACTAGTAAAATCTATTGGGAAGGAAACTCCCAATAGTACCTACTAATGGGATGGTAGGGGGTATTTTTATAATAGGAGGTAGGTACTTGCGAGATAGTACGTATCCTACCATTCCGGTTACGTAACTGAAAACGACTCGATATCACTTCTCAATAATATTCGACTTAAAATTGCTTTTATCACTTCACTTTCCAATTTCATAAGAGAGAAATTCGTTAGCGTAATTAGATATAAAAGTCAATGTTAGCGTATTTTTCTAATCTGACGCACATAAACATGACCGTTTCAGAGATATTAAAACAATGGTAACCCAAACGGGTTGAGGAATCCATACAAGGATGTCCTTTTTATATTAGGTAAAAAGATCGCGCAAAAACATCCCGTATCGATGTTCGAATGGTCAACATGACATGACTAATTTTATCTGATCTTACGAAGCGGGTTCGATTCCTGCCTAAAGGCTCAATTACATTACACAATTTTAAGCACGCGATTTCAAGACTAAGCATGGTGTAAACGGACTAAGACAGTAGGAATCTTAAAATCGTGCGGCCTAGCCCGCTCGGTAATAAGATTCTTAAAATTGTGTCGTCTAAATGCACGCACGATTTCAAGACAGTCTAACTGTACCTACGACGGCACGTCAGACGTAACAGTTGTACTACAAAAACCAACTTTATACCTAAGGCATAAAGTCGTTCTCTAGGTCAACGTGTAGAGGTAATGTGACAGACAGAGACAGACTCTGTCTGACTCGCGACAGATAGACGATACTGCCACAGTACAAGATAAGTTCAAAAAGGAATGTTGGTTTTTTAACACGTTTTC
Source organism: Agriphila tristella (assembly GCA_928269145.1). Taxonomy (NCBI): domain Eukaryota; kingdom Metazoa; phylum Arthropoda; class Insecta; order Lepidoptera; family Crambidae; genus Agriphila; species Agriphila tristella. The sequence goes on along the minus strand of OV743430.1, from coordinate 59,400,559 downwards.
ATATGGACGTTTTCTTGTTTATTTATTTATTTATACTATTAATATTTATAAGTAGGTTCGTTTATTTGTTTGTCCGTAATTTTAGAAAAGAGTATTTTATAGTAGGTAAGTACCTACCTACCTAGCTTCCCGATGAGCTAGAGACTTGAAACTTATAGGTAGGTAGGTAGGTTGTTTTAACACGCTTTTATTAGGTTGCTTTCTCGTTTGCTTGTGTGTTTGTTTGTTTGTTTCTCCACAAAGTTTGCGAACAATTCAAACTAGCTTTCGGATGAGCTAGAGACTTGAAACTTTGAACATAGGTCAGAAATGGAAGGCAATGCAATATTATGGTATCATTGGGCTGATCTGATGATGGAGCCGGAAGAAGGCCACAGGAACTCTATAATGGAACCATACAACCCCATCGTGCTTGGGCTCGTTAGAATCGTCTTGATGAGTACTTTAAGGCCCTCCGCTGCCTTAAGCGGGATCCCGCCGCGGGTACACGGCGCGGGAATATAGATTGCTGGTTTTTGACGGACAGATGCTTGCGCAGTGCACGAGTAAGCTCTAATCTATGTCGCCCCGCGCGCGTGTCCCGCTCAAGGCAGCGGAGGGCCTAAAGGGAGATGAGGTCCAGGCTCTGATGATTTAGCTGGAAGGCCATGCCATAGGAACTTAATATTGAAATCGTGCAACCCCATTGAATTTGGGCTCCTTTCAATCGTCTTGACGAGTGCTTTGTTGGGAAATAGTGTCCAGGATCTGATGATGGAGCCGGAAGAAGGACACTGGAACTCTTTAATAAAACCACGCTACCCCATTGAGTTTAGGCTCGTTTGAATCGTCTTGGCGAGTACTCTAATAGGAAATAGTGTAACGTATAATAACGCGATATCTAAGTAGGTCGATGCGTGTGCGACCGACAACAACGACGATGTGCACCTTCTGAGCCGGACGCCGTGGGCGGGCGTGGCGCGGGGTGGGTCACGCCGAGCGGCGGGCGGGTTACGCCGAGGGGCGGGCGGGTGCCGCTGCCACGACCCGCGCGCGAGCCGTCGCGTTCGCGTTGGTGTGCGGTGCGGTGCGGTGCGGCGTGTGTGTCCGTCGAGTTATTCATAAGAGCGACAGTCTTGTTTTGTTTGATACGATTCTTGCAATTTGCATTAAGTAAGTACCTACACATTAGAGGTTTTTATCTACTTAAATAAAATGATACTAGGTAAATATACCTACTACTACTTCATACCTACTAGGTAAAATATTTCTATTCGTGAGCCTTTCGAATTTTCACCCTAGTCAGATATTAATGTTATGTAGGTTTCTAATAGGTAGATAATAGTTGAAAAAAATGATTGATTAATATATAAGTAAGGAGATAGGTACCTAAAATTTTATTTGACACGCGACGACTGCAAATTGAAAATATTTATAATTAACCTCTTAACAAACAATGATTAAAGAAAAGGAATTTGGTATTAGGTAGGTGCTTAAAGAACTAAAACAGAAAATAAAACAAATACAAAAACTACAATGTAAATAACTCCAATACTACGTTGATTGAAAAAGACATTAGAGACTTACTGCCTTCTCTTTTACTATGACAGTAAGCACGGCCGAGCGTGCTAGAAATTGTGTGGTGTAAATGCGCGCATTCTTAGTCGTTTTCAAGACAGTCTTAAAATCGCTTGCTTAAAATTGTATAGTGTAATTGAGCCTTAAGGTATAATTTTTTTATGGTAAACAGTACCTAGGAATAAAAGAAAAATGAAGTGGTTTAATTTCAGAATCATATTTATTATTAATCATCATTAAATGGTTGAAGAATAATAAAACAAGAATATAAACAGTTCGAAAGGTTAGAAAGATGACCTTCATGAATAGGTAGGTAGGTATTTACCGGAAATAATTATACAGTATACTGATAATATCACTTTGTTGCTTTTGCGTACAACTTTTGCAAACAAGTGCCTTTGAAAAATGCATAATGTGGCTGGCATTGATAACATGAAAACTTAGGGGCCATCCAATAAATTACGTCACACCTTAAGGGGGAGGGAGGGGGTCGACGAAGTGTGACAAGGGGGTGGGAGGGGTCCTAACTTTTGTGACCTGTTTTAATTTCTAGATGTAAAACTGTAAAATATGTGACGTCACACTAGGGAGGGGGTCTCACAAATGAGACCAGCTGTGACAAGGACGGGGGAGGGGGTCTCAAATCATGAAACTCCCCTTATGATCATTGATGGTGTGACAAAGTGCTAACTTGTTCACCTAATTTTGGGGGTCGATTGTACTGCACCTATCTTTAATCTATCTTTACCATAATTAGTTATTCTGTGACCATACCATTGTTTATTCTTATGACCATACCAAGGAAAGATTGTTAGAAAATAAAGTCATTAATCTTTATTTTGTTTAAATCAACTGTTTATAGCTGCTAAGAATCATTTGTTTTACAATAAAGAATACCATAATGATCATTTTCTATAGATTCATGAAAGATTTTGTATTCATATCAAATACGAATGACTCGCAATACCTTAAATTAAATTGCATTAATCAACTTAAATAATCGAGTAATTCTAGCTTATTTATCTATGATTAAATGTAATAAATTAATCAAGTTTGGTTCGGTTCCATTAAGGCACGTATAAGGCCGTAAATTGCGATTAAAGCTTATCTTAAACATAATATTGGAGTAATGACATTGGTACAGTAAGTGGCACGAATCATGAAATCGGGTGGGGATTGCGCGGAACGCGTATTTCGGGTATGCGTTGCGGTGAGGGGCGCGGGCGGCGGGAGTGCGGCGCGCGCTATTGGTCGCTCACAAGAGCACATGCGCGAACTTATCCCCACTCCGTCGAAAATTTTTCATGATTCGTGCCACTGACTATAATTAAAAATTATACATTTCTGACAGACTATTTTACTATTTATTTTGGCTCAAATAACTCGAGGAAACCAAATAAATAGATAATAATTAAATATTATTTTTAACACATTTTTTTTGCCGATTATACATGAAATCATACTAAGAGTCAAAACATAGTAAATAGACATGTGAAATTTCTCATAATTAAGTACTTAACTGATAATTAAACATGGCCCCACTTAATAAACATAAAAATACAATTGAATAATAGAAAGTACAAAGTGTCCCACATAAAAATATAATTATGCAAAACTGTTAGTTATTGTTATTTGTTTTAAAATGATTCCTGATTAGAGCACCATAAACCCGTTCCGTCGCAGAATGTCCCTTTCGCAAAATGTCCCCTGGTCGCAAAACGTCCCTTTCGCAAAATGTCCCTTTCGCAAAACGCCCCTTCCGCAGAATGTCCCCTTGGTATCAAATAAATATCACTCAAGCCAAATTTCCATTTTGTTCAAAATGTTCTATTAAACTCAAAAATACACTACCCAATTTAATCTACTGACAACACTAAATTGTAATAATCATCAGTTAAGAGGGTACTTATGAACATTTTGAACAAAATGGTGGCATGAGTGATATTTATTTGATATCAAGGGGACATTCTGCGAAAGTGGCGGTTTGCGAAAGGAACATTTTGCGAAAGGGACGTTTTTGCGAAGGGACATTCTGCGAAAGGGACATTTTGCTAAGGGACATTCTGCGACGGAGCCCAGCCCATAAACCATTGGGCACCAAATCAAATAATAATAACGGAATTATCCAAGCTTTAAAATATCTCAGGTCAGAAAAAGCACACACTAATTCTCAATTCTATTAATTGTGTTTGTGCTAGTCAAACATTTATCAGTGCTTAGGTATTCTGATAAAACAACTAATGAACACAAACTCCACACTTGTATAAATAGAGAATTCCAGATGATATTTCAAAAAATACCGCACATAAAGGCTAACTTTATCAGTCTTATAGATTTAGATTAAGTACAAAAGTGCAAAATTCGGAAAATATTAATATAAAGTTATCTATAAAATATATAATTGAGCAGTATACTTCTTAATTTCTTATGATGCTAATGAGCAAAGTTAACATAGAGAGACAGGAATGAAAGAATATCCAATTAATACCAACTAATAAGTAATAATTACCAATATTTTTAATATTTACCTAATAAGAGATTTTGAGCTACTCGAGAATGGAATGTTATAATTAATATTAAGATTATAATTAAAAAAGTATCTTATAGCTAGACTAAGGCACACCAGGGACCTTAATATAATATAAAAAAATGGCTCATTGGTTCCTCCAGGTACTTCTGTAATAATGAACCTGATCCACATATTTATTGGCTCCAAGACATACTAGGACCAAGTATTACAGAGTAATTATAGAATAAATAATTATGTATAAAACTAAACAAAGTACAATTAAATACTTTTACTTAAACACTAGAAATTCTCCAAATGAGAAATATTCAAAAAGATTCATTGAAGGAGATTACTGTAAATGATGATTATTCTTGACTAAAATCAAAGTTATTGTTTTCATCTATTCGCTTTATACAATCACTGTATTTTGCATCCTTTTCTCTTTCTTTGCATCTCAGCTTGTTTCGTTTTCTTCTTGGAAGCCCCTTCCGATGTTATGTCTGATACGACAGACAACCTCTTCGAAGGTTGAGAGCTGTTCTGGCCGAAGCGCATCGGAGTTGTATTGCCCTGATCTACAGGGAATGTTGAACTGTATAGGTTGTTATTTTCACTGTAACTATGCGGTATACTGGGCAAGTTTGGAGCAGTGTCCGCCACCGGGAGGGTGTTGTCGGTTGGGTAGTGGGAAGCTGGTCTAATGCTAACTGGGTCAGGAAAACGAGGTTTTTTGCCCGAAATTGGTGGTGGAGGAGGTTGTCTATGCTGCAAAGAGCTGTTATTCGAACTTGTTTGAACATCTGACTCAAAAGACCTGCTGTGTATGTGCGAGACATTCAAATTAGACATAGACGTGCCGGGTTGCTGGTGGGCATAGTATTGGGTTGAGAGTTCTTTCGATTGCAATGCACTTGCTTTTGATTGTATGTGTTCCTTTTCAAAAGGTTCAACATAATTTAAATCTGAATCAACCGACTTGCACATTCTGAGTTTAGAAAAATCCCTGATCATGTCCCTAGGGTTGCTGTAAGCATCACACAATGTGGCCTGTGACGAAGGTGGCCCACTCTCCTGCGGCTGTGGGGGCATGCCATGTTGCTGTGCAGCTAAACGCTGCTGTTTTTTCAATAAAGCTTTTTGTCTCGCTTTCTCTTTAGCCCTTTGAAGCTTCTTGTATTCTCTCTCTTGGAGCAGCCGAGCCAACTCTCCATCTTGAACTTCAACTGCACACCTCATATCAGCAAGTAATGCATCATGACCTTGTGCTTCATGGCTCAATTCCCTGGCTAATTTGGCATCTTTTTCTTCTTGCTCCAGACGCCTTCTCATCTCTTCTAATTCAGCAGCAGACAGACCAAGCTCATCTGGGTTAATGTCACTGTTGGCAGGCGCTGGAGTGGGTGGCAGGGCGCGTGATGAACTAGGCTGCTGAAGCAGTTCGGAGGAATGTTGTCGTCGTTGCCTGCGCAGGTTGATTTCAGCCATTTCTCTAGCAATTTCTGCGTCGATCTCTGCTTGGCGACGGCGCGCCATCTCGCGCAGGCGTACTTCGTGCTCGATATCACGTTGCTCGCTTAGAGCTACCGGAAAATCTTCGCGTATCTGCTGGTTTCGGCACCTGTTCTCACATAGGTGTGACGAGATCTCCCGGTCTTGTAGCCGATGTGCCAGCGCTCCGTCGGCATGCACTAGCCACTTTTCGCGAAGATCAGTCACATGCCCTAGTTTAGGCATTGTATCGCCTGCTTGAAAGCCTGACATTGCTTCTGAGATGCAGTAGAAAGTGGTATTCTGCGTCCCAAATTTATGATCACCAAGGAATAGTAATTTGGTCGGATTGCGTTTGCATAGCGTAACAATCGACTATGATGTGTTAAGAGACGTATAATGAAGGTGATGACACCAGCCCAAGGTACGATCACTATCACAACACTGCACTGGTAAAAAACCTTTCACGTACACTTTCTTTGCATTCCGTGAGAGCGACTTCGACCGCCAACTTTTTACATTTCCCTTGTGAACTTGTGTGAACAATAGAGAGCTAGGTTTGATAATCTGCATAAGTAATTATATTTGCGCTTTTCACTCACTCATCCATCCCTCCCCTTTAACCATTCACAAACAAATTCCTTCATCGAATTAATTTTCTACGACTGAAACAAGCAAAAAGCAAGCAAGGTCGCTGGTCGCTGTCGCTCCTGTCGCTGGTCGACTTTTTTGACTTTGACAGAATGACAGACAACACCGCATGACATGTGACACAAAGGCCGCGTTCCGAATCACGCCAACAGTGCTCACAGCGTGTGACGTCATTGTACACCGGTCCAAATCATTAGCACGCTGTCAGCACGCTCATGATACTATTGATTCGGACCGCTCGTGAGAGCGCTCACACCGCTGACACCGCTAACGTTGGATTGTTTTTAACAACGTAACCTCCAAAAGGAGTTATCTCGATAAAGTAAATATTAATTTTATGGGATAAGTAAATACAAAGGCAATAATGAATATGAATCAAGTTCCTTCCCTCTGACCAGTTATTTACTTACCAATTTATAAACCATCAAAAATTCAAAATACTTATTACCACTGCTAGCTCTCTCAACATCAATTTATTATAAGTATTTCGTTCATAGCTTCGCAAAACACCTGCAGATATCAATAAATTCAGCCGTCTTTTCTAAAAATCACAAATAATAACCACAAATTTTAACAAGAATGAACTTTGACAAGGAAGTTTGACAGCTACACCGACAACGCTCACAGTGCTTTGGTAGAATACGCTGAGCATCGTTAGCACATGCGATGACGTCATCTGTGACGTCACTTCAACTTACATGAGCGTTGTTAGCATGAATTGGTCCGGGCGTTAGCGCGCTCATAGTGCTGTAAGCGTGATTCGGAACGCGGCCAAAGAGAATATAATCACTACATGTGACATGACAGGGCATTCCACCATAGGGATGTACCTTGACATTTTGGTTTAAGGTTATTTTTATAATCGATCGTCTATAAATACTGTTGTAAAAGAGGTTCAAGTTCAATGTCGACTGGCTGAATGCAATGTTTGAGGTGTGAAGGTCGAAACAAATTATCGGACGCGGCTTACTGCCGCGGCTGATCTGAGGTGTGCTTCGAGCAACAAAAGGCTTCGTTTGTCACGAAGGGAGAAGCCTTAGCGATATTACTCTATTCAAATTATTCTGGCATTTTTTGCGGGGGGGGGGGAAAATGCACACAAGTGCAGTTCCGCATACCCACATACAAAAACTACACTGTAATGACGACACTCACACATAAAAAATAAAAACAAAACAGCAAAAATTTGTGTACGGATGAGTCACACATTAACACGACACGTTTTCGTAACAACATGACACGTTTTTGACATAAGGCTGGCCCCAGACCTACCGGTTTCATTTCTTTGCTTTGCTGTTCTACCATGGACCGCCGGCCAAGAGGCTCATTTTCAATCTATCGCATATTTTGACCTGACCACATTGGCAAGATAGCCATTAGTTTGGTGTTATCAAATATCGTCGTCTGGGGTGCGATGAGAAGTTTTCGTTTTCGTTTTAAAAAAAAACTGCTGTTTTATACAAAAATTAATAACGAAATTATCAAAATGTATAAAACAGTTCATTTTTTTTCGCGATTTCAGATTTGGTCCCATAGTAAAAGTTGTTCAGTTTTATTATGGTCCCTATCTACCATATTCAGTTTTATAAGGCTTTACCAAACATCTTGTATAAATAAGCGATCGAGTTATTTTTAACGATCGGAGTCCATGTTCAGGGTGGCATATCTCCAAAAAGCTTCCTACTTCGCAATCCAGGCGATGATATTTGATAAAACCAAGCTAATGGCTATCTTGCCAATTTGGTCTAGTCCCAAAATGCGATAGATTGAAAATTACCCTGGTTGGCCGGCGGTCTTTCAAGCAAGGTAGCACAGCAAAGCAAAGAAACGGACCCGGTAGGTCTGGGGCCAGCCTAAAGGGCTGGGCTCAACTGTCGATGCAGTAATATCGATACGGAAAAAGGAATAAAGGTTACAAACTCAATCATTTTACGATGGGGTGAATAACAACAAATAGGTCATTTTTATACGCTCGAGCTTTATACAAAAAGCTCGAGAGTGTAGGTGATTGGGTTGGGACTAATGTGTACCCAAGGAAGTTGGGCTCAGGCTGCTGACACTGAACATCGCTCCATGACAGCCTACTGCCATCTGCACACCCAACAATTTGAATTTACAACAATCGGTGATCGCTCCCCGTCTTAACGTTGATCACAGTTACATAATTGAATAATTGCTTTTTTACCATCGCCACTCTAAAAAGTGCGTTTAATTCAACCATAAGAGTGAATAATAAACGATTTTAAGTTATACAGAGCGATGCTGAATCTTCGGCTACTATTCAGCTCTTAGCAGTGTTATTTGCTTTAATTTGAATATGGTTTATGGTTTATTTAACAGTACTACTTACGGTCAGTATTCAGCTTGGATATGAATCGCATAAGTCTTTCCTAACTACAACTCGACCAAATTAAAACGGTGTCATGAACTTAGCTGTCATGCAGCTATCATGCGCCTAATTATCTTGCTTGAGAGACGGCCGTTAGTCCCTCGAACTAAATTCCCTTTTTATTCACTTGTTGTATAATCTACTATTTCGACATTTATTTCGCGATATCTGTCGCGCTCACATCAGTGCAGCGCAAATCATGCAAAAATCTCGCAAATGAATTTGGCGCAGAATCAGGGCCAGATCGACCAACACTTTATCGACAAACATTATTTAACGGTAACATCACTAAGTTGCCCATCGGCGAGAACTCGGATTTATCTAGCGACAGATCTGAAATTTGTACGGACGAGCCATGGACTAGCAGACCCATAAAGTTAATATACCTACGGAATAGAGGAACAAACATGAGCTGTCAATCGAAACCCAAATTGATTTACATTTGTGTGTGTATTTTTTATGTATAAGTCTCAGTGATGTAATCTTGTCACTATTGATATAAATATCGATATCGATGGTATTAATTAACAGCCATAGATTCAAAATAAATGGGATAGAATTTTGCACGAGTGTACTAAAATTACGATTTTGAAATGAACTATGACTAAGTATTAGAAAAAGATCAGAAGATATTTAAAATCATTTATTTAACATAAAAAAGATAAGAAGATATTTAGAATCATTTATATTAACACATGTTGAAATGAAACTTTGTAGGAATACTTCTAAAAACAAATAAACACGTATTTCATGTAACGTAAATAAACAAACAAATAAACTCAACCCCTTAGGGGATAAATTAACTGAAAAAATCATCAATCAATCAATCATGTATGTCATTATTGAGGTTTTATAGAATGTTGATTGCGAAAATGGCATTTATTTTTGGGCTTCTTTTTCCTTGGCGTCAATTCTGGTCGGAAAGAAGGCGATGGTGGTGACTGTTGCAATAGCGGAGGTGTAGATCTAGAATTCGATGAGGTTGGTACATATGTGAATGCCTCTGGTACAATATCTCTATAAACGTAGGACGACACTGTGCGTATAGGCACAGATAATATAATACTATACTAGTACAGATGTCGCAGGCATAGTTATTGTATATTTAGCTGTATTACATAGCAACTAGCTGTTTTATAAAACGGTGCCTCATTGTAATGCGGCGGATTAAAGATACGGCGTATTCAAAACGGCTGATCAAAAGTACGCCGCATTGAATAGAGCGCTTTGCGATTTTCAATACGGCTAGCCGTAATGTAATTGGGCGGTTCATAAGCCGCTTTTCCGTCAGTTTTTAGTTCTAATTATCAACACTCGCGGCGCTGCCTATCATAACAATAAAAATGGCGTCAAGTGCGGATTTTGCATCAAAAATAAGTAAGAATATAGTTGAATAAAATCAAGAAAACGGGCCGTGTGTGTACAGATAATTGTTTTAAGGACATTTTTTTAATGTGCAGTTAAATAATTTCTACGCAGCTTAATGCGGAAGTGTGAAAGCCGTGGATCAAAGAACGAGATTAAAACTGCTAAGGCGGCAATGGTTTCTGGTGTTGTGCGGAATCCTACGCAATAGTATTGGTGTAAAAATACAGAGAAAACCAATGAGTGTAGCTAGTGAAGATTAAAGAAACATATTTCGGAAGACCCTCCTTTTTGGGCAGTGCCCAAAGAACAATATGTTGATACATTACATATAGAAAAAGTTAACTTTTAAAAAGATTTAAAATTATTTGTCCATCAGCCATTTTTGATGTCCCCACTGCTGGGGCACAGGCCTTCCTTATGGGAGGTAAGGAGGATGGGCCATAACCCACCACGCGGGCCCAATGCGGATTGGTGGGTGTTAACGACTGCAAATGCAGCCGGGACCAACGGCTTAACGTGCCTTCCGAAGCACGGAGGAGCTCGAGATAATAAACTTTTGGTCACCCATCCCATGACCGACCCTTGCGAACGTTGCTTAACTTCCGCAATCGCTGGGCCAGGCGCTAAACCACTGCGCCACCGAGCTCCTCCTTAAAATTATTTAAACCAAAAAAATAGCTAATATTACAATTTTTCAAACAAGAACCAAACCGTTTTTGTACCGTACCTACTTATTTTATAGAAATAGTACTTATACATTCATTAAAACTTATAAAAATAACACGTTTCGTACTACTTACTAAGTGCTTAAGAAGTTAACTTAAACCTATTTTTTTTTCATAATGATTAAAATTGAATTATTTTCAATTAAGCACTGTTTCGTTTTGTTAGTGTGGTCACTCTACAATAGAACTTTGATACAAAACGGCTAAACGTGATCCGCCGTATTGAACAACGTATCACATTGTCAATATGGCGTATCGTTGACTCCCCGTATTACAATACGGCGCCGTTTTCTAAAACAGCTAGTTGCTATGTAATACGGCTAAATATACAATACGCCTGCGAGGTATAGGCTTTATATTGACCTGTAACAAAGACAGGAATGAGTGGCTATTGAGTGAGTTAGTGAAGTTGCTACTATTAAAAGTGAAGCTAAAATTGCAGTTGTAATACTTACTAAACAAAATAGTATTATTATTTTATAGTATCATTTTATTAATGCTTACCGGAACAAACTTAGATGGAACTGCAATTTTTTTCAAAATCCGCTTAACCCCTCGCATCTGGAATTTTTTTTCCTCAAAATGCTTACTGCATAGATGAATAATATGTATCTAAGTTGGTAGGAAATCTGACTGAAATATAGTTAAATTACTTATGATGGTATTCTAATAGTCAGAAACTGATACCTATGGATCGGCTTAAGTAAAAAAGTCTGGAACGGGTGGTAGGAAAATATAGACGATTCAAAAGTACTTAATAATTAAGTTTATTTGAATAAAGCTTATTTGACTTTGACTATCTTAAATGGGATTACATTCCAAGATGAATAATAACTAAACATCATATAAGTACTTTTACAACAGTGAAACATATTCGTTTACCGTGTGATGCGGCCACAGAATACATAATAGTACAAGTACAGAAGATCCACTCCGCAAAGTCATTTAAATAAATAACGATTCTATTCCATACCCAATAAAGTGCAATTCAGGTTGCACGCCTCTCTCTTGCCTACAGTTATATTCACCTAGAAGTTGCCTCTCTTTCTATCGCGTAGCTCTTATCTCTTCTAACGACTTCAGGGTTTCTACTTTTAAATAATAATTAAATAACTGGTAGTTAATTTATTACAAGTTATGTGTTTGTGAAATAATGTGTAGTTAAATACGTTTAAAAAAAACATAGGATAGGTACAGTCAACGCCACATCAGACTATACATGCTGGCTTAAAAGCAATTGGCTTTATTACGAAATGAAATTGTAATTATAATTATTTTATTTCGAAAGTAAGTAGGTAAGTAAGTACCTACCTAATCGATAAATTATTATTTCAATAAATAGTTGGGCGAAGATTGTTTAGCAATAAGAATAAACGGATACTAGTTACTAACTAGGTACCTAGTAGACAAGCACTTCTTACGTTTTTTATGTCGTTTGGAACTTTTGGAAGAGTGAAAAACGTGAGGTTCGGATCCTTTTTATTCGTATTAAGGCATATTATCGAAATCGAACTGCTAATGTGCGACCCAGCCGGCACGCGGTAGCCCTCTGAAATTAGTCCGTCCGGACGGACCCGCTACCTACTTGTAGCTTTGTACCTAAAGCGCGGAGTGCGCCTAGCGGGGCCTATTCTCGCGCACTGCGACATTTCTCGAATTCGAGATAATCTCTAATCACAAATCTCTATTGAAAATGTCACTAAAATCTCTATTGCAGCCAAAAAACTTATTCTCAGCAATTTTCGACATTACAAGTCGAAAGTCTTTGGAATCTCTACAATTTATTGACTTTTTCGAGATATTTCGAATTTGACACTGTGGCACGCGCCCGATGTCTGCCTGCAAGAAACGCAACGCTGTTTAACCATTCTATGTGTTTAACATTGATTACTGTTGGCTTAGTCGGTCACCCATCCCGAAACCGACCTTTTTACAAAGTTGTTTAACATATGTTATCGAAGTCTCAAACGGTCACCCATCTCATAGGTACCCAGTCTTTGAAATTGTTGTTTAAATTGATTACTTCTGGCATCGTCGGTCACCCATTCCAAACCCAGCCTTATTTTTTTTTTACTTTCGTCGCATCGCAGTCACAAACGGTCACCCATCCGGCATCCCACACCCGGCCAATTCCTAAAATTGCTTAACATTCATCATCACAGTCCCAAATGGTCACCCATCTAGTAATTGGCAACCGCCCTCTCCAAAAGTAGCTTAACATTCGTTATTGCTGTTCCAAACGGTCACCCATCTGAGACAGGTGACCATTTTCAAAGTGGTTACCAGATGGTCACCCATCCCAAACCCAGCCTTATTTAACTTTTTTTTCGTCGCATTGCAGTCACAAACGGTCACCCATCCCACACCCAGCCATTTCCTAAAATTGCTTAAAATTTGTCATCGCAGTCCTAAATGGTCACCTATCTAGTAACCGGCCTCTTCAAAAGTAGCTTAATATTCGTTATTGCTGTTCCAAACGGTCACCCATCTCGTACTCGGCCTTTTCAAAAGTAGCTTAACATTCGTTATTGTAGTCCCAAATGGTCACCCACCTCATAAGAAAGAGGCAATAGGGAATGTCCGAAAAAAATCAAATTGGCGGAATATTTTTCTATAGGTAGGAATAAGGTCCCTTAGTAATAGAAAAAAGTTTCAGAAATTTCGGTTGCGTAAAAAAATTTTATAAATCAAAGTCTCTTCAACATCACAAATGTATGAAAGTAACAGCAGAATGGAGATTATACCTTTGCCGCTAACTGCCACAACCACTACACGTATTTAAAAAAAAAGTTTTGACATTTTGTCTTGAATCTTTTTTTTTAATACCATGTTGTGGTTGTGGCAGGTGGTGGCAAAGGTATGATCTCCATTCTGCTGTTACTTTCATACATTTGTGAAGTTGAAGAGACTTTGATTTTTAAAAATTGTTTCATGCATCCGAAAATTATGAAACTTTATTCTATTACTAAGGGACCTTATTCCTACCTATAGAAAAATATTCAGCCAATTTGATTTTTTTCGGACATTCCCCATTCGACACTTCGACTAACGTAATGTTCGAGATATTCAATCTCTACTGCTATCGACCACACGTTGCATGTCGAGGGCTAGCCATCGACATATCTCTATGGTGACATTTCGAGAATACCAAAAACAGTTTTGAATAGACAAAATGGCGGATCCGCCATTTTATTTCGACATATCTCTATTTCGACATTTTGTCTATCGCGTGAGAATTGGCCCCGATGCGGCGTGATAGACAATCGAAAAAAAAATCGATAACTTTATGCAGCCCTACTGTAAAATGAAAATTATTTCTTTACACAAAATATTCGTTAATTTTGCATTTTGTCTAGCCGATCTTTGCTTCTTACAAAAATGAGTGTTTACAGAAGAGAATTATCACGCTCAGTGTTAAAATTTCGAAACGTATTGGCAAAAATAAACACAAAGTTAGGCGGGGTCGATTTGGAGTAATTTACCTGTGAAATGAACATTTGTCTGGGTTATTTCGATGTGTTGTACAACAATCAATCACCACCAACAGGACACCATGTTTCCGAAGCATTATTTCGCAAAAATGTCCACGATTTCAAGAAATATCGGAAATATTTTCAGAACTCAAATTCTCAGCGGGCTGATAAGTGCTGACAAACTGTCAATCAGTTGCGAAAAAGAGTTCTGCACGTCATAATCACGCATCTCTTTTTATCACACATTGTTGCTGTTTAGTGACATCTCGCTTGCTCAGCCCTTTGTTACTCTATTCCGCTAGGTAATATTAACTTTATGAGCAGACCCGATGTCACTGAACAAATTTGACAACTAATCAAGAATAAAATATACGAATTTAATGTTTAAATGTAAACAAATAGCAATAATACGATAAAAAATTACTTTTATGTGAAATGTAAAACCGTCTTTTTGTATACTTGATGTTCAAGATCTCTTTTAACAGCAAAAAACTCATCAATTCGACATTTTAAACAGAGCAGCGTTCACATGCGCGACTGGACTCGGTCTAGAAAGAAATCCGGGTGCAACTGGTTTTACTAACGCGTATGCCCATTTGGGCTTGTACTTCGGCAGAGGGGAAACGCTTCGTATGGCTTCTCTTTCTGTAGAAGCCCGTCTTACTCTAAGGAGGTGTGCAAACTATCAGTAGGTCGCGGACGTAACCATAGACTAATATGACGTCATCGGACGTCCGACAGCTATCTGGCACGTAGGATGTTATTTTATTAGAGTGTGCACACTTATCAGCCGCGGCAGTAAGCCGCGTCCGATAATTTGTTTCGACCTTGACGGAGGTAGTCACGTGGTCGTCACATGGTCTATAGAAATAAGATTCTTGGTCTTTTGTTTTTGTGTTCTGTCCAACTCCTATCATAGTACAGTAGCCCATAGTACATTTAAATTACGAAAAAGATTACCGTTTGCCGTTGTGATATAGTTATTTACTAGCGGCCGCCCGCGACTTCGTCCGCGTGGATAGTTTTTTTCTCTATCCCTCGGGAACAGTTCCTTTTTTCGGGATGAAAGGTACCCTATGTCCTTCTCTGCATCCCTGACAACGTGTATGCAAAATTTCATGATGATCGGTTGAGTAGTTAAGACGTGAAGGGGTAACAAACAAACAAACAAATGAACTTTCGCATTTATAATATTAAGTTATAAGTAAGGATTACGAATTCATAGATACTTAAACCCAAGTTTTACAGATCGCAACCCGCCGTAACGTAGGTATCCCAAGTAACATTTCATTGGGGCCTAGGTTGTAAAAAATGCCTTTAGGTTCTATTAAGGACTTAAAAAGGTTAATGCTGTGCCATCTGGTCATATTAAGTACTTGAAAATGATTTTTAAGTCCTAAAACTAATTGTTTATAATTACAACCTTGGAGCCGCTCACAGGAGTTTATATTTACGTTATTTTTACCTGTGTTTCAAGAGGATATAGTCCTAGGATCTTGTAGTTCTCGTAGACTCCTGATTAAGTTCTGGAAAGGCTAGCATTATGCTAAAGTGGGAGCTAAAGGTAAATTTTTTAACTTTGATACAACCATAAAGTTATGGAATGTAGAAATCACTTTTAAGTTAATTCTATAACCTACATAAAACCTTTAGACTGTTTTAAAGTTGTCTAGGCAAACAAATTAGGACGGAGTGGTTAAAACCCAAACCAGTAAGCTATTTTTATGAGCTGATGGCATGATTCAAGTCCTACAAGAATATTTTAAAGCTTTAGAGGCATCCTCAAAAACATCAGTTGTCTTGCATAGAGATGGGTAGTGGGAAAAAAATCGAATAAGTACCGGATATGTTCATATTTTATCATTTAAATAATAAGGATAGACTGGTGGACAGATTAGGTAGAATTATTAAATGAGTTGTCCGTTTTTAAACGATCCTATTCAGTTTCACTGCTTGCTATGTAATGTACGATTGACTATCAATACTTGTAGTAAGAAAAAAACAAATTCTCCGTATATCCGTACCGTACGTATTTAATTTAATCACAATTCATAAAGCACTCAGAATTCTACACAAGAAAATCCATGGTTGTCGATAATATAGAATATAAAGTAACACAAGTGCGCATGGTACGGAAACGAAACACGAAGCTACGTAGGTATCATCCTCATCAAATTTGCAAAAGAATGCGGAAATATTGATAAAAATCTATGGCTGCATGACTGGTCGTTTCACATGACCACACTAGCCAAATTTTTTCATAATAATTTATTCTATCGCATTTCTTGAGAAAAATAGGTACCTACTCACAATCAAAAGCCATGCCAAATGACTAAAGTCAAGCGCCAATCAAATTAAAATATGGTCTCATTTTTAAAGTAACCTCTTTCAAACCAAAAAAGAAATCATCTAAATCGGTTAATTAATCGATCATCCGTATAAAATATGACGGAGTCAGGATAAGGTTATTCACCGCCGAGCACGAAATAATAGTTTCTTTACAATACACAACCTCTATTCTTACAATCAACATCGAGTTACCTCAAAATAACGGATGATCGAACAGATTCACACGGATTCAAGTCGGTAAACGTGGCAAGTTCGACACAGCGAGGTGAACTCAAATGAACGACCGTTCACTACGGCTGCCGGTAACAGAATGTACCCCGACTACCCCCCGATTGCGCTCTCCACATTTTCCCGCCTCCGGAAACGTCAAGACTGTCAACTGTCAAACTGACAAACATCAAACCTGTCAACTGTCACACGTCCTGCACAGACCACACACTCGCTGTATCGACCTTACCCAAGTGAGCCACTTGACGTTTCCGACTTGATAGTTACGACTAAACTCAATAGATGGCGCTAGAGGTGCCAACAATCTTGAGCAGCACAGTGCTCACTCTCCGACACGGCCATCTTGACATTTCACACGTCCTCGTGTGAGGTTGCTGGTGAAGATCCTGCAAAAGGAGATAATACCTGAACAGTAAAATGTTCAAACGCTCGGCCTTCCTGACCAAAAGGGTCAGGTCTTGTAATACCACAACTTTATTCAAAATCATAACATTGCTTACTCAAAATCCATAGGTACCTCATGAAATAACAGTGATGAAAGTAAACGTATCAAAATAACTATTCACCAAAAATTCAACAAAAATCATCAGACCAATCTTTCCAAATCAAACTAAAGAGATTATGTAATCAGTGTAGTATGCAATACTCTACAATTCAGATGCTTCCATCCAGCACCCAATGACAACCTCTATCCGGTCATCACCCAAAACAAGGGCTACCTCCATCCGGTACCCTTACACAACACAGCGCCTCTATCCGGCGACTCAACAGCGATCGCTTACATCTTTGAGCTAAACGCATGCCACTCACAAGCGTGGCCGCACTGCGACGGGAAATCAGGCCCGATTTACGCCTACGACTACGAATGCACGAAAGATGTAACCAATCTGAGCAACTTGCATACTATTGAATAAACAATCACAAAAAATGAGTATTGTTTGAACTAATTAAAACTAGTTGAAGGTCCAGCCCCTTCGTTTACTATCATCACTATCATCATCATCACCACCATCATCACCATAATAACTAATGATAACTTTTTACAGCCAAATATGCTGGAGGGCCAAGTACCCAATTGTTTTTTTTTTTTCAAACAATTGAATTATCAATTTACTGTGTACCACTTTAGTCCGGCTATCCCTGTAGCTCATAAATTAAGTCATCCCTGTGACTCCTCAGAACCATCCCTGTGGCTCTTACACATTTGATCATCCCTGTGATCTCACACATAAGATCATCCCTGTGATCTTACTCAACAAGATGACTTAAGAGGACACAATAAAATAATCAGTTAAGACTCAAAATTTTCAGAACACTCCGAATCGCTGATGTCATTAGGTACTTGTCCCTCAGGCATCTTTTTTTTTTAACCTATCATGTGCGTACTTGTAAGTACGCTTTGAGTTTAGGGCTTTTAAAACATAACGATCGTTATCAAGTATTTCTATGACTTTAACCGGCCCCTTGAACTTCGGGTCTAACTTTGTTAAATCAGGAAGTAAATTAATTTCATGATTATGAACAGTAGTGACTAAACTGAATTTATATTCCTACATAGCAACAGCTGCTTACTCAAATT
Source organism: Agriphila tristella (assembly GCA_928269145.1). Lineage (NCBI taxonomy): Eukaryota > Metazoa > Arthropoda > Insecta > Lepidoptera > Crambidae > Agriphila > Agriphila tristella. The sequence continues at coordinate 59,382,243 of OV743430.1, read as the reverse complement.
CACCACACTATGACTAACAGTGTACTAACAGTGTACTAACAGTGTACTAACAGTGTACTAACAGTGTACTAACAGTGTACTAACAGTGTACTAACAGTGTACTAACAGTGTACTAACAGTGTACTAACAGTGTACTAACAGTGTACTAACAGTGTACTAACAGTGTACTAACAGTGTACTAACAGTGTACTAACAGTGTACTAACAGTGTACTAACAGTGTACTAACAGTGTACTAACAGTGTACTAACAGTGTACTAACAGTGTACTAACAGTGTACTAACAGTGTACTAACAGTGTACTAACAGTGTACTAACAGTGTACTAACAGTGTACTAACAGTGTACTAACAGTGTACTAACAGTGTACTAACAGTGTACTAACAGTGTACTAACAGTGTACTAACAGTGTACTAACAGTGTACTAACAGTGTACTAACAGTGTACTAACAGTGTACTAACAGTGTACTAACAGTGTACTAACAGTGTACTAACAGTGTACTAACAGTGTACTAACAGTGTACTAACAGTGTACTAACAGTGTACTAACAGTGTACTAACAGTGTACTAACAGTGTACTAACAGTGTACTAACAGTGTACTAACAGTGTACTAACAGTGTACTAACAGTGTACTAACAGTGTACTAACAGTGTACTAACAGTGTACTAACAGTGTACTAACAGTGTACTAACAGTGTACTAACAGTGTACTAACAGTGTACTAACAGTGTACTAACAGTGTACTAACAGTGTACTAACAGTGTACTAACAGTGTACTAACAGTGTACTAACAGTGTACTAACAGTGTACTAACAGTGTACTAACAGTGTACTAACAGTGTACTAACAGTGTACTAACAGTGTACTAACAGTGTACTAACAGTGTACTAACAGTGTACTAACAGTGTACTAACAGTGTACTAACAGTGTACTAACAGTGTACTAACAGTGTACTAACAGTGTACTAACAGTGTACTAACAGTGTACTAACAGTGTACTAACAGTGTACTAACAGTGTACTAACAGTGTACTAACAGTGTACTAACAGTGTACTAACAGTGTACTAACAGTGTACTAACAGTGTACTAACAGTGTACTAACAGTGTACTAACAGTGTACTAACAGTGTACTAACAGTGTACTAACAGTGTACTAACAGTGTACTAACAGTGTACTAACAGTGTACTAACAGTGTACTAACAGTGTACTAACAGTGTACTAACAGTGTACTAACAGTGTACTAACAGTGTACTAACAGTGTACTAACAGTGTACTAACAGTGTACTAACAGTGTACTAACAGTGTACTAACAGTGTACTAACAGTGTACTAACAGTGTACTAACAGTGTACTAACAGTGTACTAACAGTGTACTAACAGTGTACTAACAGTGTACTAACAGTGTACTAACAGTGTACCAACAGTGTACCAACAGTGTACCAACAGTGTACCAACAGTGTACCAACAGTGTACCAACAGTGTACCAACAGTGTACCAACAGTGTACCAACAGTGTACCAACAGTGTACCAACAGTGTACCAACAGTGTACCAACAGTGTACCAACAGTGTACCAACAGTGTACCAACAGTGTACCAACAGTGTACCAACAGTGTACCAACAGTGTACCAACAGTGTACCAACAGTGTACCAACAGTGTACCAACAGTGTACCAACACTGTACCAACACTGTACCAACACTGTACCAACACTGTACCAACACTGTACCAACACTGTACCAACACTGTACCAACACTGTACCAACACTGTACCAACACTGTACCAACACTGTACCAACACTGCCGTAACACTGCACCAACAGTAAACATGTTCAGAAACATTGATGCATCTACCAACTGTTAGCAGTGAATTCGAACAGAAAAGTGGTTACATTACAACAGAAAAGTACTAACATTACATTACCACAGAATAAGACATTACTAAGAAAGATTTTATTCTATTTCCTTATTTTTGCATTAAATTTCAACTACAATTTCTAATGAATGAAGTCACCAACAACAAATCACCTAGCCCTTTTACTCTTTAGTTTAACTCCTTTCCCTTGAAAACCTACTTTTGAAACAAATAAAGACTTCAATCTGGATCGTTTTCTTTGTCATAATCATAACCAACAGAAATACTTAGTGACTTTTCAGTTGTAAAATAAAATCAAAATAAAATTGTAACGACTGACCTCTATAAAGTGACCTTGTAGATTCGCTATGCTGGCTGCGCCGAGTAACAGGATGCTCTCAGCTTGTAATGCTGCACTAGCACCCGCCACAGAGCATCGCCATTGCCATTGCATCGCTGTCGCCACTGCATCACCGCTTGCGCTGCTAGTTGCTTTGCTCAGCTCCACAACTGTTGCCGCTGCCTGTTGCACCGCTGTTGTCTTGTGTTGTGAAGCACCTGAAGCAGATAATCATAGGCGCATTTGGTTGTTGTTTGACATGAGAACAAGCACTAGAAAAAGTGGAACGATCACATGACCTGTTATCCTTGGAATCAGTCGGTACTGTGCGATGTACTGGAATGCTACACCTTAGCATGAACAGCTGCTTGAAATCACACCATGTCATCCATCACCATAGCTTCATTACGTCGTTATGATCCAGGCATGCACGTCAACATTTTTTTTCTCTCGGGGTCAAAGTCAGGAACGAACATTGGCACTCAAAGTAGGCACACGCATCGCTTGTATTGTAACAAAGCAATAATATTGCGATTTGGTCAATAGACGCCACTTTTCGTCGATCACATTGATTTTCCGTTGCACGTGTCTCGTTATCACACTTCATATCGTTTGATTCACTTTTCTAACCACGTGGGACGTTTGGATTGCATCCCGCTTCTGATGACGGAGTCAGGATAAGGTTATTCACCGCCGAGCACGAAATAATAGTTTCTTTACAATACACAACCTCTATTCTTACAATCAACATCGAGTTACCTCAAAATAACGGATGATCGAACAGATTCACACGGATTCAAGTCGGTAAACGTGGCAAGTTCGACACAGCGAGGTGAACTCAAATGAACGACCGTTCACTACGGCTGCCGGTAACAGAATGTACCCCGACTACCCCCCGATTGCGCTCTCCACATTTTCCCGCCTCCGGAAACGTCAAGACTGTCAACTGTCAAACTGACAAACATCAAACCTGTCAACTGTCACACGTCCTGCACAGACCACACACTCGCTGTATCGACCTTACCCAAGTGAGCCACTTGACGTTTCCGACTTGATAGTTACGACTAAACTCAATAGATGGCGCTAGAGGTGCCAACAATCTTGAGCAGCACAGTGCTCACTCTCCGACAAATATATATTCATTATTATAGTAACCTAGATTAAAACCATGAAATCAAATGTGATCAACTTGGGAACAAACCTGATGTAATAATGTTCTAATCATTTCAATCAGTTTAGCCGTCTTCGAGTAATCAATGTGTACATTCTTTAAAAAAAATATACCTACCCGACGAATTAGATAACCTCCTCCTTTTTTTAAGTCGGTTAAAAAGTCTATTTACTTATAGTTTCATTACTACCGGGTCTCAAAAATTCAAAGTTTTGTTAAATTAAATCATTTTCTATTTACAATTTAACCAGAAAATAATCGGGTTTAGGTACATCTTATACCGAAAGTGGCGACCCGTAACTTTCTCGTAATTATTCCGGGATTTTTCCAACATTTAGTTTTTTCCGGATAAAATCCCATCCCTATGCAAGATCAACCGTCACAGGGTCAAACGCAAGTCCTACAGCCAAAACTCAAAAGCTACTAATTATGCTCAACGGTTGTTTTCGCGACTTGCAAGTCTTGAACTACTCCTAGCGATAACCCTAAAGCTGCGAAAACAACCTTGTAGTTCTAAATAGCTCCGCGAGATTACCTTTAGCTCTTATTTTGGCAAACATTAAGAGCTTTAAGCTGTTACAGTTCTGAAAAGGTTAATTTTAATGCTTTCTAGTAATTTCCTAACGTCAGCCATGTTTTTTCACTGACATAAAAAAATCGGAACAAAAAAGCAATGTATTTTCATTCAATAGGCAAAATTAAATAACGTGTGCTGTACTATTTGAAAAAAATGGTTTTTATATGAATAGACGTTTTATTTTTAATGCAATTTTCCACAAATGATCTTATTTTATAATTTTTATTTATTAAAATATCTTTGAAAATTTCATCTTACGAAACGAAAGGCCCTTCTCGTATATAGCACTATTATCCTAAAGTGTCACAATAAAGTGCCAGTCGCATTATTTTTATCATTTTTCTGGACTTTAGCAAGCTACTTATTATTTTTTATAAATACAACACTTACTTATCCTGCCATTTTGAAATTTGGTATAATATCAGCGAATGTCGCCATTATATGGCCATTATAAACAGTTTCTGTGTAGACAAATCTTATACAGAAACATTTTAAAACTTGAGAGTCCTGGAATGGCATTTATTCAAGTCCATCAAAAAGGTTTTAAGTTGTCATAGAGTTACATACAAGACTTATTTAGAACCTTAAAGCTGCCCTGCAAGGTTATATTAACGTTAAATTAAGGTTGTGAAGGTTATATTTAGGTTCTGTGTAAACACTTAGAATGGTTCTGGATTTGAGCCATAAGTTCTGCTGCAACTCTCAAAAAGGTTCTGAAACTGGGGCCCTTTTTGCACACAGGAGGTTAATACAAGGTTATTATAACGTTATTGCGCCTTTTAGGACTTACGAACAGATTTTCATACAAAGGTTCTAGAACCTTTTCAAAACCTTTCTAGAACCTAAAATGTTACTTGGGATATTTGTATATCTGAAAAAATGATATTTTTTTTTTCTAGGTTTACCATAATATGGTTTAGCTATTGTCGTGTTCTACAGCTTTCTTTGATTGCCACTGATAATAGTAAGATTATGAAAAGTAGCCATACACTGATTTAATACCAGATGAAAATGGATGGACTTTTTCTGGTCTTAAATATGTGTATGGTCACTTTCTATAGTCTTATTATTATCAGTGGCAATCAAACAAAGCTGTAGAACACGACAATAGCTAAACCATGTGGTAAACCTCAAAAAATAAAAAAATAACATTTTTGGAGATATTGGTTGCGATCTGTAAAACTTGGGTTAAAGTATCTATAATCCTTAGTAATATTATAAATGCGAAAGTCTATTTGTTTGTTTTCACTCCTCTTGCTCAAAAAGTCCGTCATTGTAAGGTACAAGAGTCAGGATAAAATAGCATAAATACCCCTAGGGGATAAAGTTTTTTCTTTTTTAATGTTTGTCTATTACCAATGAACCTACTAAAACGAAAAAGTCTTTATTCATAATTACGAATAAAAACTCGCTCGATTTTTGAAAATGGAACTAAAAGCAGCGATCTCTTCGGTGAAATCATAGACTTATTTATACTCTGTGACTTTTAGTTTAAAATGCGTGCATTGTGTTTCTTAGCTGCTACAGTAGAAATTAAAAAAGGAACTGGCGCGAAATCTTTAGAATTTTTCTCTAATTCCAAACTGATTGAATTGTGTGACTGTAAGTAAGTAATAGGATAGAAATAATTTTAATCTTTTGCCGTCAAGCACAAATCATTTATTTAAATACTGTATGAAAAGTTTATGAAGTGGAGGATAGAAAAACGAGTGGATTCGTTTACGGAAGTATAAACTATAGGTATTTAATATTGGATTTTATTTTTTCGCAATCGTAGTGAAAAGTAGAGTGTAACACACGACGCTAAAACCCATTGTAACTCGGTTTCTATTTATTCCCTCGCTAAAGCTCGGGAATAAAACTACCTCGTATGCAATGGGTCAGTTTAGCGTCTTGTATAACAATCTACTATTGTTTATTTGTTTGTTTGTTACGCCTTCACGTCTTAACTACTGAACCGATCATCGTGAAATTTTGCATACACATTGTCAGGAGTACAGAAAAGGACATAGGGTACCTTTCATCCCGAAAAAAGGGAACTGTTCCCGAGGGATAGACAAAATATTAAACACGCGGACGAAGTCGCGGGCGGTCGCTAGTTTCGTAATAAATAACTATATCACAACTGCAAACGGTAACCTTTTTCATAATTTAAAACTACGGGCTACTTTACTATCATAGGCCGTGTACAGAAAGAAAGTTGGCAGCCTACCGGCGCTTATTTCGCTATACTAAAATGTACCTTATCCCGGCGTATTATATTATATTATTATTACCAGTGCTTATCGGCACCGATATGCACCGGTTCATTTTAGTATAGCGAAAGAGCGAAATAAGCGCCGGTAGGGTGTCGGAGTGTCATGGTGAAAAATCTCATTAAAGTATAAATAAATCTATTCCTAATGTGTGTTACTGTCGATTAATCTTACACCACTGAGCTCTGCAGACTGCAACATCTACATATATCAACAGGTATGGTCAGCTCTCCGCAAAACTGTAAGGTTTTCGGATTGAGAAAGTTACAAACAGATAGAGAACAAAGATGGTCGGATAACACGACAACACCATGAGTGTTAAGGTGCGGGGCACATTTGTCTGACGCCACGTGTTAACACGCCGTATGAAATACTATGAATATATAATGTATGTAAAGAAAAATTTAGATAGCTTTGTAAAAAACAGTAATGTTCATAAACTCAGTACAAGAAACACGGACAAAATTGCTGTTCTAAGGCGCAGACTGCATAAAACCGGAAGCTCTTTTTTGTGTAGATGTTTGTGTATTACCCTTAATAATAAGATACCACAACAAGTCACAGCCATTGACCTGCATTATTAATGCAGGTCAATGGTCACAGCACAGAACAGGAACTGCCCTTGAAAAAAATTAAAAATACCGATAAATCCAATCTAATAAGGCTATTACACTGTTGACGATTATCTAAATGATAATAACGCATGGGCATAGCTTTTGTATTGTTAATTTATTACTACCTACTCTAATGCTTCAGTTCAGTATTGATTAGAAAAAGTCCGTGGTTCTTTCATAGGTCTAGATAAAAGACCTTTAATAAAACTCGCAAGTAACTCGAATCGTGATTTTTCTTTTCAAGTATCCTACCTACTTAAAAACGTAGGTACTACTGGCTTCTTGACTCGACGACTTAATATGGGTAGCCTTAGTATTAGCGATGGGCCGAGTCGTAATTTTTTCGACTCGGGTTACCCGAGTTGAAATTAATGCTGACCCGGGCTACAACTCGGGTCAACCCGGGTCAGCGATGGGCCGCCGAGTCGCTTTTTTTTCAACTTGAATCATCCGAGTTTAAATCAATGCTGACCCGGGCTTCCAACTCGGGTCAGCGATAGGCCGCCGAGCGCCGACGAGTCGCAATTTTTCCAACTAGAGTCATCCGAGTTGAAATCTATGCTGACCACGGCGGGCTTCAACTCGTTTTGTCTGTATTTGATGAACTATTGAACCGATCCAACTCGGTTGGAATGTCGCGTACGCGCCAAACGGGCGGGCGGCCCGTTTGGCGCGTCAACCGAGTCAAACGAGTCAACCCGGGCTAGGAAAATGTCAACCCGAGTTGACGGGCTGGAGAAGTAACCCGAGTTAACCGGGTAAATTGACCCGAGTCGCCCACCACTACTTAGTATGTCATGCTCTGTTTAATCATTTCTGCGGTGGTGTCGTGTGAGGCGGGTCGTTACGTTCCCTCAAATATGGTTAAGCGAAGCGATGGCTGGTTCATGCGTCATGCTCGTGAACGAGTGCTGCCAGTGGGTATGGGTCTGCTTCTGACTACCTATCTTAACGCATATTGAATTTTACAAATTGCGTATAATAGCAACTTTGAATTTTTCTTGAACATATTAATTTGAAATTCATTAAGAAAAATGAGTTAATGAAATAATGTTATTTATTTGTCAATCTTTGTTATTATTATAAAGTCTGGAAACAATATACATATTTGTAAATATCGTTCCATCTGATAACATTGACAAGTTTTTTGCACCCATGATTCTTGTCAGCTAAAAGACGTCATAACATAATGGGTGGTAGGGTAAAAAAAATATGACGATTTAAAAATCTTTTTCATCCATTCATTCATTCGTATTTATATGGACGTGTTATAAGATAAGTGTGATCCTAGTGCATACATTTACTATGATAAGTACTAGCAGTACAGACGCCGGTATATAACTTGGCAAGAGAAAGTTGAGACAGAAGATGCGCAGTAGCTACAGACGCTTAAACCACAAAATAGAGAGACTAAAGAGCTTATTAGATCATCCTGAATTAAGGATCCGGAATTCAGAGTCCGATTTAGGACGAGAAATTCAGTCGCCAATTAGACCGTCCTGAATAACGGATCCGATATCACAGCTTAACGGTCATACAGTCGTTACACGAATGTACTTGCGCAGAGCAACGGAGGGGAAAACACAGTGACCGTAAAAATACATGTAGGTAGGAGGTATAGGTATGTAGGTAGGAGGTATAGGTATGTAGCTAGGTAGGTAGTAGGTACGTGTCATTTTCAATGCTAATCTGAACTAGGTTTATTGATGTAGGTACTAATATTTGCATGAAAGTACGCGGTAGAAAGAGAGGCAACTTCTAGGTTGACTTCGCGACGCGCAACGCCCCGTTTAGAAAAAGGTTGAATTTTCAAGTACCCAGTTATTTATCTTTATTTTTTAGGGTTCCATAGCCTAATGGCAAAAAACGGAACCCTTATAGATTCGTCATGTCTGTCTGTTTGTCTGTCTGTCCGTCTGTCCGTCCGTATGTCACAGCCACTTTATTTCAAAACTATTAAAATTACACAGTTAAAACTAGGTAGGAGATGTATTCTGCGAACCGCTTTACGATTTTCACACAAAATACAAAAATATTTAAAAGATTAAGGGGGAAAAACGGAAAAAAATCATCAAACCTATACGTGTGGGGTGTCTATAGATAGGTCTTTAAAAATGACATTGAGGTTTCTAAAAGTATTTTTTCTCAAAATCAACCGTTTGGAAAATATACACTTCCAAAGTGGTAAAATGTGTGTCCCCCCCCCCCCCCCCTCTAAAAATCTGATAAAATATATGTTGTAGATCTTAATAAACACTATCAACGAAAATTGGTTTGAATGAGATATAATTAGTAGTTTTAGAGTACCTAGCACATTTTCCAAAACCGCAAAAATAACTTTGTCGTTTACAAACACTATGAAAACTAGACGAACGGCGACTTTTTTTCGCCAACATAAAAAGCGTTGACTGACTGTATACTCTTTAGGCTGTGATACTACTGTGTCGGAGCCGAGCGTCCTGAATGCGATTACACTGTCCTAACTGCGTCCGATTTAGCATCCTTTAACGCCGGAGACCATTTCCTATCCTAACTAGGATGCTAACTAGGATCCTAGCTTCCTGAATGCAATTACACTTCTCTGAATTAAGGAGCGACTTCATTCCGGATCCTTAATTCAGGATGATCTAATAAGCTCTTTACAGAAGTTAAGCTTAGTACTACGGGCGCTCGAGCATCGCACACACACAAAGACAGCTCACGCCGCTGCGTCACGAGGCACTCGCGCGTGAAGTGTTTTAAGCGTGGCAAAGATTCCGTGTCGGTGAGAGGTGTCTATGTGTGCGTTGTTCGAGCGCGCGCGGCTAAGCTAAACTACTGTACTATACGCGCCAAATAAGAATAGTACTGTCAAAGGCCATTTTCTACTTAGTTCCTTTTCTTGCACATTCCTACACCTTGAAGTGGAAGCGAAACGCAAACAAAAATGGCCGCTTTGACAGTACTATTCTTATTTGGCTCGCATAGTACTCTCTATATATTGTGCTTAAACTCCGCGCATCTTCTGTCTCATCTTTGTCTTGTCAAGTTACGTGCCGTATACGAGCACTAGTAACCTACCTAGATCTTCGAATTACTCGACATGGAAAATTTTAATGCAGATGTCACTAGTACACGACGATCTATGGAGCTATGTAACAACTACACCAGCTGCTATAGATGTAGAGGCAACGAAGAAAGATCAGAGAGCTCGCGCCAAGGTAGTATTTTGATTGACAAAGCCGACCCTCGCGCTAGTGTAAATAATATCAATTCGTTTTCGTTAATGTTGGAGCAAGTCTTGCAGCCAGTGAACAGGGTTCTACTGACAATCTAAATACTTGTTATGTGTCCCGTGATTCTATAGTTCTTATTCCTACAGATGAGGATGAGGTAAAAAACTTAATACTGGGACTCAAAACAAACGAAACAACAGGAGAAGACCAAATCAATCATCATCATGGGCAATAGACCCACTGATCTGGGGCCGTACCGGCTAACGAATCGATTTTCATAAAAGTCTGCTGGGTTTCAAATTAAAACAAATAAATCGAGCCCCAATTGGGCCAAAATGACGAACCCAAATTCATGATGTCACACGAACATCGATATCTTCCGAATCACGTCAACAAAAAGTACAAAACAAAATTGCTTACTTTGATTTCTCTGTTTTAAGTTGAAACCCAGCAGACTTTTATGAAAATCGATTCGTTAGCCGGTACGGCCCCTGATGATGGAACTGGAAGAAGTCCACAGAAACTTAATGATGAAACCATACAACCACATTGTGATTAGGCTTGTTAGAATCGTCTTGATGAGTACTCTGATGGGAGATAAGGTCCAGGGTCTGATGATGAAGCTGGAAGGCCATGCCAAAAGAACTCAATTTTGAAACCGTGCAATCCCATCGAATTTGGGCTCATTTGAATCGTCTTGACGAGTACTTTGTTGGGAAATAGTGTCCGAGGATCTGATGATGGAGCCGGAACAAGGCCATAGGAACTCTATAATAAAACCACGCTACCCTATCGAGTTTGGGCTCGTTTGAATCGTCTTGACGAGAACTTTGTTGGGAAATAGTGTTCGAGGATCTGATGATGGAGCCAGAAGAAGGCCATAGGAACTCTATAATAAAACCACGCTACCCCATCGAGTTTGGGCTCGTTTGAATCGTCTTGAGTACTTTGTTGGGAAATAGTGTCCGAGGATCTGATGATGGAGCCGGAAGAAGGCCAAAGGAACTCTTTAATAAAACCATGCAACCCCATCGAGTTTGGGCTCGTTTGAATCGTATTGACGAGTTCTTTGTTGGGAAATAGTTTCCAGGGTCTGAGGATGGAGCCGGAATAAGGGCACTCGGACTCTGTAATAAAACCAAACTAAAAAGAACAAGTACCAAACTAACAAGTAAAAACAAACTAAAAAGTAAAAAATAAATTCTTCTGTAAATATTTATAACCCTAATAACCTATACCTACAGAAAACGTGGGGCGCGTTTTGTAAAATTTATCATCCGTATTGTCTATAGCATGCGCCCCACGTTTTTTGGTTTAAAATTTTCGGTTATTACTATTTATTGTAATATGGTGGTGTTTAGGTGATAATTTACATTGTTATCTCAAACATTAACAACATTAGCAATAAAAAATAAAAATATATATAACTTGAACATATTAAAAAAACAAAAGTAAGTCACCAAGCGGGTTCAAACCCGTAACACTCGTTTCTTGCTGTCCGCGTCTTAACCTGCTGGACCAGACGGACAGTGGCCGGCAGGACGACCATATTTAAGGGGGACAGGCGCGCAGGTCAGGTCAATATAGATTGCTGTTTTTCTGACGGACAGAATACTTGCAGTGCATGAGTAAGCTCTAATCTATGTGTCCCGGTAGGCGGTTGTATGACCAAAAGTGGCGCCGCAATTTATTATTGTAATTCCAATAGATAATACAAGACTTGGTCCACAATGACTGCACTGATGGCCACGCTATGATGGCCTTCAAGCTTGGTCATCATTGCAGCCCTTGCTGTCCGCGCTATAAAGGCCTGGACCTGCGCTAAGCTACGCTATCGGCCATTATCATCGTGCTGCCAGCAATGCAGTCATTATTGACCGCGTCAGTAATGTACTATTACGTGGAATTTTTTTGGGCTCATAGTCTAGTATTTTTAAACGGTATCATTATATTCCCTCATAGTCACTGCTAGAAGTGGTTAGCATAACTGCTAAAATTTGCCGTTTTTGACACATTTGCTACCTACTTCTATGAATGACTACAAGGGAATATAGTAATACCTTCTAAAAATACTAGACCATGGGCCCTAAAAATTCCATTAAAAAGTTTTATTAAAATCATTTTCTATTAACAACTTATGAAATAAAAACCTCTGAGGGCGCCATTTTCGGTTGTATAACTACTATAAGGCAGCGGGCACTAGAGTAGAGTATTCTAACATAACACTCGTATTAAAGAATCAAACTCAAACTCAAATCTCTGCTTGAATACAGTTAGAAAAGTGGTGCTATTCATCGCATATAGCGCCAATGAGTGCCATCCCTTTCTAACTGTACTCAAGCAGAGATTTAAGTTTGTTTGAGTTTGATTCTATAATATGAGCTTAAATTATAATAAGTTCAACATAATTTTAAACGAGCAACTAAATAATGAGATTATTCTGTACACCTACCTACAGCATGTGGATACAAAATAAAATAAAACAACGAGTCAGTATTTCACCAGTTCTATTAGAGTCAAAATATACAGTCTTCAATAAGAATTATTTACCACAAAACAGTTAGAGATTTTCATTTTTTTCCGGAACATTTCCACCACGTCGACTGGTCGAACTCCTCGGGCACTTGAACTCAATGTCATCTTTAACACTCCCACGATCTGGGTGTGACAAATACAATCTTATAGCCGGTATACATTTTGATTAGTGTTTAGTGCGAGTGGCTCGTTTAGTGTTTAGCAAAAAACAATTACTTAACACTAAACAGAGACTGTCCGAACGTGTTTTTTGCTAAACACTAAACACTACGAGCCACTCGCACTAAACACTAATCAAAATGTATACCGGCCATTAGAAATAGAATATGCGCCAGTCTAAATACTTAAGGTGCGGGCAGATTCGTTTGATGTCACGCGTTAACATGTGTTAACACGCCCACAGAAGACATCGGTTTTCATAGTAAATGTATGTACTAGGATCACACTAAGGGTGAGGACAAATTTGTCTAACGTCACGCGTTAACACGTGTTAACACGCCGACAGATGACATCGGTTTTCATAGTAAATGTATGCACTAGGTTCACACTTATCTGATAACACGTCCATACAAATACGGCGTGTTAAGACGTGGCGTCAGACAAATGTGCCCGCACCCTAAGACTTATCTTATAACACGTCCATATAAATTAGGCGTGTCAACACGGGTCGTTAGACAAATGTGCTCACACCTTAATAATTATAATGTTGTGCTTCTGATAACTCGCCTATTCTTCTCGAGAATTCGCTCAGCCCAGTTTTGTTTGCTGTGATGAAATAGATTTCTTCGGTCATCCGATCAAGCCAGCAGTTTAATCGTGGATATCTAAAAAAAAAACGTTTATATCCAGTAGTTCCTTTTGGTAGTTCCTTCAAAAGAACTAATGGTACTTTCTCTTTCCACTAGTTCCTTTAATAATTTTTAGGAATTAGTGGAAAGAAAAAGTGTACTTATTCTTAATAGTCCCTTTTAACAGTACCTGAAAAGGAACTTTTTCTTCCCATTCCCCCAAGAAGCTTAAACCTACAATGGAGTTTGCACGCCTAGTATCCTACTGAAGATTGAAAAAGACTCTTTAGTGACGTCACGGCGTATTGCTATCTCTTTCTTTTCGTTTTACAATACGTTTTCATTTCTCACGAACGAACGAACGACGAACAACGAACACGTATTGTAACACTAAAGAAAGAGGTTGCAATAAACCGTCACGTCACTAAAGGAGCTTTTTTCAATCTTCACTATGACATATGGCCGTGCAATCTCCATTGGAGGGAGGTATAAGCTTCTTGCATTCCCCACAAGAAAAAGTACCATTAGTTCCTTTGAAGAACTGTCAAAAGGAACTACTGGGAATAAATGTTTTCTTTTCACAGTTCCTTCAAAGATACTAATGTACTTCTTCTTCCTATTAGTTCCTTTAAACATTTCCAAAGAACTAGTGGGAAGAAAAAGTACCGTTAGATCCTTTGGATTGAAGGAACTGTCAAAAGGAACTACTGGAAATAAATGAAAAAATAGTAAGTAGGTACTTAAAGCACAGAATAAATAACATTACTAACGTACAGAAGCCCATCGACGACGACATTAAGCGACTCTCGCTGTATGGCAATAAAGTGCAATTCAAATTGCACAGCACTGCGTGCCTAAAATAATAAGCACCTACGAAGTGCCTCTCTTTCTGTCGCGTAGCTCTGTCTCAACTGATACAACTCGTGAATTGGTCAGGTTGCTACTCGCTAAACCGATATCATTAGAAAACATCCATTATGCTGATAAAATATACAATGAAATTCCTAATACAAAATAAAATAAATCTAATCTTACCCTAACTGAAGTGAGCTGAGCATATTTCTCGTTTAGTTAAGTAAGTACTTAGTTACTTGTGTAAAAAGGATATTATTTGGGTGGGAGTAATGTTAGGTAATGTATAAAGTTCATGATGATTTACGTAAAAAGTAGAATAGAACTAAGAACTCACTCGTTCACGCGCATGTCACTAGCAGACAGCGCGCGCGTCGGCGCGTTGATATCCCTTGACCATGGCTCGATTGATTGAGCCGCGAGCAGTAGACTAATATAAAAGTTTAAGCGTGGAGTGAGCCCCCTGCTTTTACTATAATTTGACGAGATGAGAAGGCAGGAATCTTGAAAGTTGTCAAAGTGTGAATAGACTAGGTAAATACCTACCTAACCTACGTACCTACGTCAAATTATTTATATTGGCAGCAGTGGCGAGGGGTGAAATTATGGCAAAGGTAAGCCGCTCTACAAAAATCATGGAAAATGTTATGATCTGTATAGTGGATCATTGGGGTGAGATTTCCAAAGGTAAGCCGATGGGAATCGGTTTGTATGGACCCTGCGCCACTGATTGGCAGGTACCTAATCTGAAATAATTCTGCTTCCAAGGTGGCGCTGACCATACTTAAAGTACCTGCTATTAAGTACCTATGTATTCTGTGGCCTTACTTAAAAAGAAGATTAAACATAAGGTCTGGTTTACAGTTTACATAATCTTATCTCAGCTGTTAGTAGAGAGTAGACGTAAATTGCCTGCTGTGTTTGACGTTCTTTTAAAATCAACGAACATGTTAGGGAATGTATTAACCTCTTAACTTTACTTACAGCTATGATAATGCTAACCAGCCATTAGCCAGCCATCGAAGATGAAATTACCTTGTCATTACTAAATAGGTAATACAAGTAATAAAAAAAGCATTGTGAAAGCTAAAATCTCATTACCTTGTCTTGTCAATGGGTACGAGTAAATTGAGCGTGCTAACAGTGGCGGCTATGCTTATGTCAGCGAGAGTGGGCCAGCTGCCCCCGACCCAGGTCTTGCCCACGAGCATGTTCTCCAAGTCACGATAGGCGCATTCAATTTCGCACACTTGCTGTGGCATCACGAAATCGCAGTTCTCATACAGTATTGGATTCTGGACGAAATTGAAAAAACGTGTTAAAATAGGTAGGTACATACGATTCCGGCAAACATCTTGACACTCTTTCGACGGAGTAGGGAAAAAGCAAGGTTTACACGAGGCCATCGCTGGCTGCCAGTCACAGCGATGGTTTGGTATTGACCTTGTCTAAGCAGTTTTTCAAGCCAAACCAGCAACGCTGGCGAGACTAGAGCGCTCGTTTTTCAAGCCAGTGAGACTGGCAGCTAGCGATGGCCTCATGTAAACAATGCTCAAGTTCGTGCATATGCATTTGCTAGCAACCAATAGCACGCGCCCCTCTGCCACCACCTCACCGTTACTCAAACCCCACCCTATTTCAAGATGTTTGCCGGCTACTATACCTACTTAAATAAAAAATTAAAACGATTGTTTTTTATTTTAAATCATTTTCGTCATAAATGACGTACCTAAGTATTGTAATTTAAAAACTTATCTGCCTAAGTTAATAAAAAGTCACTAACTGCAGCTGCTCGGTACCGAGGATACAGCACTCCGCTGTCGAAGTGCATCAGCTGATCTATGAGACTCCTTCCTCCAGGATCTTTAGGCAGTAATCTGCCATTATTGCAGTATCGGTTCGCCAGGTATATCGCAATTGCATGGCTGCAATAATAATTAAATTCACAATTAAAAAGAGAAATATTTTTCTCTCTTTTTAATAATAATATTCGCTGTACCTACTAACCTACCTGTCGTATAATATTAATTCTCGGTCCTTGAAAATAGGCAAAGTCTGAAGTGGATTCAGCTGGAAAAAAAATATTGTAAATAATGTATAATAATACAGTTTAACAATTGATGAATAAAGAGTGAAAAAGAAAAAAGGTGTAAAATGAAAAAAATACATTTTACTATCCAATTTTTAACATCATGTACCTATAAGTTTGTTATTAGGTACTTCTAAGGGCGCGGGCACATATTTTAGCACCTTGGTCCTAACGCCCCAAAAGGATCTGTCTGATGCCACGTGCTAACACGCCGTGTTTATATGGACGTGCTTTAAGTGTGCTCCTAGTCACTAGTGCATTCATTTAATACTATGAAAACCGATGTCATCTGACGGCGTGTTAGCACGTGGCGTCAGACAAATGTGCCCACACCTTTAATATCGTTGACTTACGGTAGTCAACTCGGGGGACTTGTGTTCCCCCTTGTCCAAGTTTACATCGACTTCAGTGATGCTCAGGTTCATGGCGTCGAGCGCCATCATGACGGCACGGCATGGAGGGCTGCGGTCCGCCTTCCATAACGTACAATGTCTGAGGACAGTTAATTTTCAATTCCTTATGCCTGGTTTATACGGGGTCAGTACCTA
This sequence comes from Agriphila tristella, assembly GCA_928269145.1. NCBI lineage: Eukaryota > Metazoa > Arthropoda > Insecta > Lepidoptera > Crambidae > Agriphila > Agriphila tristella. The sequence goes on along the minus strand of OV743430.1, from coordinate 59,365,414 downwards.
ACATGGCATTATCAACACAACAGTAATCCAGTCCAGCACTGACTTGCTTCTGGACTCGTGTAGACACTAGTTTCCCAGTCCAGGGGCCCTATTTTTGAATCGCTCGGCTGGCATCGAGCGCTCGTTTCTACTGATTTTCGTTCGAAGGCTCATAATTTGAGTTGATTTGTCGAACGAAAATCAGTAGAAACGAGCGGTCCTGTCTACATGTACCAAGTTACTGGGTCCGAAATTCCGAGTCACTGGGTCTAGTGAATGCAAATCCGTATATATTTCGAAATCCGGATTTTAAGAACGGATATTTCGTCAAATCCGGATTATCCGGATATTACGGATTTTTTATAAAAATATTTTCTTTTTTATAAATTTAAGTCATTTCTGTACATATAAGTTCAGTAATGTGATGTCTCTTATATTTATGTAAATGGATTCAATAAAAAGGACAATATGAATCAAATACAATATTTTTTTGTCATAAAATACTACAATATTATTATGTTACCTATTATTGTTCAAATGTAATTAAAATAGTGTATGATTCGCGTGCGATTTGCGAGTAGGTGACGTAAGCGATCGTTTGCATGAGCGCTTTTGCGACGTTTTATCGCGCGATATTTCTGAAGCTTCGAATAGAACACAATGTGACTGACTGTGGAACGGGACAAAAATATCGCACGGTAAAAAAAATCACTCGTGCAAACATACAGTTGTTCTATTCCGAAGCGTTAGAGCCACAACACATTGGGACGCCATGGCGACGCCGCTGGCTACGTATCCAAACAATTCGTATTGAAATGTATGGCAGATAACACACTTGGCTGGCGTCTGGCAACGTCGCCAATTTGGAAGCGTAGCCACTATCGACCGGCCCCTACGCGGAAATTGGATACTCTGGCTACATGCGACGCATAGCTAAGTCGCCAGTATTTTGTATACAAGTAAGTTATGCCTCCCTCACTCAGTGGCCAACTATTCGCCGCCAAAACGGACGCCCGCTGTGAATTATGCGATAACAATGAGTTTCGATACAGAACGATTTATTGCAGAGATTCAAAACCATCCATGTTTTTGGGATAAGTACTACATCTAAAGAATATTCTGATCGATCAATTTATTTCTACATAAGTGTAATAATTCATCAAAAGATGTTATTGATATTCTCACATAGTTGAACAATTTTTATTAAGGATATTTTCATAATCTGCATATAGTAAAAAAAACACTTTGACTTCGATCTGATATAAAAGGATGGACCCATAACTTTTTAGGTTTCTTCTTTTTCATTTTATGACGCAGATAACAATAATATAGCGATCTCTTCTATGCACGTAGGACAGTGGCTACTTATTTGGAAACTTCATTTGGCTACGCTAGGTTGCCAGAGGTAGCCATGGCCACGTCACCGGCGATGTCGCCATGGCATCCCAGTATGTTATGGCTCTTAGAATAATCTCGCGATAAGACGTCGAAAAAGCACTAATAAAAATAAAAATCATACTCTTTATAAAATTATACAAATGAAGAATAATATATTAATATGATTAAACTAGATAACATAATAATAATCTGTTGTTTAGTTTATGTGAATTTGAAAAATACAAATTATTTTTTGGGACTTAATGTGATAAAGCCCTGAGAGATTGAGAAGCGCGCCGTATTAGCCACTCGTTCCTTAGGATGTTAGGAGGAGTGTCACCCGCGCACCATCCGGAAGACTATACGCCACCACGCCAACGGGAAGAAGAGACCCTAGGCGCGCCAGTGAAAACAACCAAGAAGTTCTCATAGAAGATGATGGTCATTTTACATTTTCCAGTCGACAAGAAGCACACGCACTAATGAAAGTGAAACAAAGTATAAAAGTAGCAATGTGTCATACTTATCTGTCAAATGAAGCAGATAGCGATGCCAATGACACTTGCGCGGTAGACCCACTGGTCGAGCTAGAGACGCTGCAAGTACACTCAGAAATTGACGATGAAGAAGGAGAGTTGTATCGGCAGGAACACCAGGAGAGCTGGTTCAACCAAACGAACTTTTTGGGACTTAATGTGACAGACCTGAGACACGGCACTAGCAAGACGCGTGAATGGCGTCGTCTAGAAAAAACTCACATACCCTCAAACATACATGAACCCTAAACACATATACACTCCTTTTGGGCAGTCGTGTAAATAGCATCTACCGTCTAGCTAGTGCGAGAAACGAAGTGTTCCACAGCAACTGAGTGAATAGCAATTGGGCGAATAACAACTAAAGTGTTCCACTTAAAGCACAGCTATCAATATTTACTTGCTATTCGCTCGATTGCTCTACTCGTAAGTGGAATACTTCCGAGAAACTTGCTTGTTTAATTTTATTTGTAACAATTTCTTATTATTCGAAAAATCCGAATTTGATTTTCAAATCCGGATTTGCAAGTCTAGTAAAAATGTGCGGATATCCGGATTTTTCGGATTACGGATTATCCGGATTGCATTCCCTAACTGGGTCCAGTCACTGACCCCGTATAAACTAGCCCTTAGGTACCTACCTATTTCAACATTGACACACGATGCAGAAAAAAATACAAATTGAAATGTGTGTGAAATAGGTAGTTACCTGGAACATGGAATACAAAAGTCCTTTCTAATACATTAAATACAGTCAGTGGCACGAATCATGAAATCGGGTGGGGATTGCGCGGAACGCGTATTTTGGGTATGCGTTGCGGTGAGGGGCGCGGGCGGCGGGAAAGGGGCGCGCGCTATTGGTCGCTCACAAGAGCACATGCGCGAACTTATCCCTACTCCGTCGAAACATTTTCATGATTCGTGCCACTGACTGTACGTTGGCAAAACAACGTAGAAACAACAAAATAATTACTTTAGACCACTTGTTATTATTTCTTTGCTGCCAGTAGCTCCCATTTTAAGTCCTTTTTCCAGGGATATGGTTCATAATGGAACCAATTATGGATACAAGTAAAAAGTACCTTTTCAGTAGATAAGTGCTGAAAATATTATAAAAAAGTAAATAACAATAAAAAATATGTTAGTAGGTAGATACTATCAAAATTAATAACTTAAGTTGACTTGAGATTTATTTATTTTACATATTTTTATATTTTGTTAAAGTCAAGGCCATCTTATCAAAAAAGTCAAAGTCAGCCAGAATGAAGTAAAAAAGAGTAAAGAATATTTAGGTACTGGCATGTTATCTAGCACAAACAGAACAAAAATCAGATGGTAGGTAGGTAGGTACCTACTTACAATAAGTACATAGAATAAAATTTATCATTTCATAAACACTAAACTTGATCCAAGTCGAGTGGGATTTGAAAGGACAACATTTCATTTTGAGATAGTACTAAAATTTACATATAAACATTAAAAATTACATATTACATTCTTGAAAGGTCGTCCATTTACGATATAATAACCATAAAGTTAAAAGTATATTAACTTTATGATAATTACTTAGAAAAGTTGTAGGTACCTACTTACCTACTTACTTATTAGTACTTGTACCTACTTAAATAGTTGTATAATACTTAGCACGTAATCTAATACCTAGTTGATTTGCGATGATGGTCTTGATTCCATAAAAAAATATTTAGTAGGTAATATTTTAATCGGATTCATAAACCAAAGTTGTCTCGAGAAGGAAAACAATGTAGGTATTTTATCTTCGAAAACAAGTAAAAAAACAGCCTGCTTGACCGTCGGCCGTCGCTTCATAAATAAGCAGGTAGGTTAGGTACAAATTGAATGCATAATGTTGATCAATAAACGTAATATGAATCCTCAGACTCTATATCACACGGAGTCGTCCACACAACGGTGTTTTATTTCTTTACGAGGAGCTGTCTTTCAGTTCCTATCACCGGATAGTTACTTGTTAGGAGACAATTTTAAGAGTCTTACGAGCTAAGATTACCTACTCTTACCTTGCTCTTACCTTATATTTATTATATTTAGCTTTCTCTCATCAATTTGGAGAAAAAGTTCACAGCACAGATACCTATCACGTAGGTTTTACTTAGTATTGTGTTAATGCAGTGCATTTTAAAGAAATCACAACGATTAAACTGGTTGCGGTGGCCGGTGAGTGAAATTAGGTTTCTATGGATATTTTATGACTGTACCTATACATTGTGTTTCTTATGGATGTATTTTTCTCTTAGGTCGATGTACATAACATGTCCACAATTCTGTATGGAGATGAAGCCTCTCCACCCGTAAGGTTTGTCATGATGACTGCATCTCTCCTAGGAGTTGAGCTCAAGTTTCATAAGATAGATCTGTTTGCCGGCGAAAATAAAACTGAGTTTTTTACAAAGGTAAGTTTTAGAAGTTTCCATTGAAACATTAAACCCGATTCATTGAACGTTGTTTCATTAGCATATTCAACATCACTCAAATTGATATTGCCGTTTATATTTGGCCCATTTCAAAGCATTATTTAAGACCAAAATATTTAGAACTTATTCTCAGTCTTAGAATAATTACAACTAGAACGATACCTAATTCCCTACAAAGCGCGCTGTCAAAAGTGAGGCAACAAAAACAGCCAAAATGGCGCCGTTTTCAGATTTTTATTGTCCATTATTAAATAATCATGCCTAATAAGTACAAAACAGTTTCAATGTCCCTACCTTAAATAGATTAATTATTATATTATTGGATTTTAGTAACGATTAGGTAACGTATGAAGGATATAAATCTGAGAACTGAGCCATTTTGGCTCAGTATAAGTTGCCTCACTTTGCATACAAGGACACGGGCTTCTAGGTGTAATTATTCTAAGTTCTCAGTGTACATATTACAGTGTTTTGTTTTATTATCTTTTTAATATCAATGCTACCTATGGAGTTACCGGTTTTTTAGCTATAACATACCTACAATTTAAATTTTAATGACTACCTACACGTCTGTTAAAATTATTTTTCAGTTAAACCCACTGCAGAAGGTTCCTATCCTTGCAGTTGGCCCTGAAGTCATTACCGACAGCCATGCCATCGCTCTATACCTATGCCGCCAAAAGGGAACTCAGGATTTGTATCCCGAAGACTCTATGACACGAGCAAGAATCGATCAGATGATGTTCTTTAACTCTGGATCATTGTTTCCAGTAGACAGTTCTATTTTCGTAAGTATACCTATACTATTTTAAAGTAAAAATAGGTAATACCTACCTACAATTTTATTACCGTAACATATTTAATTATACATTGTCTTTACAAGTATAACTTTTCGTTCCTTATTGATAATGCTTTTTAAAGTTCTGAAACCCGTTTTTTTTATTTACAGACCGATTATTTTGCCGGTAAATGGCCAGTGGACAAGAGTAGAATAGACCATTGGCATTATTTACTGGATCATTTAGATTATCAACTCAGTAAACACGCATGGCTTGCTGGTGACAAGGTAATTAAAAATATTTTAAAACATTCGTAAATACTAACCTACTCATGAAATAATTTGTTTTTTACTTATTTTCAGTTATCACTATGTGATCTTTGTTGCGCGACCACTGTTAGCTCCTTACAGTTGCTAATTCCGACGGTGAAAAATGCTCGAGTAAGCGATTGGCTGATGAAATTGCAGCAACTACCTTGCTTCCAAATAAATAGTCGTGGTATTCAACGCTTGAGCAGTTTTGTTGGTAAAATGGTGTAACTCATTCGTCAAAAGTATTGAGTTTATTATGTTACGTACATACCTAATTATTTTGTAGGTAATAAAATAACTGCTTAAACATGTGACTTTCCTTTTTTTACCTAAAACATTTGATGATTTCCGTGGATAAATATTTTTAGCGACCTTACAGGATAGAAACTGATCTGTAAATCCATGTAGGTATTACTTAATATTATTATTGGGCTTCAAGTACAATAAAAAAACTTAAAAATCTTTTTTTTTTTTAGACCATTTGTGTCAATTTTTTTGTGAGTAACAATACTTACATTTACTTTACTAATAGACTTTACTTTACTATAAACTATTTGCAAATAAAACTATTTGATTTGATTTGATTTACTTAGCGCTATCGCACACAGGCAACTTAGTCGCCCAGCAACTGTTTTGTCGTTGCGACGCAGTCGTCGGCAACTTTTCATACAAACCATGTGAGAGACAAAATAGTTGCAGAGACAAAAGTTGCCTGTGTGCGGTAGCGCTGATTAACTTAATGTTAAGGTAGTGTTACATTTTACTTAAGTACAATGGAATGGGGAAAAACTAGTACACTTCACTGTAGTACAGTAGCCCGTAGTACATTTAAATTACCAAAAAGGTTACCGTTCGCCGCCGTTTTGTGATCAATATCACAACGGCGAACGGTAACCTTTTTGGTAATAATTAACTATTATTTATTACAAAATTATAGATATTTTAACCCAAGTTTTACAGATCGCAACCCGCCGTAACCTATATTTGTATATCTCCAAAAACTATATTTTTTATTTTTCCAGCTTTACCTATTGCCGTTTAGCTATTGCCGTATTCTACAGCTTTGTTTGATTGCCACTGATAATAGTAAGACTATGAAAAGTAGCCATAAACAGATTTAAGACCAGATGAAAATGGATGGCCTTTATCTGGTCTTAAATCTGTGTATGGCTACTTTTTATAGTCTTACTATTATTTGTGGAAATCAAACAAAGCTGTAGAACATGACAATAGCTAAACCATTTGGTAAACCTCGAAAAATAAAAAAAAACATTATTTTGGAGATATACAAATACCTATAGGTTACGGCGGGTTGCGATCTGTAAAACTTGGGTTTAAGTATCTATAATTTCGTAATAAATAACTACATATATCACAACGGCGAACGGTAACCTTTTTGGTAATTTAAATGTACTACGGGCTACTGTGCTACTACTATTAATAGTAATCGATTTTAAACCACTTGAATCGAGAAATATAGACAAGGCTGTCTTTGTATTTTTGATCAGTGTAACATCACTGTTTTGTAATAACTAACTGTCAAGACTCCTTAGTCTATGCTAGCTATTGATTGGTCGACGAGGAGATGTAAAAAATGGCTGCCTTGCCTTCTCCTACTCAGGTAGAATTAAATCGGATTTAAATGGAAATTATAGTGATAATTGAATGACACAGTATCTGAGCTTGTAAACTAATTACTGGTCTATCGTTTCGTGTCTTTTGAATAGATTCCTAGCGGTATTTCTACTGAAATACACGTTCGAAAAGTGTCGTTCAGTCGCTGGGATAAGCTGTTTAGAAAATATTAAAATTTGTGAATTTTATGTTAAATTTGCTTGAAGGAATAATTTATATAGAAGTGCAGTGTTTGTCAGTGTCCGTGTTTTTATTATTTAGTTAATAACTGTTTATACCATTGAATGTCAGGAGCAGTGTTAAAATGTCACACCCATAGCGATTCAAAATAAGTTTTCTCCATCTGATTGTGGTGAGATTTTAGTGACCAATATGTGGATTGAACCGTTGCAGGTGGCAGGAACCCACAGTGCAATATATGAGGCTTATTATCATCAAGTAAGTAGTGCACGTTATGGTGAATTTATTTTCTATTGCAATGCAAGGTGTTTTCTGTTTTATATTCTTGGTGCTATATTACTCAAGCTTGTAACTTTGATGAATTAGTCGTTTATCGAACCTGTGACTAGTTAAATACAGATAAACGGCTGTTAAAGTAAATGAGAAGAAAGTATTAAACTCAATATCATACTACCTATAGGTGTACCTGAATTAAAACGTTTTAATGGATACTAGTGTGGTTTTATTAAAAGTACTTTGGTAATTAGTTGGTATATGGCTTGATTGTGACCACACCAGCTGCAAAGATGGGGAAAATAAAAAATCGAACTATAAAATAGGTACCAACTAATTACCAAAGTACTTTCAATAAAACTGCACTAGTATCAGTTAAAAAAAGTTTTATTTTACACTGTAGGTAGTTTTATGTTACAAGTATTGACTTGTATTGAAAACTTGACTTAACTTTGATGTGACAGAGCTGTGTGAATAATCCATTAAAATGCTTCATTTGCTCCATTGTTTTTATAAAAACATATCTTTGAAACGGTGTCTGAACTAAATGTTAAGAACCTGTATCACAGGTCACTAGCTCTTCATTACCTGATTATAATATCATGGTAGACATACAAAAAATAACTTACATGAATAAATAAAAAGTATAAAAACAATCATTTATTTTTAAAATTATTGTGTTTCTAGGTGGATCCCCAAGGCACAGGGGCGATTCAAGCACTTGATGCCGCTCGATTCCTCAAGAAGTCATATCTCAGCGATGTGGTCCTCAGCAAGATCTGGGACCTCTCGGATCCCACTGGAAAGGGATATCTTGATAAGGTAACATAACTTCTACTACTTTATCTTAAAAATTAAGCGGCCGCATTTTGCCACTCTTTTGCTCCTACATTTCATTCTTTCTCAAATTTTCCTAAGTCTGAGTGTGTAACTAAAATAATATGTTCTGGCCACTTTCATTCATCAATACATATAATATTATGGACATTTTAAAATTTGAGTTTTGTGTTGCTGAAATACAAAAAGTTGTTGATTCTAACAGTTATTTGAACTGTCAGGAACGACAACTTATTGTGGAGAGAGTGGCATAACGTGGGAAAAATTATGATTTTATCACTCACAAAATTTCCATGCTGTAAACTTCCTTTCCTCTGTGTTTGTCACTTTATCTATGTTTTCTTTATTACTGGTCATCAATTTAAATTCATAAAGTTAATATTATGTATATTAACTTAATGTTTAAATCTGAATGATAAATCAACCTTACTAGATTTTTTATAAATTGATATTGAGGTTGAAAGTATTTTTTTAGACAACTATAATATCCCAATACATACTTTGGAAGGCAAACCAAGTAGGCTTTTGGTGATATAGTAACTGATGAATCACAGTCTCACTCAATTCATAAGTAATAGGTATTACGATTATATAGAACATAGATAACTTGTCTATTTAATTAAATAATTATATTGTAATATTATCTCTTTTCTAAACATAAATAGTTTTTAAGTAATGTTTTGTTCCTATATATATTATATACATATTTCAGTATGTAAAAGTAATTTTGTTCAGAGTAAAATACACTTTAAAACTATGTACTTCAAAATAACACTTTTAATAAATAAGAGGAAAAGTTTGTCAGGTAATATAGTTATCAATAACTCTGCATGATAATATTAGAGTGATAAAGAACTGCCCACTTTATTCTAAAAACAGCCCTATTTAGTACTGTAACATAAAAAGTTTGAAAACACATTCTAAAAGCCTCAATATGCCTCAATCACGTCATCTATGCTAATCATAGACTTCCATTCAGTTTTTCTAGTTATTTCGACTTTGTCATGACTCTTCAGCTAGGTAAAAATAAATAAAATATAAGCAATGAATTTCAAGTCGTCTTTTAAGACTATTTAGCACTAGCGGCCGCCCGTGGTTTCACCCGCGTGGTTCCCGTTCCCGTGGGAATATCGGGATAAAAAGTATTCTATGTTTTAATCTAGGCTATCTTCTATCTGTGTGCCAAATTTCAACCAAATCCGTTTAGTAGTTTTTGCGTGATTGAGGAACAAACATCTAAACATCCAAACCCACAAACTCACATTTATAATATTATTAGTAGGATTACTGCAAGTGCTTAAGGCTCCGTACAACGCTGGAAGCAATTTTCATAGTTAAAATTATCGAAGTTATTGTCAATTTTATCGAATTTTTAATTAATTACTACTAAACTATTTCTTATTTTGGAAAACTGTCAATCACAAGCCTAGAGAGCTAGTTAAGGTTTCTTTTTATTATAGTTTCAAGATTATAAGTTTAATATTTGGTTGGCACTGAAACAAAACACACACAATGAAAAACTACAAAATTGGCGGTCACTTACGATTTTTTTCTATCGAGAAAAGTATAAGCTATCATGTATTTATCAATCACAAAACTGAGTACTATAATCTACTTTCTACATAATTTTTTTGGGACCGATAAATCAAGTAAGTAATACTGTGTGGAATCTTTGTTCAAAAATGAGTATTTGGCGTTGTACGGCCCCTTAAATAATTTCAAATTATGGCTCTCCGCCAAACATGGCTTGCTTTGTATTTTCTACGGCGTGTCATTTCGAAGGATGGCGGGGTTATGTCGACCCTGATATTAGGTATCGCTTTTCATAGCACAGCTATTGGGAATTCACGAGTTGCCGGCGCGCCGCCCGTGACGTCACTGTCGTTATGAATGAACCACAGTTTTTGGCATTACACTTTATTGATCTTATCGCTGGACAAGCAATGGAATTGCGATTTCGCCTGGTCCGATGTTGGCAAACTGATGACCTTATTTATCGAAATATTGTCTGCTATACTACATTTGTTTTGTAAAAGTACGTAAATGTGAGAAACATTGTGATAACAAGTCTTCTTATCAAAACAAAGAATAAAATCATCTTGTGTAGGTAATAATAATAATTTCAATTCATAAATTTTGATGAAAATTCAGTTGAAATAATATAACATCAAATCGCAAAGCGTTTTCACTCATTCTGTAGTGTTTTTATTAGAGATAAGATAGTGCAAGGTCTTATGTAGATATTTGATCAGTGATCTCTTTTACATCTGATATGTACAATTTCGACTTTTAATGCTTCTTCATATTTAGTTTTCATATTGCATCTTCATCTCATACCATTTATACCTGCGTACCTACCAGTTTAAATTATTTATATTATTTCAAAAGTATGAGACAAAATTATCATTAATATTTAATGGAATTTAACTATTCTTAGTTGTATTTTATTCCATTATTTGTTTACTTTTATGAATTGAAGTTGAATGTGTGCAAAAATGTTTCACGTTATCAAAACAATAACGTAAAAAACAAAACCTCCTCCAAAAACTTTAAAAATAACATTACAAAAAACAGTTTCAAAAAGAAATGGCTCTAAAAAGCAAAAAATTAACTTTGTGGTCGGTATATTTAGTAACGATATTATCTAAGTTTCAATAGCCTTATGTCAACAGCTCATCACCTGTTACAAAATACTGCTTTTCCCGACGCAGCCGCAGGGGCGTTAATTGTTGAGGAGTTCTGTTGGTACTTCACTATCAGCTCCACTTCACCATAATGATGTATTATGATGAGCATAAATAGCCTAGCAACCATATTAAAGTAATTGTATCGTACCAGTGAAACAGTATTGAATAGTTCCGAATTTCCGATGATCATCTATGCTGGTCTTCATCATCAGTTCCACTTCATAAAAATGATACTTTTCGAATGCAAATGCACAAGTTACTTAAGAAAATACCAAAATCGCTTTAGGTGTGCCTATAATATTTGAAGAGTTCCCTTGATTTCTCTAGGATCCCATCATCAGATCCTGACCTCATGACAATGGGACCAACTTTTTTTTTTCTGATCTTTTACTGTTTGCGATCGGTCGCCAGACCATAAGCGAATTTGTTGAATGGAAGAAGGACGCGTGTAGTGAAGCGGCCATCACCGTTCCTTCTAATTAATTACGTGGTCTCTTTTTAGCCTTTTCACCACCATTGTCGGGTCTATCAGCTCTGTGATGAGAGGGTTTGGGTGATTGTGGAGGCGGTCTTTGTGTCGTTTCTGATTTAGCTGGATCTCCGTGGCTACAGTTGGCATTTTACTCGTGGATATCGTCATTCCTCGTGAACCAAGGAGCATTTACCTCAGTATGCTATTCTGTACTCGCTGAAGGCAGAGAGCATTTGACTTGCTGGCCACGCCCCATAATTGGATGCCGTACGTCCAAATCGGTTTCAATACTGAGTTGTATATCAGTAGTTTATTGTCTACCGACAGCATCGAGTTTCTTCCCATCAGCCAGTATAAGTTACGAAATTTTATGTTGATTTCATCTCTTTTTGCTTTGATATGATTCTTCCATGTGAGGCGTCGGTCAAGGTGGAATCCGAGGTATTTGACATTGTCAGTGTGTGGTAAGGTGTCGCTACCAAGTCTGACCGGGGTGCAATTTCCTTTCCTCAAAGCGAAAGTGACATGGTGTGATTTAGTAGCACTTGCACGAATACGCCATTTACAGAGCCACTTGTGAGTTTCGTCAAGCTGTTTCTGTAGGTTATGACTGGCCATTTCAGGAACCGCGTCGGTTGATAGGAAAGCAGTATCGTCGGCGTAAGTTGCAACAGTGATGTTATCCATTACAGGAAGGTCGTGCGTAAAAATGGTGTACAGCACCGGTCCAAGAACTGAACCTTGTGGGACTCCGGCCTCTATGTTATAAAGGTTCGATCTAGCTTCACCTTGCTTAACTTGAAAATACCGATTCGTCAGATACGACTTGATGAGCAGGAACATTGAGTGTGGTAGATTAACTTTTACTTTGGCCAGTAATCCTTTGTGCCAAACTCGATCGAAGGCTTGCTGTACATCAATTAAAGCTGCTGAGCAATATTGCTTTCTTTCCAAGCTCTGACGTATCGTGTGATATACTCGGTGAACTTGTTCAATCGTCGAGTGCGCCTTTCGAAAACCAAATTGATGGGCCGGCGTAAGACAACATTCATTCATGGCGGGTAGAAGCCTGGTGAGGAATATTCTTTCCCATAGTTTTGAGAGTATGGGAGTCAAGCTTATAGGTCGGTATGACGAGGTTTCGTGTTCGGTTTTTCCTGGTTTGTGAATCATTACCACCTGAGATACTTTCCAGAGGGTTGGAAAATGAGATGTCCTGAGGACGGCATTAAACAGACATGCTAAAAACGTAATAACCTTCTTGGGTAGATGTTTGAGTACCGAAGGAGTGATTAGATCAAATCCAGGAGCTTTATTAGGGTCAAGTTTTTTTATTTCCCTTACAATTTCCTTTGGCGAGACTGGTTTGATCGGCAGACACATCTGAAGGTCCCTATTGAGGATTTCATCTAGATCTGACTCATCAGATATTTGATCGTTCGGTTTGAATACTCTAGATAAGTGCTCAGCAAACACTTCGGATTTTTCCAAGTCTGTTCTAGCCCACATCGCAGTTGGAGATCTTATAGGTGGATATGGTTGTTGAGGCCTCTCTAACATTTTTGTGGCTTTCCAGAGAGAATACTCGCCACATCCTGTAGGTGACAGCCTGCGGATGTTTTCCGTAACGGAATCATTCATAGAGCTCCTTAAGGTCTCTTTTAATATCTTTGCAGCCTTGTTGTATGTGGATTTATCTGAAGGCAAGCGGGATAAATGCCAATTTCTTCTTAGGCGTCGTTTCTCCAGGATCATTTGCTTTATGTCTGATGGATATGCTGGAAATTTGGCATTTTCAGTTTGCTGTGGGGTATTGATCCAGGCTGCTACTTGGATTAGATTGGTTACATATTTACATGCCTCGTCCACCTCATCAGTGTTCTTCAGAGACATTTTAAGATTAATTTTTTCATCGAGGTAGTTCTTAAAACCTTCCCAATCTGTTTTAAAGTTAGTCAATGACTCTGTTTTTTCTCGAGTGATTACACTGGTGCTTACTGATAGAATCGCCGGAGTGTGATCTGATGATCCATCTAGGCAGGATTCTGCAATTGTATAGAGATTGGATATGCCTTGGGTCACAAAAAAGTCCAAAAGATCAGGCAATTTATTCGGATCACTCGGCCAATAGGTTGGTTCGCCTGTCGATTACGTCTTTAAGTGAGTGTTATCGGCACAACGGTTTTAGTTCGCGCCCTCTGGTCGTCACTAGACGGGAGCCCCAGAAGTGATGCTTTGCATTCCAGTCGCCACCGGCTATGAATCTGGGACCTAAGGTTTGGAAGTATGCCGCAAACATATCTGCAGTTATTTTGTGCTTGGGAGGGCAGTAAACGGAGGAAAGCGTGATGGTGCCGCGACGTGTTTCAAGTTGGACTGATGTTGCCTGCAGGTGCATCAAAGAGAAGGGCTCCAAAGGCGTGTGTTTGAGGTTCTCCTTAATAACTAATGCTGTCCCAGCATGAGCTCCACCATCAGGATGAGGAGTGAAATAAGTGTTAAAGCCCTTGACCCGAAAAGAGCTTCTTATTGTGGCATGTGCCTCAGATATTAAGACTATGTCAAGTCTATTGGTGGTAATAAGTATCTCTAGTTCGTGAATATTAGGAGACAAACCATTTATGTTCCACGTTGCAATTGGTAGTAGGAGCTCTTTTATGAGGAGAGCTTGCTAATTATTGTTGAGAGTAAACCCATCAGGGTGCTGATTTGTTGAAGGAGTAGGTCAATTTTCTCAGTCTGTGATTTTAAGAGTTGCTCGAAGGACTTGCATTGACCATTGCTAAGGCTGTCTTGTTGTGCTTGGTTGTCAGGTAACGGCTTTACAACTCTGCCTGCTGTTACGTCAGAGTACGGGTATTCACTTTTTTTTTGCGTGGAAGACCAAGGCAATGAAGAATGGTGGGTATCGGGGTTCTTTTTTGTGAGATCTATGACGGGTACGTTCCTGTTGGCTTTAAGCGAATTTCTTGTAGGTTTCGTCTTTCGTGATATAATCTCTTTGTACACCTGGCAGCCTTTGTAGTTTGCAGGATGATCACTAGAGCAGAGAGCACATTTGGCAGGCAAATTTCTGTCCTTTTTGGTACAATCGGATGTTTTATGGCCCTCTCCGCACTTAACACACCTGTAAGGTCTCATACAATTGTTTTTGCTGTGACCGTATTGCTGGCAACGTTGGCACTGGACAATTGTTTTTGATTTGTGTGGACTTTCTATTTTCACTCGTTGGTGGTATATGTATTTGATTTCTTAGACCAATTTGTTGTTAACTCTGGGTTCCAAGTTAACAAAGAATGTTGATGTTGGTTTCTTATCCGGTCCATACCGACAGTTAATAATTTCGCCTCGAACTTTGTTGTCGCACTTCTCGATTTCTTGAATGATAGCATCATGAGGAGTTGTGAGGTGGAGGTTCTTTATAACTATTCGGTAACTTTTTGTATCCTTCTGTGTGAAGGTATGCCCGATCAAACCTTTCTGTCGTATCAAATCAATCATCATCATCATATCAGCCACACGACACCCACTGCTGGGTATAGGCCTCCCCTAAGGATCTCCACAACGATCGGTCCTGCGCTGCCTGCATCCACTGGCTTTCCGCGACCTCCACCAGATCGTCGGTCCACCTTGTCGGGGGCCTACCCACGGAGCGTCGTCCAGTGCGCGGTCGCCATTCCAGAACCTTTCTGCCCCAACGGCCATCGGTTCTTCTCGCTATGTGTCCCGCCCATTGCCACTTCAGCTGAGCAATCCTTCGAGCGATTTCGGTTACTTTAGTTCTCCTGCGGATCTCCTCATTTCTGATTTGATCACGTAGGGAAACGCCGAGCATGGCTCTCTCCATTGCACGCTGAGTGACCTTGAGCCTCCTTATGAGACCCATAGTTAGCGGCCACGTTTCACTGCCGTAGGTCATCACTGGCAACACACACTGTTCATAGACTTTCGTCTTGAGACACTGAGGTAAGTCGGACGCGAAGATTTTTCGAAGCTTCCCGAATGCTGCCCACCCAAGTTGGATTCGACGAGAGATCTCTTTCTCGAAGTTGGACCTACCTAACTGGACTGCCTGTCCTAGGTATACGTAATGGTCAACAACTTCAAGTGTAGTGTTCCCAACATGAACTGGAGAGGGTACAATATGGGCATTTGACATAATTTTCGTCTTATCCATGTTCATCCTAAGACCCACTCTTTGGGAAGCACTACGGAGATCTTCGAGCATTGTGTTCAGGTCTTCCATGGTCTCAGCCATAAGGACTATATCATCGGCAAAACGAAGGTGTGTTAGGTACTGGCCATTAATGTTGATGCCGAGTCCTTTCCAGTCCAAGAGCTTAAAGATGTCCTCCAACGCAGCTGTGAACAGTTTCGGAGAAATAACGTCTCCCTGTCTCACACCACGCTGCAGTTGGATAGGATTTGTGTTCTGGTTCTGTACTCGGATCGTCATGGTGGCATTTTGGTATAAGTACCTCAACACCTCGATATACCTATAGTCCACTTGGCACCTTTGAAGAGACTGCAGCACCGCCCAGGTTTCAATCGAATCAAAGGCTTTCTCATAGTCCACGAACGCCAAGCAAAGTGGCTCATTATACTCCTCAGTCTTCTGTATAACCTGCCGCAGCGTATGGATGTGGTCTATGGTGCTAAAGCCTTTTCGGAACCCGGCTTGTTCGGGAGGTTGGAAGTCGTCGAACTTGCGAGCGAGACGATTCGTAAGGACTCTCGAAAACAACTTATAGACATGACTCAGAAGCGAGATGGGTCTATAGTTCTTTAAGAGGGACTTGTCACCCTTTTTAAAGAACAAGATCACCTCACTTATTTTCCATGTCTTTGGCGTTCTGCCCTGTCAATTAAAGAGCTTCTGGAGGACTTTGAGTATCGGCTTACCGCCCGCTCTCAGAAGTTCTGTAGTGATTCCATCGTCACCCGCCGCCTTGTTGTTTTTCAGCTGTTTGAGAGCCATACTAATCTCGCACAGGCTGACGTCCGGGATATCTTCGGTATAGTGTCGGGTAAGCTTGGCTCTGGGGTCTTTAGCCTTGCTTTCAACAGGTGTCTGCGTGGAATATAACTGCCCATAGAAGCTCTCGATCTCCCTCAGGATTTCAGGCTTTGATGAAATGATGCGTCCGTCGTCAGTTTTCAGCTTCGTCATCTGGCTTTGCCCAATAGACAGATCTCTCGCGAACACTTTGGAGCCTTTATTCCGCTCGATGGCCTCTTTAATACGATTCGTATTAAATTGGCGAAGGTCGCTCGTCAAAGACTTAGATATCTGTCTATTAAGCTGCCGATAACGATTAGCTACTGCTGAACTCTGGAGCCTCATTTCACGTCTCTGATCCATGAGTAGGAGTGTGTGGTCGGAGAGTTTCTTTATCTTGAGACGGCGGGTCTTAAAGAGCTTGGACCCTACCGTACGGACAGCATCCACCACCATGTTGTTTAGATCGTCCACATCTATGCTGTTCTCAAGGGCTTCGAAGCGGTTTTGGAGTTCGAGTTGAAAGCTCTCGGGGTTTTGAATATGGGCCGGCAATGGTCGAATTGTTGATTTTATCAGTCGAGATCTTTCCAGCTTTGGGTTGATATTCAATGTGCCACGTACCAATCGGTGATCGCTCCCCGTCTTAACAGCGTTTATCACAGTGACATCATTGAATATTTGCTTTTTCGTCGACATGATAAAATCTATCTCATTTCTGACTTTACCGTCCGGACTGACCCAGGTCTACTTCCGGCATTCCGGCTTTCTGAAGAAGGAGTTCATCATAAAGAGGTTCTCCTTCTCCATAAAGTCAGCCAGCATCTGGCCTCTGTCATTCCGTTGCCCAACTCCAAATTGCCCCACTCTCAGCTCATCACCGCATCGTTTCCCCAACTTTGCATTGAAGTCCCCCATCACAACAGTGTAGTGGGTTTTGAAGCTATGCATGGCTTTAGAGATCTCCTCATACATAGCCTCCACTTCGTCATCTTGGTGTGTCGAGGTCGGTGCGTAAACCTGTATAACATTCAGCGAACACCGTTTGGATATTCTGAGTATAAGGTACGCCACCCTGGTCGACACACTTCCGATGGTAGTCACGTTGTTGACAAGGGACTTGTGGACCTTGGGACTGTTGGTCGCCCTCTCGGTAGTAAAGCAAGTTACCGGAGTTGAGGATTATCGAGTCCTCTCCCGCTCTTCGGACTTCAGATAAGCCGATAATGTCCCAGTGTACCTTGCTGATAACTTCTTCCAACTCGGTTAACTTCGCGTCGGTCCTTAGTGTGCGCGTGTTATAGGTTGCCAGGTGCAGTAGTCGTCGTTTTTGGTAGCCGAGCCGCACCCGGGGATTCTTAGCACCCCCTGCCCCGCCGTTACCGTAGCCGCTACCGTAGCTAGGAATAGCGGGGCTGCCGGGGACTGGGGGCCAATTTTTTGATCAGTTATGCATGAGGGGGGGGGGGTTTGCCATAATCGCGACGCTTGGCAGGCGGGTTGGCGATCGCAGTAGGCCAAGGTTTTTTGGAGACGCTGCTGCCCGTCTCTTGAAGGCTATGCTCCCTTAGTCGCCTTTTACGACACCCACGGGATGATAGGGGGTAGTGCTATTCTAGGCCGGCACATACACGGCAAATCTGCACATCAAATCAATCACCAGTTTGTAATTTTCTGCAGTATTTACAGAAACACGCATCAGATTTTTATTAATAATTTTGAACTTAAAGTCACTAGGGTTTACAACCGTTTCTATTAATTTTGTTAGTTCATTTAGATCGTCAATTCCATATAGTACAATCGGAGGAGGTTTAGTAGGTTGCTTGGACTCATTTTCGTGTTCGGCGGAGTCTAATGGAAGGTTGGCAAATCGGTTCTTTGTCTGTGTGGCAATTGGTGATGTCGAGTAGTCCCTTATTTTGCGTTTCTTCGGTGCTGGAACGCGCTGCCATGGAGGAGGTTGTTGTTCTAAATAGACTGGTTGGGAGTTGGATGTCTCGGTGAGATCAAATACGTTTTTCTCGGTACTCATTGGATCTAAGTTTGATTTGTGAGTTTGCACATCACTTAACAAGTTTGATCGCTGTCTGTTGAAGAGGCCTGGATGAAATGCCTGCTGAGTTGAACGTTTTTTTGGGGTTAGGGGTTTTATTTGAGGTGTTCATAATGTTCCCACGAGTTGGGACGATTCAAAGGTCGCTTACAGGGTG
Organism: Agriphila tristella; assembly: GCA_928269145.1. Lineage (NCBI taxonomy): Eukaryota > Metazoa > Arthropoda > Insecta > Lepidoptera > Crambidae > Agriphila > Agriphila tristella. The sequence continues at coordinate 59,346,689 of OV743430.1, read as the reverse complement.
ACGCCCTTTCCTGCAAGAAGGCACACTACAACGATGTTAGCCAATCACATCGAGGTTGGTGCTATAGACTGGACACCTTCCAGCCATAGAAGGCAGCCAAGAATAAACATGGGACCAACTTGGAAGTATATACTTTCAAACACAAAAATAATTTTTAAATCGGTCCAGCCGTCTTCGAGTAATCAAGTAACATACATAAAAAAAAAGATTCTGACGAATTGTGGACCTCCTCCTTTTATTGAAGTCGGTTAAAAAGGCGAAAGAGGAAAAAAAACTATTTTAGTTTTACCCTTTTTTATTTGGAAGATCAATATTGATTATTTTTGTTGAGGAAAGTACAGTATGTACGTTCGTACAGTAGCGATAGCGTGGGGACGCCTTCTAAAAATAAAGTACTTATGAGTTGCAATAAAAATCGGTACACTTGGGGAACAGAGGTAGTGGAGTCAACAATGAGCCATTCTTTAGTAATTTCGGAACACCTTACTTCTGAGTAACATTACAATGCCTATATCTAATCACCAAACTAACCAAACGAAAAACAGAGTTCGTAGACGTTTTCTAGCGAAACCGACTCAAGGTCACAGCCACGGAAATTGTATTGGGTATCGAATCGACTATTACGTGTAGTTAGGTACACCGCCCGGCACGTAACATGGCAAGATAAATAACCTCCTCCTTTTTTTGAAGTGGGTTAAAAACGAGACAAAAGATGCGCAGTAGCTACAAACACTACACTCGGCGCATATTTTGTCTTAATCTTTGTCTTGTCAAGTTATATGCCGGCACCTATACCCAGGGATTGAAATACCGTTAAAAAAAATAACGATAAAAAAAAATTAACGTAAAAATACCGTTAAAACATTTTATCGTTAAATTTACCGGTAAAAATAACGTTAAAAATATTTTACAGGTAAAATTAGCGTTAAATATAGCGTTAAACTTTACCGGTACAATATACCGGTAAAATTATCGCTAAAAAAATAACGTTATTAATTGGAATAACGTTAATTTTAAAGCTTAACGGTAAAAAAGTAAGTAATAATGTTCAAATTAATGTTATTTACTGAAATAACGTTAATTTCAATGTAACGTTATCTAAATTAACGTTATTTATTGACATAACGTTAATTTTAAAAAATAACGTTACATAAAAAATAACGTTATCATTCCCTTCCTATACCTCAGTTGCAGAGGACACAAAATAAAAAGTTTGTGTAGGTACTGTGACGTTTTGTCGTTTGATAGTAATAAATCCATTTTATTGTTATGATTTTGAATCAAATTGAAAGGATAATAGTAGTATTTTAGTTTAATAGCCTGGCAACACCGCCGCTTAGCTCCGCCGTTTCCCGCCATATTTTCCCGCCATTTGTAGTGGAATGGGGAGGTAAGCGGTGGGGATAGGCGGCAGAACGGTCGACGAAAGTCAGTTGCGGGCTCAGTCACTGTTCAACAGTCGGGAAGCCAAGTAGTTAGGGAAAACTGCTAACGTATCGTTGCTATAGCCTAGTTAATAATATTCATGGTGTATTCCAGTGAAGAAAGTAAAAGTGGTTTACCTTTATTACTGTAGTTTCATTATAAATCAGCAGTGGAAGAACCAAGGTATGTACGCTCACGATTTTTAACGTTTTAAACCGAGCTAAAATTACGAAATTCAGTTGGGTAGTTTCAAATTTTATTGCATTGAAAGAGATTCTTACTTTTACAATTTGCACTGCCATGCATACACAACTCGCACTCATTGCACGTGGCCGAGGCTACACTTCGGCCGTGCATACACAACTCAGTCATTGCACGTGGTCGAGGCTACACTTCGATCGTGCATACACACTCGACAATCATTGCACGTGGCCGAGGCTACACTTCGGTCGTGCATACACTGCACATGCACACAAAACTACACTCAGCGTCGTCAGCATGATGAAATAGTGCGTTGATATTGGAATAGTAATGTCCATGATTGTAAAGCGAGGTCATGAAATGAAAGTTTTTTTATCTTAACTGCCCAACTGTAACTTTCGTGATTTAAACTCTGGGTATGCATTACATAATGAATTATGAAAATAAGAACTGTGTATATTTTAAGTACCTATCTATGTTACTGCGTATTTTTATTTCGGACAATGTGTTCCGCAGAGGTTATTAAGTTATTTTTTTATATTGTAATTGTCGTTAGTAGTCGACCTTGACACTGTACCCTGGGGATGTGCGGATACGGAGAATAAAACGGATAACGTGATACTTTATGTAGAATTGGCACCAAGTTATGTCGATCTTCAAAAGGGTTTTAGTAGTACCATGACGCTATAGTCGTAGTTTAAAGCTCGGTTACGCGTAAGCATTTGTCTGTCTTTTACTTTACGTGTAAAGAATATGGAGGGTAGCCTCACTTCTGTACTTTTTCTGTGTTTTTTTTTTATCACCTTTATCACAATTATCTTTTTTTTTTATAAAGGTTAATGGAGCTACTTCACAGTATGTTAAAGTGTATTTCGATGTAGAATTCAGTACGTTTCCGCTATTATTTGCGCCAAAAATGTGAACCTACGCAAGCACTTTTGATGATATCCTTATTTTTCTTGCAATTGTCTGTGAGGTTCATACGCAATTTGATCTTTTAGCTACTAGAAAATCTCTTTAGCTTGTCGTGTTTTCTTTTTGTTTGTTTTTGTGGCTACATCTTTACGCTCTCTATATAAGGGTATGACCCCCGCAAACCATGTTTTCCTATGATGGACCCTTAAAGAGTTTTATTATAATTCAAGAAGTTAATTCTTATTCTATTAAGAGGCCGTTCACAAAAATTGCCGATTTCACTAATTAACGTGATTTCAGAGAAGTTATCTTACAGTTAAAAAACTGTGTCTACTTATCTTTATGAATAACTTAATACGAAAGATCTGGTGTACGAGCTACGTTAATTTTTTTATTTTTTCCATGGTGATGCGCAGTATGTTTACTAGCAAAAGATTATAATTTTGATTTATGTGTTCCTAAATGAATGATTTAAGTTTACTTTGAAGCACATTATTTGTCCTATATTAGTTTTGAAGAAATAAAACTTAAACTTCGGTTTACTAGTAAAAGGTAATAATTTTGATGTCATTTTTATGTTCCTAAATGTTTTTTTTTAGTTTTGTAAAAAATATAACGCTTTTAAAACTAATCGTTGTTGGTAGGAAATATTTCGCTACTTTGAAATTTTATTTAAAGAGAACCGGCTCTTAGGTATTTCTATTCTAGGCATATTTGTTTTCTATAAATTTTTGAGACGAGGTTAGACGCGCCTTCGGTCTACAAGGCTAGACGTGCCTTCGGTTTAAAAGGCTAAACGCGCCTTCGGTTTAAAAGGCTAGACGCGCCTTCGGTTTGAAAGGTTAGACGCGCCTTCGGTTTACAAGGCTAGATGCGCCTTCGGTTTACAAGGCTAGATGGGCCTTCGGTTTGAAAGGCTAGACGCGCCTTCGGTTTACAAGGCTAGATGCGCCTTCGGTTTAAAAGGCTAGACGCGCCTTCGGTTTGATATGCTAGACGCGCCTATGGCTTAAAAGGCTAGACGTACCTTCGGTTTAAAAGGCTGGACGCGCCTTCGGTTTACATGGCTAGACGCGCCTTCAGTTTACAAGGCTAAATGCGCCTTCGGTTTACAAGGCTAGACGTGCCTTCGGTTTACAAGGCTACACGTGCTTTTAGTTTACAAGATAAGATTTATTTATGTTGTATTAATTAAGTACCTACATTAAAGATGTACATAATATTTGTAAATACCGTCACTCCTAGTCCCTAGTATATTTGAATTTACTTATATGAAATTTATGAAATATTTCAAACTAAAATGAAACTTAGTCTAAATATTTCACCCAGCCCTATGTAATTAAACTAGATATTTATATGAATGAAAATTTATTAAAACATTGACTTTCGAGGCTAGATGCACATTCAGTTTGTAAGGCTAGGACAAGGCTAAACGCGCCTTCGACTTAAAGTAAGGTACCTGTATGAAGAGGTTTGAGAATTTATAAGGGTGAAGTTTTTTAAGTTTAGATGTGCTTTTATTTTATATAAGGTTAGGTAAGCCTTTATTTTACAAGGTGAGATGCGCCTTTTTTATTAACTGTTGTTGGTTTTCTATTATAAAAAAAAAATATTGATATGAATGAAAATATACAACTTACTTTCAAAGCTAGGCACACGTTCAACGTGTAAGGCTAAACGCGCCTTCGACTTATAATAAGGTATAACTCTTGATACTAGAATGATAAAAAAAAAAGAGATTTATATGAATGAAATTTTATAAGGTTTGATGTGCTTTCATTACGAGGTTTAGATACGCCTTTATTTTACAAGGTTAGAAGGTTAGATGCGCCTTCATTTAATAGGATTAGATTCGCCTTCATTTTATAAGATTAGATGCGCCTTCGTTTCACAATCACAATGCTAGATGTGCCTTCATTTTATAAGTTTAGATGTGCCTTCATTTCATAAGTTTAAATGCGCCTTCGTTTTATAAGTTTAGATGCGCCGTCATTTTATATAAGGTTGGATGCGCCAACATTTTATATGATTAGATAAGCCTGCGGTTTGGCTAGATGCGCCTGCGGCTTATAAGACTAGATGCGCCTTCAGTTTGGCTAGATGCGCCTTCAGTTTGGCTAGATGCGCCATCAGTTTGGCTAGATGTGCCTTTGTTTTGGCTAGATGCGCCCTCGGTTTGGCAAGATGCGCCTTCAGTTTGGCTAGATGCGCCTTCATTTTATAGGGTTAGATGCGCCTACATTTTATAAGGTTTAATGTGACTTTATTTTATAAGATTAGATGCGCCTTCGTTTCACAATCACAAGGCTAGTGCCTTCATTTCATAAGTTTAAATGCGCCTTCATTTTATAAGTTTAGATGCGCCTTCATTTTATAAGTTTAGATGCGCCGTAATTTTATATAACGTTGGATGCGCCAACATTTTATATGATTAGATAAGCCTGCGGTTTGGCTAGATGCGCCTGCGGCTTATAAGGCTAGATGCGCCTTCAGTTTGGCTAGATGCGCCTTCAGTTTGGCTAGATGCGCCATCAGTTTGGCTAGATGTGCCTTTGTTTTGGCTAGATGCGCCCTCGGTTTGGCAAGATGCGCCTTCAATTTGGCTAGATGCGCCTTCATTTTATAGGGTTAGATGCGCCTACATTTTATAAGGTTTAATGCGACTTTATTTTATAAGATTAGATGCGCCTTCGTTTCACAATCACAAGGCTAGTGCCTTCATTTCATAAGTTTAAATGCGCCTTCATTTTATAAGTTTAGATGCGCCTTCATTTTATAAGTTTAGATGCGCCGTAATTTTATATAACGTTGGATGCGCCAACATTTTATATGATTAGATAAGCCTGCGGTTTGGCTAGATGCGCCTGCGGCTTATAAGGCTAGATGCGCCTTCAGTTTGGCTAGATGCGCCTTCAGTTTGGCTAGATGCGCCATCAGTTTGGCTAGATGTGCCTTTGTTTTGGCTAGATGCGCCCCCGGTTTGGCAAGATGCGCCTTCAGTTTATGTGCCTTCAGTTTGACTAGATGTGCCTTCGGTTGGCTTGATGCGCCATCAGGTTACAGGGCTAGATTCGCCTATGGTTTGGCTAGTCGTAATTAATATCTTATTGCTTTAATTTAAATTAACATTGTACTGGCAGGCAATTATTATAATTATTAATGTCATATATCATATTTGACATTAAGGTTTAACATTTATTTTATGGGGATTTTAAATTATTTATTGGAATGAGTAGTTGTAAAAATTAATGATTATCGATTTTCAAATTTAAATTTTATAATCACCTAGCTACTGACAGATTTCTACGCCTAACAAAGGCAGGATAATTATACAGATTTTGTTATATTATAATGTCATCAATGTATACTACCATATTCTGGGAAATAAATGATTTGTTTATTATTTAGATGCAAATCCAGTTTGGCTAGATGTGCCATCAGTTTACAGGGCTAGATGCGCCTATGATTTGGTTAGATGTGCCATCAGTTTGGCTAGATGCGCCTATGGTTTGGCTAGATGCGCCTATGGTTTGGCTAGATGCGCCTATGGTTTGGCTAGATGCGCCTATGTTTTGGCTAGATGCGCCTTTAATTTGGCTAGATGCGCCTGAGATTTGGCTAGATGCGCCTACGGTTTGGCTAGAAGCGCTAGCGGTTTACAAGGCTAGGTTGTTATATGCTTATATTACATGTTTATGTGACTACATAATGCGATTTCAATTTCATATTTGAATCGTCATCTGCAAACGATTATTTAAGTTGTTGTTGTTAAGCTTAGTGCACAGGCCCTTGAATATTGGTGTACTTTCACAAACAATCAGAAGTCAATTACGAACGAAGATCTATCAAAAAAATAAGTTGACTTTAGTCTGCGTTCTTCTTTAAGACACAACTTCATTTTACTTGGTTATCTCTTGGTTTATAATATATTATTGCAATTGGATGCTAATGTAGTTATGGTTAATTTGAATAAATTATATTTATATTTGAGAAAATAAGTCTCCTAATATTAGGTACCTAGCAGTGCGTAAGCTACTATTATATGAACCATTTGTCCTTAAGTGTGGTGTTTAGGCGACTAGGTATGTTGCGTCAATGGGCCAAGTGTGTTCTTAAGTGTGGTACTTAGTAAGCGGCAAGTGTATCGCATCTATGGGCCAGACTAGGTATGTTGCGTCTATGGGCCAAGTGTGTCCTTACGTGTGGTACTAGTACTTAGTAAGCGGCCAAGTGTGTTGTCGCGTCTATGGGCCATATGTATCCTCAGTTATAGCTTTGGTTTGAATATAACGTCTTGACAGGCCGTGTCCACATAGTGGCAAACGGTGGCCCCGCGAGTAATGACATTCATATTCATAATTATTTATTGCATCTACTAATTACATTAGCAATTACTAAAACTGAGCGCATTACACATAGACTTATTATATTGACATTACATAATAAAATGCAAGAGAACCACAAATTGTGGAATAAAATGAATAAATTGTCATGATAAATTAATGTTTAATAACTATGCAATTAGATATGATTATGTATATAAGTATGTGAATGTGTAATGTCACATAATATTTTTCTTATCTCATAAAGAAACAGTTCTCATGAATAGATTCAAATATATTTCCTTTTGACTCTGATGTTTTATTTTGTTAACGTTTGTCCTATGATTTAGGGACGGTTACTGTCGTTTATGTTTTATATATTTCAGAAACATATTGCATCTGACAAGATGCCGATGCGTTATATGTCGCTAAGGTGACGACGGCGCGATGTGCGACGCGTGACTGGATGGTAGAAACGACTGTTGCGTTATTGGTCGATCCTAGTTTTTGTGACACGATGACAACAGGCTACGACGGCTAATAGGTTTCAGCTGCAATTATCTGGTTGAACATAGAAACGGACCCAAATTCCTATGCATTGATTTATCAAATATATTTAAATCTTATTCAGAACCTGTCAAAATAGGTAGTTCTAGTCTAGCTAAATTAAATATTATAAGTACCTAGCTCATGGTGTGAATTGTGAAATAAATAAAAATAATATATACTCATAATGATTGTTGCAACGCAACTTTAATAATTAAACGATTACCTTGCGTTTTACATAGCTAGCAAGTGTAGTAAATTGAAATTGTATACCTATTGTGGGTTTAATAAGTTGATATCATTGATAATTTCAGTTAGGTAGTCGGCAGCACGTCACGTTATCTGTCAAAAGTCGACAATTTGTAATTGAATTTGTTTACCCTTTCATGGTAAATAGGCTGTCGACTGTTATATTTACTTTTTGTACTTTTCTCTTATTAAATATTTTAATAAAATTTCTAATTTAGTAGAAAGAACTAATAAGAAATGTTGTACTTTCATAAATAATTTGATTGCTTATTGTGGTAAAAAAATTGTAATAATTTTAAGATGTTTTAGAGTTAATATTTGTGTCACAATCTTACTGGATTTTAAAAATGTTATAGCTTTATGATCTCATGATCATACTAGGCGCGATAAGTTACAACAGTTAGTTCCTCTTGTAAATAAATTATTAAATATAAAAGACGGAGGTCGACAACCCTCTCCAAGTTTTCTTTCGCCATTTCTTTCTTGGAGGGGCCTCCCATTTTTGAAATGGTGGCAGATTCAGTAGATTCTTTCTTTTTAGCATTCATTAATCCACAAAATTAATTATAACAATTAAGTAAATGAGAATTCTCAAATTAAAAAAATATAACAATACGTTAAACCCAATAAGTTTGTTTAATAGAATGCGGTATTAGTTAACATACAACCGGCCGAATGTGACGATATTATTATGAAAGTATTGAGTTGACAATTATAACCTATAATATTGTTGAGTTGACCGTGCACGAGGACATGCACGAGGTCAGGATGGACGAATGTGACGTTTTGTCGTTTGATAGTAATAAATCCATTTTATTGTTATGATTTTGAATCAAATTGAAAGGATAATAGTAGTATTTTAGTTTAATAGCCTGGCAACACCGCCGCTTAGCTCCGCCGTTTCCCGCCATATTTTCCCGCCATTTGTAGTGGAATGGGGAGGTAAGCGGTGGGGATAGGCGGCAGAACGGTCGACGAAAGTCAGTTGCGGGCTCAGTCACTGTTCAACAGTCGGGAAGCCAAGTAGTTAGGGAAAACTGCTAACGTATCGTTGCTATAGCCTAGTTAATAATATTCATGGTGTATTCCAGTGAAGAAAGTAAAAGTGGTTTACCTTTATTACTGTAGTTTCATTATAGTACTTTACAAAAAAGATTGTTGGGTAACCCCGGAAAATTATGAACGCTATATAAAAACCACTTTTTTGATAATAAAATTTTCTTTTTATAATAAACTGCATAGTAGCAACCCTAAACCGACATTGTATATTGCTTTTGCCATGTATTGATTATCGAATACAATAGTCCTTTTGCGTCTAGGGTTGTCATTTAGCATTTTTCCATATTAAAATTTCTCAGCATTTTGTGTCAAAGGATGCACGTTTACTCGACGCCACGATATTCTACCCCGTATCTGCGCGATACGTTATCAGCACTCGTGGAATGTATGAATGAATCGTGCGATGACTGATGACGATTGTGCTCTGCTTGGTGTCTGGTTTGAGAGATTGCGTTGGTTTAAAGCAGCCTTGAAAACCATTCTGGTCCTGAAGAGAAAAGGTAGGTACTTACTCTTGGAAAAGCGACAACGAACTACGAAAGTTAAGAAGTTCGTGATCGTTTTCTTAAATATGACTTTGTCTTGGGGTCACGTAGTGTATATTTTCTTTGTTTGGGGACAGACAGACCCTAATTCATACAAAAACTTCTTCTCCGTGCTTGATATTGATATGAGTCAAATATGACATTGGTGAATTTGTTTCTTTTGACTGTGGATTATATAATATTACCTTTAACATGGAAAGTCGTTCAAAGTCAAGGACACGAAGGCCATGAATGTTACCCCTAAATACCATGCTACAGTATTTAAAGTTGTGTATAGGTTAACAATATTAGACAGTTTTTGCTCTGTTTGCGAAATGGTATAAAGTTCTTAAGGAATGGTAGCAAGCAACTACCTCTAGTTGTAGAATTACAACTTTATAATCACTTAAGTAGGTCACGTTTTCGTTTTGTGGGCCTATCCTCCTCCCCCTACCGTTTAATTATGTCACGATGTTACTCTTGTAAGTTTTCTGCGTCGGTTCGTGGATTTTTTACAAACGTTTGATACAAAATACATCTACACATTATGTTATTTTAAAACTGAACACACCAAATTCAGTTGCAGTACATATGCGTTGCAGTGGAGACATAGTTCATTCATGAGGATCAGTAAAGTATGAAGTTCTTTGAAAGACGCCACATCGTAAGTCCTATGCAGACGAATTGCAACTGGATTTGGTGCTCCATTGTTATGTCAAACTATAATTCTCATCCAGTGTCCAAAGCAAAGAGTTCGAAGGCTATTTTTGAGGCCTGAGTGGATTAGCCGTATACATTAGCCTGTAACCATGCTAATTGCGACTGAGCAATGGTGCGTGCTAATTGATTTATCAGGATACCGATATACGCCACACGTGGGTCTAAGGCCGCATTTCCACCTGCAAAAAGTGTCCCACAGCCTGTCAGACAGTAGCCAAAGACAATGTAAAAAAACTAGCGTTTTAAGAAACGTGAGTGTCATACAAAAAGCGTGAGTATGAAACGGAGGCGAAAACAATCCTGCCAATATAAAGCTGCAAACAACGTCATGTTCATTACATTATGACATAATACGCCTAAATTCGAATGTTGTCAAATATCTACTGCTTTGTAGATTGTCAACGTTCTTTCAAACTTAGACGGGGTTAAAATTCGCCTCCGTTTCATAGATCGTTTTTTACTGTCAGAGTTGCGCCAGGCTGACAGTAGCTTACAAGTAGGGTTGCCAGGTGAGTCGCGAAAAAATACCGGACAACCCCAAACGGGGGGTGTATCTAAATACGTTTTATTTATTTATTAATAAACATCACATAAATCAACTAAATTACCTAGTAACAAAATATAAACCATGTTCCGCATGTTTGAGGGATTTCAATTTCATATGCCTACTTTTGTAGGCGCTTGTGACCAGTAGTACCGAATTTCCTCAAAATACCGGACATTGTTCTGTCCGGTATGCCCATTTATTTTATACCGGACAGGCCTCGAAAATACCGGACTGTACGCTTAAATACCGGACATCTGGCAACCCTACTTACAAGTGTTAACTAATAGCAAATGCAATGGCGACAGTTATTATGTATTTTGTGTCTGTATCTTTGTATCTGTCTTTCTTTTATGTTGCAGTAAAGATTGCATTAGTTAAATGCATTCATACGCACAACTGCACGGTTCATTAGTACGATGATTCATTCATTTTATCAGCAAAGATCTGAAAACACTCGAGATGAGTCGAGCCACAGGCCTCGTGAAGCCTCTTGAGAGAAATCGAAAACAACGACACTGATTGTAAAAAGAAATGTTTCATTCTCTTGTCTATTCTGAGTAGATTCTAATGGAATACATTTTAAGGTACAGTCAGTGGCACGAATCATGAACATTTTTCGACGGAGTGGGGATAAGTTCGCGCATGTGCTCTTGTGAGCGACCAATAGCGAGCGCCCCTCTCCCGCCGCCCGCGCCCCTCACCGCAGCGCATACCCAAAATACGCGTTCCGCGCAATCCCCACCCGATTTCATGATTCGTGCCACTTACTGTAAAATATTTGAATTTTTATCCGACTTGCAAAAAAACGAGTTTCTTTGTCATAGTGTAGGTATGTATTTTCTTTTTTTTTGTATTTTTATATTTTACCGACTAGCGGTTTATTTAAGTAAGCATAATACAATAATTTAAATCGAAAGTAATTTATTATTATCTATTTTAGATTTTTTTATTCACAACTTCATTCATAAAATGATTGATTAAGTAGATAGTTGTATTATGTAATCAATACATAATCTGATAGATAAGGGCTTATTGATGGATTTAATAAAATGATACTGCTATTTACACTTTTTTAATAAATTAGAATGTTTTGTATAAGTACTTAACTCTACAATGAGTCATCGACACTTTGAGTAGTTAAAATATAGGTAAATATAGGTATAAGGTAGGAAAATATACACGATTCAAAAGAACTTAATTTAAGTTTATTTGAATAAAGCTTATTTGACTTGACTTGACTTGAGATTGCTTTACACAACCAACTGATCTGATCAGCATTCTCAGAGATATAAGCCCCCCTGGCCAAAGTAACATTTGCAAATTATCGTTATCGCTTCGCTTTCGAAACATGTATGGATTTGACGTTTTAAAATTCGATAGTTAACGAAACCTTATGTCAATCCCGTACATGTTTCGAAAGCGAAGCGATAACGAAGATTTGCCAATGTTACTTTGGCTAGGCAGGCTTTATTTATTTAAATTTTATTGCTAATATTACAGCAAATCTTAGAGTAAGACGGGCTTCTACAGAAAGAGAAGCCATACGAAGCGTTTCCCCTCTGCCGAAGTACAAGCCCAAATGGGCATACGCGTTAGTAAAACCAGTTGCGCCCGGATTTCTTTCTAGACCGAGTCCAGTCGCGCATGTGAACGCTGCTCTGTTTAAAATGTCGAATTGATGAGTTTTTTGCTGTTAAAAGAGATCTTGAACATCAAGTATACAAAAAGACGGTTTTACATTTCACATAAAAGTAATTTTTTATCGTATTATTGCTATTTGTTTACATTTAAACATTAAATTCGTATATTTTATTCTTGATTAGTTGTCAAATTTGTTCAGTGACATCGGGTCTGCTAGTCCATGGCTCGTCCGTACAAATTTCAGATCTGTCGCTAGATAAATCCGAGTTCTCGCCGATGGGCAACTTAGTGATGTTACCGTTAAATAATGTTTGTCGATAAAGTGTTGGTCAATCTGGCCCTGATTCTGCGCCAAATTCATTTGCGAGATTTTTGCATGATTTGCTCTGCACTGATGTGATCGCGACAGATATCGCGAAATAAATGTCGAAATAGTAGATTATACAACAAGTGAATAAAAAGAGAATTTAGTTCGAGGGACTAACGGCCGTCTCTCGAGCAAGATAATTAGGCGCATGATAGCTGCATGACAGCTAAGTTCATGACACCGTTTTAATTTGGTCGAGTTGTAGTTAGGAAAGACTTATGCGATTCTTATCCAAGCTGAATACTGACCGTAAGTAGTACTGTTAAATAAACTATATTCAAATTAAAGCAAATAACACTGCTAAGAGCTGAATAGTAGCCGAAGATTCAGCATCGCTCTGTATAACTTAAAATCGCTTATTATTCACTCTTATGGTTGAATTAAACGCACTTTTTAGAGTGGCGTTGGTAAAAAAGCAATTATTCAATGATGTAACTGTGATCAACGTTAAGACGGGGAGCGATCACCGATTGTTGTAAATTCAAATTGTTGGGTGTGCAGATGTCAGTACTGTCATGGAGCGATGTTCAGTGTCAGCAGCCTGAGCCCAACTTCCCTGGGTACACATTAGTCCCAACCCAATCACCTACACTCTCGAGCTTCTTGTATAAAGCTCGAGCGTATAAAAATGACCTCTTTGTTGTTATTCACCCCATCGTAAAATGATTGAGTTTGTAATCTTTATTCCTTTTTCCGTATCGATATTGCTGCATCGACAGTTGAGCCCAGCCCTTTATGTCAAAAACCTGTCATATTTTGATGTGTGACTCATCCGTACACAAATTTTTGCTGTTATGTTTTATTTTTTATGTGTGAGTGTCGTCATTACAGTGTAGTTTTTGTATGTGGGTATGCGGAACTGCACTTGTGTGCATTTTCCCCCCCCGCAAAAAATGCCAGAAAAATTTGAATAGAGTAATATCGCTAAGGCTTCTCCCTTCGTGACAAACGAAGCCTTTTGTTGCTCGAAGCAGCAAATGGTGGACTTAATGCCATAAGGCATTCTCTAACAGGCATCTAGTCTAACAGTCAGTTTCAGGACTTCCATATATTTTTATGCTAATTTCGCGGTTTTTTTAAACATAATCCCTATATCTCTTAGAATATTGATCAGATCAGTTGGGTGTGTGAGTGAAGTGATCTGAATTTCCTCCATTCACTCCCTGGATGGCCATCATAAGATCACAGATAGGTCAATTCTTGGCGGAGACCCAAAGCTTCAATGTTACCTCGTTTGTCTGAAAATCGACTGGTGTCCTTAATTATCTGGCCACCACTATAATTGTAATGGCAAAAGTAATAAATTTTAAATTGATGCAAGTCTTGTCATATTATTTTTTATTCAGATTGTATTTTCTTCCTCTTATAATAACAAATACTTCCTAAAAACATAATAAAATAAATATTACAAGAAACGTGTTTTTTTACGTTTTTTGGTACGGAACCCTTCGTACGCGAGTCTGACTCGCACTTGGCTGGTTTTATTATTTTCCCGACATTTTCGGAACCTTTCGGCAGCTGCTGTGGTCACGAGGGGAAACAGTCAAATCAAACCAAACAATTCAGTTCGAATAAGTAGTGTATTAAATAAAAGAATGTAATAATAACTAATTCCTGGTTGTTGTATGCAGTCGGGACTGTTCGTGGCGCTGAAGCTGGTCGCGCTGGCGCAGGCCGGCCGCGACATCAGCATGAGCAACATACACATGGACACGCCGCCGCCCAAAGTCGTAAGTTATACCACAGAATAGATAATAGTACTAGCGTACAGAAGTTGCACTCAGCATAATCATTTAAATAAATAACGGCTCTTGGTCAAACACAATAAAGTTCAATTTAGGTCGTACAGCGCTTCCTTCCCTACATTTTATTCACTTAGTAGTTGCCTCTCTTTCTATTGCGTAGCTCTTATCTTTTCTGACGTATGAAATTGGTCCTCGCTGATGACGCCGAGCCCCTCATATTCACGCGCGGAGTGTGACAGAGCCCTTGGTTATACATCATGTATGTATACTATACTATGTTTGAGGTGAGTTTATAAAAAAAAAGAAAGAAATATACTTATTTACAAATATACAGGGGCCGTACCGGCTAACGAATCGATTTTCATAAAAGTCTGCTGGGTTTCAACTTAAAACAGAGAAATCAAAGTAAGCAATTTCGTTTTGTACTTTTTGTTGACGTGATTCGGAAGATATCGATGTTCGTGTGACATCATGAATTTGGGTTCGTCATTTTGGCCCAATTGGGGCTCGATTTATCTGTTTTAATTTGAAACCCAGCAGACTTTTATGAAAATCGATTCGTTAGCCGGTACGGCCCCAGAAGTTCTTAATACTTGAACTAGCTCTCTTGATGATAAGGTTTAGCTCTCAGAGTATTGCTCTGAGAACTCATGACTCAGTATTTTTAAAAGTATAGTGAGTTTGCTTGTAGCATCAAGTCAATACCTATGACGACATTTACTATTATGTCTTCCATTGTACGTCGTAAAACGTAGCCACATAAATAAACCAGCTGAGAGCTCATTGTTGACGCTCGTAAAGTTGTAATATCTTTTCATTGCGTCAAGATATAATTTTGCGTACGTAACATGATGTGCCTAAAAGCTTGCAACAGTTTACACCAACATTGACTTCTGATGTCAAAAAGCGCCATCATCATATCAGTCGCACGCACGACACCCATTGCTGGGTATAGGCCTCTCCCAAGGATCTCCACAACGCTCGGTCTTGCGCTGCCCGCATCCAGCAGCGGCGCGGCGAACCGCGAACTTTACCCTTACGTCGTCGGTCTACTTTGTAGGGGGCTTACCTATCCTACGGAGCGTCGTCCGGTATGGGGTCGCCATTCCAGGGGGTCAAGTCTGCTAATGTTTTCGTCAAAATAGTAGTTCAATGGTGTTTGAATGGTAATGCTTTTTGACACAGTTCTTGTTTCTTAAACCCAAAACCGAAACACATTGTGTTTCTTGAACCCGAAACGGAAACATATTGTGTCTCGATTTTGGGTTTAAGAAACGAGAACAGTGTCAAAAAGCATAACCATTCAAACACCATTGAACCACAATTTTGACGAAAACATTAGCAGACTTGACCCCCAAAACTTCTTACCTTCCAGAATCTTTACTTTTTAACCGCCTGTATATATTTACATTGAATGATTTGACATTTGTGTTGTAGGGTGAAATTCCGAAGGTCTCCGCGGTTGCGCCGTCCCGACCCGCGGCCCCGTCGCCAATGGCGCCGCTCGGCGACTGGACCATGAAGCCCTCCGAGCGGGACAAGTACAGCCAGCTGTTCGACTCGCTGCAGCCCAGCAACGGACTCATCGCCGGGAACAAGGTATACAGCCAGAGAGGGACACTTTACAATATAGACTGGACCATGAAGCCCTCCGAGCGGGACAAGTACAGCCAGCTGTTCGACTCGCTGCAGCCCAGCAACGGACTCATCGCCGGGAACAAGGTATACAGCCAGAGAGGGACACTTTACAATCTAGACTGGACCATGAAGCCCTCCGAGCGGGACAAGTACAGCCAGCTGTTCGACTTGCTGCAGCCCAGCAACGGACTCATCGCCGGGAACAAGGTATACAGCCAGAGAGGGACACTTTACAATCTAGACTGGACCATGAAGCCCTCCGAGCGGGACAAGTACAGCCAGCTGTTCGACTCGCTGCAGCCCAGCAACGGACTCATCGCCGGGAACAAGGTATACAGCCAGAGAGGGACACTTTACAATATAGACTGGACCATGAAGCCCTCCGAGCGGGACAAGTACAGCTAGCTGTTCGACTCGCTGCAGCCCAGCAACGGACTCATCGCCGGGAACAAGGTATACAGCCAGAGAGGGACACTTTACAATATAGACTGGACCATGAAGCCCTCCGAGCGGGACAAGTACAGCTAGCTGTTCGACTCGCTGCAGCCCAGCAACGGACTCATCGCCGGGAACAAGGTATACAGCCAGAGAGGGACACTTTACAATATAGACTGGACCATGAAGCCCTCCGAGCGGGACAAGTACAGCCAGCTGTTCGACTCGCTGCAGCCCAGCAACGGACTCATCGCCGGGAACAAGGTATACAGCCAGAGAGGGACACTTTACAATCTAGACTGGACCATGAAGCCCTCCGAGCGGGACAAGTACAGCCAGCTGTTCGACTCGCTGCAGCCCAGCAACGGACTCATCGCCGGGAACAAGGTATACAGCCAGAGAGGGACACTTTACAATCTAGACTGGACCATGAAGCCCTCCGAGCGAGACAAGTAGTAGTATTATATTTTTACTCTCGGTATCCCTCAACGAAGCCGAGGTCTACGTATTCTGCCCATCCCCAGGACCATTTCTGTTCAAAATATTGCTGGGAAATGATTTTAACTTTTGGTGTTAAAAAGCAGCATACATTACCACGCAATGTAACGCGTAGAACAAATCGCGCCTGCGCGTGTATGAGACACAGCTGCGTGCGGCCGAGTTGAAAGGCAGTGTTTATGCGCATGCTCATGACATGAGATACATTGGAGTGATGACGTTTAAAAGCCCTTGTTTGCTGCGAAATACTTAAAACTTTGATAATGTCTCCTTGGTGAAAAATTAGGAAATAACGAATGAAATAAGATTTCATAAACTGAATTGTACAGGTAAAAGGGGTGCTAATGGAGTCTAAGTTGCCGCTGGACACGCTGGGCCGCATCTGGGACCTCGCCGACCAGGACAAGGACGGAATGCTGGACAGGCACGAGTTCATGGTGGTCAGTTATTGCTTCTAGTATTTCACTAGCGATCCGCTCTCGCTTCGCTTCGGTGTTAAACTATACATTTTGTACAAAAAGATTAATCTTTAAAATGTTTTTTCAGCTTCCTAGAGTTAGTTCTTGAAAAATTTCATATGTTAATTTTTGGTCACACTAGTTATTATAACAATGGCATACAGTATACAGTGGCGGTCACATAATTAAAGACACCAGTCGATTTTCATATAAACAATGTAACTTTGTAACTTTGGTTCTCCGCCAAGGAATGACATAGCTTTGATCTGATGATGGCCATCTAGGTACTGAATGGAGGAGATTCAGATCGTTGTACACACCCAATTGATCTGATCAGCATTCTAAGAGATAATCTGATCAGCATTTTAAGAAATATCTCTTAAAATGCTGATCAGATCAGTTGGGTGTGTATAGCGACCTGAATCTCCTCCATTCACTCCCTGGATAGCCATCATAAGATCATAACTAGGTAATATTGTATGCTGTTTGTTTTCCTTAACCAAATAAACAAATAGACAAACAAACAATCCTTGGCGGAGAACCAAGGCTTTCGAAGTTGCCTGGTTTATATGAAAATCGACTGGTGTCTTTAATAGGGAATATGCATGCATCATTTTTTTTCATCAAAATCAAAAGTATATAATACGTGAGAAAATCAACTGATATATTGAAACTTTTCTCTTGCGTTTTTTTCTCGTGATATAGTTACTTGAAGTTAGCACGCAACAGCACCCGCCGAAAACGTTCTATACAAAACGGTTATGATTTGTGACGTCACTTGTCACGTTTCAGGTGTGTTTCAGGCGCTTTTAATATGTAGTTAGCCAAGAATTTTTCAAATATCTCCCTAAATATTGCGTTTAAGTACATATGTGTCTTACAAAATATTATTTCTTATTCGATATTCTATCTGTGTTAAGTGTATTATATTCGAAAATGAAAAAAAAAATAGTCATTTTCCCCTATTTCATCGTGTGATAAAACTAAAATACCATTTTTTTTCTGATCCATCATGTTTTTATACAGGTCCGCAGCGATCAAGCTCAAATTTATCAAAATCGGTGCTTTATGCATATTATTGCGAACCAGACAACCTGCGAAACACTCTTCCCTATTATGTGACCGCCACTGTATATACAGGGTCATTTTTGGACACCTTTTCAAATTTTGTCAGGTCATTTATAACAGCAGTACAATCAATTTGTGATGTAATTTTTTTTTTAATAATTTTGCCCCAAACTTTTCCCTACACAAATTGAAATTGTTGTCACTGTTTGCACATCGCACGGTCGACCCGCGCGAGCCCCCCTCCCGCCACCCGCCTTCCCTCCGCTCGCGTCGCTTGCGCGAGGGTGAGCGTGCGCGCCTAAATTTTTTGGACATAAAAAGTGGCTGCAAGCTGTGAATTTATAAAGAAATAATTCATAATTATCTCACCAATTTTTTTTATTACTTCCTTGAACTGATATTTGATTTTGTAAAGAGGTCGCAAAATTACCCTGTAGATACACCGTTTCGCAGGCGATGCACCTGGTGTACAAGGCCCTGGAGAAGCACGCGGTGCCGACGAGCCTGCCGCCCGAGCTGCGCGCGCGGCCGGCGCGGCCCCCCTCGCGCCCCCCGTCGCGCCCCCCCTCGCGGCCCCCCTCGCGCCCCCCCTCGCCGCAGCCGCGCGCCGCGCCGCCGCGCCCCGGCCCGCCGCCCGCGCAGTCTAATGCCTCGCTATTGGAGGGGCTGCTCGATTTGTCAAGTGTAAGTATTTTATGATTATTCTGTTTTTAAAAGAAGATTTGATTCTTAAAGTTTTTTTTTTAGAAATAATTAGTAACATGTGTTTACAACAATCAAATTACAACTACATTCTTACTAGATGATGGGCAAAGGACCCGATTGGTTTAAACCCAATTAACGTCCATAGACCATTTTGTTGAATAAATAGAATCTTTAGAAATAAGAGATGTTTCGGCCATTAAATATTTTTGTGTATTGATTTAACAAGAAATTGTTTCCATAGCAACGTTATATTTGACATATCAATAAACTGTAAAAAAAACCTATAACATACAATGTGGGTTTTTATTGGGTTTAAACCCAGTGGTCGGGTTTTACCTAATCTTAGAGACCCCATATCTTAGAGACTCTTGAAGACCACGAATTCAGAAAGAATTTGTATTCTTATTCAATGTTTAGTGTAGTCTTAAATTTGAGATATTCTATCTAAACTTACTTATGTGACTTCATCTGGCTCAAGTCAAGAACTCTGGGTGTATATTTTTTGACAAAATCGTTTCTACGTTGTATTAATTATGCATGCCTCTCTCAATATCCCAGTAAGGAGGCTGGTCGAAAATTTTCTATGTGACGTTGACGAAAACATTCTCTCTGAGTGTAGTTGCAAACTCGAAAGTATCGCGCTCAACGTTCGGCTGAATAATTTCGCAGTAGTTTTCAACTAATATGACTGAAAGGGGTACGTATCAGAATGTCTAAAGTTAGAATGTCTAAACTTAAAATGGCAAAGTTCAAAATGTCAAAAATTAAAATTCAAATAGTTTAAAATGTCAAAAATCATTATGTATAACTTCAAAATAGCAAAATTCAAAGTATCAAACTTATCAAATACTTGACGAGTTAAAATATCAATGGTCATTAAGTCTAAGTTCACAATGATTTATTTGAATTGGTTTGGATCTTAAAATGAATCGCCTTCTTTGAGGTTAATTGAGTCTATGGAGGTGTCTTTGGGCTTCGCCTGAAATGCTTTATAGCAAATTTAGCTGCCGGAAATGAGTCTAAACTAGTCTACTGGGACTTAAAAACCGTAGACCGTAGGTCACGAGATAGGTGCGAAGAGCGTAGCGACGAGCATGTTAGGTTGACATGAACCCAGAGCGCGAGACGAGCTAGCGAAGCGAGCGTGCCGCGGCAGCGGCCGGCGATGCGCCTGAAAAACTATTTCAAACTCAATTGGTGGATTTTGTTCGCTGGCTACTTCAAAGAGAATGTAAAAAACTAGCGTTTTAAGAGACGGGAGTGTCATACAAAAAGTGTGAGTATGAAACGGGAGCGAATACAATCCTTCCAATATTAAAGCAAACAACGTCATGTCATGACATAATGCCAACATCAAGAAAAAATAGGGATGGCACATATCACACGAATTATCGATATCGATATTTATGGTAATTAGCGTAGTGACCCCGTGACTATTCTTTTTGAAATAATTTAGGTAATTTATTAGAAAAAAACAGTTAAAGTTTGAATATTCAAAGAAGTAAATTTCGTTCAAACTTTAACATGTTTGCGCATAAAATAAAACACTTTTTTTACGGATACTAGCGAGGTTTTATTTTTATTTAGTGATTTTTGATTTCCCGATGTGCTTGCGCAAAGACGAAAAATGTCAGTTCCTTTACTCCCGGCTGTGCGCCTGGTTAGAAGTCCTGCAACCTGCAACAAATAATATAGGCTAATAATTGGTGACTAATAATTCATTACTAACATCAGAGTTAAAAAACTTTTATTTGTTATAAAAACAGTTCAAAATATAAATAGGTTTCTGTATCTCAGTCACTTAGTTTTCATC
This sequence comes from Agriphila tristella, assembly GCA_928269145.1. Classification (NCBI taxonomy): domain Eukaryota; kingdom Metazoa; phylum Arthropoda; class Insecta; order Lepidoptera; family Crambidae; genus Agriphila; species Agriphila tristella. Next base: position 59,325,813 of record OV743430.1, on the reverse strand, counting down.
TCCTAGCTTCCTAATTCCCTCTTTATAAATAGTTTCATTAGCAAATAAATTACTATTTTAGTCTACATTTTTAATATTTTATATTTATTTCATTTTACTCAAATCCCATGCTTGTTACCCATTGTTTTTTGACAGCTAAACACTTAAACATGATAAATCGCTATATCATATCGCGTTTTGGTGGTCATGCTAGGATTGCTAGGGGGGCTGGTATTTTTCACTTCAAATGAAAATATCGATAAAACTTACAAACAACACTATTATTTACATGTAATTAATGTTATGCATTATTTTACCCGAAAAACCAAGCTTTCAATGAAACTAATGATTAACATGTACTTAGTTATTTCACGCGGCAATAAATTATATTCTGTACTTACCGATCTTCGTCTAGCTAGAGGAAATCTTGCCATGAAAATTATTTTTTGGCCGTCCATTCTACAAGTTTTGATCCCACATAGTTCACACTTTTTCCTTTTCAATCCACTCATTTTTAACCTTTGTGATTGTCTCGAGTACTTTTTAAATGACCACCACACCCAAAAATATAACAATTAATTCAAAGACTTATAATGTTGTATTATTAATTTGTGAAAAGAGAAACGTCAAACGGCATGGCGGTCAATCGGTCAAAGATGATAGAATACTCTTTGACATAATACGCCTAAATTCGAATGTTATCAATTATCTACTGCTTTGTAGATTGTCAACGTTCTTTCAAACTTAGACGGGTTAAAAATTCGCTCACGTTTCATAGATCGTTTTTTACTGTGAGAGTTGCGCCAGGCTGGGCTACTTAATCAGTGACTGGCACCGGCTACCGAATCAGAGAGCGGTGCGTCTATGGTGATGTGCGGCAGAGGCACAGAGGTTAACACGCAATTATTTAACCTTATTAATTAGATACCTACGTAAATAAAAGAAAGGAATAAGTAAATTCTATACGACATTATGATGTATTTGGACTATTAGACATTTTAAGTTTTGATCATTTGAACTTAGACATTTTTATTTAGGACTATCTGACCGTTTGACATTTTCGTTTTTGACATTTTGAACTTTCGACATTTTAATCGTTAGACATTCAAATTTTTGACATTATGAACCTTGCCATTTTAAGTTTAGACATTCTAACTTTAGACATTCTGATACGTACCTGACTGAAAGTGAAATGTTAGATCGCCGGCTATAGGCAAATATATCCTCCGCACATTTCTATTCGCCTGGAATCGTTCACCAACTTTTGTTGGGTTAGGTTAGAGTTTGGTCAACAAAGGATGGTTGGAAATGGAACAATTTTTGCACCTTATTTTAAGGTTCAGTTTCCAATAACATAACCTCTAAACGTTAATTTGACAGAGAAAGTGGCGCCTCAATTTCTTGTTCATCTTTCGTTGACCAGACTCTAGGCCAGCGGTTCCAGAATAGGGTTCCGGGGAACCCTGGGGTTCCGTGAGAGGCTCTCAGGGGTTCCGCGAAAATTGAAGAGTTTATAAAGACAGTCCCGATTTCAATGTTATTGTCCCGCGTCCCGACGATCCATTAGTTTTGTCCGGACAAAATTTTTGATGATAATCAAAATCAAAGCGTTAATAAAAAATGGGTCCAAATATTTAAAAGCATAAAAAGGACAACAAGTTAAATGCCTTATTTTGCGTTGTACGTCGCGCTTTCAAATGCTTAAGTTGAGCGAGGTTTTTCCCATATAACGCTTTAATGTTCTAATGTCAGAAATCATTGCTCTGTAGATTTAATGAAAGCAGTTCGTAAGTAAATATAAAAATGACGCGTAATTAATGAGAGAGGTCCGTAGCAAATAAAAATATGCATGGAAATTGGAAACATTCAAAATAAAAATACCTAAAACATTAAATCATTTTATTCCCCCTTCAGTAAGGTAATTCTCCTTTTCTTTATTTTACTCTTACATTGCTGACCCGCCCGTTTGTTTCCATGGATTTAGAGTAGGTATTTTAATTACAAACATTCACATTCATTCAACATGTCCTTCATTTACTAGTTACCAGACTCTACAGTGGCAGGTTTTACTGCCCGTTTTAATGATTTCAACGTACATTTAGTCAGAAAATAGACCCAAAAATTGTTCGCAGCCTTTTCCTGGGTTTTCTTTTACTGAATGTAGCAACCCTGGCTAGTTTATTTCTTACCTGAGCTAGGGATCTGCCCAAAAACGGCGAACCCAAAAGGGTTCCGTAGCCAAAAAGTTCGGGAACCGCTGCTCTAGGCATCATAAATGTATCGTATCTTTCCAGCCTCCGACACAATCCGCGCCGTCGCCCCTCCCCGGCATGGGGGCGCCCATAGCGGCCACGATGGGCGCGTCGCTCGCGTGCCCGTCGCCGGCGCCGGCCGCGGACGCGTGGGTGGTGACGCCCGCCGAGAAGGCAGTGTACGACGCGCAGTTCCAGGCGGCCGACGCCGACCGCGACGGGTTCGTCTCCGGTGCGGAGATCAAACACGCGTTTCTGGAGTCGGGGTTGCCGCAGAAAACGTTGGCGCATATATGGTGAGGATTTGTTACGTTTATTTTGCTCCGGCTCGAAGGACCAAAATGTAAGGGAGCAAGGTTTCCACCCAGCCCTCTTTACATGAGTTGGAAAGGGTAGAACTATGAACTTGACAACCCTAGTGCCTTACAGCCCTAGCCCTAACCATAAGTTAATAAATACACATATAAATAAATAAGGATGCTTGTACCAGTCGACCTAAGTTGACAAGTGACCTAGGGTAAAAGAATTGACGATTTAAAAATGCTTATTATGTGAGCTTATTTAAATAAAATATATTTCACTTTCACTTTCAAGCGGAGAGTGGAAGGAATAAGGTATAAGGATGGATTTTCTCACTGCCAGTCAAGCAGGCTCACAAGACTGATCAGATTATCTGACGGCGAAAAGTGTCTTGGCTGCAGTGAGAGGATTCGTGGATGATGGGTCAATCTGTCAACCGACAGAGTAACGTCTGAAGACCAGTTAGTTAATGTTTGATTTATTTTCTTTTAACATGCTAATTTATACAAAATTATTAACATATGTGTAAAGTATATTAATTAACTAGCGGCCGCCCGCGGTTTTACCCGCGTGGATGCCGTTCCCGTGGGAATATCGGGATAAAAAGTATCCTATGTTTTAATCTAGGCTATACTATCTGTGTGCCAAGTTCCAACCAAATCCGTTTAGTAGTTTTTGCGTGATTGAGGAACAAACATCTAAACCCACAAACTTCCACATTTATAATATTAGTAGGATTTACAAAGATATGTGAGTAAGAAGATTGAGATGTTGTATTTGTTTTGACAATGCAGCAACATTATTCTAGGTCAATTCTGTGTTCCGTGTTGTACTGTGAAATGCATGTTTACGGCACGTAAATAGGTGTGAAGTATTTTGATATTTATTTATAATAAAGTAACATTAATAAATGAGAGTTTTTTTTGAGAGAGATAAATGAGAGTAATTCTGATTTGTCAATCATGTCATCTTGGGTATCTTTTTCTTTTATTTATTCTTGTTTTTATAACAAACTGACTGATTGTAAGTAACTGTTTATGACCGTCGGCAGGTCTAATCTGTTGTATCTCTCAGAATGATCAGATCAGTTGCGTATGTATGTATAGCGATCTAGCGGCCACCTTAAATTAAAAAAAGTTGTCAGATTTGGCAGAAACTCTATGAAACTGTCAGCTTCCTTAAAGTTAAAGAGACCTTAACTTAAGATTTTAACTAAGAACCCTTTGAGTATTCGGCCGTTAATCTCCTCTATTTACTCCCTGGATAGCTATAATCAGGTCAAATCTAGGTCAATCTTTGGCGGAGAATCATGGTTTTAAAGTCTCCTCGTTTATATGAATATCGACCTTATATCAGCGAATAAGATCTATTAGTAGAAATATTATGGTCGCTATTATGCAACCAGCGTTCAGTCGCTTCGTGCTGCAATAATTCAGCCCCGCCTAATTGGTTAGCTGTTATTGCAAAATGCTTGTTCAATAGGTTTTAGTTCGCTGCTATTACCTATGTGGCCACCATTTAGATAAGTGTGTGTTTTAGGGCGCTGTGCGACACTGCGAGCACGGGCAAGCTGTCCCGCGGCCAGTTCGCGCTGGCCATGTGGCTGATCGCGCGCGCGGCCCGCGGCATCCCGCCGCCGCCCGCGCTCACCGCCGCCATGCTGCCGCCCGAGTGCCGCCCCAGCCAGCCACAGGTAACACTGCGAGCACACAAGCTGTCCCGCGGCCAGTTCGCGCTGGCCATGTGGCTGGTCGCGCGCGCGGCCCGCGGCATCCCGCCGCCGCCCGCGCTCACCGCCGCCATGCTGCCGCCCGAGTGCCGCCCCAGCCAGCCACAGGTAACACTGCGAGCACACAAGCTGTCCCGCGGCCAGTTCGCGCTGGCCATGTGGCTGATCGCGCGCGCGGCCCGCGGCATCCCGCCGCCGCCCGCGCTCACCGCCGCCATGCTGCCGCCCGAGTGCCGCCCCAGCCAGCCACAGGTAACACTGCGAGCACACAAGCTGTCCCGCGGCCAGTTCGCGCTGGCCATGTGGCTGGTCGCGCGCGCGGCCCGCGGCATCCCGCCGCCGCCCGCGCTCACCGCCGCCATGCTGCCGCCCCAGCCAGCCACAGGTAACACTGCGAGCACACAAGCTGTCCCGCGGCCAGTTCGCGCTGGCCATGTGGCTGGTCGCGCGCGCGGCCCGCGGCATCCCGCCGCCGCCCGCGCTCACCGCCGCCATGCTGCCGCCCCAGCCAGCCACAGGTAACACTGCGAGCACACAAGCTGTCCCGCGGCCAGTTCGCGCTGGCCATGTGGCTGGTCGCGCGCGCGGCCCGCGGCATCCCGCCGCCGCCCGCGCTCACCGCCGCCATGCTGCCGCCCCAGCCAGCCACAGGTAACACTGCGAGCACACAAGCTGTCCCGCGGCCAGTTCGCGCTGGCCATGTGGCTGGTCGCGCGCGCGGCCCGCGGCATCCCGCCGCCGCCCGCGCTCACCGCCGCCATGCTGCCGCCCGAGTGCCGCCCCAGCCAGCCACAGGTAACACTGCGAGCACACAAGCTGTCCCGCGGCCAGTTCGCGCTGGCCATGTGGCTGATCGCGCGCGCGGCCCGCGGCATCCCGCCGCCCGAGTGCCGCCCCAGCCAGTTCTTATATTTTATTTTATTTTTTTTACTTTTTTTTATTTTTATTTTATTTTCTTATATTTTATTTCATTTTGTTTTGTTTTCCTTGTTTCGTTATTTTTCGTTTCGTTTAGTTTTATTTTATTTTATTTCATTTCATTTCGTTTGTTTTATTTCATTTAATTTTATTTCATTTTGTTTTGTTTTGCTTCCCTTGTTTGGTTTTGTTTCGTTTTATTTTATTTCAGTTCATTTGTTTTATGTCATTTTATTTCATTTTGTTTTCCTTGTTTAGTTTTGTTTTGTTTCGTTTTATTTTATTTAATTTAATTTCATTTCTTAGAAAACAGCTATGCATTAGCCAGTAATCAACATTATTATGCCGTCTTCACATCGACTTACAACTTGTAACGACGCAATCATGTCGTTACACCGATGACTATATAGTAACGACTGCTTCGTCAAACAACAAAGAAATGTAGTTAAACTGAAAAATTATTTCAAATAATATATTTCTCGTAAACGTTCGAGTGTGAGCTCGCTTTAGTCTGATCTTGTAGTGTGCTTCACATTCTAAGAAGCTCTCAGTTTAAGGGCCTCTTATTTACAACTACCACTAGACAGACATTTTGAATTTAAACTGCGTTTTACATTTTCCATTCAAAACTAATCAACATTTTCTGCTATCTATTAATGTCGAAAAAAATAACTGATAATGTTCAAAGACAGTACCACTATATTTTATGTTATTTATTCCATCACAACATGGCCAATCTTCGTCGCTAGTCGCTCGCCACGCGGTGGATCCATCGCAACATGGTCGCAGTAAAGTCAAAGTCAAAAGTCAAATAAGCTTTATTCAAATAAACTTAATTATTAAGTACTTTTGAGTAACTTACAACAGTAGCAACAACAGTACGTTAATAGTTCCAGTCCAATAGCTAATTCTACTGTTTATAAACAAGACTACTATATTTCTTTCCTATATTAATCATCACATCATGCCCAATCTTCGTCGCTTGTCGCTCGCCACGCGGTCGATCGCTCGCAACATGGTCGTGGTAACTAACAACAGTAGCAACAACAGTACGTGGTGGTTCCACTGGGAGTGGAAGCCAGTGGGAATGGGTCTGCTACTGTCTATTTGTATTAAGGGCGTCGTATATAAAAATATCTGTTTTATATATTGTCTGTATGTATGGCACTTCTTACTCAAAACATATATTCATAACATATTAATAACTTGTTTTGATTTACCTATTTGATTGCAATCTTTTTACTTTCTGTAGTCAGTAGTTTTGTAAAAGGCCTATGAAAAGCTAATGAATATTAATTTTCAATTCGTTGCCTTAAAATGGGTAGCCTTAGTAAGTCATGCTCTCTTTAATCATTTCTGCGGTGGTGTCGTGTGAGACGTTCCCTCAAATATGGTTGAGCGAAGCGATGGCCGGTTCATGCGTCATGCCCGTGAACGGGTGCTGCCAGTGGGAATGGGTTTGTTTTTGACTACCTCTACTACGACTACGACCTGAGTCTGGAAATGTTATACATATTTGTAAATATCGTTCCATCTGATAAAGCTGACAAGATTTTGCGCCCATTTTTCTTGTCAGCTAAAAGACGTAATAATGGTTGTGTGTGTGGTTTGAGGGCCACTTGCTCGAAAGTCAATAAAAGTATACTGATGATTTAGTGGACATTATAAAAGAAATGTGCAACTTGGAATCGATTTTGTGAAAGTCATCTTCACCGAGTTATTAGCTGAAGAGTCGGGCCCTCAGTTCTCACATGGAGGATTGAGGGCCCGGCTGTTGCGAACAAACTATTAACATTACAGTAAAAGTTTTAATGCTAAAGTCTAAGTTAATCCCGAACAAAAATTGTGGAAGTAAGATTTATCGCAAAACGCTTTTCTACTTTGTATAATCTTAGTTCAAAATGGGCCCTCAATCCTCCAACTTACAAAAATTAACTGCGCATTTTTTTTAAACTATAGGATTACGGCTGTTGCAAGTTGTCCAGGGGGGTACGTAATAAAATGTGAAAAAATGTGAAACAAATAGCTGGCTTCAACTCCTCCTAGTTTTCCAGTTATTGCCTTGTTAATATTCGGGCCCTCAATCCTCCACATTTTCTTTTTCTTGATTTTTACGCACAAAGTATGGAATGTAAGACCAACCTGATGTTTTCTGTTTATGTGAAAAAAAATGTGCAACAAGCTGATATCAAAGGGAAAATAAAAGACGCATTTATTTATAAGATATATCAATTTCATTTTTATCCTTTTTAAGTATGAAATAGGGTGACTACGTTTTTTATTCAATACTTATGAGGAATAGGGAAAACTCAGGAGGCGGTTTTGGAAATGTATCCCTTTGTGCCTATTATTTTTTATTAAATTAAATAACTCCAAACTTCAGATTGAAAAAGAAAGAAAAAAAATACATTTATTTTTGGAACCACACAACGATACACAAATTATAACAAAATACGGAAAAAAATAAAATTTGCGTATCGTCGCGTGATGCCAAAATGTGCCAACCTCAGTAATACTCAGTATAAGCAGCAAGCGGGGTGCCTGCTGCACTGGTATTCTGCTTGACACATTATGATCTCAAAAACGACAAAACAAGTAGGTACTGTCAAACATGGCATCTTTACCAATGATTTTAGATTTTTTAAAAAGATTTATACCATATTTTTGAACTTAAAATGAAATAAAATCTAAATTAATCCACTATTTTGAAAGTTAAAATATACGAAATTTAGATCATATCCTTACTCTTCCTTTTACTTGACTTTGACTTTTTTAGTTGAACAACGTCTGAGCTATCGACAACTGCGCAAGCCGTTTTTATACACGTGCGCAAACAAGCCCGGTGGCGTGATGGCGTAGTGGGGAGGCGCACGTGCACACAATTGTTTTACGAGTCGTTTAGCGACTTTTATTTATAAATTACATTGATAAAATTCATTACTTGTAACAATTATATTAATTGTAATAAAAATATACTAATTACATTGTTTTTTATTTATTTACTAAGAAAAAGACGTGCATTCTCCCACATATAGGTTTTTACCTTTTTACCCCGATCTAAAAATTTCGTTTGAAAAAAAAACATATTTCAACAACATTGACCAAACCTATTTACATAGCCTAAGATAATTGACAACATTTCATTTTGAGAAAGTACTAAAATTAGAAAACCATTTCGAGATTTTAGTGTTCTAAGCTCATATTTTTCTTTTCAAAATTTTTAGTTCAGTATTTTTTGAGTTATTTAAAAAAAACTAAAATCTAGTCCAAATTGGGAATGTCAGGAAGTTTGAGTTGAGTCTATTTGTCTTGTATTTATATTATCTGTGCATTCATTAAAAAATAAAATCCATTGTCATAATAAATCATAGTGACAGAATGTCATTCAAGCGTATTTCTGATCGACTAGTAAAATGTAGAAATTTATAAAATACTCTTGTAAAAAACTTAAAAGAAAGTCATAGCATTGTTTGGGATACTTATGCGTTACCAGTAAAATTATGTCTTGTGCGATTAAAGGCTATAAATCTCGCACAGGAAGAAATGAAAATAATCAATTAACATTATGATTTCATCGGTAAGTTTATATTGTTTTAGATGTTTTTATGTAGTGTAAATAGCTTGAAACTATTATAATATACTAATAATTTGTGCAAATAGTCGTTTGTGCCCAGTTCTTTGCTGATTTTGCAAATATCAGATTTTTTATTACATGTCGTAGAGGTTATATTATTTCTCCTAGTGATGTGCATTTCTATATCGATATTTGTTTTATTGTACTTTCTTACATTATATTTGATGGGAACAAAAAGTAGAAAACCATCACATGGCTTGGCACATCTTTCTTTTATGTAAATAAATAATAATCACGTAATTTACATTTGAAAACTCAAATCAGTTGTAACATAATGTTTTGTATGTAGGTATTACTACAAGCTCAATTTCTTTGTTTTAAGCGCCACCGTTATCCAACAAAACACAAAACGTAACACGTCAGGAGAGCCTGCGTGCTATCGACATGAAGAAATTACCTATTTATAGTTTGCAGCGACAACTAGAAAGAGTTAAAAAAGTGAAAGCCTTAACATAATAAACACTGATATTTTTAACGTGTTCTTTTAATTTCCTTGACTAGTTTCCGCTAGGTTATAAACTATGTGTGTGCTTTTTATCCAAAACAAGTTCAGCCTTTTTTTCGTGATTGATTAAGAAACAAATATTTATTTTAAATTAGTTTTTGTCAATTTTTTACATTTTATATTCGATAGTTCTAAAAAGTACTTATTTATAATCATAAAACACTAATTTGTTAATAAATTTCATTAATTTCTCTTATTTTATATTTATTTCATACATGCGACCTCATTTCGTCTATACTTTTTATTTCGAATTATCAACCTTCTTTTTTAACAATCCTTATTTAAAACTCCTTGGTATATCTGTGCATTTTATTTTTTTACTTTTTAATCCATGTATGACACCATAAAGACTATCTATCTTTTTCTCACATATAAATTTTACAAGTGTCATCTTTGTCACTTTATTTCTTTTTTCTTTATTATTTTAAAAGTTGGTGTTAGAAATTAAAAAAGCACTTTGCCTCACGCTCGCAGCAAAAATCGATTTTGCTGCGAGTTTTTACGCGCCAAAAACACCCTTTTTGTGCTGAAGAGGTGAAAATATTATTTTCATGTTATTCTCTCTGATTTTTTACTGAATATAAAGCGCACATCTAGTAGCTCGTATTTTTTCGAAATATTGGACATATTTAAAAAAAAACTGGTCTTAAAAATAAATTTATTCCGCATTTGAAAAAAAATTCAAAATTAGAAGTGCTATCTAGCTGCGAATACAAAAAAAGCTGAAAATATTTATATAAGCTGACGACATTTAAACGTCGACTTTCTTAAAATGAAAATGTTGTCTATTATCGACATCACAGAAATCCCATGCCACATCACTATCGAAATCATGGTGTCATTTTGTCACAGATAAGATCAGAATTTTTTTTTTTTGGCAAAAGCTACACATTTCAACTTCCTGACAATGTACTTACGCTCTTTTAGAATGAGTAAGATTTCAAACAGTGATTTAATATACAAAAAAACAATTAAAAGTTGAAATAAAATATACGTGTCCCCTAATTTTGTATCTACTTTCATTATACAAAGTGAAAACGACATATTATATTTTTGAAAGGTTGTCCATTATTATTTACCCTCCTTTAACTTCGCCGTAGTCGGGTAAAATATGTTTGACTGTGTCAGTCCTAACCACAGGTAAAAAACAAGGGTCGAAAGTTTGGAGTTACTTAATTTAATAAAAAATAATAGGCACAAAGGGATACATTTCCAAAACGCCTCCTGAGTTTTCCCTATTCCTCATAAGTATTGAATAAAAACGTGGTCACCCTATTTCATACTTAAAGAGGATAAAAATGAAATTGATATATCTTATTAATAAATGGGTCTTTTATTTTCCCTTTGATATCAGCTTGTTGCACATTTTTTGTCACATAAACAGAAAACATCAGGTTGGTCTTACATTCCATACTTTGTGCGTAAAAATCAAGAAAAAGAAAATGTGGAGGATTGAGGGCCCGAATATTAACAAGGCAATAACTGGAAAACTAGGAGGAGTTGAAGCCAGCTATTTGTTTCACATTTTCACATTTTATTACGTACCCCCCCTGGACAACTTGCAACAGCCTTAATCCTATAGTTTAAAAAAAATGCGCAGTTAATTTTTGTAAGTTGGAGGATTGAGGGCCCATTTTGAACTAAGATTATACAAAGTAGAAAAGCGTTTTGCGATAAATCTTACTTCCACAATTTTTGTTCGGGATTAACTTAGACTTTAGCATTAAAACTTTTACTGTAATGTTAATAGTTTGTTCGCAACAGCCGGGCCCTCAATCCTCCATGTGAGAACTGAGGGCCCGACTCTTCAGCTAATAACTCGGTGAAGATGACTTTCACAAAATCGATTCCAAGTTGCACATTTCTTTTATAATGTCCACTAAATCATCAGTATACTTTTATTAACTTTCGAGCAAGTGGCCCTCAAACCACACACACACAATAATGGGTGGTAGGGTAAAAGAATTGACGATTTAAGGTCAAGCCACACAGCGGGCGTGACGGGGCGCGGCGTGACGGGGTGCGGCGCGACGGGGCGCGACGGGAGTTCACACTGCGGGCGTGATCACGCCTACGTTCCGCCCCGCCACGTTTCCAATCTGTATTCACGCTCGGCGCGACGGCGGCGTGGCGTGACGGGACGCGACACGTCGCGCCACGCCGCCCTGTGTGACGTCGTCCATAATATCTAGTACATTACAACTTCTCAGCGTCGCGTCGCCGTCCCGTCCCGTCACGCCACGCCCGCTGTGTGGCTTGGCCTTTAAAAATGCTTATTATGTGAGCTTATTTAAATAAAGAATATTTCACTTTCACTTTCACTACAATAGCTAATTAAACACTGTTTATAAAAATAAACACTATATTTCACTCCTATATCATCACAACATGCCCAATCTTCGTCGCTTGTCGCTCGCCACGCGGTCGACCGCTCGCAACAAAGTCGCGGTAACTAACAACAGTAGCAACAACAAAACGTGATGGTTCCACCTCAAGTGGTTGCCCTCCCATACTTCGAGCTTCACTGTGCCTATAAGTGCGTCACGTTGCCAGCAACTGGAAATAAAGACGAGATGCTTAGTACTTGCCTATTGATTGAGAAGTAAAACATAAGCTTAGAGAATATCGCGGCGGCAACGACGAACAACAATAACTACTACAATACGTTGTTTAACGGTATTTTTTTTTAATCATCAAGACTAGAAAACTATGCTGCCCAAAAAGAAAAGAAATGTTTGAGAATGTGCAAACAGCGCATATTATTATGATACCTGCCCCGCCCACAATGCCCCACATGCCCTAGTAGGCCTACTTCGATATTATAAGACCACCTTTCAGTCACTATTGCAAAAAACATTGTTGATGCATTAGTAGTTCTTGAGATATTCTGCTGTGACAGACGAACAGACAAACTGAGTCGCACCATGAGGGTTTATTACCATTTTGGTACCGAACCTTTTAACTATTTACCTATACAAGTTTGCGTCCGAGTACTTGACGTCGGCAAACACGATTTGGTCCCTTGCGTTGAGGTGTACCCGCTTGCGACTCTCGTGGTCGACTGTACGGGCATTCAGGAACTTGGTTCCCACCCGCCAGGACACTGGCATGTCTCTGAGAGATAGTCTGTGACAATGAAAATAGTCAGTCAGTCCGCTGGTGGAAATCGTTAGCTTGCTAGAGTAGTGGGGAAATCGAGCGTCTTTCTATCACTATCTTAAGGTTATTTGAAACCCCAATTCAACAGGACGAGTTATATCAAACTGAATTACAGTTGGTTAAAGTGACGATTTTTTGTTGTTACTTACTATCATCGGACTCTGTCACTCCGCGCGTGAGTATGAAGCGCTTGGCGTCCTCTGAGAGGATAAATTTCATACGTCAGAAAAGATAAGCCTATGCGATAGAAAGAGAGGCAACTATTAAGTAATTGTTTTGGAGCGAAGGGAGCTGTGCAACTTGAATTACACTTTATTGTGTCGGGGCAAGAGTCGCAATTTATTTAAACTATTTTGCGGAGTGCAACGTCTGTACGCTAGTACTATTGTCTTTTCTGTGCTATTATCAAAAAATCTAATGAAGAAAAAGCTAAATCGTTTAAAAGGCGCAGTTTTAAAGTAATTTTGTTGTTGCTTGTAAAACAAGCTATAAATATTTTATGCTGCATTCACTGTTAGAGTAGTACTTGTAATTTTTTTAGTATAAAGTATAACATACCCTGGGCATGTAAGGTTGACCGGTTCCCCTCGGGCAACGAACAGGATGTCAGCTTGGTACTTAGGAGCCGGCAGCGGCAACGGCTGCCAGAGAGAGAAAACTCCACCACTGTTGTTAGCTCGCTCTAACAACACACCTCTTGTGGTACGAACTTCGAATAACTTGGGAACCTCGCAGTTTATCTGTACACATTTTATGGGTATAATATATTGATTTCGTGTTTCTTATAATATTTGACAAATTAAGGCGCTTCCCCACCTTTTCTTTTCGGTATCTTTTTGCATGGACTCATACAGATTACAATATCGCCTAAGTGCCTATTTCACAGTACAATTAGTGCCAACTTCACAAAAATGTGGTCTGGTTCTACACCGAAAGACAAAACCCTTCTTGAGTTCGACATGCTGGAATACAATCTTCTTGAAACGTAACAGAATTTCTCCTTAATTATCTGTTAATAAGTAAGTTTGGTTGGTGGTAGGGCTTATTTCAATTCCGCCTGGCTAGCTACCAACATCAAGTTACCAAGTCTGACGGCATATCAACAATTCAAAAATTGTAGTGTTCCTGGCAGTTAGAGGTGAGATAGCCAGTTCCTCAGTGATGAGGATTCCGGGTGTAGTGCGCTTCCACCTTCGGCCTTATCGTCACTTAACATCAGGTGAGGTGAAGGCCAAGCATCCCGTTGTGCATTAAAAAAAAGCAAATAGAAACAGGTCTTAAATCCTGACTCATTACTGAGGAAAGGGATAGCGTTCTTCACATCGATCTTACAGTCAAGATGTCAGGGCATAATTTCTGTTGATGTTATAGTTCAGTAGCATTAAACCATGAAACATTTCAAATCGGATTTAATTCCTACAAAAGGTTTTATTGTTTTAATGGCATCTTTTGTTGCCCAATATGACTATCCTAGGTTCCTCCCCCCCCGGCGGAGTTGTGCTTAAGTGGTGGGGGGTAAAAGTGTACTCCAAAAGGGGATTTGAACTGGACGGACTGGTTGTTCATCAAATTGTGTAAGAAGGTTTTAAAGTTGGTTAAATATGAAACAATTTGAGGGTAGAACGGTTTTGATACGAGCGATAGATTTGGAGACACAGCTTTTCGAAATTAGACCAATTTTTTAAGTTACACGATTTCTACCAAAATTTCTCCTGTGTGTCCCCCACGTCTAAAATAAAAGAGTGAAAAATCTAATAAAATATAAATGGTGTAAATCTTAATAAACGTTTTCAACGAAAATTTGTTTGAACGAGATATACCTATAGTTAGCAGTTTTAGAGATATAGCACATTTTCCATAACCGCAAATATAACTGCGTGATCCTTTCTGGCCACGCCACAGTTTCAATTGCAGTCGAATTAGGCATAAAAATATGTACGTAATTTGTTCATTATTGTACTGAAGTAAAAATAATTGTACTATTAAGATTCACGAGTAAATGAACAAAGTTGGTGGCGTGGCTAAGAAGAATGCTTCCCAGCCACGCCACCTATAAATTTTGCTTGAAATGAAATAAACTGATTTTATTTATTTCTTATTAAAATGTACAACAAATTGTCGGTCGGAAAACATAGTAAAAACATTTAGAAAAAATATCTTCCCGACCTCTCCGATTTATATATCGATCGAAAATTAATCCTGGAAAATTCGGAACCAATCAGATTTCTTGGAATTTTCTTGAAAATCAATCTAGAACTTTCAATCTTTCTAGAACTCGGACCTCTCTGTCTTAGAGTATGTCTGTCCTGTTCACGCGCGACTGTCTTTGTCTAATTCTAAACAAAACTATCTCTATCTCTTTCTAATATCGAAATAAGCGCTTGTTTTTTACAAACCTTTGATAAAACTAACTTAAACTTAATTTCTATAGATAGAATTGTGAAAATCTAATCGAATAATAACAATTTTATAACAAAACCTCGATTATTTCAAAAGATATTTATAAAAAACCTTCGAGGGCTTTCTATGAGGTATTGCCCCTTTGATATACCTAATTTCCAAAAATTGGGGCTTTGTCTTTAAGGTATTGCCCTGTTGGTATACCAACCAACATACCAATACCAAAAAGACGGGAATCTACTTTACTTTGTCCTCTCTTAAATAATCTAAGTTTCCTCCATGAATCAATTTCTTTTTAGCATAGGTTCGATTGAAATTTTTTTATGTCCAGCGTGGAAGATAGTTGTCTAACTCCAAAAGAGCCCTATATCCACTAAGATCCATTGTAAAAATCCATAGCCGACCGACCCGTGGTGACACCAACACACCTTTGACCAAATTTGCTTCTATAACCCTGTGTTCCGTACTTTGAACAAGTTGTGTATAGTATTAACGCTAGCACAAATCATTTTCCTTTCTTTAATTCTTAATTTAAATTGAAACTGTATCGGCCACAATAACTGCAATCCTTCGTAAAACGAATCGCAGCGCTTTACTATAGACAGTGCTGCCATCAAGTACTCTAACGTCAGAATAGGAGAACTACCGTTCCGATCGCGAGCGCGCAGCGTGCGACACTACACCATAATTCATTAAAAATTAATAAAAACCAAATCAAATCCCAAAATCGAACTGTGAACTATTCCAAAACATAGCCAGTGCACGTCTAGAGAGAATTTGTGATCCATCAGCAACCAGCGACCACTCCTGGGGCCCCAGAGACGAGGACATACGAAGTCACCAGGTACGTGGTTGATACAGTTATTTCTCCAACACAAGTTTTTGGTCCATTCGAACCTGGATCATAATTAAATTCAAAATTAGATTTGTGCTGGTTATTCATACTAAAAACTATTTTTCGATAGTTTACTTTGTTCAATAAGCGCGGGGACCTACCGCCATTTTACGACTTTCATGCAACACTTTTATGCAATTAGCGTTATTATTTTTCGATAATACCATTGCGTACAGTGATTTTACATCGTATATTTGCGATATACAACGATACATTTACTTAACAAGTGATATTTTTCAATTTAGTTTAATATTATTTCGTGCGGTGTGCCATTACGCTAGGCGCCACGCAGTCGCGAATCCGTTTCAATCTCAATAAGGCTAGTTACACACAAAATATTTATAGTGTTTATGTATTACGCACATGACATTATTTCTTATTTAATTAGTATTTTCGTACTAGTTATTTATTGTTCCACTTAGTATTACGTACTAAGATTTTGCGAACTATTTAGCAATTTTGTATTTTCGTACAAAACTAAAACTTTATTAGGTTTTTAGCGGTTCTTGTATTTTCGTACAGTTCCCAAATTAGCGGTTCGTATTTTCGTACTTACCCATACAATTATACCTATTAAGCGGAACCTGTATTTTCGTGCAGTTCCCATCTAGCGGTTAGTATTACTTACTCACCCATAGGTATATATCTATTTAGCAGTTCATGTATCTTCGTACTGAACTCACAATCAATCAATTTAAGTCTGCGACTATCCTAATTACATACGGTACACATTACCTACCTAAGCATACTTTACATACTTTTTATCTAATATAACTAGCCTACGAAACATTTACTTAAACTTACAAACTACATTTTACTTAAACTTCTGCACTACAACATTTACCTACCTAACTAAAACATACAATACAATAAACTATTTACAATTTAAAACTACGTTTTATTTTATTCACCACAATGGAAGTTGAGCAATTAATTTTCGAGCGTGAACTCGCCCTTAATAATATCCAACGCATGGTAGATTGTATTGACAATGAAACAGAATTTCGAGTTCGTACTAAAGAGTTGAATAACGTTAAGAAGACATTTTTCGCAGTTCAATTAAAGATTGAAAAATTATTAGCAAAAGAATCGAAGTTCGATAAGGATGAACAGTTAAAAGTCCGTAATTCTTTTGATACTTTATACTACCAAGTTCAAGTTGTGTTGGATAATATGAAGGAAACTCAACGTAGACAGAGTGTCGCGAACATTAGTGTGTCACAACCCTGTCATGCCCACTGTACTAGCAGCGGGACAACAGCTGATTCGCATATTCGCTTACCTAAAATTTGTTTACAAACCTTTGACGGTAAAGTGACAGAATGGAATGCATATTACGATTTATTCAAATCTATTGTTCATGAAAACAAAACATTGACAAACGTCGAACGTTTTCGCTATTTGTTGTCGTCTTTAAGGGGTGAACCGTATAACCTTTTAAAAACCATTCAGATTACAGACAGTAATTACGAAGATGCTTTACAAATCTTATTAACTCGTTACGAAAATAAGCGAATTATTGCAACCAAGCATTTGGATAGAATATTGGATCTCGAGCCAATGTCAGATAAAAATATTGAACACGGTTTACGTAGTATTATGAATACCTATGCCGAGAACTACTCTGCCTTACGGGCCTTAGGTATTAATATCTCTGATTGGAGTTTTATTCTTTTAAATATTTTATTACGTAAAATAACGCCAAATATTCGTAAGCGCTTCGAATTATCGTTACATTCGCCTAATGAAATTCCGCATCTTTCCGAATTACTCGATTTCCTTGAGAGGGAATTGGCGGCAACAGAAATCATGTCGGCGACCGCGCGCTCCAGCGCCGCGGCCGGCCCCACGGCACCGTCCGCGTCACGCCCGCACGCCGCTGCTGGCGGCTCGGCCGGCTCGACGGCACCTGCCTTTCCGTCGCGACACGCACAAGCCGCTCGTCGCGCACTATCTCGCACGCATTCAGATGCGCAGTATAATATAAATCGTAATAATAATAAGGAGTCTTATTTTAATCGTAATATGAGCTTTCATGCAGCAACTAAAGCTGATTATTTAAAGCAAATAAAATGTGCTTATTGCAAGGATAATTCTCATCCACTAAATAAATGCGACAAATTTCAAAAATTATGTTTACCGGAGCGTAATAAATTCATAACTGAAAACAAAGTTTGTAGCAATTGTTTATTCCTTGGTCATGAAACTAAGGACTGCAAATCGCGTCATAACTGTCGTATTTGCTCACAGCGGCATCACACTTCATTACATGAGGATGTGCCCGTGCAAAATGTTACTTTAAAAACAGAATGTTCCATTTCTTCCCCTGAGTTACACTCGGTAGCGGAACCTTCAGCGCCCCCACCGACACTCGGTGTTTCTGGGCCTACCAATAAAAATGATTGTACAGTTTTATTGACCACCGCGTTAGTTAACGTTCGTCCCACTGATTCTAAGCCCTTTACTCCGCGTTTAGTGCGCGTCCTTGTGGACCAAGGCTCTCAGGTCACCCTAATTAGTGAGTCGTGTGTTCAACGTCTCGGTTTACCACGTTATCATTCTAAAATGAGTACTACTATCACGGGCATCGGTGATAAGGGTGAACAGCCGCGTGGTTATGTTCTATGTGAAGTTACGCCTCACTTTAAACCGACACCTAGACTTTTTATTGAAGCTCTTATTTTACCTAAAATAACGAGTTATTTGCCGAACATTCCGGACTCTTTTGAGTTTATTTCGCATCTCAGAAATCTTCCTCTAGCGGACCCAGAACTACGCTCTGCCCGTCCCGTTGAACTTCTTTTGGGATCAGACTATACTGATAGCATTTTGCTTCACGACAATATCAAAGGCCCACAAGGTACTCCTGTGGCAATAAATAGTATATTTGGTTACCTTCTCAACGGTAAAATTTCTCATAGTCTTTCTGCACCTCAAGTGTGTATGAACCTTAGTACACGTCAACTTGACAAAACCATACAAAGGTTTTGGGACATCGAGTCAGTGCCTGACGATGAAAAACCCTTGACTAAGGACGAAGCCCTTTGTGAGTCCATTTTCGTGGAAACTCATAAACGCGCCGAAACTGGCAAATACATAGTTTCTCTTCCTTTCAAGAAGGATGCACCTCCTCTAGGTCAGTCTCGAGACATTGCGCTCTCACGTTTATACAAATTAGAAAAACGACTTTCTCATGATCCAGCTTTACGAGCGGATTACAATCAGTGTCTGCAAGAGTATGTAGACTTGGGACACATGGAACCTGTTCCTACTCCTACGAACAGTGACACGCCTTCGTATTATATTCCTCATCACTGCGTGGTGAAAAAGTCAGCAGTCACCTCTAAAACTAGAGTGGTGTTTGACGCTTCATGCAAAACTACTTCTGGGCGTTCACTCAACGATAATCTTCTTATTGGTCAAAAATTGCATCAAGACATTACAGACGTTCTTTTAAAATTTCGACTTCATAAAATCGTTTTCACAGCGGACATCAAAATGATGTATCGTTTTATAGATATTTGTCAAGAACATCGTGATTTTCAACGAATCCTATGGCGATTCTCTCCCCATGATCCTGTTCAGGAATACCGCCTCTGCACAGTAACCTTCGGGGTTTCTTCTGCGCCATTTCTGGCCTTACGCACTCTTCGTCAGTTAGCTGTCGATGAAGCTGCTTCCTTCCCACTTGCTTCGCAAGTGCTTCTTAACGAAGTCTTCGTAGACGACATCGTCACGGGCTCAGACTGTATCGATAACGCTCTTGCTCTTCAACGCGAGCTTATTGACATTTGCAAAGCGGGTACGTTCGAACTCCGCAAATGGGCAAGCAACAGTCCTGAGTTTTTATCTTCCTTAAATCAAGACATCTCCAATCAAGATGATGCTCTTATTCTTTCAGCACTTGACAATGACGCTTCAGTCAAAGTGTTGGGATTAAAGTGGAATCCTATATCGGATACTTTTACCTATCAGACAGAGGTACCTGCCCAAAATTGCACAAAACGCATTATGCTTGCAGAAATTTCTAAAATATACGACCCTTTGGGTTTTTTGAGCCCTATAACTTTGTTTGTCAAACATCTGATCCAACTCTTATGGATTTCTGGTACTGATTGGGATGAATGTCCTCCTGATGGTATTCGTGATCTTTGGTTTAGATTTGTAACAGAACTTCCACAATTACAAGACATTAAATTGTATCGTCCTGTGCTTCCATGTACTAATGATGTACAACTTCATGGCTTTTCAGACGCCTCTGAAAAGGCCTACGCTGCATGCGTATATCTACGAGTTGTTGACTCGGAAGGTGTTATTTACACTTCACTTCTTCTTGCGAAAACAAAGGTTGCACCTTTGAAACGCCTCAGTCTTCCTCGTTTGGAACTCTGTGGGGCTTTGCTTCTTTCGAAGCTTATACAAAAAATTCTCGGTGCTTACAGCACATTCTTATCGATTGACAAGGTATTTGCATGGAGTGATTCGTCTATCACCCTAGCTTGGCTACGCTCACCTCCTCATGAGTGGCGTACATACGTCTCTAATCGTATCACAGAGACCACCAACCGCGTGCCTGCCTCACAGTGGCATCACGTGCGTTCTGCAGACAACCCCGCGGACGTTGCGTCGCGTGGTGTTCTCCCATCCGAACTAGACCAACGACAGTGGTTCGACGGCCCCAACTGGCTCAGACTACCTGAATCTGATTGGCCTATTTCGAATGTAGACATTGACATAATCTCGACCGACGAGGAGCGTCGAAAGCATGTACTTGTGTCAAATGTTCAACCCGATATTCAATTATTCGAAAGATTTTCATCTTTATCTAAAATGCTACGCATTATTTCATTGTGTTTTCGCTTTTTCCATAAATGCCGTAAGTCGAAAACTTATGAATCCTCTCAAATTACAGTCCACGAAACTAAATTCACTCTCAACCGAGTTATCAGTCTTGTTCAACAAGAAAACTTTGCGGAAGATATGGTGCGTATCAAAAATGACGACGTGTGTACCAAACGTTTAAGAAAGCTTAAACCGTTTCTTGATGACGCCGGACTTCTCAGGGTCGGCGGCAGAATCAATCGTGCTAACGTTCCTTACGATGCAAAGCATCAAATTCTTTTACCCAAACGACATCATTTCACCAATCTTTTAATCGACTTTTATCATCTGACTAATTTGCACGTCGGTCCGCAAACGTTACAGTTTCTACTCGCCCAGAAATACTGGATACTTAGTGCTCGTGACGCAGTCCGTATGCGCACTCGCCGCTGCGTGCGCTGCTTCCGTACGCGCCCTGTCGCTCCACAGCCTTCGATGGCTCCACTTCCGGCCGCGAGGGTTCGTGCTTTTCGTCCATTTCTTCACGTTGCAACCGATTTTGCTGGGCATTTTTTCCTAAAATCAAATAAATTTCGTAACGCGAAAGTCTTCAAATGCTACGTGTGTGTTTTTGTATGTATGTCGACGAAAGCGACACACTTGGAACTCGTTCCAAATTTAACAACCGATTCTTTTCTAAATGCATTGCGCCGATTTATATCACGACGTGGCCTTTGCACTGATATTTACTCCGACTGTGGTCGAAACTTTGTTGGATGCGATCGTTACCTTTCCGATCTTTATGAGTTCTTGCGGAACGAAGATAATCAAAATATTATCAATAAACAGCTGACCAATTTAGCCGTTACTTGGCATTTTAACCCCCCCTATGCTTCTCATTTCGGAGGGATTTTCGAAGCAGCCGTGAAAAGTATGAAAACGCATCTTTTCCGTGTTATAGGTCAACTCACCCTATCTTACAATGAATTCAACACGCTTCTTTGCCAAATAGAAGCAGTTCTCAACTCGAGGCCAGTCTTTTTGCTCAGAGTAATGATCCTGCGGATCCATTACCAATCACACCCGGACACTTCCTAATCGGGGAACCATTGACTTCTTTACCTGAATTTAACTTCACTGACGACAATACAAGTCGCCTTGTTCGTTGGCAAGTCTTGCAGCAAGCTGTCCAACATTTTTGGAAACGCTGGAGCGTTGAATATCTCCACCAACTTCAACAAAGAGGTAAATGGTTTCGTGATCACACTCACACACCCCTCCGTGAGGGTTCAGTAGTCGTGCTAGTAGATAATACACTACCGCCACTGAAATGGCGCCTGGCTCGCGTGCATCAGCTGCATCCAGGCGCAGATGGTATTACTCGTGTTGTCACTGTACGCATTGGTAATACACTTGCTAAACGACCTGTTGTTAAGGTCTGTCCGTTGCCCTTCGAGTAGGCAACTTTAGTTTACTTTCTTAGTTGTAAGCTAGGTTAGTAACTTATTCTTAGTTTCTTTCTTATTAAAATATGTATATTTTAAGGTCGGCGGCATGTTCCGTACTTTGAACAAGTTGTGTATAGTATTAACGCTAGCACAAATCATTTTCCTTTCTTTAATTCTTAATTTAAATTGAAACTGTATCGGCCACAATAACTGCAATCCTTCGTAAAACGAATCGCAGCGCTTTACTATAGACAGTGCTGCCATCAAGTACTCTAACGTCAGAATAGGAGAACTACCGTTCCGATCGCGAGCGCGCAGCGTGCGACACTACACCATAATTCATTAAAAATTAATAAAAACCAAATCAAATCCCAAAATCGAACTGTGAACTATTCCAAAACATAGCCAGTGCACGTCTAGAGAGAATTTGTGATCCATCAGCAACCAGCGACCACTCCTGGGGCCCCAGAGACGAGGACATACGAAGTCACCAGGTACGTGGTTGATACAGTTATTTCTCCAACACCCTGATAGTGATTGCAATATTTATTAAGTACAAATTTTTGTACATTTTAATAAGAAATAAATAAAATCAGTTTATTTCATTTCAAGCAAAATTTATAGGTGGCGTGGCTGGGAAGCATTCTTCTTAGCCACACCACCAACTTTGTTCATTTACTCGTGAATCTTAATAGTACAATTATTTTTACTTCAGTACAATAATGAACAAATTACGTACATATTTTTATGCCTAATTCGACTGCAATTGGAGCTGTGGCGTGGCCAGAAAGGATCACGCATATAACTTTGTTATTCATACAAACACTATGAAAAACAAAGTTATTTTGCAAACGAAAAATGATAGTGGTATTGAATATGGTATGCTTTGTGTCTCCAAAACTATCGTTCGTATCAAAACCGTTCTACCCTCAAATTGTTTGGAATTTACCCAACTTTAAAATCTTCTTACACAATCTTGATGAAAAACGAGATATAACAAAAACACCGCAAAAATACCCCTTTTGGGGTACATTTTAACCCCCTCACCACTTAAGCACAACTCCGCTGGGAACGACACGACAAATACTTGTTTGCGCGAAATAATCACTCACTTTACACAGTCTTAGTAAGATTTCGTCACGCCGCTGTCTGACTGTCGGCAACATCCGAATGTCACTCGGTAGATGGCGCGAGCGACATGGTATACCACCAGGAAATGCTGAAATTAACCACTTCTGTACCATCATGGGCAACAGCGGCAACAGCGTCGCTTAACCACTCTGTAGGGAACGTCGAGATCACCAGTGCCACTGATAAGAAGGCCAAAGTGGAAGATCTTCCTCCGGGCTGGGTGATATTAGCCCGGGGCCCGCGGTCCAACCGATGATGGTTGGCAGTTGTATATGTGCTGCGGCTCCCCTTCTGGTGAGCCTCACATACGAACCCCCTGTTCACCTACAGGGGGGGGATGCGTAAAAGCAGTTTCTCCGGTTAAAAAAAAAAAAAAAAAAAAAAAGTTGTATATGTGCTGCTTCGCTGACATAACTCCGTTAGCGAGATGTAGCAAGATGTTACTCCATATGTTCTCCATACTACGAGGTGCTATTCCTTACTAATCTTTTGTGTTTATACGATACTAGCGCCATGAAGTCACATGGTTGGTGATGAATCTTGTTGCAACTATGTGTTGGTATGTGCGGCGTTACGGCAGATGCCGCTACAACTCTAAGGTTAAAATCACTTGCACGCCGCGCCGTCGCAACATACGTTTAGTTCGTGCAGGGGCGATACGCGCGCACACGAATTTTGTTGCTAACTGGTTAAGCGACGCTGTTGTCCATACTATAATAAAACAAGACGTACAGAATGTAACTATGTACCTAAATATGGTCTTAAATCGTCATGGGTCAAAATAGAATATCT
This sequence comes from Agriphila tristella, assembly GCA_928269145.1. NCBI lineage: Eukaryota > Metazoa > Arthropoda > Insecta > Lepidoptera > Crambidae > Agriphila > Agriphila tristella. The sequence goes on along the minus strand of OV743430.1, from coordinate 59,301,850 downwards.
GCACATTTAATGTGTCCGATGTCCTAGATTACTCGAGGTAGTGGTAAATTGTTAGTTAATATGGAAAATATTTTACGTTATTCGGCTTCATGTTATGAACGATAATATTGTAGGTAATGGTAACATTAAAACAAAAAAATATTAATTAAAATAAATTAAATTAAATGTGAAGTTTGTATTTTAAAAACAATTTACGTAAATCTCTGTCGCACAGAAGACGGTACATCAGACTATAATTACAAGTTTACCTTGCAAACCGTCTTTATGCCCAACGTAATAAAAACTATTTTCCCTTTTCAACTGTTTAAATTGACGTGCTGTCGTGTGTAAATTATTTTATATTTTTACTTTATTCAAGTTGAGTTTGTAGCAATAAAATGCTATAAGAATTAGCATTTATATTTTCCGAGTTAGTGGCGTGAAACATGTGAAATTACATTAAAGTGTGACGGTCTTTACCTGCAAATAACTGCAGTGTGCGTTGTAACGACGCGTTATTTCCATCTGGTGCACTCGTCTCTTTGATTTCTTCCTGTTTTACCTGAAGACAATACAGGTAAATGTATTTACTATTTTGATGACATTTTCATTGTTTTATTTGAATTATTATTATTATTATTTATTTATTCAGACAACAAGATCCATATTTGTTAGTAACAATTAGGGCATGGATACCGGTATACCGAAATACCGGTATACCGATAATTTTTTTTTCGGTATTTGATACCGGTATTTGAGACGAGTCTCTTGGAATTAGTAAAATTGACGATATTGTTATATTCGAATAATAAATACTGCATCATAAAGTGAAAATCTTTCTCCGTAAAGTTTTTGTCGTCGTTTTGAAAAAGTTTATACCATACTACAATAATCTAATAAAACGACCATGTCCGTTTTTTGGGTCAAAACATACACGGTTATTTTTAAAAAATCAGCTGTTCCATAGAAAAGTACAACATCGACTCGACTATAATGTATGGAACAACTGATTTTTTTTCGTGATTTCGTGGTTGGCCCCATAGTAAAAGTTGTTCACTAACGTGGTCTGAACATCCCTTTTCATTTTTAGATATTTTATTTTTATTATTTTTATTTTTATTTTATTATTATTTGGGAAACAAACAATATTTTAATACATATGGATCGAAAACTACAACTATTACACAAATCAATAAAGTTTCCACCAAAAATTAATACATTTTGAGCAGTAAAAAAAAAGTATTATAAAAACCTACACCAAACAATTATTATAATTATTATTAAGCACTGCTAATGTAAACTGTTAAGTTCCTCCCTTAATTTTTGTCTATAATCGCGATCACTATGATTAAATATATCCAACGAATTAAATCTTTTATTATAGTCATTACATGCTCTAAATAAGAATGAGTTAGCGGCATATTTGGTCTTAACGAAAGGAACACTAAATAAATTTTGACTTCTAGAGCTTATCCGGGGACACTTAATACGAATACTACTTACAAGAAAAGAAGAATTAATCATATTGTTAATGATCTTATAAAGGAATATCTGATCTCTTTCACAACGACGATTAAATAATGATTTTTTTACAATGTCTTCATTATTAGCTCTACAATGAGAACATCTGTAGGAAATATGCTTGACAAATTTTAAGTATATTCTCTCAATACTATTGACATACAAATTGTACCGAGGGTTCCAGATGATTGAGGCATATTCTAAAATCGATTATACTTTAAAAATAACCGTGTATACTGTGAGGCGGCTTGATAAACTCTGACACCAAACGTAGCCTCCTCATTCGATAAGAAAGAAAAATTAGGTCTATGAGGTCGATTTTACCTGTCGATTGATTTTATCGTCAAGTTTGACGTAACACATGCCGTGCCTGCGCCCCCTGCCGACGGCGCCGCACGCGCTGCACTCGCTCCAGCGAGACCATGCGGTGAACATGATCAATGACAAAGTCCCGACCCGTACTGTTGCGGTCGGGGCGGGGTACGGCCCGTCAGTGTTATGAGATTTCACCTGCATATAAGAAATCATTAGACATATTTGACTGATGAAATAAGAAGCTGTTGAAATGTCGTCCATTAATCACTTATCGAGGGTGGTTAAGGAGGATGTCCAATGCTTGTCGTCTCTTATCCCGGTGTTTTGGTCGTTTTCTTCCATTATTTCCTGTCACCGTCATCTCCTTACATACATCCTTACCATTCTTTTCATTCGCACACAATAGGGAATATGCATAAGTCACCGATTTTGATAAATTTGAGCTTGATCGCTGCGGACACGTATAAAAACATGATGGAACAGAAAAATAATAAAAGAAAATAATGTTTTATTTTAGTTTTATCACACGATGAAATCAGGGGAAAATAACTTTTTTTTTTCATTTTCGGATATAATGCACTTAACAGTCAGATAGAATATCGAATAAGAAATAATATTTTGTATGACACATATGTACTTAAACGCAAAATTTAAGGAGATAATTGAAAATTCTTGGCTAACTCCATAATAAACACGCCTGAAATGTGATGGGTGACGGACGACACAAATCAGCGAAGCGATGGCTGGTTCATGCGTCATGCTCGTGAACGGGTGCTGCCAGTGGGAATGGGTCTGCTTCTGTCTGCTTGTATTAAGGGCGTCGTATAACTCGTATATAAAAGATCTGTTTTATATTGTCTGTATGTATGGCACTTCTTACTCAAAAAATATAATTCTTAATAGCTTACCTTGTTTTGATTTATTTAATTGCAATATTTTTACTTTCTATAGTCAGTAGTTTAGTGAAAGACCTATGAAAAGCTTTTGGATATAAATTTTCAATTCGATGCCTTAACATAGGTAGTCTTAGTATGTCATGCTCTCTTTAATCATTTCTGCGGTGGTGTTGTATGAGGCTCAAATATGGTTGAGCGAAGAGATGGCTGGTTCATGCGTCATGTTCGGGAACTGGTGCTGCCAGTGGGAATGGGTCTGCTTCTGACTACCTATCTTAATGCATATTGAATTGTATGTTTTTCTTTTATTTTTATTTATTGTAACAGCCTAGACTGAATAACAAGTTCAAACTTTGAATTTAGCTTCAAATCTGTAAATTGATTAAGAAATTTGAAACTCATTAAGAAATGAGCTAATTCAATAATGTTATTTATTTGTTAATCTTTGTTAATATAAAGTCTGGAAACGATATACATATTTGTAAATATCGTTCCATCTGATTGATAAAGCTGGCAAGTTTTTTGCGCCCATTTTTCTTGTCAGTTAAAAGACGTCATAATGGGTGGTAGGGTAAAAGAATTGACGATTTAAAAATGCTTATTATGTGAGCTTATTTAAATAAAATATATTTCACTTTCACTTTCACTTTCACTTCACTTTCACTTTCACTTTCATGACCGTTTTGTATAGAGCGTTTTCGGCGGGTGCTGCTGCGTGCTAACTTCAAGTAACTATTTTACGAGAAAAAACGAAAGAGAAAAGTTTTAGTATTACAGTTGATTTTCTCACGCATTATACTCGTACTTTTGATTTTGATAAAAAAAATTGAAGCACTATTCTTCCATGATTTTCTGCAGTCTTGTTTTTCCTCTTCCATCAACGTTCATGTCCATATCTTTTCTAGCAACAACTTGTCGTCCACAACTCTAGTGCACGACAACTATGAAAGTGCCTCCTTTTAGTAAATATATTGTTTATTAACTGCCTTTGCGCAATGTGCTACTTACCACATTATACCCTCGATTCGAGTCTGTCACCTCCAAAATGACCAGTCCACCGACACTGTGTCCCAGCTTACACTTGTACACGCCGCTGTCTTCAGGCCTCACGCCGTATATCGTCATGTCGCCGTTGTCTTGACCCACCACGTGATATTGATGAACCATAGGCTCAAACGCAGACTCAAGAGACTTGAAAATATTAAATGTATTAATAATAGACAGGCTACAAAAATCCGATTATTTCGATCACATGTCAAGGGTGAGTCGGTGTTGTTTTACACTGGGTGTGGTAAAACAGCGTGACCACGGGTCGGTCGGGAAAGAGTCCACCTTGAGGTGAATTCTGGAAAACCTATGTATGAGAATACACCCTATGCTGGATAATACCATAGCTTAGGGTAAATTCTCGGATATACGTTTCCTAGAATTCACCTCAGGGTGGATTTTTTGGGGTAACAGATCGGAATAACCGATAAAATCTGGTGTTTGTAGAGAAAACTACTTTAGATTTTGTTAAAACTGTTGGCTAGAAACCAATTCGAAAATTCTAAAGTGCATTCATTATTAATACAATTTACTGCAAAGATTATACAATCGAAGGGGTTATGAAAAGCTGATTTAGAATACTGGAATTTATTCAGCATATAGAGATGCTGTTACATTATTAAAGTGTCCTGAATAGTGTAGTGTTTGGTCGTAGACTATGAAATAGGTGGAATTAGGCACATACCAGTGGCCTGCAAAAGTAAGTATCACACGGCCTATATTCATACAAACGAGGTAACTTTGAAGCTTTGGTTCTCTACCCAGGATAAACAGGGTGTGATTTGATGATGGCCATTCAAAGAGTAAATGGAGGAGGCCCAGATCGCTAAAGAAACCTAATGGATTAAGAAAGTCGTTTAGCTCAGGGCTGAACTTAAAAAAATAACAGGCTAAATTACATCAAAAGTATGGAAAATGTAATACTAAAAAGTCCGTACGGTCTCTGGTGTAAACGACTCTTCTAATCCATTGGGTTTCTTAAGCGATTTGGGCCTCCTCCATTTACTCTTTGAATGGCCATCATCATATCACACTCTGTTTAATCCTGGGCGGAGAACCAAAGCTAAAGTTACCTCGTTTGTATGAATATAGGCCTGTGTGATACTTACTTTTGCAGGCCAGTGTACTTTAGCTTTTAGCCATTGTACGTAGTTCCGCTCGCCCGGCGCGACGCACAGAGAGCATGGTAATGTAACTAAAGCGCCCTCTATCGCCGCCTTGTATACTGCGGGCAGACGATTCGATGACGTTACACGCCGCGCTACGCGGGACAGGCAGGCGTAGTGATTCGACCACATCTTGGAGAGTTGATCTAGCTTGACTTTATCGCCTCCTAGGAGCGGATAACTTTAGTCTATCCAAGAGAACGTTTGTGGCACGATGGGTTGTAAAACGCGTCAGTGACGCCAATCATTAGGGTTGCGTGTGTGTGCCTTTGAAATGAATCTGAGCCCGCCCACAAGGCCTGTAAGTGTAAGGGAGCGCGAAATGTAGCTACTCCGTTCGCACATTTTGCAACCTCGCGTGCCACGAACGTTCTTATGGACTAAAAATTACTCCGAGTGCCACATTAAATACAGTCATGAGTACAGTAAATCTTATGATGTTATTTTAGCGCAGCGTTACTGCCATATGTGGAACGGATTCAGAAAATTAATATGATTATCTGGATTATTGTCCTTGTTGGTAGCTGACATCTGATAAACTTGCTTGGATATTCCAGCTGGTCATCAGTCTCAAACTCCCACTTTTTGATGATATTCTTCCGGCGTTTAGTTTGCACGTTTTTAGTTTCATTTTGAGCTTTTTGAATAGTTGATAACACGTTCTGAAAAAGAAATGCAATTATTAATAAAATTTTAAACAATTTGGCAGACATTATTTTGGCATCTGACAGATTTTTAGAATAAAACTCAGTTTGAATTTTGAATCGAAAAGAACTTCATCTTGTTTGTTTCTTTTCAGAATTTCACCTTTTTCGATATGAATTTTTTTCATAGCTTCAAAAACGCGTTATTATAATATATCCGGTAAGTATTTGGGTTTTCTCCCTGATAAGTACCCGGATTTTTTCCAAGTTTTTTCCTCTCGGGTTTTTCCCACCTCCTATCAAGATTTCACTGTAAGTGCTGAGTAAATGTAATTCAAATCTATCCAGCACGCAGTATCAAACAAAATCTCGTACAAACAAGAGCTATAAATATTTTCTGTATCGCCCCTGCCTTTACGGGTGCTAGTTAAATACATGATGAATGTAAAAAGACCTTAAGGTGAAGTGCAGAAGGCAAGACAAAACGTGAGTCTTTTAAAATACCGTTTCGTTAATTAAGTATTTCTTAAATTTGAGATTGTTAGCATTCAAAATACTATTTTAAATACAGTTTAAATTAATAATACACTAGAAAAAAATAGATTCGCCACCAGAAGACTCGATCTCGCGACCTTTGATAGTCCGGCCCAATGCTCTAAAGTCTAAAGCATGTGATTTTTTGATTTTGATTCGATTTGATGTGGCGGCGAGTCGAATTTTTTACAGTACTAGGGACCCGCCCTAGCTTCGCTTCGGTTCCTTCTTTTTGCGACCTTCCAACAACACCCACAAGGAAACAAATACCTTACATACTTTACCCATTCGCTCCAAAAGTCTGTTTCCGTCCGTTGATGTCCTGTCCCGACATCGTTGTAAGAAGTGCGCTTGAATTTATTTTCGCACGTGTAAATATTTAGCGATAACTCGTAAGATATTCATTTAAATGGTATGGTGTAAAAGGTTTATGCAGCTTTTTCGAAGCAAGCTCCCAGTCGGCTTAATTTTTTCCGACTTCTTCAATAATTACCGTCATATTTCTACCAATTTACATAAAACTAAATTTATTTTACACTTAAACCTTAGGAATCACTCTATGATTTGGTTAAAATCGCATGAAAATCCGTTCAAAAGTTTTTGAGCTTATCGCGAACAGACAGACAGATGCGGCGAGGGACTTTGTTTTTTATAATACAAGGTGGTACGAAAGATATGATGATACTTAAACAGGTGATAGTGTTGCTTAAACTGAACAACTTTTTCAAAAGAACATTGGTTGAAAAACGAAAAAAAAATTATTTACCCTATACAAAATGTGTATATCAGCTGACCGACTTACTATGAAAGGCGAAAAAAACCTGTTTAAGTATCATCAGATCATTTGGTACCACCTCATATGTAGTAAATTAAATTTACAACTAAGTTCTGTTTTAACAGACGCAGAAAACGGAGCCCGCGTTGAGCCTGGGTCCGCAGCCGACGCCGGAGATGGAGGCGATCGCTCGCGAGATCGACGCGCTGGCTCGCGAGCGGCTCGCGCTCGACGCCGAGCTCGCGGCCAAGCAGAGGGAGCTCAATGTCAAGTCGGGGGAGGCGGATAGTCTACAGGTACATGTTCCGGTAAACATCTTGCCGCTGGCTTGAGCTTCGGCTTGCAGCCGACGCCGGCGATCGCTCGCGAGATCGACGCGCTGGCTCGCGAGCGGCTCGCGCTCTACGCCGAGCTCGCGGCCAAGCAGAGGGAGCTCAATGTCAAGTCGGGGGAGGCGGATAGTCTACAGGTACATGTTCCGGTAAACATCTTGCCGCTGGCTTGAGCTTCGGCTTGCAGCCGACGCCGGCGATCGCTCGCGAGATCGACGCGCTGGCTCGCGAGCGGCTCGCGCTTTACGCCGAGCTCGCGGCCAAGCAGAGGGAGCTCAATGTCAAGTCGGGGGAGGCAGATAGTCTACAGGTACAGATTCCGGCAAACATCTTGACGCTCGCTTGAGCTTGGGCCTGCAGCCGACGCCGGCGATCGCTCGCGAGATCGACGCGCTGGCTCGCGAGCGACTCGCGCTCGACTCCGAGCTCGTGGCCAAGCAGAGGGAGCTCAATGTCAAGTCGGGGGAGGCGGATAGTCTGCAGGTACATGCTCCGGGAAACATCTTGACACTCTTTCGACGAAGTGTTCATGGCGGAACTTAACAGACGGATCGTACTCGATCACGTTTGTTAAGCAACGCTCGGACCGGCCAGGTGTCGGATGGGTGACTGTTAAGTGGCATTACAACTGAGCGCTTCCGTGCTTCGGATGGTTCCGGCTGTTGTCATCTGATAATAGTCGTCAAGCCAAGTTAGAAGCCTTAAGAGCTTATTAGATCATCCTGAATCAAGGATACGGAATGAAGTCGCTCCTTAATTCAGAGAAGTGTAATTGCATTCAGGAAGGTAGGATCCTAGTTAGGATAGAAAATGGTCTCCGGCGTTAAGGATGCTAAATCGGACGCAGTTAGGACAGTGTAATCGCATTCAGGACGCTCGGCTCCGACACAGTAGTACCACAGCCTAAAGAGTATACAGTCAGTCAACGCTTTTTATGTTGGCGAAAAAAAAGCCGCCGTTCGTCTAGTTTGTAAACGACAAAGTTATATTAGCGGTTTTTAACCGACTTCATCAAAAGGAGGAGGTTCTCAATTCGATTGTGTGTTTTTTTTTATCGTTGTTCGCGCGTATCTCCGTCATTTATAGACCGATTTTGATGATTCTTTTTTTGTTCGATTGAGTTTGCTTGCGAGATGGTCCCATTTAATTTTTTTTCAAATCGGTCCAGTAGTTTTCAAGTAATCTTGAAAATACTATGATTTTGCATCAACTACCTTGACGACTTTGTTATTTATGAACCGAATTAGATGAAGTTTTTTGTGTTGGAGAGGGGATACCTTTAGTGTAGTCATTTTAACCGACTACAAAAAAAGGTTCTCAGTTTGATCTGTATATAGTATGTTTCTCCGCGATTATCTCACGTTTGGCTTAGCTGAATTTTCTACCTAAATAAAATACTTACCTACATTACCTAATACAGAAGGTACTTACACTAAAAATAAATAAATAAAAAATTGTTTAAAAACAAAAAAACCGACTTCAAAAAAAACCTGCCTCTAAAAAGCAAGAAATAATATTCAAATCATTAGATACGCATTATCATCGTTATAATAACGTCTATTGAAGTCGGGTGGGGATTTTAGAATAAAAAAAGGAAGTTGTACTTCCCGTACGTACGCACGTACGGTACGTTCGTACCCCACCCGACTTCAATAGACGTTATTATAACGATGATAATGCGTATCTAATGATTTGAATATTATTTCTTGCTTTTTAGAGGCAGGTTTTTTTTGACGTCGGTTTTTTTGTTTTTAATAAATTTTTTGGAAAATGTGCTAGGTACTCTAAAACTACTAATTATATACCAATTTTCGTTGATAGTGTTTATTAAGATCTACAACATATATTTTATCCGATTTTTAGAGGGGGGGGGGACACATTTTACCACTTTGGAAGTACGTGTATATTTTCCAAACGGTTGATTTATTATAATTAATAAACTTTTATATTTTTTTAATTTTGTGTAAAAATCGTAAAGTGGTTCACAGAATACATCTACCTACCTAGTTTCAACTGTGTAATTCTAATAGTTTTGGTATAAAGTACAGACAGACAGACAGTCAGACATGACGAATCTGTAAGGATTCCGTCTTTGGCCATTAGGCTACGGAACCCTAATAAAAATCGCTTTAAATTTCTAACCTAACCCGGGACCTACAGGAGTAAAGCAGGTTCGATTCCAAACTCAATGAGCCCCCCTCTAGCCCCCCTCAAGCCACCCTTGACTCCCTCTCTAGCCCCCTCGAGCCTCATCAAGTCCCCTCGGGCCCCCCTCGACACCACCTCGAACCCCTCTCTAGCCCCCCTCGACCCACCTCGAACCCCCTTACCCCCCCCCCCCCCCCCCTTCGATCCCCCTCTAGCCTCCTTGACACCCCCTCGAGCCACCCTCGAGCCCCCCTCGAGCCCCCTCGACCACCCTAGAGCCTCCCTCGACACCCCTCCAGCCCCCCTTGGGCTCCCCTCGACCGCAAGTTTGACAGCTGTCATCTGTTGGTATTTGCTTTTAAAATTGATTTTAGGTATGTTATTAGATGAGTTATTTGCAAATTCACGCAAATACTAGTACCTACATCAATAAACCTGGTTCAGATTAGCATTAAAAATGACACGTACCTACTAGGTACCTACCTAGCTACATACCTATACCTCCTACCTACATGTATTTTTACGGTCACTGTATTTTCCCCTCCGTTGCTCTGCGTAAGTACATTCGTGTAACAACTGTATGATCGTTAAGCTGTGATATCGGATCCGTTATTCAGGACGGTCTAATTGGCGACTGAATTTCTCGTCCTAAATCGGACTCTGAATTCCGGATCCTTAATTCAGGATGATCTAATAAGCTCTTTACAGGCGGCTTGGTAAGCTCTAACACCAGAGGTGGCCACTAATCCTCATTCGATAAGAAGAAGACGGAGTGGGGATAAGTTCGCGCATGTGCATTTGCGAGCGACCTATAGCGCGCGTCCCTCACCGCTACGCATACCCAAAATGTGCGTTCTACGCAATCCCTACCCGATTTCAATATTCAAGATGTTTGCCTGCTACTTTAAGTATAGTTGTAGGAAAGTAAGCCTTGTGACAAAGAGCGATGGTTCAGTTTTGAACGGAAACTTTTCAACTTTCTGTGATAGAAAATGATTAATTATTTTGCGTGTGCTATTTGTTCTAGTTTGATTGTTTTGTTTGTATCCATTTTGTAGGCAAACTAAACTTATTGAGTAATTTTTTGAATTATTTTTCCTGTATTCTGTATGACGTTCAAGAAAGTGACTATAATATTTTTTTTCACAGAGTGAATTAGACACATTGACGGCGACGTTAAAACAGTTAGAAAACCAAAAAGGAGAAGCACAAAAGAGATTAAACGATTTAAAAGCACAGGTAAGAGAACATTTAAGTTGTCTTTGTCCTTTTTATCCTTAGGTACTTTTTATTCACATATACTTTCCTACGTAATAATTTGAGTTACTATGAAGATAATCAGCGGGCGGAATATGATGATTGTCTCTACAATGTTGTACGGTCTATTCAACTGCACAATTGCGTCATCGCCGATTCAGCAGTTCACTGCACTACAATGTAATTTTAATATCATAATTTTTAGTACGCATTCAATCGCCCCGATGTTTACTCCTATCATATTATTTAGCATAAAATATCAATCAAATTAAATTCGTGACTTTCATCAAAACTTATTATCATTTCTTATCAATTTAAACATTGTATTGTACGGCAGCAGCTCGTACAAATGTCTTTTTTACAGCTGCACAAAATATTTGTCTACGTGGGATGTCTTTTTAAGTTTAAAATATAACTAAACCTCATATTACCATCAAAACGCGATATGTATCGATTTACCGACACTCGACTAGGGGGAAATTTTTATATTAGCCTACTGCTCGAAGATTACTCAGTCGAGTCAGCGCACAAGAGATGTCGTGTGTCGGTTGAGCAACGCGACTAACGCGATAGAAAGAGAAGATGCATACAATAATAGGCACGCAGCGCTGTGCAATTTGAAATTGTACCTTATTGCAGTGAGAGTAACTTATTATTTGAATATCTTCGTGCGGATGGGATTTTATATGTTTAGTACTATTAATATTTGAACTTGACTGTCAAAATCCATTGTCTTTCGTCTGTTACAAGAGATACATCACTACATCATATCATATCGTGTTTTGGTGATTACGAGGGTCGATTGATAAGTCCTTGACTTTGAAAAGAAGATTTTTTTTTTCGTAATTTATTTTTATATGTTAAAAAGAAACTCCTTAAGGAATCTTTACACTTCATTGTTTTCAAATTCGGTAAAAGATTATTACTTATGGAAACAAAAAGCTCAAGCGACTTCCAACTTTTCTTAATGACCCTGTTGATCGACGCCACTCATGACGTCAAAACTCATCGAATGAAGATGCGAATCCTTCCTATTCTCTAGATTCAACCCACTGAGATTTTTTCTCCTATCAAACATGAATAAAAGCTAAAAGGTGGTGTCTGACATGGGCCCTCATTTCAGTTACCAGTCTTCAGGCGATGAAAGAAAAAAATAATGAGTTAAAGAGGTAGGAACTTCGTTGGACTGAATAAGCAAAGCTACAATAAGATTATGTAGAGAAAGGAGATGTCCCAGCGTTGCCTCAGTTAACTGCCTCAGCGTTTTATTTAATTACTTTTATAATTAAAAAATGTTTATCACATTTTATTTAAGTCAAGTACCACTCAAAAATTGTTTTATATTTAGAAAAACAATTATAAGTTGTTTTCTGAAGTATTTTGTGAAAAAAATGTAAGTAAAAGTACTATCATGATAAAATATTGAGATACAAAAGCGTTTTAACATAAAAAATCCCACTTTTTAATGCAGAAAATTATTATTAATCTGATTCTAGAGTAAAATACCTACTCTGACATACTACTTTGATTAAGACGCTACAGACTTTCATTTTTGAGAATGGTGAGGCAAATGACATAGGCGCGATGGGACATGTCCTTTATAAAACAAAATGTTCCGAGAAAAAGTGTTTGTTCATTACAAAGTTATGGACTTATCAATCCACTCTCGTCTGCTACGAGTGTCAGGGGCTTTAGAATGCATAATGTCTAGGTGGACAAGCTGCGATCGCAAGTGTCAGCGCAAGAGGCAGCGGCGGCGGAAACGGAAGCAGAAGTGGCCGCGCGAAGGGCCGCGGCACAGACGCTGAAGGAGAAGGAACGCGCGCTGCAGCAGGAGGCGGCGGAAGCGGAGGCGGAATGTGACGCGCTTACCTCGCAGCTGAGGCGCACTGTGCTCGCGCTTAGCCAGGTAACTACATGCGGTGGCTATAGGAGGTTAGAGGCGGCGGGAGCGGAGGCGGAATGTGACGCGCTCACCTCGCAGCTGAGGCGCACTGTGCTCGCGCTTAGCCAGGTAACTACATGCGGTGGCTATAGGAGGTTAGAGGCGGCGGGAGCGGAGGCGGAATGTGACGCGCTCACCTCGCAGCTGAGGCGCACTGTGCTCGCGCTTAGCCAGGTAACTACATGCGGTGGCTATAGGAGGTTAGAGGCGGCGGGAGCGGAGGCGGAATGTGACGCGCTCACCTCGCAGCTGAGGCGCACTGTGCTCGCGCTTAGCCAGGTAACTACATGCGGTGGCTATAGGAGGTTAGAGGCGGCGGGAGCGGAGGCGGAATGTGACGCGCTCACCTCGCAGCTGAGGCGCACTGTGCTCGCGCTTAGCCAGGTAACTACATGCGGTGGCTATAGGAGGTTAGAGGCGGCGGGAGCGGAGGCGGAATGTGACGCGCTCACCTCGCAGCTGAGGCGCACTGTGCTCGCGCTTAGCCAGGTAACTACATGCGGTGGCTATAGGAGGTTAGAGGCGGCGGGAGCGGAGGCGGAATGTGACGCGCTCACCTCGCAGCTGAGGCGCACTGTGCTCGCGCTTAGCCAGGTAACTACATGTGGTGGCTATAGGAGGTTAGAGGCGGCGGGAGCGGAGGCGGAATGTGACGCGCTCACCTCGCAGCTGAGGCGCACTGTGCTCGCGCTTAGCCAGGTAACTACATGCGGTGGCTATAGGAGGTTAGAGGCGGCGGGAGCGGAGGCGGAATGTGACGCGCTCACCTCGCAGCTGAGGCGCACTGTGCTCGCGCTTAGCCAGGTAACTACATGCGGTGGCTATAGGAGGTTAGAGGCGGCGGGAGCGGAGGCGGAATGTGACGCGCTCACCTCGCAGCTGAGGCGCACTGTGCTCGCGCTTAGCCAGGTAACTACATGCGGTGGCTATAGGAGGTTAGAGGCGGCGGGAGCGGAGGCGGAATGTGACGCGCTCACCTCGCAGCTGAGGCGCACTGTGCTCGCGCTTAGCCAGGTAACTACATGTGGTGGCTATAGGAGGTTAGAGGCGGCGGGAGCGGAGGCGGAATGTGACGCGCTCACCTCGCAGCTGAGGCGCACTGTGCTCGCGCTTAGCCAGGTAACTACATGTGGTGGCTATAGGAGGTTAGAGGCGGCGGGAGCGGAGGCGGAATGTGACGCGCTCACCTCGCAGCTGAGGCGCACTGTGCTCGCGCTTAGCCAGGTAACTACATGTGGTGGCTATAGGAGGTTAGAGGCGGCGGGAGCGGAGGCGGAATGTGACGCGCTCACCTCGCAGCTGAGGCGCACTGTGCTCGCGCTTAGCCAGGTAACTACATGTGGTGGCTATAGGAGGTTAGAGGCGGCGGGAGCGGAGGCGGAATGTGACGCGCTCACCTCGCAGCTGAGGCGCACTGTGCTCGCGCTTAGCCAGGTAACTACATGTGGTGGCTATAGGAGGTTAGAGGCGGCGGGAGCGGAGGCGGAATGTGACGCGCTCACCTCGCAGCTGAGGCGCACTGTGCTCGCGCTTAGCCAGGTAACTACATGTGGTGGCTATAGGAGGTTAGAGGCGGCGGGAGCGGAGGCGGAATGTGACGCGCTCACCTCGCAGCTGAGGCGCACTGTGCTCGCGCTTAGCCAGGTAACTACATGTGGTGGCTATAGGAGGTTAGAGGCGGCGGGAGCGGAGGCGGAATGTGACGCGCTCACCTCGCAGCTGAGGCGCACTGTGCTCGCGCTTAGCCAGGTAACTACATGTGGTGGCTATAGGAGGTTAGAGGCGGCGGGAGCGGAGGCGGAATGTGACGCGCTCACCTCGCAGCTGAGGTGCACTGGGCTCGCGCTTAGCCAGGTAACATCATCATCTCATCATATCAGCCGCACGACACCCACTGCTGGGTATAGGCCTCCAAGGATCTCCGTAACGATCGGTCCTGCGCTGTCCGCATCTAGCGGCTTCCCGCTACCTTCACCAGATCGTCGGTCCACATTGACCCCAACGGCCATCAGTTTTTCTCACTGTGTGTCCTGGCCACTGCCACTTTAACTGAGCAATCCTTGGAGCGATATCGGTTACTTTAGTTCTACGGATCTCTTAATTTCCGATGCGATCACGTAGGGATTGCTGACCATGGTTCTCTCCATTGCGCGCTGGGGACCTTGAGCCTTCTTATGAGACCCTTAATAGTAAGTGACTCATGTGACTATCATTAATAAGTAAAGCACAAAAAGCAGCAGTAAAAATAGACGTTTATTGAGAAGGACGCACGTTGCAGCAGGAAGCGGCCGAAGCGGAGGCGGAATGTGACTCGCTTACTTTGCAGCTGAGGCGCATTGTGCTCGCGGTAACATCATCATCATCATATCAGACGCACGACACCCAATACTGGGTATAGGGTTCCTCCAAGGACCTCCACGACGACCGGTCCACCTTGTCTCTAATGCCTCGATTACATACGCCAATTTAGCTTCCTAGCTAGGAACCAATTTCGGGTTGCCACAATAAAATATTGTAGAATAAGTTCGGTTTTAAAGTCGAATCTACACTATAACGGAAAAGTAAACATTGTTTAAGATTAGAGATGAGAATTGAAAATAAAAAAAATAAAAAATGTTGACCTTTCCGTCATTTGTGCAAATTCACTGTTAAAATTTAACTTATTTATACGAGTGGCAACTCTAAATTGGTTCCTTAAATCGGCGTATGTAATCGAGGCTTAATGGCCATCGGTTCTTCTCGCTGTGTCCCGCCCACTGCCACTTTAGCTGAGCAATCCGTGGAGCGATATCGGTTACCTTAGTTCTACGGATCTCTCGAATCAGTTGGGCGCACTGTGTTCGCGCTTAGCCAAGTAACAAAGTTGACAAGTATATGAAGCAACGGCTAACACATACATTTTTACAGACTAGTTTGATTTGAAAATGGAAAAGATTTTTTATATGAAATGAAACATGCAATCGGTTGTTCCAGGCCAACATTAAGATATCCCACCTGGAGGAACAGCACCGGCTGATAGAGAACGCAATCGAGGCGTTGTCGATGGGCGGGCCCGCCGCCGCCGCCGCCGCGGCGCTGCAGCCGCAGCACTCGCGCCAGCATTTAGAGGCGATCGTGCGCGGCGCCACGCCCAGCGATGCACTCGTGAGTATTACATAGCATACCCTCCCTCCCACACACACACACACACACACACACGAACGTACGCACGTACGCACGCAGGCACGCACGCACGCACGCGCGCACACGCACACACATGGACATACCACACTTTGATTGAGTGCCCAACCGACAAGTTAATCTTCATAACATAAAAATACATCGAATGTTTTTTTTTATTTACTACTTCACTTTTTCTTTAAATTTTAATTTACATAGGAAAACATACGCGTGAAAGCACTAAACTTAAGAATCGCCTAAGTCTTTTCTTATCTACAACTCGACCAAGTTAACTTAGCGAATGACAGCTTCATGACGGCTAAGTTTATGACACCGTTTTAATTTGGTCATGTTGTAGTTAGGAAAAGACTTAGGCGATCCTTAAGTTTAGTGCAATCGGCAAATAGTGACTTTGTAAACATACAGTGAGAGCTTTGTAAGTAATCCATGTAGGAGTCTATGCACCATTATAAGTTTTCGCATATAACATCTAATGCTTGCTGATTAATATGAAATATGATCATAATTAACGCATACAATTTACCAATGGGGATGGCAACGCAAAGCTAATTTTAGATGTCTTAATAGGTGACAAGACAACCGCCGAAACAAACTTCGAATCAACTTTCGAAAAGTATTTTTTCTATAACTGTAGGACTTTTAAATCCGGAGAAATTAATATTTTTCGGCAGGGCCATCTAAAATAAAAAGTCAAATTTAAAATGCTGGTCATTCAAACAGGAGAGGGGATAGATCCCAACATGTGGAGGGTTTTGTCGATAAAGTTGATCATATTATCTGCCTTTAAAAGCTCCGACATCGCTAACCAAACATTGTATATCGTCTTTCGGTGGTCATGCTGGCGGGCTGATAATACACCCTTCTGCACTTTTTCCATGTTTTTCGTTGTTTTTTCATCATTATCACAATTATCTTTTTTGAATAAAAGTAATTGGAGCTACTTCCTTCACAGTACGTTAAAGTTTATTTTGATGTAGAATTCAATACGTTTCCGCTATTATTTAAAAACCGGCCAAGTGCGAGTTGGACTCTTGCACGAAGGGTTCCGTACCAAAAAACGGTAAAAAATCACGTTAGTTGTATGGGAGCCCCCCTTAAATATTTATTTTATTCTGTGTTTTAGTATTTGTTGTTATAGCAGCAATAGAAATATATCATCTGTGAAAATTTCAACTGTCTACCTGCAGTCGTTATTAATATCGAGCAAAAAACAGCACAAAAATCACGTTTGTTGTATGGGAGCCCCCCTTAATTATTATTTTTATTCTGTTTTTAGTATTTGTTGTTATAGCGGCAACAGAAATACATCATCTGTGAAAATGTCAACTGTCTAGCTATCACGGTTTATGAGATACAGCCTGGTGACAGACAGACAGACAGACAGACGGACAGCGGAGTCTTAGTAATAGGGTCCCGTTTTTACCCTTTGGGTACGGAACCCTAAAAAGCGCCAAAAATATGAACCTACGAAGCGGTTTTGATGATATTCTGTTTTTTTTACAATCATCTGTGAGGTTTATACGCAATTTAATACTTGTACAGTCAGTGGCACGAATCATGAAATCGGGTGGGGATTGCGCGGAACGCGTATTTTGGGTATGCGTTGCGGTCAGGGGCGCGGGCGGCGGGAGTCTCTCACAAGAGCACATGCGCGAACTTATCCCCGCTCCGTAGAAAATTTTTCATGATTTGTGCCACTGACTGTAGCTACTAGAGAATCTCCTTTTTTTATTTCATTTATTATTAAAAAGTAAGGTACACTATTTTACAATTTGCCTCGCAAAACCTAACAGCAGGTTTGTCTGCGAGTACATTACTTAATCTAAGTATTTTATATTAACATAAACTCATACTTAAACTAAAGTTAACAAATTTAACATTTAAGTAACATTAACTCATACTTAAGGTAAAGGTAACACAAAGTAATTTGTTTTAGGAGTTAAATAGGTAATGTTTTTTAAGGTAATTGTTAAAGGGTTTTTTAGTATTTAATGTTAAGAGATCATCAGGCAGATTGTTTAACAGGTAGGGTACACGCTTTGCTAAGGTTCTGTCGCCGTACACACTGGTGACTCGCGGCACACTGTACTTGCCGCTCGTCGCGGCTCGTGTCGCGTGCCCGTGTTGAAGTGGTGTCAAGCGCTCACGATAGCTATAGTTGTTTAATAGTAATAAGTATTTGTGTTTTACACTGGCTGGCAGAATTTTAGATACTTTAAATAATTCGTAGTAGTTATTTTTATGTCTATTTTTTGTTTTATTGTTGACTAATAATTTAAGAAAGCGGATTTGTAGAGATTCTAGTTTTTTTATGTGTGTTGGATAAGTTAAACCATAACTATCGAGAGCGTATGACATCACTGTATCCACTAAGGCCTTGTACAAGCATTTTAAAATATTTAATGGTATTTTATGTTTAAGATGATAGAATTTACCCAATAAAATTTGCATTTTATTACATATGTGGTCAATGTGTACAGTCCATGAGAAAAATTCATCAACAATTACTCCTAAGTATGTTGCATGAGGAACTATGTCAATTGGTTTACAGTGACATGTTATGCTAGTGTTTTTATGGATGCAGTCGTGGCTATGAGTGACAATTTTAACATTTACATTTAGATTCCTGTTATTACTGTGAGGCAGGGAATGATAACGTTATTTTTAAGTATAACGTTATTTTTTACTTTTTTTTAGCGTTAATTTTAAAATTAACGTTATGTCTATAAATAACGTTAATTTAGATAACGTTACATTGAAATTAACGTTATTTCAGTAAATAACGTTATTTTTAACGTTATTTCTTACTTTTTTTACCGTTAAACTTTAAAATTAACGTTATTCTAATTAATAACGTTATTTTTTTAGCGATAATTTTACCGGTATAATGTACCGGTAAAGTTTAACGCTAAATTTAACGCTAATTTTACCGGTAAAATACTTTTAACGTTATTTTTACCGGTAAATTTACCGATAAAATGTGTTAACGGTATTTTTAACGTTATTTTTATCGGTAAACTTACCGATAAAATGTTTTAACGGTATTTTTAACGTTATTTTTTATTTATCGTTATATTTTTTTAACGGTATTTCAATCCCTGCTGTGAGGTGACCTTATTATTAACATTTGTGTCTTTAATTGATTTATTACAATACCATTGTCATGACACCATTTGACTATATTATTTACATCCTGTTGTACAAGTTCACAAATCTCGCTCAAGTCGGTACCGGCTCTAAGTATGCATAGATCGTCTGCGAACATGTATGTGGAACAGTGTTGTACCACATTGGGCAAGCTGTTGATGTGCATCAGGAAGCAGATAGGACCACTTCCTGATCCTTGCGGCACGCCACACAGCACCGTCTTGGGCGAGCTTTGGCAGCCACCCACCTTGACACAATAAGTCCGTTCGGAAAGGTACTCACGGAACCATGGGCTTAATGGGGTGTTGACACCGCACTCTTCGATGGCTTTAATCAAGGTGGTATGTTCCAAAACGTCAAAAGCCCTTTTAAAGTCAAAGAACACTGAAACAACTATTTTTTTATTATGCAAATATTCGTTAATTTCATTTGTGAATTTACTTATTAGTGAAACAGTGCTTTTACCTTTTTTACCTTAGCTTAGCTTGTCGTATGTTTTTTTGTGGCTACAACTTTACGTTTTCTATACAACGTGTTAATAAATTAACGCAAAATGAGAAAACCGTTTCTTCTTCGGTTGGTACCATAGTAAAAGTTGTTCAGTTTGATGGTCCGAAGAAATGGTTTTCTCATTTTGCGTTAATAGACAATTTGACAACATTGAAAATATACTACAAATGGTGGTCATCCTAACAGATAATGGCGTAAAAAAACATATTCAACTATTATATGGACTAAATTAAGTCAATTAATTGATTAATTTCACCTAGAAAAATTAAATAATTTTTGAATTTTTTTCTGTGGCGGAAAGGCTCTAAGATGACTGATGACGTCACATGCCTGTAAATAAATATGGCTTCAGGCGTTTGACACGACCATAGACTTAAGATCCGCGATTGATGGCTGTCAAATGGCTAAGGATATTACCAAGAAGCTTATACCTCCCTCCAATGGAGATTGCACGGCCATATGTCATAGTGAAGATTGAAAAAAGCTCCTTAAGTGACGTGACGGCTTATTGCTACCTCTTTCTTTAGTGTTACAATACGTGTTCGTTGTTCGTCGTTCGTTCGTTCGTGAGAAACGAAAACGTATTGTAACACTAAAGAAAGAGGTAGCAATAAGCCGTCACGTCACTAAAGGACCTTTTTTCAATCTTCACTATGACATATGGCCGTGCAATCTCCAAATGTTTACAGGCTTGTGACGTCAACAAGTCACGTGTCCAGCGCCATAGCGTTTTTGGCGCGGTTTTAAAATTTTAAACTTTAACGTTGATTTATTAATGAAATACATTGATTTTTCCTGAAATATCAATGTGGTGCGCTTATTACGTAATAAGGAATAATTGAAAATGGTTTTCTAAAATTAGTCAAATAGTCTATTCATTAACACGTATTAAAAAATTAAGAAACCCTGGTGTACGATTTTGGAGCTGCGAATAATTCTGCCTTCTCGTTTGTGCAGGAGGACGATTCGTTCTCGAAGAACGAGTTCGGCGCCATGAACGGTTCGGCGGGATTCGGCGCGGACCCGTTCAAGGACTCGGCGTTCTCCGGCGTCACGCCCAACGATCCCTTCGCACCCGCCGGAAATACCTCATCTTCTATTCAGGTCTCATTTTATTTATTTTGATTTACTTTTATAATCTTTGTTAAACAGTTTTCGTGTTAATTGTTATTATTTAATACTTTAACATAATCGTAAAAAACCGGCCAAGTGCGTGTCGGGCCATGCGCAGTAGGGTTCCGTAGTTACTTTATAGCATATCATATTTAATACTACTATCATTTTTCAGCTGCAAAAATAACTTAGATTTTCACAGTGTTTGTTTGAATGACAAAGTTATATTTGCGGTTTTGGAAAATGTACTATATCTCAAAAATTGATTACTATATTTCGTTCAAACCAATTTTCAATTTACGAAAGTGTTCATTAAGATCTATAGCATATATTTTTATATTTTTTAATTTTTCACTCTCTTCTTTTAAAAGTTAGGGGGGGGGGGGGGACATATTTTACCACTTTGGCAGTGTATATCTTTCAAACGGTTGACTTTGAGAAAAAATAGTCTTAGGAATCTCAATGTCAATTTTGAAGACCTATATGCTCGTATTGGTTTGATGTTTTTTTTTCAGTTGTAGTTCCATGTATGGGGAACCCCCCTTAATCTTTTATTTTTTTATTTTTGTGTAAAAATCGTAAAGCTGTTTATAGAATACATCTTTCTAACAAGTTTCAACTATGTAGTCTTAATACTTTCGGAATAAAGTGGCTGAATAAACTGTCAAATCGCGGAAGACAGTAAACGAAATGAGCGGGGCTTCAGGAAATTAAAGTTAAGACCTCTATTAAATAAATTTTCCAAAAATTCGCGCACTTTTGGTCGCAGTTCTACTGAACTCTTCAAAACCTTTTTTCATTGAGATATATTTGATGTGATGTTCGTTGAACAGGACGGATTCGGTTCGGACCCGTTCGCGCCGAGCAGCGCCGCGGACCCGTTCGCAGGCGATGCGTTCGCGCCCGCTGACAATAAGAATAAGGCTCACGATGAGGTAAAGTACACATTTCATTTATATATGTATAGGTTTGGAGAGTTTACCGATCTTTTGTTTTACCTAGTAGACGAATAAAATGTGTTTTTGCAGGATGTAATAAATTTACCTAGCACTTAGTCGTTGCATTGCAGAGTATTTTCGTAAAGTATAGTTGTATTATAGCATATATCAATAAGTATTACACCTTTTTTAGCTACGTAGGAAATGCGATAAATAAGAATTTTATTTCAAGACCTTTAGATATCGACAGTAAAATATTGTTAGTCGTAAAACGTCAAAATCACAAAAATATGCAAAATGTTGAATTTTTTGGTCACTTTTCTTCATTAGTTGAACTAGTTCTTAGGAATTCGTTCGTCGCCCCTTCACCTAGCCAATCCGAGTGGAGGATTCAAAAATGTGATTGATCCGTCGTTCTTGAGCGGTCCTTCGTCCGTTGGTAGTGTTTCACGCCCTCACGCGCCGCGCGGCCACCGCGCGTCGATTATTACAGTACTAGCAGCCGCCTTTGACTTCGTCTGCGTGGAAAGATTTTTTGCTATCTCTCGGGAACAATACTGTTTTTCGGGATGAAAAGAATCCTTCTTTGTACCCCTGAGAACGTTTATGCAAAATTTCATGATGATCTATCAGTAGATGAGACGTGAAGGCGTTACAAACAAACAAACGGACTTTCGCATTTATAATATTAATAAATAAGGATTAACTGGAATTGCGCGCTAATTATTTGAACTAGATCTTAGAAAGGGGGCACAAATGTATGGACTGTGGTCCTGGTCCCAATAGATATAAATAATATATTGTTAGAAAGGTGTATTCTCATAGAGCACGAATAGGTATGGCGCTTGTCCTGAAATGTTGTCCTAATATTCTATAGACCTGCCGCCGTTAAGCGACTTTCATTGCTGACTACCCGAGTTACTGAAAATACATACTTTATCAGCCGATATCTCGAATTGGACAACAAATCCAAATGTTACCCCATAATAACATTTTCCTCTTGAAAAGACTTATCCATCGATGTATGATTCAAGCCTATTGGTCATAAGGACCAAAGTGCCCGAACCCCTTTGCTCGTCGCGCCTCGCGTGACCAGCAGCCTGATTATCTAATTAAAAACAACCTAGCGACCAGTGATAATTACCAAATCGTCGCTGTCAAACTTGATTTCGTACCACTGATCGAGTTTCTACGAGTGCTGCCTCCAACGGACAACTAAAGAACTAAAATATACGAGCAGTTGCAAGGAAATGCTCCGAAATTCGTATTATCTAACTCAGAAACCGCGACGCGACCGCGACGATTTCTTCTGTCAAACAGAAACCAGACAAAACGTAATTTCTGATTAGTTTTCCTTAAATTCTTAGCCTTACCTTTAACCAAAATTAAATAAAATTGCTATTATGGCCAATACAAAAGGTCTGTCCTTCAATAGCTACACGGAATTTGCAATTTTGAAGACGAAAAAATGTAAACAAAATTCGAAGCGAAAACAAAAAGGTTATGTTCACAGAGCACCTATGGTCAGACACATACACAGTCACAGACTACTTTCGGTAAAAAGACTTTTCAGTCGCTCCCACCGGTTGCCAGTGGCGCTAGTTTGTATGGAGTTATTCACGAGCATAAACCGAGCATAAACTAATCAGCGATCGCATACATAATGCCAAAACAGTGACTCGGTCGCGCGACGATTTCTAAATAATTCAGGAATCGAGTTCGGTCGCTCATTTTAGATAATCAGCCTGCGGCTCGTCACGGAGATAGGTTTAATATGTGATCGTATGGTGGTCGGTAGGCGTGGGAGGCGGACCCGTTCGCGGTTCTCCACGCGCCGACTCGCGCGTCGCCCACGCCGCGGCTGCCGCCCAAGCAGCCGCCACCGCGCCCCGCGCCGCCGCGCCCCACGCCGCCGCACAAGGTACGGCCCACACTACACACCGGTACATACACACACAACCTCGGGGCACAAACTGTTCACTAGACAGAAGATCCGCTTCGAACTAATCGCGATTTTTCCGGCACATTTAATGACTAATTGTCAAAAAACACGTTTTGAGTAATAATTAGGCTAGTCAAATTCTACATTAGTTGCTACTATCATTTTGAAAGTAAATTAAAGGACCCCGAACCTATAGTTAGAAAAATGTGGTTTCAGTTAAATGTCCTGGAATTTTGAAATGTTATAGATTTCGGTGCCCTGAGGAAAAGTCTCTATGGGTGCTACCACTGTTTCCGAGTTCGTTTCAGAGTTTCGTCTGATGATGTACCCTCCTGATCAGACTATAAAAACTACACACAACGGACAAAATGAAAGAAAAATAGTGTTTTTGATTCAATATTATCAATCTATATTTACATATTACACCTCTACTGAATTATATTTTTTATAAATGTTGCAATGTCAAATAAGTATATATACTATACACCTCTCAATATCGCCAAATATGCAGTAAAGCAATGTATAATTTTAATTCCATATATCATTGTATGCAACGAGGAATTTGGTTTACCTTTCCCTCTTTTTGGAGAGCTGGAGAGACAAGCTCACTTATTACTATAAAAAGTATTTTTTTGTTTGAGCTAGGAGCGAACAAAACAAACACGGTAGCATTTTAGATTACGGTCAAAGTGGACTTTCTGTCTAATAACACACAGACTTTTTATTTTGTGCCCTCGGGACTCTTTCAATTAGACGGTTGAAAATGGACTGCTGCTGCATGACAGCAGGACATAAATGAGGATCAGTAACGATTTTTGTTTAGTCAGCCTGAGCTTATTAGAAAGCTTATGCCACCACATGATTAACTGTGTAGATTTTTTTACGATATCTCTTAAACTTGAGAAGTTATACGAGCTAGAACACTGTAATTTGGGGTGTCCCTATGACGTCATCCGAGACGTACGCGAACCTTACGTCGTACGTGATAAAGCTCATATTGCATTGAGCTTGGCATTTCCTTCAAACCCATATAACTCAACCATTTCTAAACGGATTTCAAAATAATCTTTCACTAGGTTTCACAGCTACGAATATGTTTAATATTATATCAACAAAACTATAGGATTCAAACCTGTTACAGATCCTCATTGTTTCGCATATTGGCGTCCTTGTTTGGTGCAACAAAAGTCGTTCAATAGCAGTCCAAATCGCGTCAACACAACATTTGCTATTTAAACAATGAATTTATAAAGTGTTATTTTTCTTTAGTGAATACCATATAAATATTAATTTTGTTTTGCTACAGTTTATCAAGAAATAGTTATTAATATTTTTGAAATATTTAAAGTGCTACAATTAATTATTTAGATTACTGTTATGGGAAATTGACATTATTTTTCTACTTAGCGAATTACAAAACCGAAAAAGACGTTTCGATATATCATGAGTCATGAATGACATAAGCAAATGATGACAATTTCTCAAACAGTTGTCGAGTAGTTTTAAGCTAATGTTTAATTTTCAGATTTTTTTTGATCCCCAAATTGTTTTGGTAATGTGTTTACCCCTCCCGTCCCGCAGCATGTCAGTAGTTTACTAATAGTACAGTAAATTTTATCTAGTACTCTAAAAGTACAGTTAATTTTATCTAGTACTTTAATAGTACAGTTAATTTTATCTAGTTCTCTAAAAGTACAGTTAATTGTATCTAGTACTTTAATAGGACCGTTAATTTATCTAATATTTTCCTTTAACGCTGCAGAGAAAGTAAAATGTACGTAAACCGTATTAGTGCACGTTTTGGTTGCGTACACGCACGTTAAAAGTTCGAATAAATATGACATCGCTTCTTTTGACTAGTTTGTATGTGTGTTTAGAGAACGGCATTTTATTTTTTCGTTGGCTTTGTGTTTGTTATAAAATGTCAGTCTCTTTTTGATGATCCTCAAAGATTTCATTAACTTAAAAGGTATGATTTATTTGAGTTGTATCTACTTTAATGTGTAGTACAATAATTTTGGCTCCGCGATTTTACTTTCTCTGTTCTGTTTTGTTGAATGCCATTCTCTTAATAGTTTTTAATGACACATCTTTGGTAGTACTTTTTAATTTGTATGGCCTACATTTATTTGTGCAAAGTAAAGTTTAGTTAGAGTGTACAGTGAAATTCTTTCAATTTTTTATGTTCATTCTAGATAAAACTGAAAAGTGATTTGAATTTCCGTTCCGTTCCGTTCTTATTTTGCATTTTGGACTTATCAATAGATGTGACATTTGCTATTGCTTTGATTGCTGGCTTTCTTTTGTAGCTCATTTATCATATCACTCCATTCAGAACCATTCATTTAATTATTATATTATACACTGCACGATCTGCATTGGTTTCACAGTTTAGATTTCACGGTTTGATAGCGCCTATGAAATGTTAGTATTGCATGTTTTTTTTATTATTTTATTTAAAAAGGTATCTTGCTGCTTCTATTAATCCTCCTATTAATTTTATCACCTTTTATGATTCAGTTCATTTTTATTTATTTAAACCATTATATTCTCTAACTTACGTGTATAATACAAAAACATATTATATTAAACATTGCGCGACTTCATCTGTCTTATTATGAAACAAAGTTTGAAAGACCATGTAACCTTTTTGGCATACCCGCCATTTTGAAAAAGTCGGAAATTTTTCATAACTGATAAAACTAGTGTCAGTCGATAGGAAACGCCAAAATAAACACAAATCATTGATTGTCATAATGTCGTAAAATGTATACTTTCGAAGATATTCGGAGAAAAATAGTATGGAGTTGCAAATTGAAGTGTTTCTTTCTAATTTTTTTACGTCCTAATATCTCCGAAAGTATACATTTAAGGACAATTTGACAACTTATAATTCATGTTTATTTTGACGGTTTCTATCGATTATAACTAGTTTCGTCAGTTGCGATTAATTTCCGATTTTTTCGAATAGGTATACCAGGCTCCATACTAAATCGTTACATGCCGTTTCATCAAATGTGTCGGTTCTTTCTTATCAAGGGTTAATCGATGAGTTGAGGTCGCGCGGTGTGACGTCACTTGCCACTGCCACTAACATGCTAACCACGGCTCGTGTGCTTGTCCCCACATTGCAGCGCTAAGCGGACGCGGCGTCGGCGAGGGCGACACGTGCGTACACTCTATCTCTTTCCCCCACAGCCGATTAGCGCACCCTCTCACTCACCCGTTTGTTGCGTCCAGGCCCGCGCGGCCAGCGCCATGGACTTCACCGAAGACCCGTTCAAGGACTACCGCTACGAAGACCCTTTCAACATCGCCGATCCGTTCGCGGACGCGCCCGACGCCGCCCGACCGCTACGTACCGCCTCCCTCGCAACATTCGATACCGACGCCTTCTTCTCCCCCCCTCCTACAGTCAACGGGCGAAACCCCACGCGCGGAGGACGAGTTTCCGCCCCCCCTATCGCAGCCGACCCTTTCCCCCGCCCCGAAGACGCGTGGGCGGCTTTCCCCGTCGACAACTGGGCCGCCGACGACGCCTGGGCCGGCCCGACAAAATCCGACGCCAAAACCGACGCGTGGGCGACGAACACGAACAAAAACTCGAACACGTCGAAAACCGACAACTGGGCGAACAAGACCGACTCTCGAGCGAAGGACGACTGGGCGAACAAGACCGACACCCGAGCGAAGGACGACTGGGCGGATTGGTCGACCGACCACAATAAGAATTTGAATGAAACGTGGCCGTCGAGTACGCTGCCTAGTAAAAAGGAGAAGAGTCCGAAGCCGGTGAAGTACGCGAAGTCGTTGGTGCATACGATAGGCGGGATCGGGCGTAGTAGGAAGAAGGGCGGCGGCGGTAGTGGCGGTGGCGGTGGCGTTAGCGGTGGCGGTGGCGGTGGCGAATTAGGATTACCATCAGAAGAACAGCAGTGGGCGTGGGCAGCGGCGGAATCCCGCCGGTTGCAAGCCGCCGCCGACGCCGCTAGAAGGCAGGAAGACGCCGAACTGCAGTTAGCACTCGCCATCTCAAGGCAAGAGAAGTGATCAAACCCATACTGGAATAGACGAACGAACGTCCTGAGCTTACGAGTCCCTTGTTTATCCTACTAACGAAAGCGGTTGACTATGGCCTATGGCCAAATAAGTAGGAATTCTAAAGAAAACGTAGCAATGAAAATAAATAACGAAAGTCCTACCTACGCCCTCGCGTATTTTAGTTTGATTTAATCTATATGCATTTATGTTAATCAAATAATGATTACTTTGTATTGAAGTTCAATATTGGACAACGGTATTCGTCTTAATCGCTAGTGATCTATGGGTCATCCTTCGTCTATGGCCAGACCTGTCCATGTATTTCGACTGCTGCGTCCCAAGTCGGTACGAGGTTATTATTTAGTGATACGTCGATCAGCATTCCACTAACGTGTGCGCACGTTTCGATGAAGAATTCATTAAAAACTAAGAATTGCTTCTAAGAGTTCACTCTTCATTGGAAATAACAACGATACTAATATACTAGGAGGTCATAACAAATTTGATAACGATCGCGTAAGTGGCTGACTCTGGGTTCACAGGATGGAGAGGCACTCTCTGATGCTAAATATGTCAGTCTGGTTGCGTGAAGTGGTTGCGTTCTTTTTATATGCAGGCTGAAAAAAAGGCATTTTTTTTAATAATTTATAACCCATGTTACTCGCTGATAATGTAGCTTTCTACAGGTGACAAAAATTTCAAAATCGGATCAGTACTTTTTGAGTTTATACATTACAAACAAACAAAAAGTTAATCGCTTAAACCTACGAAACGCAACCGAATTTTGGTCAGTTCTTACACAGTTCACGTGAATACAACTAGTACTTACTTGCTGTACTATTGTTAGCCATTTACCTTATTTTTTTTGGTAACGATAACACATTTTTCAGCCTGCATATTATAAAAAGAACGCAACCACTTCACGCAAACAGACTGACATACTTAGCATCAGAGAGTGCCTCTCCATCCTGTGAACCCAGAGTCAGATTCTTACGCGATCGTTACCAAATTTGTTATGACCTCCTAATCTATAATTCAGCTATTTAAAAATAATGGATATCAATTGTTTTAGCGTTATTGGCATATCTTATTATTAGCAATTATTATCATTAACAGGACTTTGTCACTAGTCAATTTGATATAAAACGTTGGGGTTCTTGAACAAATGTCGAGTCTGGGCGTCAAAAAACTGGTGTTGCAAACATTTAAAAAATTCTGTCATCACATCACACACGGGAAGGTACGAATTATATAATTTTGGTAGTCTAAAATATTAAAGTCTATGAGTATTTATGGCATTATAGAATCTCCTCGCAATTTCAAATGACAGAATTTTCTAGATGTCTGTGACGATTTGTAAAACTGTAATATATTGTTATCTGCGAACCGAGGCCTAACTACTGCTTCACTGTGTATAGTCTGTTAGTATTAACTTTTATTATATTATGCATGAAACTTAACGCAATATTTATTCTTATGAACGTGCGTATAACATTTTTATTTCACTATGGTATTTAGACTACAAAACTACCTATAAATGGTAGAATTTACGCGAAATCAATGGTAACACTGAATCTATGATAAGTATGTTGTATAAATGTGATCTTTTGTTGTTTCTCACAAATGTGTCGCAGTACTTTATAAATTATCGAGTCCAGAGATGATTTTATGCAGCTAGAAAAATCTTTCTTTGTAACTACAGTGCTTATGTAAATGTATACTTGTGAAAGCTATGTAATCTGTATTTTTGACCTGTCTGGATATTATAGATGTAAATTTTCTTTTAATAAATTATGATATTCAACAATAGATAATGTAATAACTTTGTATAAATCGAATTATTGTTTTAATGTGTTTTGTATAAAGTTTATAATGCATGACTGTCGAAGTACAACTTGTGCATTTCGCTGTATTTTTTTGTTGTTGATTTGTTATTGTTTTCATTATGTTGGCAATGTTTGAATGTGGCACACACACATAATATATCCAAAGTTATACCGATAGACCACCGAATGCTCAAATAAAAAGATTCGTGTATAAATTAATGTAGTAAATGTTTCTTTGTTTTATTTACTGAATGTTTGTCATATCGCGCTGTTTGTATTCTGTAGTGCCTTTTGCTGTCTATGTCGTCTTCTCTTTCTTGCGTATATCCGAGTGAGTGATAAAGATAATGTGGTTATAAAATTGACACGATCGCTAAAAAAATAAAGATGATTGTTTCTGTGAAAATGGGTCGTTACTTGAATGTTTTACTGATTATTAAAAACGAAAAAAAGAATAAAAAAATGTTGCAATTATAAGAAAATTTCTACCAAATTGGTAGATTTTTACTTAGCATTCGAAGTTAGCTATTTAGAATTGCATCACTGCTTAAGTGCGCACGGACCCTGCGCGCCGCCTCGGTACAATAATTAAAATAAGTAGCACATTCTTGTCGAGACATACCGGGTGTAACAAGACCCTCAACGAAGCCGAGGTCTACGTATTCGGCTCATCATCAGGACCATTTTCTGTTCAAAATTATTGCTGGGAAACGATTTTTTTGGTGTTAAAAAAGCACGCACATTACCACGCAATGTAACGCGTGCAACAGACCGCGCCTGCGAGTGTATGTTACACAGCTGCGTGCGGCCGAGTTGAAAGGCAGAGCTTTTATGAGCGTGGTCTTGCGTGAGATACACTGAGTAATAACGTTTTGAAGCCATTGTTTGTCACGAAATACTTAACATTTGAATGATGTTTCATTGGAGAAAAAATAGGGAAAAACGAACAAAATAAGATTGCATAAAAATTTTGTAAAAAAAATTAACTTTCACCTTCAATAACTTCGTAGCTATTGGTTTCCCAGGTATAGTCTAAAAGACAAAAATGATCCTGATGATGGGCGGAATGCGTGGACTTCGGCTTCGTTGAGGGTCTTGTTACACCCGTTATATTTATATCTATCACGATTGTCACTGGAATGTCTCCACAAGCAGCCCCTAGTGTAGGTTATAATTATAATAATATGTAATTGTAAACTAATTGTGTAACTGTAACTGAAATACCAGTGTGTTAATGGGTAAATGTTATCCTAACGTTGTTATCTCTTTCTTAGGCGCTGTTGTTTGTGGTTCGCCGGACCGTGTGGCACAGTGGCACTCTATGACTAAAAAAATATTTTCTCATTGACTACACTTTGCACGTTTATTTAGTTAAATGTATAAATAATGCTATGCTTCTTTAGATATTAAAGAAAACTTATAATGTAATTGTTGTGATGTAATATTATTTTAAACAATTAAGTTGTTGAATTTTATGATAACTCTATTTTAGTCCGTCTTGTCAATTCAATTTCTGATGTCTGAAGAGATGTATATTTTATGTAGTTATTTATTATTGTGTCGTCCTACGCGGTCCGCGATCCGTCTGTTATCGAGTATACAGTATATTGTATGTACTTCAATACTAGCGGAATAAACTTTAATTTCTTGACGTTGGCGTGTATATGTGTATTTAAAGGCTACATTAACGGAGACGACTAAAGAACAATGACCACTTCCCGTACAAACGTTGACCTGTCAAATAGCTTTTTAAAAAGTTGATGTATAATGAAAATAAAATTATATTTGAATAGTTGCTATGACCGTAGAACAAAAGTATTTATTGAATTTTAATTTGGCCATGAGGGCTTTTCAAAGTGACTTAAAAAAAAAAATAGTAACTATTTGTTTTACTACATGGTGTTAATACTCTTCGAAGCTTAGTAAAAAAATCACATTGACACACATTTTTATCAACGCCATTTATCAAGCCTACAGTTTTTTGTCATTGTGAACAGCCCTCATTAGTAAAATATGTAATGATAAAATCAATGTGTCCTAATTGTAATGATTGCCAATTTTTAGTATGAATTTTCTGTTTTGCGGATTTTTGTTTTAGTTAGCAATTTATAAATAACAATAAAAATGTAACTTTTGAGATAGATTACTTCTCTGTACACGATTATTGATAAAATCAACATTTTGACAGGTCAGAAATGGGCATCCTTCTTTGGTATACATACAGGTATGATAAAGTTGGTAGTGACGGTGTGCGGTACACGGCAACCAATATTATAAGAATATAAGCTTCTTGCTGGCAACCATTACTGACCTCACACAATCCACTTTGCAAATATTGAGTTGCGGTGGAGTGGAATCGATTAGAAAATAAATTGTTAAGCAATGCATGTCAGGTTATTTAGAACTTAATTTTCTCTGATTGTGTAAACCATGAGGTATTGGAAGCGAAGTTGATTGAGGAATCTGACATAAGTAGTGTTAACCCAGTCAGTGTGTACTTTAAATTTAAACTTTATTTAATTATTACACACACAATTTTCACATGTAAAGAACAACAGCACTTCAGACTATACAATTGTTGATCTTGAGACCGTCTTTATGCTGTACTTAATAAAAGCTGTTTTCGCAGAACAACTGTTTTTTTAAACAGTTGATCTGCGAAAACAGCTTTAATAAGTTTTGCCCTTTTGGGCACAACTTATTTCTTTCAGCTGCAACTTTACAATCATGGAAGTCATTTATTCGATGCTGAAGTCTTGATCTTCTCTTACCAAGCATTTATGATTGATTTATTTACTGCATTAATTTTCCATGTTTTTCTATTAAGAGGCATTTGCTCTACTATTTCACTGTATTATTTTTACTGCGTAAATATCTGATTCGCGATCTTGCCGCGCGCCATTTTTGTCGTTGATAAGTTTTTCGTCAGATGTTACGATGCTAAGGCCGTTTCGAGTTTTATACCTATATTTTTTTATACCTATCTATCGATTAGACAATACATTTACTGTCTTATTCAGACATGTTTCACAAAACTGGGGTGCAAGACTGTTCTAACAAAACCTGGTTTAATGCTTGTAAACCAATCACAATGCACCTTTTAATCCTTAAACGGTGGGACTAAACGTTAAACTTTCACTCTGAATACGATTTGCGCTAAAATGGCGTTAGTCCGCAGTCTAACGCCATGTTAACTTTGGCCCTAGTTTAACGAACGCACTCTGAATAAGACAGTATAAGTGTAATGGGCTCTACACACATGCGCAGGCTCGGCCAGAAGGCCGAAAGAGACGGAGCAATACAAAAAAGGACAAACGACATCTTTCTCTTTCCATTGTATTGCTCAGTCCCTCAGGTCCCTCTCGGTCTCTCCGGCCTCCTGTGCATGTGGAGGGCCTATAAGCAAGATGGAAACCTTCTGTGCATTTGATAACACTGGCTTTATCTACAAATCGTATCGACAGTAGATTTAACATTTGGCCACAGATTATTAAATGGTGATATGGCCCCGTGCTATATCATCGTCCAGCTTAAGGCATTTTAGCACCTTGGTCCTAACGCCCCGAAAGGATATTTTTAAAGTAAAGTTTCTGTCGATTAAAGGTTAGAAAAGCCAATATCATTGAAAAATCTAAAAAAATAAATATGAAATGCGAAATCTTTAATCGAAACTCGAAAGTTAAGATTAATAGCCAATGGTTGTTTAACTGAAAAGAGATAAGAGAAGCCTTGAATTTTCATATTTGAATGAAATATCTATCACGAATATTAAGGCTTAGATAAACGATTATAAACATTAATGCTTTGATGGTTAAGGCGAGATTTTCTTGGTTACTTATGATGTTACCTAGAGCATCGGTGTGGCCATTGAAATGTAACGAATTATAAACGTCGGCGGTATTCAAATTAGACTTGTAGTGTGGATGTATCGAAAAATGTGCCAGTATTCGGGTAATTTTGAAGCTGGCGATATTTTAAATGTTACTTTAGCGTATCATTATTGCCTAGCATCTGATTATAGGGTGTGACGAAAGTATTTTGTACTTACAGTAAAGATAGTCGCACATTTGTTATCTTCGTACGCGCCCGCCGCCGCACGCGCTGCACTTAGAATCCGTTGTATGAAATCATATGAAAGCTCCGCACTTTTCACTCGCACCGTACGCGCCGCATCTCTTAGTAAATTCCACTTAAGGCGCTTTCCTGACCGAAATTGGCGCCGCGCCGCGGTAATTTTATTTAATATTGTATTTCTAATTCTTACACTATTTTAATAAAACTTTTCGTGCAATGTTTAGGGCCCCATAGTAGTATTTTTAGACGGTATCATTACATTCTCTCTCACTGCTAGTAGATAGAATAAAACTGTTAAAAGTGTCAGTTTTTGACATATTTGCTATTTACTTCTACGAATGACTACGAGGGAATTTTTAGAGCCCATAGTCTAGTATTTTTACAAGGTATCACCTTGTAAAATACTAGACTAGACTATGAGCTCTACGAGGGAATCTTCAGAGCTCACAGTCTAGTATTTTTTACAAGGTATCACCATCGTCATTCGTAGAAGTAGATAGCAAATTTGTCAAAAACTGTAACTTTTAACAGATTTGCTATCTGTATCTAGCAGTGACTACGAGAGAACTGTAATGATAACGTCTAAAAATCTAGACTATGGGTTTTAAAATTTCCACGTGAAGTTTTATTTAAATTATGTATTTTAATTACAATATTAGACCAAATTCACCACGTCCGGCGGCACCACATTCGGTCTAGCTACCGTCTTAAACGCGGTGCGTGCTGTAGGTACCAGTATATAATAAATTC
Source organism: Agriphila tristella (assembly GCA_928269145.1). NCBI lineage: Eukaryota > Metazoa > Arthropoda > Insecta > Lepidoptera > Crambidae > Agriphila > Agriphila tristella. Next base: position 59,267,770 of record OV743430.1, on the reverse strand, counting down.
AAATTCAAATATAAATTTTATGTACTGTACTGTACTGTACAAAAATGTTGTGTTGTATCGTATAGTACGATTCGTACTGGGAGGCTAGGTATTTGAAGACTCAGTAATTGAATGTACCTACCTACACTGACCTTAAGCAATTTAGCAATGACTCGTGGTATTGCGCAGTATATTAAGCGTGTTTTTATAGAAGCAAATAATACTATGACTATAGAAGCATGCTTTTCACAATCGATGTTGATTGCCATTGCCACTTATGGTAGTTTTTCACAGCTTTTTTATATGCAACGAAATACGAGTATGTAAGTTTTGCATTTTTGATGTTCGCGTTGAAACATTTCCGGGCCTACACGGCTTTAATTTATGTCACTTCTATAATAATATGTTTATCATTAATATGTTAATTTATAAAATGTGTCTTGAAAGCCAGGTATTTTGATGGCATGTTCTACTTACTGATGAGTTGTACTTGTTATTAGCTAAAATATTTAAAAGGTCGGCAGAAACTATAATTAGCATTGTAAAAAGTTTAGGTACAGTCAACGGCATGCTGTGTTACCACAACAGAGTACCTAATCAGTTTTAATCAATTTTAAACTGAGATGCGAAGACATGGTTCAAAATAGAATTTTTGACAGTTTTGTATAACCTGACGTGCTGCTGACTGTACATTTCAAAAAGTTGTCTACTTCAGATTAATTACACATGTCACTTTTATTCGGGTCGGCTTTAGAAAGATAATTTTGAACAAAAAGTTTCTGATCGATGTTTTGACAGTACAATTTTATTGTTTGCATTGATGTTATCACAAAAATAATAAAAGTATTTTATTAAATTACTTAAATTATAGTACAATGTACCTCATATCATAATTTGTTTTGCGTCGAGTGGTTCTAAGATACAATAACTATATAAAGTCGAATCCTTGTGATTAAGAATAATTATTATTATTGTAAGTACGGTCACGTACAAAATGTAAATATACCTACTTATACCTTGTATCAACCAGGTTTTATTAGTTTGTCTTAAACCTTATACTTAGTCAAACTATACTATCGCTTCTGAATCCGAATAAAATATCTTATTCATTAAATTAAACGCAATCCTACTGTCTCATTAATAAACCAAGAGTAAGTTTATAGCCGGTTACTAGGAGGGCAAGAGTTTAACTGTCTTATTCAGCGATGTTTCACAAAACTGGGGCGCAAGACTGTTCTAACAAAACCTGGTTTAATGCTTGTAAATCACACAATGCACCTTTTAATCCTTCAACGGTGGGATTAAACTGTCACTCTGAATACAATTTGCGCTAAAATGGCGTTAGTCCGCAGTCTAACGCCATGTTAACTTTGGCCCTAGTTTAACGAACGCACTCTGAATAAGACAGTAAAAGTGTAGTTTCTGGAAAAGTATTTTGTTTCTATTGTTCAACGTTTTTAAAACTGATTTTAATGACACTGAAATAACACCTAATTCTAAGATCTTGTTAAAATGTATTCTTAATTTTATACGTGACGGTACATAGATGTTTACTAATTGTGACACTGAGGGCTCTCTTCATACAGCCTAAAGCCCATTTTGTAGTATCTAGGCGTTAAGGGCTTCTACACCTTCCGATTTAGGATGTCCGGCCGACCAGTCCGACAGCACATCTTTAGAGTTTAATATTGTACTAAATTTATGTTTTTAAAGTTCAATATTGTCCAACATTTAGAAAATCGGACAGGTTGGATCGGGAAGTGTGGATACCTCTTTAGTAGCTTAGGTACCTGGTTTATGGGGGAAGCCTTTCAGTTTATCGAAATAAAATGCAAACACTTAATATTATCTATATATAATTATTAGCTTTACGATGTTACTATCACATATCGCCTGTTACATAATCGTTAGCCGTGATCTGCTTTTAGTTACTGAGACCTACGCTTTAGGCTTCGGCATTTTTCTATATCTGTCCCGTTCTCTCGCATCTTAAACTTCATTAGATAAAGTGAGAGAGCTATATTGCAGCAAGTTCCGCTCTTTCCGATTTCGTGTTATAAAACATTTAAAACAGTGGAAAATTCAGAAGCATTGTGTGTCTCACTTTACATGTAAGTAAGCTGATGACTGTATTTTCTATAAAATATTATAATTTATATAATTCGATGTTACTCTGATAAGTTAAATACAAACAGATGGTATAAATTGTTCAAGCACGTCGTAGTAACATGCAAGATTAGAAAATTCTACTAGGTACTATATAAATTATGGTTAAATTATAAAATAAATGTTTATATAAAGAAGTTGTGTACGTTTGTTATAATATAGCGTGTACGACCAAGTAAAAAAATATTATTGAATGTCGGTACTCCGGGGTTGCGATTTATTATGAAGTAGCGAAGTAGCTCGGACGACCTAATTTGTAAGGAAATTGTGTATGTATGAATTTTGTTTGATGGCTGTGTTTTGTTGCGAAGACGCAATATCGCTTACATAGTACATAATTTATTTTTGCACTGGTCACACTGGCTGATTCTATGTTAATAAAAAGACTTTTTCTTTTTTTACACTTTAACAAACTATCGAATTGTAACTTGAAACAGCCAGGTGGCATTTATTATTACTTTTATGTGGAATTTTATAAAAAAAGCCAGTTGAGTACCAGCGTTCGTGCATTCGTCATTACCTGCTGACATGTATTCACTGTAATGAAACTATGATATTATATTAATATGGAAACAAACAATTCCTGAGATAATAAAAAGGAAAAATATGAAAATGTGTTTTATTTTTTTAACCTTATATAAAGCTTTGTTAAATCACATTAATGCACATCTATACAACAGTAATTACGTTTTATGAGGTATAAAAACATTTATAAGTAGACCGGTTAAATGAGTCCTAGTCCGCGGAGCACAGGGGCGCGGGGGGAGACGAGAACGGTGGCCGTAGGAGAGGTGCGGGCGGCGGGACTCATTTAACCGAGATCAGTTGAGGTGGAGAGGTAGGTAGATACCTATAGGTATAAGGCGCTCAGACATTTTATAATACTACAGGTAGATACCAACTACTAACTCACAGGAGAGCGAACTGCCTGACTAAAATAATACTGTGTTATTATATTAATAATAAACGAATAAATGCGAAGTTAGATAGCCATAAAAATAATCAGAAGTCTCATATCTTCTCTTCAAACTTTCTATGCAGCATCTTATACACCCTTAGTTACAGCAGTCGCAAATAAGTGACTGCCTTCAAGCAGTATTGAGTGCTCACAGCAGACCCCAGCGCACGTAATCATCGACAACCTCGTTGAGTCTCTCGGCGCAGATGGCGCTGGTGTGCTGTAACATGGCCGCCATCCCCTCCACGCTGTCGGAACTGTCCTGCGCCTGCCTCACGTGCTCCATTTCTACCGTGATCATGGGCAGCATCATAACGGCAGCTAGCAAACCGTAGGGCTGCATCTGTTGCACAAAACGATAAAAGAACATAAGACCGTTAACTGGATGACAGCAGGGATCGGCGCGGCGGCGGCGTTGCGACGACAGCGATTTAGCCGCTCGTCGCGCCCATCGAGAACAGTTCCATATAAAACTATAGATTTGAACGCACCGCTCGCCGCGCCGCCTGCCGCCGCTGTCGTCCAGTTTACGGTCAAGGCAATTGGGCGTAAGTTCTTTTCTCAATGCCGAACGATTAGACAAAAAAGGATATGGAAAAGCAGTAGGTATGCTAAACTTGTAAAGCTAAAACGTACAACTAAAACAGGGTCGAGTGAAGCTCTGATCTGCTCCTAGTAGTGCTCAAGCAGATGATCGTATTGCTGGTCTCTGAATGCTGCGTCAGAGTCAGTAAACACGAAGTACATGAGGATGTTGATGGCGCAGCCAATTTGCGTTGGAAGGCCAATACTTCCTGACGTCAGCATCAAAATCTTCTTTCGGGAAGACACTATCAGGGTTAGGGTGAAGCCTGGAGAGAGCCTTTGTGATCTTCTCGTAGTAGTGCTCGAGCAGACGGTCTTTTTTTAATTGCTGCGTCAAAGCCCGTGAACACGAAGTACCTACATGAAAATGTTAAGGGCGCTGCCAATTTGCGTTGGGAAGTTACCTTTTTTAATTCACCATCGAAATCTTCTTTCGGGAAGACACTATCAGGGTTAAAGTGAAGCCTGGTGAGGGCCTCTCTGATCTTCTCGTAGTAGTGCTCGAGCAGACGGTCGTACTATTGGTCTCTGAATGCTGCGTTCTGACGCCCGTGACCACGAAGTACCTACATGAAAATTTTGAGGGCGCTGCCAACATGCCTTGGAAAGTTACCTCCTTTACTTCAGCATCGAAATCTTCTTTCGGGAATACACTATCAGGGTTAAGGTGAAGCCTGGTGAGGGCTTCTCTGGTCTGCACGTAGTAGTGCTCGAGCAGACGGTCGTAGTACTGGTCTCTGAATGCTGCGTCAGAGCCCGTGAACACGAAGTACAGGAGGTCGTTGAGTGCGCTGCCGGCGCTCAGCGTCTGATAGTCCACTATCACCACTTGGACTTTACCATTCTGTAACAATTGTTTAAAAGTAGGTGATGTAAAACTTGCTTGATTAGAAATTTTAACTGATTTATCTTCTTTTTAACCGACTTCAAAAAAGGAGGAGGTTCTCAGTTCGGCTGAATTTGTTTTCTTCATAAATATACAAATGAATTGCTGTTCGATAGTATGGCCAAAACTTAGAAACGGCTGACGGATTGGTTTTTTTTCTGTGCGCTACGTAGGTACTGTATCGTAGTGGTTGAGAGCTGGAAAGTAAGAGGAAGACCGCAGAAAAGATGGATGGATTGTGTGCGAAATGATATGAATGTGAAGGGAGTGAATGAGGAGATGACGAGTGACAGGAAGGAATGGAAGAAAAAGACGCAATGCACCGACCCCAAATAAATTGGGATAACGGTAGGGGGATGATGACGTATGTACTGTAGTGATTTAGAAACAAAAAAGGAAATAGGAAAAACCCAAATTAATTCACTACATTGGCAGTTTTACCAGCCAGTGGGAATGGGTCTGCTTCTGTCTGCTTGTATTAAGGGCGTCGTATAACTCGTATATAAAAGATCTGTTTTATATTGTCTGTATGTATGGCACTTCTTACTCAAAAAATATAATTCTTAATAGCTTACCTTGTTTTGATTTATTTAATTGCAATATTTTTACTTTCTATAGTCAGTAGTTTAGTGAAAGACCTATGAAAAGCTTTTGGATATAAATTTTCAATTCGATGCCTTAACATAGTTAGGTAGTCTTAGTATGTCATGCTATCTTTAATCATTTCTGCGGTGGTGTCGTATGAGGCGGGTCGTTACGTTCCCTCAAATATGGTTGAGCGAAGAGATGGCTGGTTCATGCGTCATGTTCGGGAACTGGTGCTGCCAGTGGGAATGGGTCTGCTTCTGACTACCTATCTTAATGCATATTGAATTGTATGATTTCTTTTATTTTTATTTATTGTAACAGCCTAGACTGAATAACAAGTTCAAACTTTGAATTTAGCTTAAAATCTGTAAATTGATTAAGAAATTTGAAACTCATTAAGAAATGAGCTAATTCAATAATGTTATTTATTTGTTAATCTTTGTTAGTATAAAGTCTGGAAACGATATACATATTTGTAAATATCGTTCCATCTGATTGATAAAGCTGACAAGTTTTTTGCGCCCATTTTTCTTGTCAGTTAAAAGACGTCATAATGGGTGGTAGGGTAAAAGAATTGACGATTTAAAAATGCTTATTATGTGAGCTTATTTAAATAAAATATATTTCACTTTCACTTTCACTTTCACTTTCACTACCCACAGAACAAAGAAAAATATGTTCTGTGGTTTTACCAATGGGAACCGCCATTTCGGACTTAAAACAGATAATTACACGACTGCCCAAAGCAAAAAGAGTGTTATGTGTTCAGGGTTCATGTATGTTTGTGGGTATGTGAGTTTCTTTATTCCACCATAACTTCTAAATGCCTGAACTCATTTAGATAAATGGGGTATCGTTAGAATCCTTACAGCATTCCGAGTGACACTGGCTATATTTTTTTTAGAAAAAATCAATATGGCGACTGTACGAGCCATTTTCAAATGTGAAAAAAAATTTTTTTTCTTCTATTATTACAATATGGGCATCAAATGAAAGGCCTTGATGAGCACATTCCAAAACTATATAATATGTCACTAAAATGTGTGAAATAAAATTAAATAAATTTAAAAAATATTAAAAACACGACTGCCCTACCAAAAACGAACTAAAAAGTTAAACAACAAGTGTCATTGCAGTCGGGGGACCTCTTTGATCAAAAATTGTTCCATAATAAGGTCCCCCGACTGCAATGACACTTGTTGTTTAACTTTTTAGTTCGTTTTTGGTAGGGCAGTCGTGTTTTTAATATTTTTTAAATTTATTTAATTTTTTTTGATAAAGAGATAGGTAGGACGAGGAGGAGGTAGAAACATATTATAACAAGTAATAGAATCCATCATTAGACACTTATTTGCCGTTTTCCTATAAACGACTGTTACTTTATTCTGAGCAATTAAATTCTGATTCCCGTAGCGCCTACAACCTTTGATAAGATCATAATAATATCATAATAACTGCCCATGCGTTTATGGATGTGAGTGTCGTTTCCGTAATTGGCTTATGTAGTTACTGTATAATTACCTGCGTAACTGTTCCGTTAATGCTGTGGTAATAATGTTAAATAAATAAAAAAAAATAAAAAAAAATAAAATCTTGTTAAGTACCTATATTTTTTTAAGCAACTAGAGGTATCGAAAAAGCTTTTGGATTTAGTTAAATCGGGCAATAAGTCTCCGCAGCTCTGAGATTGCGGACCACTTTAAAATAGGAATAAGTTAAAACACATGAAGAATATACAAAATTATGGCTTGATCCCGCGGTTCTGACATTCGTTACATGTAACTTTTTGTTTTTATAAAATTCTAAATGCTAATAAATAAAGAAAGACTCACTTCATCTATTTTGTGCATCAGATTGCTGATCCTGAAGTCCCCGTGCATAAGAACAGGCCTCTTCAACGGTTGGTAGTACTTAGCTAGCTTCTCCATCATAAAGTTCTCCGTGAAAAACTTTTGTAGCTTTCCTCTGTTTTCCTCCCTCACTGAGTCCATGAGCTTGCCGATCATGCTCTGTATCATGCCCCCTACAGCACTATCTTCAGCCGGAAATTCGCGTTTTAGAATGTTCAAAGCTTCTTTGTAATCATCTGGATATTTCTCTTGATAAGCAATTGAAAGCGCGTGTAATTTGGCCAATTGCTCCACGGCATTTGATGCGTAGTCCCAATCCATCGACTTCATACGATCGTGAGTCGTGAATCCTTCGGCGGTCAGATCTTGCAACACAACAACTTCCTCTAGATAAGTTTCATTGCAACCGTAAAACTTAGGCAGAACCAACCGATGTTCTTCAGACATCTCGTTTTCATCTTGGAGTTTTTCGTATATCTTCGCGAGTTTCGTATAAAAGTGGCGTTCGACATCATAAACAACCACGGGCATTTGGGTCCGAAACACCTCTCCGACGACTGCTACTTTGGCGAACAAATGGAAATCTTGTTTTTCCGCCGCGGAAATGGTGACGAAGAAAAGTTGGGAGGTGAAATTCGCACCGGTAGGAGGGAGAGCTTTTATTTTTAACTCATTATCATCGTCGTTTTGTTCTTTCGCTATATCCGCGAGAACTTTTCTTAGGAGTGTTTCGCGCGCGTCCATCATGTTGGGATGGCGGATGATACTGGCGTGGCGTTCGTGCGATAGGTATCTTACGACAGCTCTGTGTATGCACACTCGGCTATAAATAGGTTCTGCACCACGCCCATTCAATTCATTGCTGAGATAAGTAGCTATAGCGCATCTTATCACAAAATTATCGAGCAGGTTGGTACAGTTATCTTTCAGATTCAATAATTGCCGGATCCATGAAACAGGATCTAGATATAATAATAATAATAATAATAATAATTCTCTTTCCATAACCCAAATCCTAGTCCATCCAAATCCCAACCCAATAGCCCAGTAGTCATTTACCAGTAGATTCCATAGTTCCTGTCCACTTGCTGGGGATAGTCTCTGAGTATATTAAACTGATGTAGTCAGAGATTAGATCCAGCAGGTGTACCACACGCATATTAGATTAAAGTCGCTAAAAATGGCCTCTACGTGTTGGATCCATATCCCCACGCAAGCCTTAAAGGACCGGGTCACTTTTGACCCGTGAGTTTCCTAAGCGTATAATAATAATAATAACCTTTATTTCTCACCATAATCTTAAAATTTACAAATAATGATTTGATAAGTTATCTCGAGTCGGTACCTAAATAGATACTTAAGCAAATGTAACCTTTTTTGTATTTATCATTTAGGGATGATGGCCCCAAAAAATCTAGTCCAGTAAAAAAAAAGTTGTGATGGGGTTATCACGGCCTGCCACATGTAAGGTACCTCTACCTATCAAGAACAGCTAGCGCAAGTGCGTGATTTAGCAAGCGCGGGATAAGCCGCTTCGAAAGTAAAATCACAAGAAAAGATTTAGAGAAGAGAGCGAGCGAACTGACTTAAATTGGGTTAAAATACTTAAGTATTACAAAATTGTTTACTAAGCTAAATAAATTAAATAATGTTCATTGGCGTAACTGCTGATGCGGGAAATGTGCAATGTGTATCGTACACACATTTTTCCTTGACATTATGTACAATGTACGACTACTTAGACAGTATCTGTTTGTGTTATTTAGGTGCCGTTGTAAAAGTTATCTATAGTCCAGGCGCACGTGCGATCGCGAGATCTCCTTCAGGGCGGGCGGCTGGCGGCGGCTCGGCGCGCCCAGCAGACAGCAGCACGCACGATGATCAGCCGCGACCACTTCTCGCGCAGGCAGCGACGCGGCTGTAATGATAACATCTATACTTTAACAAAAGTTTTCATACTTGTACCTACCAAACTTAAAAAAATAGATAGTTTTACTTTTTTTTTGTACAAAGAACAAATTATGGGCCAAACTATAAGGACTAAACTAAACTAACTTTTAGTTTAGGCCTTTTGTTAATCTAAGTTTTGTCAAGGTACCATTAAAAATCTCACCTACCTATAGGGAACCTGTTGTACCTGGGCCAGTTTTTTTAATTTTGATTTTTAAGAAAATAATGGTGCATGCTACACCGGTCTAGTGTTCATGTGTGTAAAGATCATTTAATCAACTAACTACATAATTCATTCATAAAGCTGTGTAAATTTTCAAAAACCTGGGACCACTAGCCACTTGAAAAAAAAGGGAAAACTGTCCTTGGTACAACAACCCAGATGTACCTTGGACTGTGTCCGTTGTACCTTAGACAGAGCAAGTTCACATTGACATAAACACTTATATTAGCTATAATTTATTTATTTTCTGTTGTATATTCATTAGTTAATTATATTAGCATATGCAATTAACAATTTACTATAGTTATTAACAACAATATTTAGGTAAAAAATATTATTTTTAAAAAAGTCCCCATCCATCTATTTTTTGATAATTATTGTTGACAATATTTTGGCATCGAATCACGTAATTTTAACTTGTAAACTATTTTTTTTGTATTTTCTTATCCCTTAACATGAATTCTTACAAAATATCCATTAAATGCGCTGGATTAAACAAAAACTGATTATAAAAAAATCTACCTAAAGCAAAAATTAAATAATAAAAAACCAAAAAAAAAAACAAAAATATATATGTTGGACTGAGACTTGTAATTAACTATTTTTTATTAAGTATCACTTAAATTAATTTAAATACTTAGTATTTTAAAAAAACCCAGTAATTTTCAATTGCTGGAATATTCCCTTTTTTGAGTTGACTCTCTTTAGTGGATTAATTTTTTTCTTAAAATCTTGGTACTTATAACAAATGTTATATGTTTTTTAAATAATTTAAATACAATTATACCCATAAAAACGTATGTAAAGAATTTTTCACCTATTACCGACCAAAATTATGTAACTTGGCCAGTGATCAAAGTACATCGTAAGTTGAGTGGCTAAGGTACAACATCGCGACAACTTCACTTAACAAGCTTTATAAATCCACTTGCGATTGAGGTTAGGATCTGACACTCATGCCGTTTAGTAGCTAGATAAACTAAGATTAGATTCTAAATAAAACAGTTTTCATAAACATTATCACTTTAAATTAATTGGCATGAAGTAAAGCCCAAAAAATTAGCTTTTTGAGTGTAAAACAATAAACTACCTTTTTTAACTGTACTCACACGGCGCCGGCGAATCTCAACTAACTTCACGTTAATGTTGACAAATGTCGTTTAAATACCATAGACAACGGTTCCTAAAAGTGCGGGATTTTTGAAAAAAACATGATTGTTCTAGGTACAACTCTGTCCAAGGTACAACAGGTTCCCCTACCTACCTAGGTAGGGGAGACTGGGGTATTACCGCGCGGTTGATAATTCCGCGCCCCTTGGTTTCTCAAAAACTCAACTGTACCTGCAATAACAGTCAAATCTTACTTCTATGCACCCCTTACCACAGAATAGTTGATAATGCCCTTACCTCACCCGCGCAACGTCAGGGTTACCGTCGAACTAATAAATTACATGCATTTAGGGGTCGTCCATTAATCACGTGAGGCTCGAAAGGGGGGGGGGGGGGTAGTTGAAAAAATCACGAAGTATCACAAGGGGGGACGGGGGGTGTAGTGAGATATCACGTGTATTAATTTTTTTTCGTTGAATGCGTGATTTTTAACCGAAAACGGCGTCTGATTGTTGACTCACCGTTACCAGGACGATAACCCCGCCCACCGCGACATATTTGCACTGAAAAATGTGGAGATTATTTTGTACCAAAAAAATAGACGTGATTTAGAGGGGGGGGGGGGGGTAAAGTAAAACCTCACCATGTATCACCAAGGGGGAGGGGGGGTTATAAATTGGCCAAAAAAAAACATCACGTGATTAATGGACGCCCCCTTATAACGTAAAAATGCTAAAGAATTTGTAGGCAGAAAGGTTACCAATTTAAAATGACCTTGTTTGATGATTTCGCATCGCGCGCAGTGCGTGAAATTATATAAACAGTAGGTATGAACTATGCCAATTAAGTATTTTTCTTTACAGAAGGCGACGAAAACGAAGGAAGATGGTGGATCCTCAAACGAAGTAATTTCATACTAAAGTAAAAAAAAAACATTTTGTGAATGCACAATTATTTAAGACTGATTAGTTTTTGAAGTAGAAAGTATTATTTAGTATTGTATAGAAGGATATCTTTTGTTTGTTACTCGTTTATTATGGAAACTTATCAACTTTAGGTATGATGAATATTAAAAAAATCTATGATTTTCATTCTCCCCAAACACTGTAGTGACAGTGATCTATTCATTGTCATTTTTGATCAAAGGCGTAGTTTTATCGGACACAGTCCGAAGTTACCAACCTAGGGCACGAATTATCAGACCATAGTTTGTTAATATCGCATTTTCCCAATTTTTAGTTATTTAGGTAGGTAGGTACTCATATTTTTGTTATCTATTTTGATGAATTTGAAGTTTCGTTAGTATAGCTAAATAAATTCCCGACCTATAGTCATATTTCGTTTTTATTTTAACCCAACCTGAGCTTATTTATAATTTCCTTAGGGGCACGGTCGGTATTACCCAACTCTCCCCTATACTCACAAATATTACAAGAACTTTGTCAAATTTCAGGCATTCAGGTAAGTATTTAGATAGGTACCTACTGCAAAACTCCGCCAGCCTGTTTATTGTCACCGCTCTCATAATCATAAACAAACAATCGTCGTTGCTATTTTCCTAAGTTCTAGGCCAAATCTCTCAATGCCATTGTGGCACAATTACGAACCTAATGGTTCTAGCGTTGCGTCATCAGATATCTCAGTGCGGCCGTTGGCCGTAGATAGTCGGTCCACCGTCGTCGGTCATGTCGCACGCCGAGGAGACGCTACTGGATGTCCTGCGCACCGTCGCCGCTGACCATGGATACAGCAACCACGAGCTTGACACCCGAGCCTTCAACAGCGGCGGAGCCAACTACACCTCCAAACTATACCTAGCAACTATATCTTCCCAAGGCAAACAAAACCTGAAGCTCTTCGCCAAAATCGGATCTTTCAGCGAAAAAATAAGAAAGCAAGTTAACGTCGACCGTCTCTTCCGCGCTGAACATTTGATCTACAACAAACTAGTTAAAATCTGGGACAGTTTGCAAGAAAGGTATCAAGTACCAGACAAGCACAGATTCGTGTTCCCAAAATATTACGGTGGCAACTTGAAGAAGGGCAACGAAACAGTGGTCTTGGAGGACTTGGTAGCAGCCGGTTACGCCACTTATGACAGATTTAAATCAGTTGACTGGGAGCACGCATCCAAATCTATTGAATCGTTAGCCAAATTTCATGCATTATCATTCATTTTAGAAAAAGATGACCCTGAAGAGTATGCCAAAATTACGGAACAGTTTAAATTTGAAGAAATGCCGGAAGATGAATCTGTGAAGGAGGTGTGGATGAAAATGGTGGGTGGTGCTGTGCAGGCGGTGGACGAGGGCCTGAGAGACAAGGTTGCCGGGTATTTCCAGAATTGTGACTGTCGGCAAACGTACATAGACTTTAACAGCCCTAGGGGAAGATCAATACTAGTGCATGGAGATTACAGACCCAGTAATTTGATGTTTAGAAGAGAGGTGAGTTAAAGATATTTTTAATCATAATTTGTTTACTTTGCTCTAAAGTTACAGTTAAAATTACCTTATTGCTTTCGAAACAAGAACGAGGTTCTGATAAACGTCAAAAATCTGTTATTTTAGTACCTTTTTAAATGGTTGCCATGGTTTCCATTGTACTGTTTTGACATTTACTCCATACCAATTCGATAAACCTCGTTCGTGTTCGAAAGTAACCCCCAAGTACCTATTTAAATAGCATTGAAGTGAGGAAATGTTCGCGCTTTCCCATTCCCTTTCGTCTTTACTTTCAATAAATTCGTCTTGATTGGGTCAAACGAATAGGTACCATACTTGACGTTTTCTTTGTGAGAAAATAAGGTAAGTACCTACTTATTGCAAGCTAAGGCATAACTACATATATATTTATTTACCTCTGATAAAAGCGTAAGAGTTATGGGAAAGCGACTGTATAAAGATAGTATGGCCTAAAATGCCTTGTTTATTTTCCACTTTTCCTCTTCAACTTGTGAATGGAAAAAAATGGGAAGAGTGGAAAAAGATTCCATATATGTACCTATCCCAACTGATTCGGAGAGCCATTTAGGATATATGGAATCACCCGATTATTTAAAACATTTTATTGAAACTCAACTCTAAGTATACGAAAAACTAGACGTAATGATACTATGGACATTTTGATACTGTAGACGTAATGATGCTATGGACGAAATGATACTGTAGACGTAATGATACTATGGACCTTATGCTCCAGAAGGTTAGTTATCATGGGCCCAAGAAAAGTAGTTTTCAAAGATTAACATTTAGGCGACTTTACAAATAACATAGTTAAAAACTCAAGATCCTCGAGTAAAAAATGAGAATTTTTTTTCACTCAGAACATACCTACACCTAAGTAATTGTGGTAAATATCCACCAACCAATCCACGTTGGGTCCAACTGGTTGGACTTTTCGAAGGCCTGTGTCCACTGTAGTTTTTGTTTAATAAACATGTCTGCGTGTCTGTCATCATTCATGTATCATTAGACGCGCCTTCCGGTAGCCTTGTAAGGTCACCGGCATAATGACATGTTATTATGTAATCTAAATAAATACTTATCCGACTTGTTTTCATACGCAAGGGGGATACGTATTACCTACTTAATTGAGCACCAAGGTCGAGATTCTACGTATCAAACACAATACAGTACTGTGCAGTTGCATAATCTGTTTAATTTAATCTTTTACATGAGTACAAGTTACTTTGTTCAAAAGATATCAAAAGTGTGTGTGAAAGATTTTTTTGGGTGATTTTGATCTAGAATTCTAGATAATAGACAAAGCTTGATACGAGAGTGCCCCTTTTTACCCGACTGCAAGAGGGTTATGTTTTTCGCGCGTATCTTGTAAGTTTGTGTGTTTGTATGTAATATTCTTTATTATCTCATATCTTTCAATCGGCTGAACGGATTTCTATGATTAATATATTGTTAGATTTGTCTTGTCAGCCCAAGTGTTCTTAAGAAGGTGGCATTTTTTAAAAACCAACGTGGCGGCTGTACGGTGCTATTATACTTACGTAGTGGTTTTTTTTTATAATACTACAATATGGGTGTCAAATTAAAGCGCTTCTTATAAGGATTTCAAAAAGGTATATCATGACTGTAATATATAATAACTAAAGATATAAATAAAAAATAAAATAAAAAACCCGCCTGCATAAAAAGACAAGTCAACTGAAAAGATGGAAACAAGATTAAATATTAAAGGCTAAATTATAACATGCAGTCGGAGGCATATAATTCAAATCATTCATAACGTCACTTTCTTTATGCATGCCTCCGACTGCATGTTATTATGTTGCCTTTCCTCCTCCTCCTCTGTCGGTGAATTCGTGGGATTTTCGATAAAACCACCATTTACTATGGGAAGCAATGTCGTCCGTCATATTTAGCAATTCGCATTCCATTGACCTGGTTATTGAGTATTCTGTGTACTAACAATAATGTACAAGACAAACGGTTTCATTGATCGTTCTGCATCGAAAGCTGGCATTGTTTCCGTGCGACCGGCGGATGTCGCAACCATGGCTTCGATGCATTCGACGGCCAACCCAGCCACCGACGCGAACCGGAACCCAAGGCTGACACGATCCCGGCCATTGTCATGGGTTTCTCTCAAGTTGTGGGTCGGTTTCAAATATTGACCTTTAAATTTTTATTTAAAAAAGAAAATCGTACAAATACGGATTCGCACGAATGATTACTGTTTTTCCATGATACCTACCACTTAATTTGTGGCAACCCGTTGGCATGTCTGTGTATTTGTTGTGTTTTTGTGACTTCTCAAGGATATTCTGATTCCGTTTAGAACCGGTATTCATTTATTATCAAGAGGGCTTTTAATATAACTCGACTGCCATATACAGGGTGTTTGGTAATAGCCTTATAAAGCCGAATATTGTAGATTGATGGTTGGTTCAGTTTGATGGTTCCTAAAATTTTACTATGGGATGGGACTAACTCTGAAATCGCGAAAACAAAATCAGCTGTTTCATACAAAAATTAATAGTAATGAAAATATCGAAATTTATGAAACAGCTAATTTTTTTTTGCGATTTCAGAGTTGGTCCCATAGTAAAAGTTGTTCAGTTTGATGGTCTCTATCCGCCATATTCGGCTTTATAAGGCTATTACCAAACACCCTGTAGAATGCCACTCTTTTTTTAAACGATCAAAGTGTGGGGTTTTTTGACATTTGATGGCTGGCGAGAAACGTGATGCAACCAATGTTTTTTAATATATCTTTCGATGCAACGCTTTTGTAGAATGATCATACAACTTTGTTTGGCGTGGCATAAGCAAACATCCTAGCACGCTACCCTGTGGTATTGATTAATCCGAAAACGGTGCCGTTCCACAACACCTTCACTTGAGTGTGCAATTTGTACGAGTTGCTTTCTGTCTTTCAAGTAAAATGTCAGCCACTTAATTGGATTTCCACGAATTCCTAGATGTTCTATTTTTTTATAAGTAAGTACCTCGTGCAGTACATGGTCATACGCTTTGGAGATATCCATGAATATGGCTACAGCACACTTTTCGTTAAAAATAAAAATAGAATTCAGAATCTCAAAGCTACAGTCGAGCACTGCTGAATTGCTGATGTCGTGGAGTGTTTCTCTCTAAAACCATGTTGGTTCGTATAAGCACCTCGTATTTTTCAAAAATCTGTAAATTAGATTGCTTATTTTTTTAATTTTTTTTTAGAAAACTATAGCTATCGGCCAGTAATTCACTACATTGGTTGGATTCATCACCTTTTTCGAAAATAGGTTTGAATATATAGGTTTGTGGCTTAGAGCAACGCCGGCTTCAGAAGGAAGCCCGTGTTGCTCTAAGCATTGTGGAAAAGTACCTTGTTCGTAGAAGTGATTGAGTAAGAATGTTAATGGGGACACAAATTATTCATCTAATTCTACGCAATGTGCAAGTAACGTGGCTGGTATCTCATCATAACCACATGTATTGTTTCTCTTTTGGCCCAAAATTACCTTTCTTACCTCTGGCTCAGTGACCGTGCGTATCTAGGTATCTAAAACGAGTTCACTAGAGTATTTTAATTCTGTATTTTAGGGCTATGGATTATACAGGGTAATTTTTGGACCCCTTTTCAAATTTTGTCAGGTCATTCTATAACAGAACTACAATCAATTTATGAAGAAAAATTTTTTTTTAAACATTTTTACCCCAAATTTTTTCCTACACAAATCGAAATTGTTGTCACTGTTTGCGCATAATTTTTTTTTTACATTTTTACCCCAATTTTTTTCCTACACAAATCGAAATTGTTGTCACTGTTTGCGCATAAATTTTTTTTTACATTTTTACCCCAAATTTTTTCCTACACAAATCGAAATTGTTGTCACTGTTTGCGCATCGCACGGTGTCGACCCGCGCGAGCCCCCCTCCCGCCACCCGCCTTCCCCCGCTCGCGTCCCGTGCGCGAGAGTGAGCGCGCGCGCCTAGATTTTTAGGATAATTTAAAGTGGCTGAAAACTGTGAATTTAAAAAGAAATAATTCATAATTATCTCACCAACTTTTTTTTTATTACTTCCTTGAACATATATTTGATTTTGTCAAGGGGTCGCAAAATTACCCTGTATTATCGTTTTTCCAATACTAATGTAGGTAATACCTAGTCATTAAATAGATTTGATATGGTCTTTAAGTAATATGTGATTGTTGCATTGTTTCATTGCAATACCTAGGTACTCCGATAAGAGATGGAGTATTTTTATTACTTTCAGCTTGTTGACTAAAAAGCATAAAATAATAATTAACTGAAAAAAAACGTTATTTAAATCAAATACACTTAAGTTGAGTTATTTTTGTCTATTTTAATTTATATTGATAAGTACCTACTAAAGTGATTATGTCTTGTCTGTACTAGCACCTACTTGTGTTACTTTTGACTGTGCTTTGGGGAGCGATACAGGTTTGATATCTAAGTAGTTTAGGAGGCAAGAGTAATTTGAATTCTTACTGTAGGTAGTTGGCTTTTTGACAATAAGTATTGTTTTATTTTCTTTATATAAGATATAAAATAAAACCTCATGTTTAAAACCGTTTTTTAAGTTTTCCGATAATCATTTGCAGCGGGAAGAACTGCAAGCGTTACCGATCGACTACCAAACAGTGCACACTGGGTGTCCTGCGAGCGACTTCATCTACTTCGTGGTGACGGGCACAGACGAGGAGTTCCGGAGGCACCACTACCAGCGACTGGTCGACCACTACCACGCGACCCTGGCCAGTGCGCTTCGGAGGTACAACCTTGACGTTGACGACGTCTACCCCAGGACACAGTTTGAAGAGGATTTGAAAGAGGTAAAAAACGTTTTTTTTATTTATTTATTGTAGATTGGGCAGGCATTGACCACCATCTTGCTTGGTAAACAGAATGTGGTCTAAGATGTAGCACGCATGCTTAGGAAATGCCTATTCACTCTTGGCTTGAAGAGACCAAGGTTGTAACTATCAGGGAACACATGGGCAGGTAGAGCATTCCATTCTTTAGCAGATAGCATAAGAAATGTATTGGAAAAGCGCTTGGTACGGACTTTTGGAGTATTTAGAGTTTATAGAGATTTATGTAAAGGTCGTAGGTCGTAGGTCGTAGGGGTAAACAATTAACTTTCTCCTTCAAATACCTACTGACAAAGAATGTGGAGTCCCAGTGGAACCACTAGGTACTGTGTGACTCTTCCATCGAGACCACTAGCGGGGCTGTGTCGTGGAGGGTAATCGTTGAGTGCCGACAGCAATAGCTGGATGGTGCCTGCGTGCCCTTTCCTGGCGAGTTCCACATACGAACCGCCTACTGCCTGCGGGCGGATTTGAAAGCGGTAAAACCAAAGATTCTGGAAATCCTGGACCTACTCGTGTAGACGTCGTAGTGGCTGATATTACTTTTTGAAAATCCTCCTTCCCTCTTGCACACACACACACACACACCTCTCATGATCTCTCCCTGCTACCTCTTCCTTGTGTTCCATTCCACGTCTTTCACCCATCCTACACTGAACGTTCTACACTTTTCAAGTTGCGCGTCCACTGCATTAAAACGCTCCGAGAGTACGGCGTGGACGGAGCGTTGGCATTTGTCACTTTGTATGGATTTCTATGGTGATGCCCCGGTACAGTGCACGCAGACGCAGTGCCATAGAAATCCATACAAAGCAACAAATTCGTCCGCTCCGATTCGGAGTGACTATAGTAGATTCACTTCGCAATGACGAGGTAGTCTGTATTCTTAAATATTGGTGATTCTTTCCGATCCCAAACACAGATTATTTACTTGTAAAAATATGAAAAGTCCTAAAGACAAATGTATATCGTTTGCAGATGCTACCCACAGCTCTGATGCTGGGCGTGATGATCCTGCCGGTGGTGGTGGTGGAGGCAGAGTGCGCGCCCCGCACCGACGACGCCGGCATCGACAGCTTCGTCGTCAAGCCCAGCCAGCTGTTTGCGGAGCGGCTCGGCGGACTCCTCCGAGACCTCATCCGGTGGAAAGTCATATAAGAGTACCTTAACTCATCCTTGATATTTTATCAGTTGTTTGACGGATAACGTGAATGACCTCGGTATGTGCAAACGCAATGGCAATGTTAGCGTAATTAAAAATATAGAAGTTAAGCCTTCTCCATATTTATGTGATCCCAGTACTTTGATGACGTATTGTTTTACGAAAAAAGTCTTCTTTGTAATTTTTCATGTCAAGTCGGTCACTTACTGGTAAAAAAATCCCCGTAGTCACACTGGTGTGGTAAAACGGTGTGACCACGGGTCGGTCGTAGGGTTGCCACCTCTTGGCCGTTTTAATCCGGAAGATAGAAAACTTCAAAAGAAAAACGAGTAATTTTTAACACATTTTATGATTTTTTGAACTTATATTCATCATTTGATCGTACAGATTTCAAAATTTCTGGAGGTGAGCGATAATGTTTCGAAAACTAGAGTTTCAACAATAATAAAATTTATTTCACAACAAATCTCCCACTTTTTTCCTGACATACATTATCCCTCGTAGATTTCAAGTCTTTTTTTATTTTTGCTTTTTCTTCGGCATACTCAAAAAACTTCACAGATTTTGCAGTCCCCGCAAGAATCGGAGCATTGAAAATGAATACAAAAATTTACGTAAAACCAAAATCAAATCAAATGCAAAATGCTGTTATATTTTTGAAGTTACCTAGGTGTACCTATTTATTTTTACGATTGTGACACTCGGCTCCGCCTCGTGTCACAAAAGCGCCCGCTGACTGCCTCGACGGAGCCGAAATATTATTAACCGATTTTCAAAATAACACCGAATGCACTTCTCGTCTGCTTTTGCATCTTTTAACACTATTACCGTGACGATCGGTCAATAATCATGGAAGCTACATAACTTTTTATGTACGGAAACACCCGTTTTTCTAGAATTCCAAATCTATAGGGACCACCTACAGGTCACAATTATTTACCAATTTTCAAAATTATTTCGCCATTTGGTAGCTAAATTAATACCCTAGGACCTTTTTTTTCATTTTTTCTTAAGTCAATTTTGTTTCCGAAATACATGCAATTTAGTAAACAAACACCCCCTAAAGAACCCGGAATTTTATGAATTTTGCAAAATTTTAAAAAAATTTACCAGTAGATTTACAAAATTCAAACGTTCACACGTGTCTAGATAAATTCCTCAACTTTTGGTACTATTTTCATCACGATCCTCTCAAAATCCTCGGAGATATGGTCAAAAATACGTCTCAGGCGATTTGCTAACCATTGTCAATGGTAAAAGGTAACTATTGGGGTAGGTACCCATAGAAATTACAAAACGCGTTGATATCTTTTCTATGGAATCTTCGATTTATGTAGGGGCTTAGGTCCCTACCTTTACCAGACGACAGGAATTTTCCTGACATGTCAGGGATTTGAGGCATCTATCAGGAAAACAGGGAAAACCTGTAGTTGTCAGGGATTTTTGATACCACAAAAGGTGTAAGTAAGTACTTAATGAAAATTTAAAACACATAATTTGTTAATCTATTTGGTGAGAAATAAATATCAAACCTCAACTAAATAAAGAATGTAGTTTCACGTCTTATTTAACATGCATGAGCGGGTGCACTGAGAGATCACTTCGCTAATTCGTGAATGGTTTAGCAATTTTAATATTAGTAGTAAAACAAATTGTAGAATTGAGTCCCGAAATTTGTACAGAAATTTTACTTTTAATATCCTTACTATTATTATAAATGCGAAAGTCCGTTTGTTTGTTTGTTACGCCTTCACGTCTTAACTACTGAACCGATCATCATGAAATTTTACATACATGTTGTCAGAGGTACAGAGAAGGACATAGGGTACCTTTCATTCCGAAAAAAGGAACTATTCTCGAGGGATAGACAAAATACTATCCACGCAGACGAAGTCGCGGGCAGAAGCTAGTGATAACTAAATCCATATTATTTCCATTTCACATTTTAGTACAAAATATAAGGAATTTTGTAGAATAAAGAGGACATCATAAATAAGCTGCTATTCCATGCAATTGTTATTTAATCGTGATCTCTCAGTTCGTTTAGGCGCAGAATGTCCAATTCGCAAAATGTCCAGTGGTTTCAAAACGTCCAATTCGCAAAATGTCCAATTCTCAAAATGTGAAATTCGCAAAACGTCCAATTCGCATAATGCCCAATTCGCAGTGTCCAGTTCGCAAAATGTCCAATTCGCAAAATGTCCAGTTCGCAAAAATGTCCAAAATTCCTGACTCGTTCCTATGAGAATAAAAATATCTTCAAACCCTATATGGTAAAGAAAATGTAAAGTATTTTAATTCAAATAATAAAAAATCGACATGACAAATCCTAAAATAATAATTGCAGTATTGTGATAATAATTAATTTAATGCCTAACATTAATGCTGATTACTGTGTCATGCAATATTTTGTAGTAAATTACAACTAAATTCTACATACTTTTGATTCCGAATTAATGGCGTGAGTAATAAGCTTAACACAGCGTCTTTATTTCTGTGAAAAAAATAGACAGAGTAAGGTGTACATAAGGTGTACACAAAGAGCATCTTGGGACATTATATTGTTTTAAATTGGGGATTACACATATAAATGCACTTTAAAAAGAATGTAACACATTTTAAAATGCTTAGCTTCAAAATTTATTGAATGAATTATAAAAATTATGGTTTCCACTATAAATATGCTAAGCTTTAAAATTAATACTTTGCACCATACAAATTAATTTTATAACTTTTGTACTGATAAACAGACGACTAGGTGCGACGACGAGCGGGCGCAGCGAGAGAGGAGCTGAGGAGGAGGTTAGGTTCCATTGTTGCGACCAACAACGCCAAAAGTAGCAATGTATTACAACCATCTGTCAAATGAAGCCGACGGCATAAGAATAAACAATTTATTCTTATGCCGACGGCGAAGTCGACGACACTTGGGCAATAGACCCACTGATGTCGTGTATTATGCCACACAAGTTGTTATCATCTTGCCATATCATTTTAACAGTGGTCAGTCTGACATGGTTTGACAGAAATTAAATGGTTTCGGAGTTGGGACACAGTTATAGTGCAAACCATTATTTTTGTAGTGATAATTTATTTATAGATCTATTATTATTTTACTCAAAAATGCTTGTATAATATGGCCATTATTTTGACAACCTTCTTTGAACAAAGTCGAGGTTGCCGTGCTCCTCCGATGGTGACGCAACAAAGTTGTATGGGATTTCATTATTGTCGAGTTTTAGCCACCAGCAATTTCCTTTGAGAATCCATTATTGTCGAGTTTTGTTTCAAACATAGTTCGTGAAAAAAGTACATTGTACAACCCGCGCAGTTAATGAATGGGATTACACTCGTTGTGGTAAGCGCCGTGAGCCGCCATTTTCTATCCCATTCTTTATTTGCGCGGGTGTTGTCTTGTTGTAGATGATGTTTTTGTATTTTTTTTTTACTTTTTTACTATTTTTTCTTTTTGATATTTTTGACTTTCTTGCCTTTTTTATTTTTTTGTCATTTTGGACCAAGTCTTGTATAGTGCTTTACTCAAAAATGTCAAAAAAGTAATAAATGTCATAAATGTCAATAATGTCAAAAATGTCAAAAATGTCAAAAATGACAAAAATTTCAAAAATGACAAAAATTTCAAAAATGTCAAAAATTTCAATAATATCAAAAATATCAAAAATATCAAAAAATTCAACATGATCATTTTGGTAATTTTGGACATTTTTGACATTTTTGTCATTTTTGTCATTTTTACTTTTTTGACATTTTTGAGTAAAGCACTATACAAGACTTGGTCCACAATGACTGCACTGCTGGCCATGCTATGATGGCCTCAAGCTGAGCGTAACTACGCTCTTGGCCTTTAAGCTTGGTCATCATTGCAGCCCTTGCTGTCCGCGCTATAAAGGCCGAGACCGGCCATCAAGGGCTGCAATGCTGACCGCGCTGTGACGGCCTGGACCTGCGCTAAGCTACGCTATCGGCCATCATCATCGCGCTGCCATCAATGCAGTCATTATTGATCGCGTCAGTAATGTACTATTAAAGTGCTGACAAAATTGTTAGAGTGCAAATCATTATTTTTGTAGTGATAATATTAAATTATAGGTCTATACAATTTTATAGCTGTTTCATCAAATTTAAAGTGCTATTAAATACATCCCTTTTAAATTTCCATGGTTATTGACGTTGTTAGAATAAACTATGTCAGGATTCACACCATGTACCTACTTGTTTAGTCTCAAAATAAACAGGTACATGGTGTACATCTCGACATAGTTTATTCTGATATTCTTTGGTTTTTTTTATTACAATGGAAGGGAAATAAAGCGAATCTTGCTGGAGGCATGACGAGACCTGCTACTACCGCATCATCACCGTAATTTTTTAGCTTTGGTTAAAAAATAAAAGGTATTTTTTTATATTTTTTATTACAGATTAGGCCAATTTAAGAAACTAATTTGAATATTTTAACATTTGGTCGCGTATTATTTTTTTATAAATATATTTGTCTAGCGGATATGGTCAGTATTAGTGGCGAATACCTTTGCCATCTACTTATAGTAAAAGAACGGCCAAGTGTGATGACTTATTGGTTGTTTTGTTTGTAAACAAATAAGTTATAGTTAATATTTCTTCTATTTTATTCATTTAATCCAGTTGTGACGGTTCTAACCTGCCTTTTTAATTTGCCGCAATAATTTTTGAGGTGGTAAAATTATAATAAAAATGCTTAACAGTGGAAACTCAGCTGAAAAACTTTGTAAAGGCTGACACGCCCAATCTACCCAAATTGCGAAATGTTTTGTGTCTATTTTGGATGTAGGCTATATGGATCAAATTGTAAATTCCTTGTGGACTGATTAATTTGCAGGATGATATGATAAATATTGTGAAAATATGTGCATACTTTTATTTCTATTTACAAACATTTTATACTAGGGATGTCGAAAAAATTACGATATTTTTTTCGCGATAAGTACATCGATATTTTTCGGGCGATATTAAATACTCTGATATATCGATAGATGTTTTTACAGTAATGTTTTCATAACGTTTTTTTTTTGTAATTACGTATGGATTCTAATAGTCGACACTATTTTGTCACTGGAGCATTTTGATTTTCTATTATTTTTTCCAAGTTTTGAGTCTTAGAAATCATAGTAAAATTCGTCAAATCAAGCCAAAATTTCGCGTAGGGGTTTATTTTGCTTTCCTTTTTATTTTACTATACTTTAAAATAAGAATCCATTACTTAGTCATCATCCAAATTTTTTGTGAGAAATATTACCTATATCGATATTTTTTCACTTTCACCTTCCACCATCCCTAATGCCATAAATGTTTATAGAAGAATATTTTTTTTACTTTTTAGTCCGTTTAAATGTTTTTAGTCCGATTTTTTTGGAATAAAAAGTTAGTCTTAAAAACGTGTTTTTAAAAATGATTTTTTTTCAGTATATTATTCCATTTTTTACGCAAATTTCAATCTTTATTTGCATAAAATAGAACACACTTTCAATGCATACTTTCGTCCATTACACAGAGAAAGCAATAACTACACAGAGAAAGCAATAACTACGTAAGAAGAGACGGGACTTCATAGAGCAAAAAAAAATCTATGAAATGTCAAATCAAACATACCTCATCGTTGCCAACCTAACGACTGTAAAACAATATTTTGCCAACCTACAGGAAAAAAGATAGAGATGGGCGACCTAGTATTAACATTTTTATCGATATCGATGAATGCACTGAACTGCGCTTACTTAAGAATAATTTTAAAACTTCCACTAACATGGCACAATGCTCCGTTTTTTAACTAGTACTGAGTCACAAGTATGTTAGAATTAATTATAAATCATTTAACCGTTGGACAGTACTTTAAAAAACAGAGCATGTGTTCAGTTTAATATTTGAAATAAAGAAATTTAAAATTAAAAATATTTATTTCTTAAAAATCTTCATTGTACTTCTTCAATTATTTCGACGGCTGATGGTAATGACCTGAAATAAAATTATATGAAAACATTTTTATACCTACTTAAGTGGAAAGATATTAAAGTTCAAAAGGAATTTTGACAGTTTTGTATAACCTCATGTGCTGCTGACTGTACAATGCAACGGGAAAGTTATAAAGTGTATTCTTAAATTTCTTACATTACAACTAAAATTAAAAACATCGATATCGATATTTATAGATGTAAGTAGGAACCTACACTACCTACTCTATTTCCCATCAGCTTATTATTTGACTCAAATTATTATTTACATTCAAATACCTACCAAAAAGTTTAAACGGATGTTAAGTTGATTAATGATTACTCACCGAAGCTCATCAAAAGGAAATTTGGCCATAAAAAACCATTTTGTGTCGTCCTTTAGCGCCAATTTCAAACCACAAATTTCACATGCTTCATTGTGATTTGATTAGATACGCACTTATAATTCGCAATGACTGGACCATTAACCACTGACTTATTATATTACTAGCGTACATTTAACACAAATTGATAATTTTATTTGTTAAAATTTTATTAATAGGTACTAAAAACTTCCCAAAGATGTACCGCCTATAGTTGCTCTGACTGACAAATGAATGACGTATCATCAAAGAACGAGAAAGAATGAGGAAGAGAGAGACAAATATAGTCGCCATCAAAATTCGTGTCCGTTTCATAGAATTATTTTTTGTATGAAAGTTGCGACAGACGTTATTGCTTTCTCTGTGCTATTTTCCTTGTATTTTTTTTCTTTTATTTTTAATTGGCTTTTCTAACTTTTTGAACATGACCGGAAATCACAAAACCATTTCGAGGAATAAGATTTTGTTACAATGTGTACTGTACTAATTAGATTTTAAAATAAGTCAGTATTTTTAAAGATATTCAATAAAAAACTTTAACCTTCAAATGACCTTTCTATGACGTCATCATATGCAGATCTCCCTGCTATAATAAAAAAAGAAAAAAAGGGGCACAGATAATTTTGACAATGAGTTCATTGTCATTTCAAAGTCTAAAGTGTTAGAGGAGAAAATCCTTACTAATATTATAAATGCGAAAGTCCATTTGTTTGTTTGTTTGTTACGCCTTCACGTCTTAACTACTCAACCAATCGTCATTAAATTTTGCATACCTACACGTTGTCAGGGGTACAGAGAAGGACATAGGGTACCTTTACCTTTCATCCCGAAAAAAAAGTGTTGTTCCCTAGCACTTTCCAAAACTTTCCACGCAGAAGAATTCGCGGGCGGCCGCTAGTCAAATTGGTCATCTGATGCTAAATATGTCAGTCTGTTTGCGTGAAGTGGTTGCGTTCTTTTTATATGCAGGCTGAAAAAAAACTGTATTTTTTTGAAAAGAAATTAAAGCCCATGTTACTTGCTGATAAAGTAGCTTTCTGTAGGTGAAAAAAAATTCAAAATCGGATCAGTACTTTTTGAGTTTATACATTAGAAACAAACAAAAAGTTAATCGCTCATACCTACGAAACGCAACCGAATTTTGGTCAGTCCTTACACAGTTCAGGTGAGTACAACTATTAGTTGTTGTACTATTGTCAGCCATTTACCTCATCGTTTTTTGTTTTGGTAACGATAACACATTTTTCAGCCTGCATATAAAAAAAACGCAACCACTTCACGCAACCAGACTGACATATTTAGCATCAGAGAGTGCCTCTCCATCCTGTGAACCCAGAGTATGCCACTTACGCGATCGTTACCAAACTTGTTATGACCTCCTAATATAAAAAAGAAACACTTGGATGAAACAGATTATGATTTATTTTTATATAAATAAAAAAACGAGTGAGTATATAAAAAATAAACATAACTATTTTTACTTTTATTTATTTACTCGAAAGCTGTAAAGGGTAACTAATTTATAGCTAGGAAAATAAATACTGAGGTGAACTTATCGGTCGGTAACCATCGCCACATATCGGTGCATCATTGCATCTAATAACATCGGACATTCACTGTAACATCTATAGGTACCGCTATTCTGTTTTCTTAGTCTCGGCATTGACATCAAGGACAGATTTCTTCTCCGGGAACAGTTTCCTGACGACGTTGGTGCTGGGCGCCTCCACTAGAAGCCACACCACCGCCGCCAACGGAATCGAGAGTACCACAATACCGGTGACCCTTACCAGCTGTAGGAGATAAAATTTATTTTTAATATCTATTTTTTTGTCTTTTTTATTTATTTACAGCTCATGCTTATTGGGATATATAATTGACGTTGTCATTACAATTACTATTCGGTTCTGTAAAGACTGACTTTCGGCAAACAGTTTGACTACCTACCACCATCGCTGTGTCACCTGAGTGCATCTGAGATGGTATGAACTCGATCTAGCTCTTTTGTCTTTTATAAATTTTCTCCACAGATTTCATATTATTTTAAAGTGGTTAACTTTTTGCACTGGTCCTGAAGCAGATTATATTCGAATTTATCACGGGGATTTGCATACTTTTTGCAATATATTTTTCTTTTTCTGTTATTGATGCTTACTATATTCAGTTCTGAAAAATGGAAGAGCTGCGTGTCGCTGGCGTACAGCCATCGGATGATAATCATGTGCGCGCTGTAAATGCAGTATGAGAGTCGCGCCAGCGGTACATATCCTGGCCACTCCAGCACGCTCCGGTAGACATCTGTACGACACACATAATAAATCACCTCTTAGTTTTTTATTTTCGAAGATAAAGGCATTCGATTGTGTTGATCACCAAACAAACACTAATAAAAAAGTTAGAACTTTATGGTGTCTCTTAGCCTCATGAAATCGTATTTGTACAATAGAACTCAGAAAGTAGTGATAAATAGAATAGAACTGAATCTACTGGTGCCCCTATCGATATGGGCGTGCTATAGGGATTAATATTGGGCCCATTCCTGTTTTTTATTCTTATAAATGACCTTCCTAACTACGCGAATAATTTATGTGAGACAGTGCTGTTTGCGGATGATACTTCTTTAGTTTTTAAAGTTAACAGAAGTAATAACAGCTGTTTGGACGATGTAAATAGTAACCTATTTAAAGTTTAATAGTAATAATTTAGCACTTAACCCCAAAAAATCAAACGTGTAAATTATCATTAATAGAAACAGAAATTTTAGTATTTGTGATACTCACTTTCAACTCGGCATACCATTCCAAATATGATAGCAGATAAAATTACGCCCCAGATGGGCTTTGGGAACATTGCGATCAGCACGCGCACGAGCATGCTGCGCCGCTCGCCCTCCGCCAGCACCAGGTACGAGTGCGCGTACATCACCCCGAAGAGCAGCGGCACCGTCAGCCAGTACACCCACTTATACCTCTGGAACCAGAGATAAAGCCGTGCATTAATCGACGTCACAATATTGCACATTGGAAATCACACGAAACATCCTACTAATATTATAAATGTGAAAGTTTGTGGGTTTGGATGTTTGTTCCTCAATCATGCCAAAACGGCTGAACAGATTTGGATGAAATTTGATTACCAGATAGTTTATAGCTTGGATTAAAACATATATTTTTTATCCTGGTCAAAGGTTCCCTGAGGATTTTCCGAATGTCCTCGCGGACGAAGGCGGAAGTTTCAAATAATTGAATAATAAAGAATTTTTTTTAAATTTTTTTTTGTATTCAAGTAGAGTGCGTTTCATCAAATAATACCTTTGCCGTTAAATATGTTTGCAGTACTCTCATTGTAATTTTATTGGGTAAGCATTCATGGCGGAGCTTAACTGACTGATCGTAATCGATCACGTTTGTCAAGTATCGCTCGGTCCGGTCAGGTGTCGGATGGGTGACCGTTAAGGTGCCTTCCCACGGTTCGTGCTACCACGCACCGCACCGAGCCGCACGAGGGCGAGCACGCACCGATCCTTTGAAGTTACAGCTCGCGCAATATAACTTGACCCAATTTTTTGTACCAAGTGACCTGCGCACTACAATTTTTGTACTGAAAATTGCTACTGCGCAGGCCTCATTGTCTATGGTTTGGGTCAAGTTATTTTGCGCGAGCTGTACCGGCGAACGCGTCGTTTCCCACGGTGTGTGGTCTTGTCTGGTGCGCTCTCGTGCGTCTACAGACGCACCGGTGGGAAGGCACCTTTAAGTGGCATTACAACTGAGCGTTTCCTTGCTTCGGAGGCCAGTATATTCGAGCGTCGTAGGCATTTAGCGCTACCTCCCTCCCCGCGGAGCGAGCCGCGCGAACGCATTTTCAAATGAACTCTCTGTGTTCTCTGACCCCGCAGACCAAGCCACAGAATATAGATATTTACTACGTGCAGAAAGGACACTCCCCGCCCGCGATTTCATGTGCCGAATCTAGTGCTCTGTCAACTCTCATGCACTGCGTGAACGCGCGATATTTATTTTGATAATTCGAACTAAATAATTATGTTTTTTATGTTTATGTATTGTTATCAATAATGTTGTAAATCAATAAATAAGTATGATGGGTATGGGTACTTACTAGGTAAAAAATACATTTAACACACACAATAAAATTATAGGTAGCTAGGTAGTTAATTCGAAGTAAATAATTATTTTTGTTTATTCGAATATTATAGTTCGAATAGGTACTTGTTGTATGGTCTCTGAGTTTGAATTAACTACTTGAATGTGAATAAACAATGAATTCATTGAGTGAATTCGTTAGTGGAGTGTCAACTCAACTGCCAATATAATTATCTACAAATAAGTACCTAAACATATTTGAGCACTCACAACAAGCTTTTTTTGTGTAACCGATATTTTATTTTAACTTTTTTTTT
Organism: Agriphila tristella; assembly: GCA_928269145.1. Classification (NCBI taxonomy): domain Eukaryota; kingdom Metazoa; phylum Arthropoda; class Insecta; order Lepidoptera; family Crambidae; genus Agriphila; species Agriphila tristella. The sequence goes on along the minus strand of OV743430.1, from coordinate 59,238,170 downwards.
AATAATTTGCCGATGAAAAGGGACCTCCAAAAACGAGTAATCAAATATTAGGGTCAATTCATGCTGCAACCGAATCGAAGCGCATCGAATTGTTTGATGCAAAGCAAATTCACTCTTATTGTGTTATACTTCCCAGCAACACCACCATGGCGTAGAGATTTTTAGATAACCTCAAATGAAAGACCATAAAATGTACTTAATTGTACCCTAACTCAAAAAATTGTACCTCTGATAGTTTCAGTGAAAAAATCACTTGATTGTGGCGTTTCCAGGAAGTATACTTCCTGGCAACGTGACACTGTACCAGATTCCAATTGATCTTATAGTAATGGCCAGAAATTGTACTTAATTTGTACCCCATTCAATAAATGAAACATGCAGAGTTTCGATAAAAAACATTTTTAAATCTACTCTTATTTGACCTGCAATACATGCAACGGACGTTGGGAAGTATACTTCTTGGCGACGCCACGCTGTACCAGATTCCAATTGATCTCATAGTAATGGCCAGAAATTGTACTTAATTTGTACCTCATTCAATAATTAAAACAGGCAGAGTTTCGATAAAAAAAATAAAAAAAATACTCTTACATGATTTGATCTGCAATACATGCAATGCACGTTGTTATTGATATAAACTGATGTTTGGCTAAGGAATTATTATGCATTATGCAGTAGTAAGACCATAGAGGCAACCGCCTCTGTGGTCTAGTGGTTTGCCCACCCGTGTAAGACGCAGGGGTCTCGGGTTCGATTCTCAGGGAGGTACAATTTGTACTCGGTTTGGTTGGTGGTAGGGCTTAAGTCAAGGCCGCCTGAATAGCTACCACCATCTTACCTACAATTACTTACAATTAATTTGGTACAAATTAGTGACATTCATTTGGTACTATTAAGTACAATTTATTCGGTACCATATAGTACAATTTTATAGGTACAATTTGTACAATTTATTTGGAAATTAGTAGTACATTTTAGGTACTATTTGGTGCCATTCATTTGATACTAATAAGTATAATTAATTTTTTATTAGGTACTATTTATTACTATTAATTTGGTATTGATAAGTACAATTTATTTGGTACCATATAGTACAATTTTATAGGTACAATTTGTACAATTTATTTGGAAATTAGTAGTACATTTTAGGTACTATTTGGTGCCATTCATTTGATACTAATAAGTATAATTAATTTTTTATTAGGTACTATTTATTACTATTAATTTGGTATTGATAAGTACAATTTATTTGGTACCATATAGTACAATTTATTAGGTACTATTTATCTATTCATAATTTTTTTTGTACAAATACATAAAGTAAGGTAGAAATGGCGGACTTAATGCTAAGAGCATTATCTATAAGTCAACCAACAGTAAACCAATAAACACGAATGTGGAACAAACAAAGAAAAATGATATTCACATGCATACAAAATACATTAATACATACCATTAAATACATCTAAATATTATAAAAGAAGATACTGATTGGTGACTGACATATCAACGCACAGCCCAAACCGCTGGGTTTAGAGACTCCAAATTTGGCACATTGATTCCTTATGAGGTCTAAAGGTGCACTAAGAAAGAGTTTTTCAAAACTCACCCTCTAAGGGTGTGAAACGGGGGTCCAAAGTTTGTATGAAAGTCCCTCAGTTTCGAAGCTAGGGTCTTCAAATTTTGTGGTTAGACTGACGATTGAAAATTAATATACACGTGTTTAAGCGTTTTTGAAAATTCTACCCCCGAAGAAGTGAAAAGGGAATTAATTTATGAATAGAAAATTCTTCATTTTCTATGTAAAAATCGCTAAATTTATAATTTAAGCTTATGGATGGAAATCTAACGCAACGTATATCGTTACTGTTAGTATTTCAATACTTATGGGGATGAAATGGGTGTGAAATGGGGCAAATAAACCTAAAAATCGATATGGATGTCGTTATTGGGGTTTCCTAGGATGACGATTGCGATAATAACATTTATTTTGAAGTTCAACACGGTGGACATGATGTAACCTCTAAAGGGGTGAAAATGGGGTTCAAATTTTGTATGGAAAATAGAATATAAAATTAAAACTTTAACTCTAAACTTCGCAGAAGCACGTCTAAAAATAAATAGGCACACACATGTTTTGTGATTTTGATAATCAACCCCTTAGAGGACAAATAGGGTAAGTAAACCTAAAAATCGATATGGATGTCGTTCTTGAGGTTTTATGGGATGGTGATTGCGAAAATGACATTTATTTTGAAGTCCAACACGGTGGACATGATGAAAAAGAAAATAAAATCGAAATTACAACAGCATAAAAAATTCGTCGGAGCACGTCTAAAAATAAAATCAAACACAAAATTTGTTATTTTGAAAATCATCCCATAGGGGGTAAATGGGGTAAGTAAACATAAAAATCGTTATGGATGTCGTTCTTGGGCTTTTATGGGATGGTGATTGCGAAAATGACATTTATTTTGAAGACCAACACACACGGTGGACTTGCTTCAGCCCCTAAAGAGGTGAAATAGGGGATCAAACTTTTGTTAAGGGGTCGGGGACGGAAAGGAGTATGGTAGAGGGAGAGGAAGAGGGAGAGGGGCAGAGAGAGGGAGAGGGTAAAGAAACGGGAACGGGATAATAATATTCTAGACCCAATTCTGATTATTGCAATAAACTAGCTTCCGCCCGCGACTTCGTCGCGTGCATATTAGAGAAAATCCTTAGGGAACTTTCAACCAGGATCCGACCAGCCGTTTTTACGCGATTAGGCGGGTCCTCACCAAGCGAGCAGCCTCGTGCGAGGCCCGCCACACGCGGCAAACGTCTTGCCTCGCGAGGCAGCGCGCTTGGTAGGGACCCGCCTAATCACCTCAACATGTGGGTGTTTTTGTCAATAAAATTAGATGTATTTCACGCCTTTAAATTATCGCTAGTTTAAGACCAAAGGCACTGTAACTATAGAGTAAAATTTACTGAGAAAAGTATTTTTTTAAAACACGTTTTTAAAACGGACTAAATTATTCCAAAAATCGGACTAATAATATTAAAACGGACAAGTAAAAACAAACTAAAAAGTAAAAAATAAATTCTTCTGTAAATATTTATAACCCTTATAACTTATACCTACAGAAATTTTAAACCAAAAAACGTGGGGCGCATGCTATAGACAATATAGATGAGAAACTTTACAAAACGTTTTATTATAGAGTTCCATTGGCCTCCTTCCGGCTCCATCATCAGACCCTGGACACTATTTCCCAACAAAGTCCTCGTCAAGGCGATTCAAACGAGCCTAAACTCGATGGGGTAGCGTGGTTTTATCAAAGAGTGCCTATGGCCTTCTTCGGGCTCCATCATCAGATCCTCGGACACTATTTCACAACAACGTACTCGTCAAGACGATTCAAACGAGCCCAAACTCGATGGGGTAGCGTGGTTTTATTATAGAGTTCCTATGGCCTTCTTCTGGCTCCATCATCAGATCTTCGGACACTATTTCCCAACAAAGTACTCGTCAAGACGAATCAAACGAGCTCAAACTCGATAGGGTAGCGTGGTTTTATTATAGAGTTCCTATGGCCTTCTTCCGGCTCCATCATCAGATCCTCGGACACTATTTCCCAACAAAGTACTCGTCAAGACGATTCGAATGAGCCCAAACTCGATGGGATTGCACGGTTTTAATATTGAGTTCCTTTGGCATGGCCTTCCAGCTTCATCATCAGACCCTGGACCTTATCTTCCATCAGAGTACTCGTCAAGACGATTTTAACAAGCCTAATCACAATGGGGTTGTATGGTTTCATCATTAAGTTCCTGTGGCCTTCTTCCAGTTCCATCATAAGATCAGCTTAATGACACCATAATATTACATTATATTTCAGTTCTGATCTGTGTTCAAAGTTTCAAGTCTATTGCTCATCGGGAAGCTAGTTTAAAATCGTTCGCAAACTTTGCGGACAAACAAACAAACGAGAAAGCAACCTAATAAAAACGTGTTAAAAAGGTAAAATTGATTTGTAATTTTAAATGTATACCTACTCAAAGTAGAGTTACTGTTATTAACTAAAGTTGATAATATAACTGCTTTTCTTGGTCTATACTAGACATGTGCGCCGATGGTCATTTGACCGGCAGCGGCGTCTGGCGTCTAAATTGTCGGCGGCGGCGGCGTCATCGGCGTAATCGGTGTGGATGGTCAAAATAAGTAGAATAAAAGACCTTTAGAAGCTTTTCAATTCCGTCATCGTTGAGGGCAGAACGCCGAAGACATGGAACATAAGTGAGGTCATTCTGTTCATTAAAAAGGGTGACAAGGCCCTCTTGAAGAATACGAATCTTACGAATCGTTGCGCTCACAAGTTCGACGACTTCCAATCTCCCGAACTAGCCGCGTTCTGAAAAGGCTTTGGCACCATATACCACATCCATACGCTGCGGCAGGTTATACAGAAGACCGAGGTGTATAAACTGCCACTTTGCTTGGCGTTCGTGGACTATGAGAAAGTTTTTGATTTGATTGAGACCTGGGCAGTGCTGCAGTCTGGTGCACCAATAGGACCAAGAGGAGGAAGGAAAGGAAGGAAGAGGTGTTGAGGCACTTATAGGAAAATGTCACCATTTCGGCTCGAGTACAGAATCAGAGCACAGATCCCATCCAACTACAGCGAGGTGTGAGACAGAGACAGAAGTTATTTCTCCGAAACTGTTCACAGCTGTGATGGAGGATGTCTTGAAGCTCTTGGACTGGAAAAGACTCGGTATCAACATTAATGGCCAGTACCTAACTAACACACCTTCGTTTTGCCGATGATATAGTTTTTATTCATGGAAGACTTGAACACAATCCTCGAAGTTATCCGTAGTGCCTCCCAGAAAGTGGCTCTTAGAATGAAGATGGATAAGACGAAAATCATGTCGAGTGCTCATGTTGTACCCACTCTAGCTCATGTTGGGAACACTACACACGAAGTTGTTGACCATTACGTATCCCTAGGACAGACAGTCTCCGGACGGTATCCCCGGCCAGGTATTACCTCTGGCACTTAAACACCTCGGGGAGGACGTGAGACAGCTATTTTCGAGTTGTTTGCAGACGGGACAGTTTCCAAGGTCCTGGAAGAGAGGAAGACTCTGTCTTCTGAAGAAGGATGGTCGGCCCCCTGAATCTCCATCAGCTTACAGACCAATAGTCCTGCTGAACGAGCTCGGAAAAATGCTCGAGCGCATTATCGCAGACCGAGTCGTCCAGCACTTGGACACCGTGGGGCCAAACCTGTCTAAGCGACAGTTTGGCTTCAGAAGACAGAGGTCAACGATTGACGCCATCATGACCCTAAAAGAGCTGTCCCAGAGGGCAGTCGGTCGCGGGGAGAGAGTAGTAGCGGTCTCGCTTGACATCAAAAACGCATTCAACTCTCTCCCCTACTGCGTGATTCGCGACGCTCTGCGTCACCATAACATCCCCCCTTATCTCGTCCAGATAATTGAGCACTATCTGACAGATAGGGAGGTGATCTACCTTGCGGCAGACGGCCAGTTGATGGTCCGCGAGATGAAGTGCGGTGTTCCACAGGGGTCGGTGCTTGGGCCGCTCCTGTGGAATCTCGGGTATGACTGGGTGCTTCGCGGCGTGCTTCTCCCCCGGATGGATGTCATCTGCTATGCGGATGACACTCTTGTCACCGCCCGGGGTCGAGACTTCGAAGAAGCGAAGCGCCTAGCCAAAATCGGGGCTGAGGCGATTATCCGCCGAATAAGAACGTTGGGCCTAGAGGTGGCTGTGGCAAAGACACAAGCCATCCTCTTCCATGGCCCGAGACAGGGTCCTCCACCGGGGGCGTACATAATTATAGATGGGGCTGAAGTGCGTCTGCGCCCTAGCATGCGCTATCTGGGCCTCATACTAGACGGTCGCTGGTCGTTCACCGACCATTTTATCCAGCTTGCTCCCCGATTGGTTGCCGCAGCGGCAGCACTTGGTAGGATACTGCCAAACCTGGGTGGGCCGAAGGGGAGCTGCCGGCGACTGTATGCAGGGGTCATCCGTAGTATGGCCCTCTACGGAGCCCCTGTATGGGCGGATGCCTTAAACGAGGCTAATAAAGCCGCCTTAAGACGGCCCCAGAGGGTAGTGGCCTCCCGCATGGTGCGAGGTTACCGCACTGTGTCGTGGACGGCGGCATGTGTTTTGGCCGGTACGCCTCCCTGGGAACTGGAAGCCCACGTGCTTGCGGAGGCGTACAGGCGTAGGAAAGAAATAAGGGCGGCGGATAGCCGCCTTGCACCACAGGAGTTTGCCGGGCTTATGCGTGTGGCAGAGGCACAATGTCTTGAGGACTGGGAGCGGCAACTGGCAGAGCCAATCGCAGGTCACAAAACGGTGGAGGCAATCCGCCCAGTCCTCAAGGACTGGAAAGAACGAGCCCACGGGGCTCTTACATTTCGTCTGACACAGGTACTTTCCGGACACGGGTGTTTCGGGAGATACCTGTGTCGGATACGGAGGGAGGAGTCCGAGGTGTGCCACCATTGTGGCGCACTGCAAGACACTGCACGCCACACACTTGAGGAGTGTTCGGCGTGGGCGGTGCAGCGCCAGGAGTTGGTCGCTGCGGTTGGGCCGGACCTCTCGCTTCCCAATATCACTGTTGCGATGCTGCGAAGCGAGGGGGGATGGCAGGCCGTGACCTCCTTCTGCGAGGACGTTATCTCCCAGAAGGAGGCGGCGGAGAGGGTTCGCGAGGCGGACGTCGCAGCGAGCCAACTCCGACGTGCGCGGCGGGGGAGAACGAGACGCCAACGTGCGCGTCTCGATCTTCCCTAGTCGCAAGGGGGGGCGCAGTAAGGCCCTCTGCCCCCCATATTAGGGTGGAGCCCTAACGGGCCGCTCTCCCCGGGTCAAGTGGAGCGTGCCAACGCGTACCCACGGACTCGGGATAGGAAAGGCGCAGGTCTTCGAGAGGAGTTTAGTTGGTAGTGGTGCCTCCGCCCATTCACCCCATCTGGCCCGCCCACACTTAGTGGGTAGCCTTATGGGGAGATGGGGAGGAGGCTCCCTCCCCCTGCCCAGCCCCCTCTCGATCTTTCGAGATCGTTAGGGGACAGGGCAGGGGTGAGAACCGCCCGGCCCTGACACGAAGCCTATTAGGCTTGGTGGGAGGGTCGGGTGCGGCGAGGGACATGCTCGGGTTTCCCGAGTATGACCGAGTCCAACATGCCGTTTGGTATGCGTAAAGACTGCATTCTCCTCTTGATACAAAAAAAAAAAAAAAAAAAAAAAGGACAGACAGTCCAGTTAGGTAAGTTCAACTTCGAAAAGAGATCTCTCGTCGAATCCAGCTCGGTTGGCCAGTATTCGACAAATCTTCGAGTCCAACTTACCTCGGTGTCTTATCTCAAGACTAAAGTCTAAGTTGTGTGTGTGTGTGTTGCCATTGTTGACTTATCGCAGTAAAACGCGGTCGCTAACTACAGGTCTCATAAGAAAGCTCTCACCCAGTGTGCAATGGAGAGCCATGGTCGGCATTTCCCTGCGTGATCGAACCAGAAATGAGTAAATGCGTAGGAGAACTAAAGTAACCGATATCGCTCGAAAGATTGTTTAGCTGAAGTGGCAGTGGGCGGGACAAATTAGCGAGACGAACCAAAGGCAGTTGGGGCGGAAAGATTGGAATAGCGACCGCGTACCGGACGACGCTCCGAGGGTAGGCCCCCGACAAGGTGGACCGACGATCTGGTGAAGGTCGCGGTGCGCCGCTGGATGCGGGCCAAGCAGGACCGATCGTTATGAAGACCCATGAGGGAGGCCTATACCCAGCAGTGGGTGTGGTGCAACTGATATGATAATGATGACTAAATACTATTATAAAATCATAATAAGAAAAACCTCTATAGCAACAATCAAACTAATACAAAAAGAGAGGAAAAGAATAAAATTTTATGAGATTTCAACGGGGAAGTACCAATCGCTCCTAACTGAGACTTTTTTGAGAAATTAACTTCCTTTAGGTGTTGAATTCAAAGGCATCATTGTTAGGACTAGGAGATATTGGCACTTCGCCGTCGATATGTAGATGCAAGTTAGTTTAGCTTTTGTACTTGTTTCTTACAATTGTACTCTATGGTACAAAATTAATAGTACTAAATAGTATCTAATTAATTGTACTAAATGGTATCTACTAATTGTACTATATGGTACCAAATAAATTGTAATAAATAGTACCTAATAAACTGTACTGTATAGTACCAAATGAATGGCACTAAGTAGTACTAAATTAATTGTATTATTATGGTACCAAATAAATTGTACTGTATAGTACATAATTAATTTTATTAAATAGTACCTAATAAATTGTACTAAATAATACTAAATTGATTGTACTAATTAGTTTGTAATTAGTACTTTATTAATTGTACTATAATATGTTACCAGATAATATGTACCAAGTGCTTTTATATAGTACCTATAAAATTGTACTATACGGTACCAAATAAAATGTGCCTAATAGTACCTAATAAATTGTACTATATGGTGCCAAATTTATTGTACAAAGTAGTACCTAATAAATTTTACTCTATGGTACAAAATTTATTGTACTAAATAGTACCTAAACTACCTTCTAATTGTACTATATGATACCAAATAAATTGTACTACATAGTACCTAATAAATTGTACTACATGGTACATAATTAATTGTACTTAATAGTACCAAATGAATGGCACCAAATTAAGCCCTACCATCAACCAAACCGAGTACAAATTGTACCCTCCTGAGAATTGAACCCGGGACGTCTGCATCTTACACGGGTGGGCGAACCACTAGAGCACAGAGGCGGTTGCCTCTGTGGTCCTACTACTGCATAATGCATAATAAACATCAGTTTATATCAATAACAACGTGCATTGCATGTATTGCAAATCAAGTAAGAGTTTTTTTATATCGAAACTGCATATTTTAATTATTGAATGAGGTACAAATGAAGTACAATTTTTGGCCATTACTATGAGACCAATTGGAATCTGGTACAGCAATGCCACAATCAAGTGCGTTTTTCTCTGAAACTATCAGAGGTACAATTTTTTGAGTTAAGGTACAATTAGGTACATTTTATGGTCTTTCATTTGAGGGTATTTAGAAATCTCTACTCCATGGTGGCGTTGCTGGGAAGTATCACACCGTCGACTCGTAGGTAAAGTCGTGATTGGTTGACACTTGATTTTGAGCCGTGCATCCTCACCGGCCAACGTACATAATTATTTTTCTCCCTTCAGCAGACAGATTCACCCAGGTGATTTATGTGTACCACCCAGGCTAAAAGCAACCTCATTATCACCAGCCTATTCATGTTTCAACTGCTGGGGCATATTAGGCAATAGCCAGAAGAACAAATAATGTCGGGGAAAAAGTGAAGTTCGCTAAAATTTGTAGTGATTACTAGTAAAAAAAAAACAGGTGCAAGTGATTTTCGACCATATTGACATTTATCAAAATAACTGTTTTTAATGAAACATCAAAGTTTGTGAACAAAAATATGGGAAAAAAACAACCGAATTTCAAAGTAAATAAGACGACTAACGCTTGCGCCGATCTCGGCAGCAAGCAGCAGTGCGCTCCAAGTTGAACCGTAATGTTATGACCAAAAGGCTCAATTTGAAGTGAACGGAAAATTGTCGCGACCGCATAGCTGTGCGGAAGCATACTTTTAGGCTGCGTTCAAACGATAACACACGACCCGACCTCAACCCGAACTCAACTCAAACTCAACTCAAACTCACCTCAACCACAGCCCACCATGAAATACATCGCTTACAATTTTGAGTCTTATGACACTTTAATAAGGTCCTGTGTAATGTCCAGGTGAGTTTGAAGTGAGTTCTGTTTGAGTTCGGTTTGAGTTTGATTTGAGTTTGGGTTGTGTACGGGTTGAGTTTGAGTTGAGTTCGGGTTGAGCGCGGGGAGGGTGCAGTTGCATCGACAAAATAAAAATAGAGCTTATTAATGTGTCATAAGATTCAAAATTGTAAGTGATGTATTTCAAGGAGTAGGCTGCGGGTGAGTTGAGTTTGAGCTGAGTTTGGGCTGAGTTTGGGTTGAGGTTGGGTCGTGCGTTATCGTCTGAACGCAGCCTTACGGTACAGTCAACGGCATGCTGGGCTTCCACAATGTGTCAAATTACTTCAATCATTTTTAAACTTTAAGTCGAACAGTTTAAGGTTCAAAATTCATTATAGATTTTTGACAGTTTTGTACTTATAGCTTGATATGCTGCTGACTGTACTTAGTTTTCTTCTTCATCTTCCGATATAAGTAAAATCATTGCAAAGTCAACCATTTTATAAATTATACGATAGGTATATTTTTATTTTATATTTTATTTTATATTTTATTTATAGATAAGTATTTATTTCTTAAAAGTCATCAAAATTAATTACGCGTTAGCTTGTACTTGGTTGCTGTATCCAAATACCTACCTACCTACTCTATGCATTTACAAATTAAACTAAATTGGTAATTTACACTAAATAAAATTTTACACTTAGATTACCTACTGCGTTTCCAAGTCTTATACTACTCTTCGAGTATCTAAAAGATTCTCAATCGACTAGACGCGAGAGGGGGAACACAGCGCGGCAGCAAAAACGACACAGGTCCTACGCCGACGACGCCTCGCAGGCTACTAAACCAAGATTCGTCGTGCGTTTTATTATATATTATTTTTTAAATAAACATAAAGTCACTTTTTGAAAAAGTAACCGTAAAATATTCTGCTATATGTCATTACCTTTTTTTCTATATATTATTTGTGCGTAAGAGATTTATAATCTTTAAGTATTATTCAAAAAACAATGAAAATATTCATTGTCTTTGCACATTTTTATAGTCGAGTGAAAATACGAAAATCGTGTTTTTAACCGTAAAATAATCAAGTTCGATTATGAAACTACAACATATATTTTTATCTGCTCAAAATAAATAATGCTTGATTGTTTAAAACTGAATCAAAAATAAGTTAATTTGCAATATACTGCCCTTAAACCGTCGGTCCTGGCTGTTGTGAGCTGATAACAGTCGATAAGCCAAGTCAGAGGCCTTACAGACGGCTTGATAAACTCTAACATCAGAGGTGGTCATAATCCTCATACGATAAGAAGAAGAATAATCAGGTGCAAAATGAAGGAGATTTTCGGAAAACCAACATTATCGGCAAAGGAACTACCTATCTGATTAGACTCACTCTATGTAGTTATGTTCCTTGTTTAGTCACTAAAATACCCAAGTGTGTACCATTGTGTAAAACTTGCCAGTTAAACTAATGGGTAAAGAAGATCTAAAAACTTTTGGCATTGCTACTACATTTCAGTAGTGAATTTGTAGATAAAACACATTGAAACAACCTAATTCTATTCACCCATTGCTTCTTGATGCTGCCAAGCCAACCCCTTTTTTATTTTTAGCACGTACTTCCCCAAATTCAAATGTCTTTGTTGCCTAGTTAAATATACCGGGTGTCCCAAAACTTTGCCACATGAAGGGAAAGTACCTTAAATATTTAAGAAAGGAAATTTTACTGACAGAAGACACTGTTTTGTTTTAAAAAATAATGCGTACTGCATTTGAACATTTTTTGAAAACTTGCATTCATTCCTATACAAATTGATACAATACGTAATAATTAAAATGTAAATGTTAAATCTTCCTTTTGTTTGAGATGCTTTGTTACTTAACATAAAATAATCCTATTGAGTAACCCTTTCGATTGGTATCGTAAAAATAAAATATTGTTTTTTATAATTTGGTGGGTTCGATTCCTAGTTAAGGTATGCGATTTTTCGAAAATCTTTGAATGCAGTTCCAATTATTTTAAAAAACAAAATGAAGTCTTCTTTCAGTAAAATTTCCTTTCTTCAATATTTAAGGTACTTTCCCTCCGTGTGGCAAAGTTTTGGGACAACCTGTATAATGCTCGTTTTCAAACGTCTTCAAATAGGAGTAGGTTATTAATCAAGTTGTATGTTTTTTATTTAGATATGCGAACATCTAATATTATTGCTTGGTTTTATAACAGTTTTCATTTATTGACGACTTACAGATTCAAATACAAAAGTGTCTAGTTTTAAATCCAAACAAATGTAATGTATTCGACGACCTCCGTCGAATGATTTCTACACCGGTTTTCAATGTGTCGGTCGCCATCTTTGAGGTCCCAGGTTCGATCCCCGGCGGCTGGGTCAATTTAGAAAACGAACTTTTTGATATTGCCTCAAGGGCCTTACTATGAGCTCTTATAGCAGGACTTATATTCAACTGCCTAACTTTTTCGTACTATGCTATGACCTCAAAGGTTAGTATGAAAGCAGCCTTAAGCAGTCCTGTTCAAGGCCTGCTTTTGAACTGAACGGTTTCTTATTTGCTGATGGTAAGCCCCCAGGCCAACAGGGTGTTTGGTAATAGCCTTATAAAGCCGAATATGGTAAATAGGGACCATCAAACTGAACAACTTTTAATATGGAACCAACTCTGAAATCGCGAAAAAAAATCTGCTGTTTCGTTAATAATTGGAATAACGTAACGGTAACAAAAAGTAAGAAATAACAGTAAAATTAACGTTATTTACTGTAACACCGTTAATTTCAATGTAACGTTAATGTTAAAAGTAACGGTAAAAAAAGTAAGAAATAACGTTACATTTAAAAATAACGTTATCAATCCCTGATATTATGTAAGGGGATACCTTGTAATTGGTCGTGTCTCCAGAGTCCTTCAGCCACTTGTACACGAACAACCCAAACGCCATACCAATGAAGAATGCAGGCATGTTGGTGTGCGTGCGCTGGTGCAGGTAGTTGAATGAATCGAAATTATCGAATGCTCGTAAACTGTAGAAATGTCTGAAATTGATAATATTGATAATAATTTAGACACATCGACTTTTCAGCATAGCACGGCCCTCCACGTGTTTATGTTGAGAGTTTTAATTTATCCTTACTAGTAGATAGGCCTAGGTACTTTGTTAAATCATGGTCATTGAACAGAAATATCTAGGCAACAAATCTTAAGTAAGCCTTTCTCTTACTGAGGATAGGTTATTGAATCAGCAGTTAGTCAGTAGGTATAATACCTACACAGTTGTTAACCCAACTATATAATATAGTATCCTAGGGTAAAAAAATAATATTTCCTTATTTCGAGCCATGCTCGTGATCGACACAGAAACGAGGAGATTCCCAGGAGAACTAAAGTAACCGACATCGCTGGAAGGATTGCTCAGCTGAAGTGGCAGTGGGCTGGACACATAGCGAGAAGAACCGATGGCCGTTGGGGCGGAAAGGTTCTGGAATGGCGACCGCGCACCGGACGACGCTCCGTGGGTAGGCCCCCGACACGGTGGACCGATGGGAGGGTGAAGGTTACGGAAAGCCGCTGGATGCGGGCAGTGCAGGACCGATCGTCGTGGTGACCCTTAGGGGAGGCCTATACCCTGCAGTGGGTGTCGTGCGGCTGATATGATGATGATGATGAAAAAAATTAAGATAAGGCATACTTTTTTTAAATGTAAAGTTTCCTTGACTGAGGATTTACTGTGAGGGTTCAATACCTTCCTTTCCAACACTTTCGTGTTTCATAAATGACGGCCGCATCGATTAATCGTACAAGTGAAAACTTGACAGGGAATATAAACGATAATAACCAAGAAACCTTACACCAAATTCATGAATATTTTGCAAATACCTAAATGATTGACGATTAATGATTGATGAAACCTAAATTCTGATTCCTGATTAATATTATCCATCACTGAGGAGTGCCGATGCTGATGTGGTATTGATACGCTGAGGCAAGTACATGTGTGGGATCAGCGTTGGAGCAAGGGTCATGAGCGTCTAGCAAGATTAGAATTTTGCGCCCCCAAGATTTATTTCCCAGGAAGAGAAACCGATTATCTAGCTGTGGGTCAGCAAGGTGCGTCCCCCTGAGGGTTGCACCCCTGGCAGCCACCCGCCCCTTTGCCAGCCCCTAGCTACAACGCTGGACGCTGTGTGGGATCGGTCAGTACAGTGACCAGGACAATGTTACAAGTATTTCTTAAGGTTTTAGACTGTTCATCTAAACTAGAATATAATGGCATTTACATACTTCCCGCTGGATGTAAAAAAGCCGTCGAGATCTCTGAAGTAGGTTTCAAGACCGGAAGCGGCCATGCCCGCCGCGATGAGCAGGCCTATCGTGGCTGCGCGGGCGGGCAGCAGCAGCACCACCAGCCCCACCATGTGCAGGTGGATGTCAGCCTCCGTTGACCTGCCCGCACCCCAACAAAATATCACTATTAAACAATGAGATACCGTAGCATATAGCATTATGTAACAATTGAAATTAACATTCGAACATTCCGTTTTTCCACCACATCTCACCAAAAACATTTTCATCTAAAGGACGATCTAGATCTATGTCTAAATAAAGGGTCAATTTCAACAAGTCGTGTTTTTTCTTTCATTTCGGTTGAATTTTTTAATTAAGTATAAAGTTTTTTTAAATTTTAACCGTGGTTTATTGTATTTCTTTACATTCTAAATGCACATATTTAACACCATGAAAATATCTTTACAGACATGATATATATGTGTTTAAAAATTTGATGTCACCGAAATGAAACAGTCGTTCACCGAAATGAAAGAACTAGCTACCGAAATGAAATAAATTTAAAATCCACCGAAGCAGGGTATACGTATACGGACTTAAACAAGGTGGTTCAATAATCCCCCCATATGATTCCGAGTATGGCAGATAAGATAGAATACCTACCGTGCAAGCATACGACCACGTAAAATTATTGGGTGTGTAATGAATGTATGACCTAAATTTACATGCACTAATGATCGGATGATGATAATAACATTTCATATAATTTCATTTGACATATCGATCAAATAATATAACATCAGGTTAATATAATTTCACTTGACCTAAATACATGTAATATAAAAATTATTTGACATAATAATCATTTGATCTAATTATCAGATGATATGAAGCACATTTTATATAACATTTATTTACTCTAATCGCCATTTAAATACACAAAATACACATAATATCATACAGAGAGTAAATAAATAAAACTTTTACATCGGATATAATTTACTCTATGGTGATCGATGACAGTGATTGATTAGTCTACTGGAATGCATTTGTTAGTCATATTTAAATAAATGTTTTGATTATATTTATTTACTTAAAAATATAACTAACCTAATTCAACCAGCATGAAATGCATTATTGCAGGCATGCAGGCATGCAGGCATGCAAGCATACAAGCATACAAACAAGCAAGCACTCATGCAAGCATACATACATGGAAGCATGCAAGCAGCATGCATGCAAGCAAGCAGCATCCATGCAAACAAGCAGGAAAGCAAGCAGCATACATGCAAGCAAGAAGGATACATAGCATAAGCATAAGGCTAGCATTTGGCAAGCAAGCATGCATGCAAGCAAGCAGCATCCATGCAAACAAGCAGGAAAGCAAGCAGCATACATGCAAGCAAGAAGGATACATAGCATAAGCATAAGGCTAGCATTTGGCAAGCAAGCATGCATGCAAGCAAGCATGCAAGAATGCATGCAAGCTGGCTTGCATTCTTGTTTTGTTACAATATATGAATGCTACGACATGTTACGACGTTACGACATTAAACATTAGCATTTGTGAATTTGATAATTAAGCAAGCATCATAATGACAAAAGCTAGTTATTTCTATTTTATAAGAAGAGTATGTTATGACATGTAAAATTAGATCAAATGATATGTATATGAAATGTAAGATATATAAAAAAGCGATATACTAAATGATACTTATAGGATATAGACGATAGAGCAAATGAAAATATGGCAAGTAATAATGATGAGAAATGAATAATAGGTTAAATAAAAATTATATCATTTACTTTTAGGCCAAATGAAAATTAGATGAAGTCAACGTTAGTGACATTGAAATTAGATTAACTGTTTTTATGGCAACCGAATCGCACCCGTCTGTGTGTATCTTGAAGAAAAAAACATAGTATATGTATATAACGGTATTCTTTCGTTTATCATAATATTATTTGTAATAATTTCATTTGCCATAATGGCTTTTATACTAACAACCTATGACATAACAGTCCATTAGCCATAACTTTCATTTGCCATAAAATTAGGTGCCATAATAACAAGTGTCATAATGATTAGTTCCTATAAATATTATTTGGTATAATCAATAAATTATGTTTAATGATATTATGGCATATGCAATTATAGCAAATGAAATTATTGCATTTAAAATTAGGGTAAACATTAGTAAACCGTATATAACATTGGTAATATAATATACTTACACATAGATAAAAAATAATACTTACAAATGCATATACTAAAAATAAAAAGAAAGTTGCGAAGGAGAAAAGAATTAGACAGTGTTAAGTACAGGAAGATAAATAATAGCTTTTTACTTGTAGGTACGGAAAACGGTAATGCAACTATTTAGTTCTAGCGGCCGCCCGCGGTTTCACCCGCGTGGTTCCCGTTCCCGTGGAAATA
Source organism: Agriphila tristella (assembly GCA_928269145.1). Lineage (NCBI taxonomy): Eukaryota > Metazoa > Arthropoda > Insecta > Lepidoptera > Crambidae > Agriphila > Agriphila tristella. The sequence continues at coordinate 59,221,590 of OV743430.1, read as the reverse complement.
TCGAGATAAAAAGTATCCTTTGTTTTAATCTAGGCTATCTACTATGTGTGTGCCAAATTTCATCCAAATCTGTTTTGCAGTTTTTGCGTGATTGAGGAACAAACATCCAAACATCCAAACCCACAAACTTCCACATTTATAATATTAGTAGGACTACATCATTGACGCAGATGGACAATTGTTTATGATAATATTCCAATTTCCATCGCATAAAAGGTAAAAACATCCCATAAAAAATGCATTCAAATATTTTGAGAAATCACCTGCTGGCCTGGATTTTCACCGAAATGAAATAATAATAAACTGAAGTGATAAAAAAATCCACCGACATGAAACAATTATACACCGAAATTCTTATCACTCAGATGATCTTTTTTTTCATTTCGGTTAGTTTTTTATCATTTCGGTTGACAGATTAGTCCACCGAATCAACCGAAATGAAAAAACCGAAATGAAAATCAAGGACAAAAATTATCAATACAAGAAATCTATTTATTATAGGATATAATGAATAATGAACCAATAAACGTAAAAAATTAGCACACTCATAAATATTTAGCTCATTGAAAGGCAAGTTATACCTATACATGGAAATGAAAAGAAAGTTGTCCCATGACCACCGCACAGCAATACTTATTTTTTTAGCGGGAACCACAGACAAGCGGAGCAGGTCCTTCCACAACAAGCACTTAGGTGGCACTAGTATGCAAGTTTTAGGCGTATGAGGGGGGAGCTAGAGTTGTTCTTTACAAAAATATGCCTTGTAAACTTTAGGTCACCGAAATGAATAGACATTCTGGGCTGGGACACATGCGTTTACTCATACCAGTTATTAAACTGGGCAGATATCATTATAAAATTACTTTGCGATAGTACCCTCACTACTCAAGATTAAAATAAAAGTAACCACACATCTACATAATCAATAGTTTTTGTTGTACGAGGGAACTTACACTGAAAAAGGTGTTCTGGACAGCTACCGAAATGAAAAAATCGGGGCTTTACCATTCAATCCAAATAACAAAATATTTATTGCCTCTTATAGGCAACGACCTCTTCTACATAGAAAAAAAATATTAGAACTGTAAAGTAACGTTCTACACTACCGATTTCGAATGATTGCAATTGCTTGTCCTTCCGTCAATTTCTTATCCCTTCCCTAACATACGCATTTTGAAGTATTGCCGTCCCTTTCGCCGGTGCAACGGTGCAACAGTGATCCCATCCAGCCTTAGTGGCTCAATGGGATCTCGGGAGGTGGGAATACCTACTAAAAGCCCCAGCACTTGCCCTCCAGGGCCAACCAGCGGGCTCTCAGAGTCCTTTGTAAGATTCCAACCTCATTGGACCCGGCGGCCGTTCCGGACCTCTTCGCGGCGGGCACGGGACTCTAAAAATGATGGAGTCTACGTACCACTGATGTGGGTTGCACTGCGAGCCGTACACGTAGTTGTTGTAGAAGAACACCATGGACAACCAGTCCCGCTGGCAATCATGCATCTCGTCTTCCACCAGTTCCTATGAACGTACGAACAATTAGTGAAATCTAATGAGCATTTCTAAATAGGCGGGACACATAGCGAGAAGAACCGATGGCCGTTGGGGCGGAAAGGTTCTGGAATGGCAACCGCGCACCGGACGACGCTCCGTGGGTAGGCCCCCCCGACAAGGTGGACCGACGAACTGGTAAAGATTGCTGGAAGCCACTGGATGCGGACAGCGCAGGACCGATCGTCGTGGAGATCCTAGGGGAGGCCTATACCCAGCAGTGGGTGTCGTGCGGCTGATATGATAATGATAAATGAGCATTTGTGGTAATATGACGTTATTTGATGCGTATCCGACTATGCATTCTATATGGCTAGAGCACAAGTCTATTCCACGAAGCGTGCTCCCAAAAAATATCGGTCCATGTGTGCCCATTGGCTAATGCCCGTGATCTTAAATAATCTTCGGGCAAAATAGCGGTATGAAACCAAAAAAAAATTCTTCCAGGACATGCGATGGCATTCCACTAAAATTCAGTATTCCTAAGTAATATCTATTATTGCAATACATTTCTTTCTGCAACACATTCAATATAATAATGCTTTTAGAGCACTGTTGAGGCTGCCACCATATTGAAGTGCGTCAGGGATGTTTGCGGACGCACATATTGATGGTTTCGCAGCGATTTTACGCAAGAGAGTAGCATCCCCAATGCTCCGAGTCTTGGGCAGCTCGAACCTGCAGCTGTTTGCCTCAAGGATGGATCAGGACTGCTCAATAATGCAGCATTGGAACAGGCTGCATGTTGAGCACTCTGGATCCAAACCTAAATTTAGATTAAGATAAGCTACGAACAAAGAATTCGGTGAAGATAAGACTGTCTTTGATTTGATTTTATTTAATTATTTTAATTTAAATTTAAATTTTTATATTATTTTAATTTTATATCGTGACATTAATTGTTTTTAGATTTTTTGATTATTTTTATTATATTCTATTTAGCATTTTCATTTTATTATTTTGGAATTTTAATTTGAACTGATTTATTATTATTATTAATGAATTTAGTCTAATTGCTTTGATTTTATTTATTATTATTTTATGAATGTATAAGTATGATATGAATTGATTCGAAATAAAAATGAATTATTATTATTATTTCTGAGCTTCCACCTTGTTTGAAGTCCATCACGGACCACGGTAGACATGATTAAATTCTAAAAAGTGAAATGGGGGTTTGCGTGAAAAAATAACAGACATTTTGACTTGAAACTTCATAGGAGTACTCCTAAAAATAAATAAGCAAACACCATTTCAAGGTATTCTGAAAATCAACCCCTTAGGGGATATAGGACATGATTCAACCCCTAAAGGACGTAAAATGGGTTCAAAATTTGGACTAAAATAATAATAATACAGGAACGAAAACGACTACAGGAACGAAAATATTATAAAATATGAAAGTTAGGAAGTTTAGATGTTTGGATGTCGTTACTCAATCTCGCAAAAACGGCTGAACAGATTTGGATTGGTACACAGATAGTTTAGATTAGATTCTGAGATCGTTGATTAGATTAGATAATTCTTTATTTCAACACCAAAAGTGAAACACACATATAAAGACTTAACAATAGAACTTACAGTGCTAAACATGGTGGCCTTATCGATAAAAGCGATTTCTTCCAGGCACCCGGAGGCATGGAGATATTGACAGTAGATGAAAAAGACTGCGGTGTAAAATAGCACGGACGGAACAAATTAATTAATCAAAAGTTAAAGTCATAAACATACAAAAAAATAAGCGAGTAAGAATAAGAAGGATTGAACAAAATATTGTAAAGATGGGACAGAATATGAGTATTTCGGCGAAGCCTAATGGGTAGCCACTTGAGCTTATTACGAAAATGGGAAACATGATCATATTTGCGTAGGCCAAATATAAATCTGATACAAAAGTTTTGAAGTCGCTCAAGTTTGTTTAGCTGGTCCTCGGTAAGATCTAGATAGCAAGCGTCCGCATAATCAAGTATAGGAAGCAAGAGAGAATTTGCTAGAGCAAGTTTATAGCCGGATAAAAAATAGGATACTTTTTATCCTGGTCGAAGGTTCCCTAGGAATTTTCCGAATGTCCTCACGGATATGTCTTTCATAAGAGGCATTGTATTTTTTTTTAATAAATGTTTTATACAAAATCTTGCCACTTTAGCCACACTGAACATTGTTTAACATAATCGATCTTAATACAAATTAGGTGGGCGTAGGCGTCATCTAATTAGAGCGCTGATAAGTGCCTCAAAGATGAGCGAAAATGTATCTTATGGTTTTGGAAAACAGTATATTCACTTCATCATTTGCGTGTTGTTCAGCCAATGTTCAGCGCTCATTTTACGTGACGTGATATAATACCTGCCATAGAGGGCCTTGCGGAGTGTACTTGGCCAATGATGCACTGTACAGTATCACAGCTAGATACACGGGCGACAATCTGAAATTCAAATTTTTTTTGTAAAAAAATAAAAAAATATTTTTTTCAGAAAAAAACTACCCATTATACCGGGTGTAACAAGACTCTCAACGAAGCCGAGGTCTACGTATTCTGCCCATCATCAGGACCATTTCTGTTCAAAATTATTGCTAGGAAACGATTTTAATTTTTGGTGTTAAAAAGCATTGCATACATTACCACGCCATGTAACGCGTACAAAAGACCGCGCCTACGAGTATAATATGCTACACAGTTGCGTCCGGCCGAGTTGAAAGGCAATATTTATGTGCGTGCTCATGAGATACATTGAGTGATGACGTTTTGAAGCCATTGTTTGTTACGAAATACATACAATTTTGATAATGTTTCTGTAGACATTTGGAAATAGCGAATAAAATAAGATTTCATAAAAATTTTGAAATAAAAATTTGACATTGACCTTCAATAACTTCGTAGTAATAGGTTTCCCAGGTATAGTCTAAATGACAAAAATGATCCTGACGATGGGCGGAATGCGTGGACTTCGGCTTCGTTGAGTGTCTTGTTACACCCGTTATAATAACTTCATGACCTTAAAAGTTTGAAACATATCTAAACGATAAAATGTGCTGGATGGCTTGACTTTGGCTACGTTGGTTTACCTGAGCCACCTGAGGAATATTGCTTTAGGCAAGGACTTCCAAGTCATCGGGCTCCTCTCGGCTGATGCCTGCGCGGAGTACGCCAAGAACATACCCGACAGAAACACAAACGTTTGTACTATGATGTGAAGGTTGCCGAGAATTCGATATCCACCCGATTCCATTAGCTGGAAGAAAATCACATGGTCAAGCAGGTAAATATTGGGCAATCGACATTAAAGCTCAGTAAATACTCCAGTCAGTAGTGCTTCGTGCTTCCTTAGCCATTTTGGAAAAACCGCAAAAAATTGGCACATCTTTTTACTATTTCGGCTCTACTACTCAGTGCAATTCTGCGCAATACATTTGCGCAAAAGTGCACTGAAAGGTAGAGGTGAAACCAAGGAAAAATAGTGAAAAATGTGCAGGCTTTACCAAAATGGCAGAGGAAGCCCAATTGTTTTTTTTTTGTAGGGTAGGGTAAGTAACCCTCTCCGTTTCGTCTTTCATTGCCCCGACTACTCTATTCATTGAATGACACTACTGGTAGTGCCGCGCAGTAGTGTCACGGGCAAAAAATGAATCAAATGTCGAAGTTCATACTCACTTCTTCCATGGAATACACTTTTTCAACAGAGAACGGCAGTCCAATAAGTGAATGTAGGAATACAATCGTTGCCGAAGTAAGAAATCTGTAAAGTAAAGGAAGTACCTACTAGTGTACATTTTATCTTTTCCAGTATATTCGTTTTAACGATATAAAATATTGGTTTATTACCTGAGTCCGTTAATTCCCATAAGTCTAGATTGGTCCTGCGGCCACGGAGCCCTCAGCTTGGCCCAGTTGGCTGGGATTGAGAAGCACAGCAGGTATCCTAGGAGCAGAGCAAATAAGTCAATCATCAGGGGTTTTTTACTGCTGCATCGGAATTCTAGACTTGGACATTTAAAAAAACCGTGTGCCTCCCCGAATCTTAATACCCTCCATCACTTTATCAGATTCGAACAATGTTACGCTGGAGCACGTTTGAGTACCCGTTCTGCGGATACCCTATATTTAAGCAGCTCGTACCTTTCGTATCCTTTTTAGTGGCCAGCAAGTCGTAGAGGGTGCCGGCCACAGCAAGGCCGATGAGAGTAATGTAGACCGCGATGGCGACGAGGTCTAGCGTGGTGCGGCGGGGCTGGACATCGTGGCGGTAGCAGACGACGCGATTTAAGTTCGCGCGCAGCCCGTACTCCTGCTGCAGCGAGTGGTTCAGGCACGCGCCCAGCGCCGTCTCCAGCGCCGCATCAGAGTCCCCCGTGTAGAACTCCTTGCAGTGCCGCGTCATGCAGTACCCGTAACGTATGTTCCTTAAATCGTAATGCCTTGGCGCCGAGAAGGAAAAATTCTGAATAAAATAAAAATAGCATAATTTAGCCGGTATCACATACTGACGCAAACCATTCTTTCAATCACTTTTGATCGTTTTCGACAGTGCTATCGATCATAGGTTTGAATGGATTACTACCGCGGGTGTTCGATATGGCATGATAGGTGAGAGCATTAATTGATGAATATATAACCTAGGCTACGACACCACCGCTCCCACGTCGTTCGTCTTGCGTCTCGGCTACATCTCGGTACATCAAGACAGCGCGCAGTGGTTGCACGCTGTCTTGATGTACCATCGAGTATGCGACGGAGTTTATCGTTGAGACTACGCAGATGTTGCCGAGACGCAAGCAAGACGCAGGACGCGTGCGCGAGATCTCGTGACCGCGGAGTAAAGATGCAACTTACCATAAGTTTATCATAAAGTTCGTTAGGCTCCTCAGCGACGATCTTTGCGGTTGTCACGCAGTACACACCGCCCTTCGGATCCACGCATTGTGAGTACGGGTCGAGATAGTTCATCGGCGGGAAGGTGGTGAACTCCTCGGCTATATACATATTTTATTTTGAAATGTATGTTACTGTAAAAGCCCTTATATTAAACTTTTAGATTTTTGCATTCACAATGCTATTTTTATATTAAGATGAATAAATAATGAAAAATATTAGAAAAAATCGGCTCACCCGTAGCAACTTAGACGGGATCCCGTCTAAGTTGCTACGGGTGAGCCGATTTTTTCTAATATTTTTCATTATTTATTCAGCCCTTATATTAGTTAATCTTAGGTTTTACTGGAAAATCTTATAATTTACCTACATGAGTTGGTATTAAAGTGATACCATTTTCCAGGATTTTACCATTAGAGTTTGGCACATGCTAGGTTTTACCAATGACGATTGTTAAATGTTGGATATTTTTAATAAAACAGTTAATTGGCTATCATAACTTAGTCATTTATTTTAAATCTCGATCATCAGTAAAATCCTTAAATATATTTCGTTATAATTTTTATTTATTCTTCACTGTAATTATTATTTTTATTTATGTTTGGAGTATTTCTAATTCGTAGCTCCATTGAAAAAGTAGATCCCGCAAAAGTGTGGAAATTTTTAAAAACTCTTGTCTTGGTAGGTATTGGCAAATATCCTAACAATGAAACAGGTAACAATATCGATTTCAACAGACTTAATAGTCACTTCACATCGTCCACGCCTATTGATGGCAACTGTAAAGCCAAAACTTTACAAGATCTTTTTAATTTGCCAACCAATAAATCTCCTTTTTCTCCTAGTCAAGTTGCAGACTGTGATGTGAGGAGAACTATATATGTCTATCAGTTCCACTGCTGTAGGTGCTGATTCTATCAGTCGCAAAATGAGCTATCCTATCCTTGATATACCCACTCCTGTAATTGCCCATATATCCTCAATACATCAATTTCCACCGGAACCTTTCCAAAGTCCTGGAAAGACGCAAATGTTATCCCTCTTCCTAAAAACCCTAAACTAACTCTGTTTTCTGATTTTCGTCCAATTTCATTCCTTCCCATCCTAACCAAAGTCCTTGAAAAACTTGTTCATCGTCAGCTCACTGACCATCTTATTAAAAATCATCTCCTCAATCCATTCCAGTCTGGCTTTCGGAAAGGCCATAGCACATCTACAGCACTTGTGAAGATTATTGATGACATATGGAAAATCATCAGCTTACGGTAATGACATTACTAGATTTAAGTAATGCGTTCAACACCGTTGACTTTGACATCCTCCTTGGCGTTTTAATTTCTCTGAACATATCTCCAGCTGCAATTGATTGGTTTCAAAGTTACCTGCTAGGGCAATAGCAGCGCATCCACGTTGGAGATTCGTTCTCCGAATGGTTCGATATCAAGGCCGGAGTTCCTCAGGGTGGCATCTTATCTCCACTTCTATTTTCTATCTTTATAAATTCTATCACACTTTATTTCTAGTTACTATCACCTCTATGCCGATGATCTGCAGATTTACAGTGAAGTTCCATTAGCGCAACTTTCACAGGTAATTGCTACCACCAACTTAGATCTCACGCAAATCGAGTGCTAGAGTAAATTCTTTGGCTTGACCGTTAACCCGGCTAAGACGCAGTGCATTGTAATTAGCAGCCGCCATTTCATTTCAAGGATCGATATTGGACAGCTTTCTGGTGTGTCTTTCGGCGGCACAATCATCCCTTTCTCGAGTACTGTCATGGTGGAGGAACCATGGTGTTATTCTTGACCAACATCTGTCGTGGAAACCACTAGAAGCAATTAGGAAAAAGGTGTTTGCTGCTTATAATTCACTCAACCGGCTACGCATTTTTTTTGCTGACCTGTACCTGAGTCACTCTGGCACAATCGCTTTTACTTTCTATCATTGACTACGCTGATGTCTGCTACTATCCGCGTCAATTGGTAATGCGCCTGGCGGCCATGATTTTAACCTCAAAAACGAAAAACAATTGTAATTTTCTCATATTCCTAGACCCTTTCTTATTGAAAATAAGAATTCAATAATTAATAAATTATATTACCTATTAGAATTTTACTGTTTTTTGTCATTTTTAGTTGCGGGTGACGATGATGCGTATGTTAATTTGACAAGGTTCCAGCGCATTACCAATTGACGGGGATAGTACACTGACTTGTCCGAGGAGCTACTTGGCAAATTGGAGCGCCTACAGATTTTTTGTATCCGATTAATTTATAATCTTCGTAAATTTGACCACGTGTCCCATTTCCCTAACAAACTTAACTGGCTCCGTATTCGCTGGCACAGGGACTTACACTCAAACTGCTTTACTCGATTCTTTTCCTACCTACTACCCCGCCTTATCTTAAAACTTGTTTCTTTTTCGTTCTTCATCTTCACAATGTATTTTGCGTTCCGCCTCAAACCTTACACTAGACATGCCTAAGCACTCTACCGACTTTGTTTCATACTCCTTCTCTGTCCATGCTGTCCGTTTATGGAACGTCCTTCCTGAGGGTATCAGAAAGGCTCAGACTCTGAGGTCCTTTGGCGATCTAGTCAGAACTCATTTCCTTTCCTCTGCTCATAATATATAATTATCATATTATCTAATTCTCCTTTCTATCTGTATTTATCCTCTTGCATATATTCATTATCTATATATGTATCCTCTATCATGCACCCATTCCCCTTTCCCCTATTTATTTTTTCCCTTTCACCCAAGGTTGCCTGGAAGAGATTGCTATGTAGCAATAAGGCTGCCTGTTGTAATTTTTCTGTTGTCTTTTGTTTCTCTCTGTATTATGTTTTTTTGTCGTGTGCAATAAAGTGTTTATTATTATGTATTATTATTCTAAGTAATTCATTACAATAAAATTACCCGCGGTCAAATCCTTTATTCAAATCACCATGATTTGATTAGTTTATTTATTAGTAATAGGTAAAATATAATTTTAACACCTTCGAAATTCAGCATTTACCGCGTCTCTGAGGCAAAACCTAAGATTTACCGAGTGAATGGTGGTATGTTCGAAATTATTGATGATTACAGAACAGTTCGAACTTTAGAGTTGGTAATTCTTAGGTCTTACTGGAAAATCTTAGGATTTACATAAGTTCTGGGTTATAAAGTAACATATAATAGTAGTTTGTTACACAAGGGACGTAAGTGAGCTATTACAGAACAAGATCCAATTTGGCGCCCGTGCGAGCGCAGCTCGCAAAGGGCGCTAACGGATCGAGTGCACCCGAGATATTTAGACGCCCGAGCGAGCGAAGCGAGCGAGGGCGAATATAGTTCGAGGGTGTAATAGCTAACTTACAACCGAGGTAAGCATACTACTTTACATCATTCATGCGAGGTAAATTTAATAAAAAAAAAAAAAAAAAAAAATAATAATAATAAAATCGAAAATCGAAAATCGAAAATCGAAATCGAAATCGAAATCGAAATCAAAATCAAAATCAAAATCAAAATCCAAGGAGTTTTGCATAGCTTGAACGGAAATGAAATGCCGCCATATTTATTGTTTTTCTTTCAGTAAAAAGTTTCCACAGTTTATAAAATATAAGAAAAGAGATTGGTTCACTAAGGAGTTTGACATAGCTTGAATTGTAAAGTTACTTTACAGTTAAAGCATTCACCCATGCTTGAATTGTAAAGTGATTTGAAAATGGAACGTTCTATCTAAATAATGCACTGTGTTGCACATGCCAACTTACACGGCCTCTTACTATACTAGTAAATCCTAGTTGCCGAGCAGTATGATGTAAATAAATTAAACAGACTGATTAATCCAGGAAGTAATAATATTAACGATAATAATAATAACTGACAGTAATATACACAACTTTAAAACATATTTATTGAATTATTTAAAATTTTCGCATTGCTTTGCTTAAGGAAAAAAAAGTAGAGTCCCTCTCCGTTAGTAAGGTACCTAAGGTAGCAAAGTACCTAAAGCAGCTAAAGGTAGATAAAAATTGTGTGATACTGTGGTGGCCTATAGTCTTTAAAGACAAAAAGAATTATAAGTAGTTCGGTACAAAAATTCAAAACTAAGATTTAATTCATTGGATACCAACCTATTCAAAAGCTTATGGTTTTAGTTCCACAATAGCTGTTGTTTCCCACCTTTACGATCATTCAGAAAATCTTCAAATCGTCGTCAGTTCCAACTATCAAGAAAACATGGACTCCTTCAAACTATCAACAATATCAATAAGAATGACGTATAGAAAAGGACCTAGATGAGAGCCCTGCGGCACGCTCTGGCGTGGCAACTGTGGAACTGTGGCAACTACAATTCTTTAGTGACTCCCATATAAAAAAGTGTGGATTTATTCCATTGCAACACAGATCCGTGAATAATAAAGAAAAAATGGTTAAGCTTAACAAATGCTTTGGAAAAATCCGTATACTTAAATGGGATCCACTTTCGGTTATAATAGTAGCAAAGGAGGCACATTATTTTTGCTTTCCAGAAAAATTGTTGTAAGTAGTTAACGTATTCTTAACAAAAAGCTATTTAGCATAGCACAGAAAGTGTGTTTTCTGGTCGCCACTTTTAAAGACTGGAACTATAAACAGATTTCAAGAAACCTTGGAATATTTCGGACTAAAGCGATTTATTTATAACTTAGGTAAAATAAAAATGTTCTGTGTAAGTACTTAGAAAGATGGAGTATTATTATCTCGCCAGCGCCTTTTTTGATCCAGCCAGGACTTACTCTTGAAATTATCCCGAACATTGGGAATGTATTTTTTTACCATTGGTTTGCGTCGATATTGAGCCAATAAAAGATTTAAATATTTGATTGAAATAATTGGCCGTGCATTATTTATTTCAACACTAGATTAGAATTGTTTTTGGATTCAAAAATAAGCTTGAAAATAGTTCACATAGATGGTATGTGAACTATTTTCAATTGTTATTAAATTAGTAAATTTTTGAGTGTGGTCAACATCACTCTCAAAGTACAAGAACTCTGTTACTATTCTTTTTTTTTTCAAATTTTAAAGCACTCTCTTGTCCAAAAGGATTATCTACTTACCAGATATACTCAAAGCTGACACCCGCTGACATAGCAGCAACGACGAAACTAGGAGGAACATATCCATGATTTCTTATAATTTTAGGAACGCTTTATTTTGAGGTACATTGTAAGGTAATCATGCCTCGGAAAGTGCTAAGTGACAAGGTGATATAATAGAACGCCGCGTTTTATATAACAATACTTAAAAAGAAGTAAGTGACTGTGGGTGTTTAAACCATACAGCTGTTAGTCAAGAGTGATCGTTTTAGACGGTTTTGACGCAGATCGTCATTTTCGCAAATGGTCATCGCGAAAAATTTGGTCACTTTCACAGAATGTCACTTTCGCAACTAGTCACTTTCGCAAAAGGTCACTTTCGCAAAAGGTCACTTTCGCAAAACGTCACTTTTGCAGAACCTCATTCACTATTTTTCTATATGTGAAAAACCGAAAAATGGGGCCTTTAACCCCCCCCCCTCTACCTCCAGCATAGGGGCTACGGGCTGGGACTTTTGATATTTAACCTCCTAACAAGTCCAAACAAAGTTACGAAGTCAAAAATTGTGTTCAAGCATTTTCCTCTATACCTTTTTTTGAGCTTTCTTTTGCTGAACTAAAGCAAGATCAGTTCTAAAAGTGTTTTTAAGTAGGTACTTACAAAAAACAGACTCCTAAAAATGTATGGACTTTGTTGTGAGGTAAAATCTGGATGTCACACTGACACGCTTATTTAATTTTAGAACAGTGTTCTTCAAAACCTTTGACATGTGTACGTCATAACATAACACGCTCAACGTACGCGCTAATGCATAATACACAAGCAACTTTTGTTACCAATGTGTCAAAGAGGTTATTTCAAAAGCATCAAAGTACGATGTATTTGCCGAAGTTTGGCTTGGACGAATCAAGTTTGGGCCAATAAGTGGAGCCTACTTTGGATCTCAAAAATTTATTGTCTCAATGCTCACCCAATAACGAAACCAAAACAATAAATGGTCATTTCAATAGCGTAGGTCTGTAGAGACCTTTACGACTAAACATATTTTCTGAGGTCTTCCTTTTCCTCTCCATCAAACAACAATTTTATTACTTACTCTACTGGTAACTTCGCAAGTATCTTCTACTAAGGTTTTTTTCTTCTTTAAGTACCTATATATAAAATAATAGTAAGATACATAAAATCGTAAACTGAATGAATGACTGATATATCAACGCACAGCCCAAACCGCTGGTTGGACTTGAAATTTTGCACTCAGATACCTTATACAGTGTAGGCATCTAACTACTAAGGAAGGATTTTTGGAAATTCCATCTAAGGGGATGAAATAAGGAACGGGAACGGGAACGGGAACGGGAACGGGAACGGGAACGGGAACGGGAACGGGAACGGGAACGGGAACGGGAACGGGAACGGGAACGGGAACGGGAGCGGGAGCGGGAACGGGAACGGGAACGGGAACGGGAACGGGAACGGGAACGGGAACGGGAACGGGAACGGGAACGGGAACGGGAACGGGAACGGGAACGGGAACGGGAACGGGAACGGGAACGGGAACGGGAACGGGAACGGGAACGGGAACGGGAACGGGAACGGGAACGGGAACGGGAACGGGAACGGGAACGGGAACGGGAACGGGAACGGGAACGGGAACGGGAACGGGAACGGGAACGGGAACGGGAACGGGAACGGGAACGGGAACGGGAACGGGAACGGGAACGGGAACGGGAACGGGAACGGGAACGGGAACGGGAACGGGAACGGGAACGGGAACGGGAACGGGAACGGGAACGGGAACGGGAACGGGAACGTGACGGGAACGGGAACGGGAACGGGAACGGGAACGGGAACGGGAACGGGAACGGGAACGGGAACGGGAACGGGAACGGGAACGGGAACGGGAACGGGAACGGGAACGGGAACGGGAACGGGAACGGGAACGGGAACGGGAACGGGAACGGGAACGGGAACGGGAACGGGAACGGGAACGGGAACGAGATACTAATATCTCTGGTCAATAAACTAGCTTCTGCCCTCGACTTCGTCCGAGTGGATCCTGGTTGAAAGTTCCCTAAGGATCCACGCGGACGAAGTCGCGGGTAGAAGCTAGTCTTCTATATTTTCTTTACCAACCCAAACTCAAATAGTTTTAAATAGGTACCTAAGGAAATTAATTAATTGGGTGACTGGAAATAATTAAAGGTGACTGTTAGTGGGTTACCTAAATACTAAAACTAGCAGTGGTTTATTTTTGACCATAATTAAAATAAACCTCTCTAGTTTTGTGATTGACAGTTTTTCAAAATAAGAAATAGTTTATTCGTAATCAATTTAAAACAATAATGTTTTCAATAATTTCAACAATTTCACCACAATTTTATTATAAACATTTCTTCAGGCTGTTTAAATATTTAAAAAAAGTTGAACCTTGAACTCAATAATGTGTCATTCAATTTCAAATTTCAAACGGAATGTCTTTTTATTGTTTTAGGGTTCAATTTATTTAATTTTTAAACTGAAATATATTAAACTGTCCAACAAGTTTTTATGCATGTTGAAACAGTTGGTAAATTATTTAAAGACAATCCTTTTAACTAGACTATGTGTAGGTTGGGAAGAAGTCCGGTACCTTTATTTTTTTCTATTCTAAAATTATTATAGGTATTTTTTTCTCATTCAATAAAAATTACGAGAATCTGTTGAGAAATGCGCCCTCTAGAGGAGAACAGACGGACAGCCAGATTGCCAGGCAGCGGGATATGAAAACAGTTTTGCACAATCTGAAACGGAGACACTTCGCGCTCGTTTCACTATGTACCAAATGGAAGATCTAGATCTAGAAGATCTAGATCTAGAAGATCTAGAAGATCGAGAAGTTGTAAATGAAATGTGTTGATGACTTATTTATCAAGATATGCATAATTGATAGAAAACAAGCTAAAATTAATTGACTCTACTTGCATAGACGTGCTAAGTGTACTGAGGTAAATCTATATTGGACTCGTATTAGAGGTTGTACAAAATTTGGTATTGTCTTAAATTTATATATTATATTGTTTTTTTGAAATTTATTTAATTTAAAATGTTAATTAAACAACGGAATAGATTATTGAAATATTTTTTACTTTAATATAATATTACTTACCACCTACTTCATGATCCATTACTAAAACTAATAATTCTCTTTAACCCCGCTTTGAGATGGTATCTAACGCAATGCGAAAAAGTGAATGTTTTCACTATCAGTGACAGTCTTACCTCACGCTTCGACATGAATAAAAAAAATAGAGGGCATTTGCAAAAAAATATTGTTTCAATCGTAGTCTTGTCTCGGGAGTGTTAGCTATCGATATAGTGAAGGCCACGGCAACAGGATTTGACCCTTTTTGTCCAGCTAGATTGGGCTGTTGGTACACGGTGCGCTTGGTCATTATAATCCAAAAAGACTATAAGGGTGCCTGTCCATTGACGCGGAGCAGAGAAACGAGAAAATATTAACCAATAGAGTAGCATAAAAGATTTGATTTAAAAATGCTTATTATGTGTGCTCATTTAAATAAAGATATTTTCATTTCATTTCATTTAATTTCTAATGATTATCTTTCAGACCCAAACTACATACACATTCTTGTAAAATATGGAACCACCAACCAAAACCACTCTCACTTTTGTGATGCTGTCGAAAAATACTGTCACACACAGTCAGTACATTGACAAGACACAAGCAGTGAAAAAATTGTTTTTTAAAGCAACACCTGTGGACAGGTGCTCCTACTTTTACTGTATTTTTTGTGATGAATGATGCTGCTATCGGTATCCATACTACTCAATGTATTTTTTGTTCAAAATAATTTGGCGTTACATGATGAAAGTGAATTAACTGGTAAGATTAAACATATGATTTTAAAATATATAGTTACTAAGTCACATTATTACGTGAGAAGGGAGATATACATTCAAGTAATGTCAAAGAAATTAATAAGTTTAATACTGTTTAATATTATCATTATTTATATTATTATTTGTACAATCAAAATCGAACCAAAGGTCGCTTTTTCCTGCCTAAGACATTTCTGATGACGAGTCAAATTTTTATAGTACCTATATTATTTAGTAGGTATTGTATAAAAATAGCAATGTGAATGCTAAAATCTCTAATTTAAGAAATTATCCGCGTTTAATCTTAATCAATTGTCAAAATATCTAGAACTTATTTTTATTTTATGTTACATAAATTACCTCTCAAAAAAAGAAACATTGTTAAAATAACTGTTTCGCTAGCATGAAAACTGCCTGAGATATCACAGTTTGAAATGCACACAAATCGGACTTACCCGAAAACGCTCCATACTAATGGCTACTCAGTTATGACGTCACGCTTGAGTAGTTTGTATGCAACGCGTAGGAAATTTGTTCGGCAGCTATATTAAATATAGTGTTTATCAAAACGGTTTCTTAGACAAATTTGCTATAAATTTTACGGACTAATTAAATGTATTATTTATTTTAACAAATTTTATACATTTTAAATGGACTTGTGCGCCCAATTTTGAAGGTTCATAAAACAAATAATAATACGCAATATATAAAACCGAGAGGCTTACAAGCTACTGTATAACTGTAATAATGTTTACGATTTTTCAACTCTCAACGTTGAGTGAGAGCTATCTTGAGATACCTGAGATTTTATTTGTACAAGAAGAGCATCTCAAGTATGATGCTCGAGATGGCTCTCAACGATGATGTGACCGTAACATAAAATCGATTATTAGAGTAGAAATTATTGGATTGTAGCTAAAAGACATGTCCCATCGCGCCTATGTCATTTGCCCCACCATTCTCAAAAAATTAAAGTCTATCGCGTCTTAATCAAAGTAGTATATCAGAGTAGGTATTTTACTCTAGAACCAGATTGATAATTATTTTCTGCATTAAAAAGTGGGATTTTTTTAGTTAAAACGCTTTTAAATCACAATTTTTTATCATAAGAGTACTATTTACTTACATTTTTTTCACAAAATACTTCAGAAAACAACTTAATGTTTTTGTAATTGTTTTTCTAAATATAAAACAATTCTTGACTGATACTATGCCTAAATAAAATGTAATTAGCATTTTTTAATTATGAAAGTAATTAATAAAATGAAACTGGGGCAACGCTGGGACATCTCCTTTTTACGTTTCTAAGAAAACTAGCATAATGGTGTACTGGTGCGTCGTCGTGTGGCTCAGCTACTCTCCTGCTGTTATCGATGATAATGGACAAGGCTCTTTGCTTTTAATATTTATATCTAATGATCGTCTAATAGCTTTTATCATTATATGTCCCAAAATATAGCTTAACTGAATGGGGATGTTGTATGCTGAATAAATTTCCCACGCGTTGCATACAAACTACTCCACAGTGATGTCATAATTGAGTAGCCATTAGTATGGAGCGTTTTCAGTGTCAGTGTGCAGTCTCGTATTGTCCCATCACATGTATCTTGCAATTGATTCCGTCTTATATATTATCCACCCACCCGCTAGATGGTATAAATAACATGTCCAAAAATATGCCTGAATTTGAATTTAAAATATGGTTTGGATGGAACGTCTGATTAAACCTGAAAAATAGAAAGTATTTGCGTTGAAACTGTACGTTTACTGTCTTATTCAGAGTGCGTTCGTTAAACTAGGGCCAAAGTTAACATGGCGTTAGACTGTGGACTAACGCCATTTTATCGCAAATCGTATTCAGAGTGACAGTTTAACGTTTAGTCCCACCGTTTAAGGATTAAAAGGTGCATTGTGATTGGTTGACAAGCATTAAACCAGGTTTTGTTAGAACAGTCTTGCACCCCAGTTTTGTGAAACATAGATTTTTAAATAACCAGAAAGACGTGGAATATTATGTCTCCCTAGTCTTTATCCATCAAAACTTTAGGTCCAGTTTAGATCGGCAGGCGATGCTCATAATAGTTTACATTTGTGTTTCCATACTGTCAAGTGTGACTAAAATTATAGTTAAAGAAGAACTAACTTTTCGTCTGGTAAGATGTATTTTTGAAGAGATTCTCAAAATAAGATGTCATGTTTGTAGTAAATTTATGATTATTTTTGAAGTGGTAAAGAATAGTACATTACTGACGCGGTCAATAATGACTGCATTGCTGGCAGCGCGATGATGATGGCCGATAGCGTAACTACCAGTGGCGAAGGGTCCATACAAGACGATTCCCATCGGCTTACCTTTGGAAATCCCATCCCAATGATCAACTATGCAGATCATAAAATTTTTCATCATTTTTGTAGAACGGCTTACCTTCGCCATAATTTCACCCCTCGCCACTGGTAACTACGCTCTCGGCCTTCAAGCTTGGTCATCATTGCAGCCCTTGCTGTCCGCGCTATTCCAGCTTGGCCATCAAGGGTTGCAATGCTGACCGCGCTGTGACGGCCTGGACCTGCGCTAAGCTCAGCTTGAGGCCATCATAGCGTGGCCAGCAGTGCAGTCATTGTGGACCAAGTCTTGTATAGTGCTTTACTCAAAAATGTCAAAAAAGTAAAAATGACAAAAATTTCAAAAATGTCCAAAATTACCAAAATGATATTTTTTGATATTTTTGACATTTTTGGTATTTTTGATATTTTTGATATTTTTGATATTTTTGATATTTTGGATATTTTGGATATTTTTGATATTTTTGTCATTTTTGTCATTTTTGAAATTGTTGAAATTTTTGAAATTTTTGAATTTTTTGAATTTTTTGAATTTTTTGAAATTTTTGAAATTTTGGAACTTTTTGACATTTTTTACATTTTTGAAATATTTGTCATTTTTGAAATTTTTGTCATTTTTTACATTATTGACATAATGACATTTTTTACTTTTTTGTCATTTTTGAGTAAAGCACTACAAGACTTGGCCCAAAATGACAAAAAAATAAAAAAGGCAAGAAAGTCAAAAATATCAAAAAGGAAAAATAGTAAAAAAGTAAAAAAAAAAATACAAAAACATCATCTACAACAATACAACACCTGCGCAAATAAAGAATGGGATTGAAAATGGCTGCTCACGGCGCTTACCACAACGAGTGTAATCCCATTCATTAACTGCGCGGGTTGTACAATGTACTTTTTTCCCGAACTATGTTTGAAACAAAACTCGACAATAATGGATTCTCAAAGGTAATTGCTGGTGGCTAAAACTCGACAATAATGAAATCCCATACAACTTTGTTGCGTCACCATCGGAGGAGCACAGCAACCTCGACTTTGTTCAAAGAAGGTTGTCAAAATAATGGCCATATTACAAGCATTTTTGAGTAAATAATTTTTGGGATATTGGTTAACGAAATTCGAAGACTTTTGATAATAATAACATGTTTGAATGTTTGGCGATTTTTTTCAGAACTACAGATTTTAACATTGAAAATGTTTTTTCAATCACTTCTGTATGGGGCCATTTGCGGCAAAAGTGCGACATGCCGGTATTTCTGTTATTTGTAGGTCAATATAGTTATTATTATGATGTCAAATATTTGTATTTACAAGGCCTACAATTTACAAAAAAAAAAAAGAATTTGTACCTAATATATTTTATGTACCCAACATCTAGTCTTATTTATTAATATTTTTACATAAAATCTACATGTATTTATGGAGAAAGGTCGCGATACTACAAAAGCCTGTTGATTTAGCCAAGTACCTGGCCGAAATCAACACGATATTGGAGTATTTTTTTTTTAAAGTGGGACTACAAAAGGCTGTTGAACTCGGCCAGCTACTTGGACGAAATCAACAGGCTTTTTAAGTTGTAGCAAATTACTTTAAAACCCAGAGTGATTCGGCCGAGTTGTTTATTACGCTTTCATGTCTCTTAACTACGTATGTGGGTACAGTCAGCAGCACGTCAGATTATACAAAACTGTCAAAACTGTGGAATGGGGAGACGAAGAAGGGAAGGGGAGATTGAGGGATAGGGCTCCCCCTATCTCCCGGAGAGTAAGGGGGAAGTTCAAGGTCAAGTACAAAGTTAAGGTCAAAAACAACAAGGTTAAGGTCAAATACAAGGTCAGAAACAAGGTTAGATACAAGGTCAGATACAAGGTCACATACAAGGTCAGATACAAGGTCAGGTAAAAGGTCAGATACAAGGTCTGATACAAGGTCAGATACAAGGTCAGGTACAAGGGTAGATACAAGGTGAGATTCAAGGTTAGATTCAAGGTCAGATACGAGGTCCGGATACATGGTCAGATACAAGGTCAAGTATAAGGTTAAGGTCAAAATCCTTTATAGAGGATACCATGGCTGTAGAAGTGTAGATATAAAGTTTGTTCCAACTTAAAAGCCTGTTTCGTCTAAGTAGCTGGCCGAGTTCAACAGGGTTTTGTAGTGTCACATTGTGCAAAAACATTACTCTAATAACCTGTTGATTTCGGCCAGATACCTGAACGAAACGCTCTGGCTTTTGTAGTAAAAAAAATCACTACAAAAGCCTGTTGATTTCGTCCAAGTAGCTGGCCGAGTTCCACAGGCTTTTGTAGTCCCACTTTAAAAAAAATAATACTTCAATAACCTGTTGATTTCGGCCAGGTACTTGGCCGAAACGCTCTGGCTTTTGGAGTAAAAAAATTTACTCCAAAAGCCAGAGCGTCTCGTCCATAGATTGGTTGTGATTTCGTTAGCAGAAAACAAAAAACGGAGTTCAAAAAATACCTGCCTTTAAAAAGCAAGAAATAATATTCAAATCAGTAGATACGCATTATAATAACGTCTATTGACTTTACTATAACATGTTTTGATTAATATTATAGGTACCTACTCGTAATATAAATATTCCTTCCAATAAGTTCGTTTTCTTTTTTATTACCTACTGAAGATCATTTCCAATACTATTTGAGGGTCATGTGGTGCACGAGTTCTGTGTCTGATTTATTTTGTGTATGGGCCTTCGGGACCATTACTACGGTTGTTGAATTAATGTATACTTCTGCAACAGCCGAGGAATGGTACCGGTTTCCTCCGCTCCGCCATGCCGACCGGTTCACACAATGTGTCGGCAAGAAGGGAGGAGTATACTGTACGGGCAACATTGAGATCGTGGCTGAAAATGGAAATGAATTGTACGATGCAATGTTGGTGAGTAACTAAAAAAAAACTATGTGCTGTAAAAACAAGGTCTAAGATTTCCCAAAAAGTAAATTCTTTTATCAACAATTTCAGAATTTTAGTAACTCCGCGTCTCATCATTTGAACTACACGAAGGCTGTTTACGGGTACTGCATGACGCGGCGCTGCAAGGAGTTCTACACGGGGGACTCTGATGCGGCGCTGGAGGCGGCGCTGGGCGCGTGCCTGAACCACTCGCTGCAGCAGGAGTACGGGCTGAGCGCGCGCGTGGAGCGCGCCGCCTGCCACCGCCACGGCGACCAGCGCCCCCTCACCGGGCTGGACCGCGCCGCCGCCGCGTTGTTCTTCACATTTATCGCACTTTCAGCCGTTGGCACTTTCTACGATCTACTCGTCACTAACAAAGACCCAAAAAGTAGGTGACTATAATTTTTATTAATTAAGATGATAACCTAATGGGGAATGTCCGAAAAAAATCAAATTGCATTTTTTATAGGTAGGACTAAGCCCCTTAGTAATAGAAAAAGTATCAGAATTTTCAGTTACGTAAAAAATAAAAAATAAAACAAGTTTCTTCTACTTCACAAATGTACGAGAGTAACAGCAGAATGGAGATAATACCTTTGCCACCATTTGGATTTTTCTCAAACATTCCCCATTGGCGTTACCCTGTTGCCAAATTCACTTTGTAGGAAACATAAGGGGAACCTTTCGTGTAATTCGTCTAGATATTTCATCTACTTCAATTGTCTTTTCTACGTTATTAATAATTGACATATTTTTATTATTATTGATTATATTCCGTTGTTCCAAAGGTTACCTGATGTGTTTCTCATTGCCGGCCAATTGGTCCAAGCTGATGGCTCCGTGGCCACAGGAAAGGATGACGGCTCGCTTAATAGGACTCAACGGGATCAGGTGATTCAATATTATACATGAAACACCTCTTACAAGAACAAAAGACTATCTATCTCAACACATAGGTAACACATTACGTTGACATTATGGTGACGATTGACAAGCAGTTCTTGATGGTCCTCAAGTAGAGTAGGACACGGTCGACAGAAATGTTCTGGAATGGCAACCGCACACTGGACGACGCTCCGTTGGTAGGCCCCCCACAAGGTGGACCGACGATCTGGTGAAGGTTACGGAAAGCCGCTGGATGCGGGCAGCGCAGGACCGATCGTTATGGAGATCTTCGGGGGAGGCGTATATCCAGCAGAATGTCATGCAACTTAAATGATGATGATGATGATGATCTTAGATTTCAATTATCTGGTCTTTTCCAATTGACCCAGAATTTATTCTACGACACATACAAGTTTTACAGAAAAGGACGTAGGGTTAGCTACCATTCATCTAAAGAAAAGTTCCCGAGGAATAGAAAAATAACTGTCCACGAAAATAAAGCAACCGGCGGTCGCTAGTATTAAATAAATTACAGATTTACAATAAATGGCCTCTTTGTTCACAGAACCATCTCATCAATTCTCATCATAATATTTCATGCAATGGTCATCGTGGATAATGTTGAAAATAAGGACTATGTTGAGGATGTAAGTAGGCATTCAAAAATAAGATTTTTTATGTAAACTTATTTATTAGTATTTATGATCGGGATTTGTATTTGGGTCTCGTCTTGTACCAGTTTTAAAAGATCACTATACGCATCGTTGAAGTCTCGTCGACAAATCACATCGGTTTCTTTACAACCTATATTTTCAAGTTCTATCACCCCATGTCCGTGAGCCCACGACAGTATTGCCTACGTCATATGACATCACGATGAAATGCATGGCACATGGTCGGAAAAGTTGTGCTGAGCGAGGATCAGAAGATTATCGCAAGTAAAATTGGCCGGAAGCTTGAGAAAATCTTCCACTTCCGGTCAAAATTTTAAGATTATATTTACGTCATGTGGCATCAGTAAGAAACCCGTGTCATCATTTAGTTTTCAATCGCATAGAGAGTATGTCAGTTCTGAAATGGCCGGAATACCTTAAACTTAAAACTTTATTTTTTTTAGTCATTTCAGAACTGACAGGCTTATGTTTACTCTCTATGCGATTGAAAACTAAATGATGACACGGTCTCTTACTGATGCCACATGACGTAAATATAATCTTAAAATTTTGACCGGAAGTGGAAGATTTTCTCAAGCTTCCGGCCAATTTTATTTGCGATTATCTTCTGATCTTCGCTCAGCACAACTTTTCCGACCGTGTGCCATGCATTTCATCGTGATTAGGCAATACTGTCGTGGGCTCACGGACTATAGTTAGACTGGACTTTTAAAGTTTCACGTACAAAAACGTTGTTTCTGGCGCTTCGCCGGTTGATGACACCAGATCAATTCTTGTCCGCGAATTTGATCCTGGTGCAAGTCGTATTTTTTCTAGTATATTATTTAGTAGTTATAATCATTTTATTTCTCTTTTAGATGCACAAGACCCCCGCCTCACATGTGGTCATTCAAGGCTTTAGTTTGGTAATGCAGACGTTTTTCTTCTTGTCGGGATTTTTGCTGGCGTTCCAGACAGAACGGTCGAACGAGAGGAGCCCGAAGACCTGGCGGTCGCTGCCGAAGGCGATATTACTCCGGTGGCTGCGGTAATCTCATCAAGCTAATCAGTTTTTTAGAAATCATAAGGGTGTGTCTTCACACAGTCACTTTCACGTTCCTCTTGCGCTTTTATAAGAGGCATGCATCAGAGCATGCAATAGCGCATGCCATATCTTTAAAAAAAAAACAGAATTTGTGGCATATGTTTGACGATGCTCAAAGGTGCCTCAGTAGGTTTGCCTCGCGCACTCAAGACGGTTGTTTTGCCTCGCCTAGCTTGATCGTTCATGGTTCATGCGTCATGGATAAATCAATTACTTGTACGGTGAATATAGTACTTTGGGACGCGCAATGTGCTGATTATACTAATAGAGAAACATAATCCGGGAAATGAACAATCCAAAAATTCCAATAGCTGACTTAAAAAATATGGATTCTTTGTTAGGATCTTAAAGGAGTTTCATCCAAAAACGTTTAGGTTTTCGTTTCTTTTTAGGGTTCCGTAGCGCAAAAAACGGAACCCTTATAGTTTCGTCATGTCTGTCTGGCTGTCCGTATGTCACAGTCATTTTATTCCGAAACTATTAAAATTACTCAGTTGAAACATGGTAGATAGATAAACCGCTTTACGATATTTATAAAAAAATAAAAGAATAAGGGAGTGCTCCCCATACATAGAACTGATTTTTTTTATCAAACCTATACGTATGGGGTGTCTATAGATAGGTCTTTAAAAATGACGTTGAGCTTTCTAAGACTATTTTTTCTCAAAGTCAACCGTTCGAAAGATATACACTGCCAAAATAGTAAAAAGTGCGTACCCCCTTTAACTTTTGAAATATGAGAGTGAAACATCTAAAAAATATATATGCTGTAGATCCTAATAAATACTTTTTAGGAAAATTAGTTTGAACGAGATATATTGATAACTTTTAGAGATATAGCACTTTTCCAAAACCGCAAATATAACATTGTCAATAAGGTATTTTTTTTATAATTTTACACTAAAATTATGTATTTTATTTATTTTTCTGTCCTATCATGTTTTTATAAGTGTCCGCAGCGATCAAGCTCAAATTTATCAAAATCGGTGACTTATGCATATTCCCTATTCTATCGAATCAGCCACAATGCACACAATCGATCAAATTCTACATTTTAAAGTCATTGAATACTATCGAATGTGAAATATTACGGAAAAAATATATTAAAATCATGATTAATAACAAAAAAGAGAAAATAATAAACTATCATTCAGTAAAGAATCTTTTACGACATGATTCAAAATAACGATTTTGTATCAAATTTTGTGCGAAAAAAACTTTAAACTGCTCTACTGTAAAGTACGTGATTTGCAGTTTCGATACTATTCGTTGCGGCAGTCGAAATTCATGCAATTAATTTACGTTAACATTATGCCTGATTTATTTTATTTGATTTTGCAGGTTAGCTCCGGTGTCTTATGTCATAGTTCTCCTTATCGCCACTTGGTTCAAGTTCACTTCTCCTGGTCCCTTCTGGGAGGTAGGTAATCAAGTTCTTTTTAGGGGACGGTACTAAAATGGTAAAAGAAACCCTTATTGGTGCGACTCAGTCTGTCTGTTTGTCCGTTTGTCGCAATTAGATATGTCAAGAACTACAACACTATCAACTTTTTAGATGATGTTTGCCCGTATTTTTTGCAAATAAGAAAGAAATAGAAAAAAAACAATCAATAGAGACTGAAAGGGGGTCTCAATAATTCGTAGTAGGGCTACTAGTTCCTAACCTACCCCATCAGGGTGGACATTCGGAAAATTCCTAGGGAACCATTGACCGGCGGGCTGATTATCTAATTAAAAACCACCTAGCGACTGGTTGCAGTTCACAGATGATCGTGATACATTGCTACTTCTTTTTGGGTTAAAAAAAACATACCAAAGAAAAGTGGCAATGTATGTCAAATGCAACCGGTCGCTAAATAGTTTCTTTTTAGATAATCAGGGTGCGGAATAAAAAGTAAAACTATCTGTGTGCCATTTCAAAACCCTCGTTTTTGCGTGATTGAATAACAAACATGTAAACATCCAAACATTCAAACTTGTAATATCAGTAGGATAACTATATTCCACTCCTGTTTGTCCCCGCTCTCGCCCCGTTCCCGTTCCTGTTCCGTATATTATATACAAAAAGATTCCAATTTTGGATCAAATGACAAGTGTCGTCATAGAACGACGCTTTCGGCTTTATTTACCATTTGGCACACAAATAGTTTTTCACTCCTCTTGCTCAAAAAGTCCGTCATTGTAAGGTACAAGAGTCAGGATAAAATAGCATAAATACCCCTAGGGGATAAAGTTTTTTCTTTTTTAATGTTTGTCTATTACCAATGAACCTACTAAAACAAAAAAGTCTTTATTCATAATTACGAATAAAAACTCGCTCGATTTTTGAAAATGGAACTAATAAGCAGCGATCCCTTCGGTGAAATCATAGACTTATTTATACTCTGTGACTTTTAGTTTAAAATGCGTGCATTGTGTTTCTTAGCTGCTACCTTCGAGCAACAAAGGCTTCGTTTTGAAGCCCGTCTTACTCTAAGGCTGCTACAGTAGAAATTAAAAAAGGCACTGGCGCGAAATCTTTAGATTTTTTCTCTAATTCCAAACTGATTGAATTGTGTGACTGCAAGTAAGTAATAGGATAGAAATAATTTTAATCTTTTGCCGTCAAGCACAAATCATTTATTTAAATACTGTATGAAAAGTTTATGAAGTGGAGGATAGAAAAACGAGTGGATTCGTTTACGGAAGAATAAACTATAGGTATTTAATATTGGATTTTATTTTTTCGCAATCGTAGTGAAAAGTAGAGTGTAACACACGACGCTAAAACCCATTGTAACTCGGTTTCTATTTATTCCCTCGCTAAAGCTCGGGAATAAAACTACCTCGTATGCAATGGGTCATTTTAGCGTCTTGTATAACAATCTACTATATAACCTGGCCTAAACATGGATTACTAAATTTTTATGCTGCTGTTTAGTGATTCCCTAGGGATTTTAAGGACGCGGACGAACGAGGTTGCGTGCGGAAGCTAATTTGTAATAAATTAAGGTACCTTTATTCTAAGACCAAATAAAAAAAGTAAGACGGAGTCTTCTGAACGAAGCGGTGAGGCCTGTAAAACTACGTCTTGGCTGTGTCCATACACAGTTCACGCACACACGTGTAACGAAACTACGCCGTGGCTTTCCATATAAAACCCCTGCCGCCCGGCCCCCGCCCGCCCCCTTGTACGCACACATGTACCACCAAAAACCGGCCTAACTTCATTGTTCGCAACGCTCTATCTTTCTTTTTTATTTGATGAGCCTTTTAGTATAACAACGCTCCCATACTAGTAGGTATGAACGTCTATACAAAAAAAAGTTGGGAGTTACAAGTCATGATAAAGTTTGGCCACATGATGGAAACTGATCTGTAGACTGTTCCTAACTAATATTGAGCTGGGCCAAACTATCCTTACATACAGTTCCAAACGGCGGCGGGCGGGTTAAATAGCGCTCTTTTCCTGGATCATTCTAAAAATTATATCAATTCAGGTTTAGCTAATAGATCAAACGTGGTATCATTTTCGGATAAATCAATAACGTAGAATTCATTTCTGATATAAAAAAATGCAATTTATCAAGCAGTTTCTGAAAAATTACACAATAACCAAAATTTTTATACTTCATTTTTTTATTTTAGGTATTGGCACTTGTTTCAGTATTTACAAAATAACTACCTTAAAGAAGCGTTTTTCAGGTTAATTTGATGAATACTTTTATTATGTTAACTATATTTTATACAACTTGAGCCTAACCCAAGTAGTTAGGGTCCATTGTTTGCGGAGACACAGCTAGTCAAAAATAGGCATTTTTTCACGAAATTAAAAGGATTTCAGTTTCGATCGGAAGCATTTTTCAGGCTTTTCGTGTATATTTCAGTAAAGTTAATTAAATTTTCTACAATTTGAGCTTAATTTGAGTAGTATAGGTCTACTGGTTGCAGAGACGTAGCTGGTAAAAAATGGGCCTTTTATCGAAATTAATTGAAAAAATCTTATCTTTTACTAGCTGTGCTTTTACATTTGATCTATTAGCTAAACCTGAATTGATATAATTTTCAGAATGATCGAGGAAAAGAGCGCTATTTAACCCGCCGCCGTATGGAACTGTATGTAAGGATAGTTTGGCCCAGCTCAATATTACTTAGGAACAGTCTACAGATCAGTTTCCATCATGTGGCCAAACTTTATCATGACTTGTAACTCCCAACTTTTTTTTATATACCTAGACGTTCATACCTACATACATGTGACATTCCAGATCTGGGTTAACCGCGAAGTTGAAGATTGCCAACGAAACTGGCCTGCCATCTTGTTCTTTTCCCAAAATTACGTGGATGGTCCGATGTGTTGCTTGCAGTTCTGGTGAGACAAAACCTTGGCAAAATATTAAGTTTCTCCGAACATAACTTTTTGAGTTTATTAGAGCTTTATTCCACACTAGGTCAGTACCGCGCCCTTTTCTCAGAACCAGAGTAACAAACTGTTATGTTCCATTTATGGCAAGGATAACGATGCCCCAAAAGTGGTAAACAATAATAATTAACGCGTTTAACCAGCTGCTAGTTAACTTTGTAAAGGTTCTTCCCTAGTTTTACCAGAAAACTCCACTGAATTTTACCTTTCTTTACTCAGGTCGACGGCAGTTGACTTCCACATGCACATCTTAGGGCTGACAATCCTATACGTTTCACCAAACAAAAGAATTCGGAATTCATTGCTGTGGATGGTACTGATCATAGGCATGGTTTTGCCGGTCGTCGAGACCTACGCGAAGGACCTGAAAGGCGCCATGACAGTAATACCTAGGTACGTACTTCCCAATATTGACCTTTTGATCTTTTATCAACTCTTAAGATATAAGGATAGAGTATTGAATGAACAATGCTTAGTGAAATTATTTATGATTTTGACCCCGTGGAGTCAAGTGGAAGACAAGAATAATACTAGTCTTTTTCTTCTTCTGTATTTTGGAGCTCAACGTCCCTCATCTGGCAAAACGACTTAATAATCACAATTGCAGATCGAGCGGTATCGTTGACTTTATGATTCGTCATCGTCAGTCTGAATTGATCCCCTATCCACCAGTCCACCTCCAGAGGGAGCACACGATAACGTAGGGCTAGCTTTCTGTCACAGTTATCTAGCTTAACCCAAGGAAAATGTATACTTTTTCATAAATTCATATTTGCCTACAAATAATAAAATGCCGTACTGAAATTAGTTTCTTTCAGTCTCACGCATGTGGAGGACATAGTCGCAGACAAGACTTTCACGCATTTATACAAACGGTCGCACACGAACATCCCTGGTTTCGTGATTGGCATGCTGTCGGGGAGCCTTGTGTACACCTGGCTGAAGAATCCAACTGACACCACCAAGTATAAGGTATACCAACGCGGGCCTATAATCACGAAGTGAAACGAAAAACAACTCGAATAATTGGTCTGTGACTCGTGATCGTGATAATTGGAAGATGATCATCATTAAACTTAGGACAGTTTAACCGTAACTTAAGTTTACGCTACCAAATTATCATCATCATCATATCAGCCGCACGACACCCACTGCTGGGTATAGGCCTCAGGCATCCCCTAAGGATCTCCACGACGATCGGTCCTGCGCTGCCTGCATACACTGGCTTCCCGCGACCTTTACCAGATCGTCGGTCCACCTTGTCGGGGGCCTACCCACGGAGCGTCGTCCGGTGTGCGGTCGCCATTCCAGAACCTTTCCGCCCCAACGGCCATCGGTTCTTCTCGCTATGTGTCCCGCCCATTGCCACTTCAGCTGAGCAATTCTTCGAGCGATGTCGGTTACTTTAGTTCTCCTGCGAATCTCCTCTGCCAAATTATAGATAATGTTTTGAAAAGTCAAATCCATAAATTTTAAAACTAGCAAAGTTTGTTACAGCTTCCAAAAACTAAGACCAACTTTGTCATAACAGTCATAAGGAAGCTTCACTTTAATCAAAATCATTTTCTGACCTTATGGTCAGTGTAGTAACCTAACCCCCCCTTTTTGTTGTATCAAGTTGAGAATGCAATCTTTACGCATAGGTACCAAACGGCTTGTTGGACTCCGACAGACCCGTAGCATGTCCCACGCCATGCACGCCACACTCAGCTACTAGGCTTCGCGTCGTCTTCTCATCCCTGCGACTAGGGGAGAACGAGACGCGCATGTTGGTGTCTCGCTCTCCCCCGCCACGCACGTTGGAGTTGGCTCGCTGCAACATCCACCTCGCGAACTCTATCCGCAGCCTTCTTCTGCGAGATGACGTCCTCGCAGAAGGAGACCACAGCCTGCCATCCCCCTCGCTTCGCAGCATCGCAACACTGATATTGGGAAACGAGAGGTCGGGCCTAACAGCAGCAACCAACTCCTGGCGCCGCACCGCCCATGCCGAACACTCTACTAATACTACAGTCAGTGGCACGAATCATGAAATCGGGTGGGGATTGCGCGGAACGCGTATTTTGGGTATGCGTTGCGGTGAGGGGCGCGCGCTATTTGTCGCTCACAAGAGCACATGCGCGAACTTATCGTGGGGATAAGTTAGCGCATGTGCTCTTGTTCCGTCGAAAAAATTTCATGATTTGTGCCACTGACTGTACACTAGTATTATTTAAGGGCGCACTAAGCCTCCAGTAGCGCTGCTAATAAAAAAAAATACTACAAAGAAATAACTGTTTCAACAAAATTCTCAAAAATATAAAAAACTAGTAGGTATTTAGTTATAAACTATTTCTTTGTATGCATTAATTTTTAGTTTAAATGTGTTCGTGTGGTTACAATGTTGATTAACGCCTAATAAAACGGCCACTAGTTTTCACATTTTTCAGAATTTTCTTTATAATGATTTTTTCACGATTGGCGGCGCTAGTGGATGTTGATGCACCCTTAAATTTAAGGCCATTACTCATTATCCATAAACTTCGACAAAAAAACTCACTCGTTATGGTGGCGTTGGCGCCTCGGTGATTTTATTCAATATTATAATTCTAATGCACAATTTTAATAAAGTTTTACATGGAATGTTTAGGGCCCACAGTCTAGTATTTTTAGACTGTATCGTTACATTCCCTCGTAGTCACTGCTAGAAGTAGATGGCAAGACTGCTAACAGTGGCCGTTTATGACACATTAGCTATCTACTTCTACGAATGTATTGTTATATCTTTTTCTCTCTCTTATTGCCTTTTGGCTTAAGAAACAGTAAGTAATAAATAAACTCATGCGAATGACTCACCTTAATGACAACTCAAGGGAAAATAAATAAACACCTAATATACAGTCAACAGCAAACTACAGTTTTATTGAAATATGGTTGATTCTATACAATAATAAACATCAAACGTTGTAATCGCAGATCTGCAAATTTACACGGTGATTTGACACGAAGAAAAGCGAAGCTATGAATCTAATCTTTTTCCCAAGGGGTTATTTTAAAAGGTTAAACTTAAAACTACTCGCAGAGCGTTACGTGGGTAAGAATTTTTTTATTTTTTATTATTCAACTGCTCCCCGCTTTTTGGCAGGACCTTTTTTACAATTCTTTAATAACTATTACAGTTTTCTTCTTCTTTATATTACATAGTTTTTTTTTCTTATTTTTATTACAATGTTATTTCTTATGTATATTGACTCTAGTATAATTCATTAATATATAAATTTACAGTTTCTATTTGTTTCATATTTTAATTGTATATCTCTTACTTTTGTACAATCTTATATCTATATGTATATTTTCTAATGTTGTTGTGTTTCTTCATAACTGTATTACAATTTATTATTTACTTAATAGATGGCTTTACCATAATTGCCTGCCTATTTATAATTTTTTGGGGCTAATTGGTGCCAGTCAATCCTTGTTCCTCCTCATTACGATTTCTACAACTTTTTTGGCTTACTGCATTACTAACATTCTTTCTTTCTTGATGCTCATTATTTCCTTCAGGGTGTCTTTACTCAATTTTGTGTCAATTTTTTGTTGCAGAGTGTGCCTATCGATACTGTGTATTGGACAGTCCAGTATGATGTGAAAGATGTCCTCGATCGCTGCGGGGTCGCAAATACAGGAGGGGCTGTCCCTGCGCTTAAATCTGTGCAGGTATGCACAGAACCCTCCGTGACCAGTCAGTATTTGTGACGCCAATCGATCGATGGACATCTTTCTCACCACACCGTAAACTGCCACCCCATCAGGGAAAAAGACCTTCGTGGTCTCGGCCGTGTTTTCAGATCTATACCTACAGTCCCATGCCTCGATCGTTTCCGCCCGGATGTGGCGTTTAATGAACGAGATGGGACTACAGTCATAGTCCGATCTGGTTTTCAACTTGAGAGCCGCCTCCTTCGCCAGTTGATCCGCCCTCTCATTCCCTTTCACTCCGACATGGGCCCTTATCCAAAATAGTGAGACGAGCTTGGTTGGTTGTCTCTGAGGTATTGAAGGTTGCCCTGGATTGCCTTTGTGATAGGGTGTGAAGAGTCCGGATCAAGTAGCGTCTGGAGAGCAGATCTCGAGTCGCTGAGTACGGCCGTTTCCTGAAATTTTTTGCCAATAATAATTTGGGTCGCCTGGAGGATGGCATACAGCTCGGCTTGGAAGACTGTACAGTATGGCTCCAGCTTAAACTTCCGGGTACACGTTTCAATCGGCCCTTCCCAACAGGTCAGGGCGGCTCCAACTTTCCCCTCCAGTTTGCTACCATCTGTATAGATCTTCACTAAGCCTTCTGCCAGTTTGCCATCCTCTTCCGCGTTATCCAAACAAGTAAATTTCGAATTTAGCATCCTGCTGGGGTGGGTGTCAGTCATGAACGAGGCTCGCTGTTCGACCTTTCTGCCTCTTAGTACTGCCTGGGGTTTCCCACGCTTTGCCTCAAAAAGCAGGGATGCTTCTTGGATCCGAAGATCCAGCGGAAGCAGCCCCGACAGTACTAAGGCAGCGTTAAGGGATACCGTTTTGTTGCTTTTGGTGATTTTTTGAGCAAAGCCTCGTTGTACAGTGTTGAGAGCTTTCCTGGAGACTGCTTTCCGTGCCTCCTTGGACCATACGCTGGCTGCGTATAGAATGATTGGTTCTATTACCGCTTTATAAATTGTTTTAACGATCTCCGGATCCAGTCCCCAGGTAGCTCGTGCCGCTCTGCTGACTCCCTTATATATATTTATAGACTTCTTGCATACATATGCAATATGTTTGTTGAATAACAATTTATTATCGACTAGGACGCCTAATATTTTCATTTCTTCTACCAGCTCAATGTCCGTCCCTCCCATCTCCAGCCTGGGCGTGTCGAATTTCAGCTTTCGGGTAATCACCATCGCCTTGGTTTTATGTGGCGCAAAGTTCAGCTTGTTCGACACGCCCCACTTCTGGACATGGGAGAGGGCGGCATTGGCTCTCCTTTCTATTTCAGTGGCCGTGTTACCTTCAATTATTAATACAATATCGTCTGCGAAGGCTTGGCAGTAGACGTCGGCAGCGGTGAGTTGGTTGAGCAGGGGGTCCAAGATGATATTCCAAAACAAGGGCCCGCCAATGGAACCTTGGACGCAACCCTTGTTTGTACTTTTACTATATTCTTCCCCTGCGTATCTCACCGTTACCTTCCTGTTACTGAGGTAGCTGTCCACAAGCCTTCGCAGATTCAGTGGGCATTTTTTATCTTTCAATTGACAAACTATTTGTGGCCACCACGCATTATCGAAGGCCCCCTCTATGTCCAGCGAGATCAAAGCCATAATCTTCCTCCCATCCAGATTATGTTTGACCCGCTGGATCATGTCATAGAGGGCATCCTCGGTACTGCGCTGTGGCACAAACCCGTATTGACATGGATTCAATTCGGGCAACACGTACCACTTAATGCGTCTCATTAATATTTTTTCTAAAATTTTACCTAATATTGCGAGCAGTCCTATTGGCCTATACGATTTGGGGTGCGTATAATCGTCCTTGTTGGGCTTTCTAAGAAGGATAATTGTGGCAATTTTCCAGGGTTTGGGGAATAGCGATAACTGCAGACATTTGTTATATATAGCCAGGGACAAAGATATATCTGTAGTAATAGCCGCTACACATATATCGGCTCTAAAACCATCATTACCCGGAGCCTTTTTGGGGTTAAACGAGCCTAGTGCATGAAGAAGTTCAGCCTCCACGAATGGAGGGTCGTCAAGTTCATCTTGGTTTCCCTCATTCGCTTTGGCTGCACTTCTTCTAACTTCTTTGTGGTCCTCGTTCTCCCCCAAGTCGGTGTCTTCCGAGTAAAAGCTCTCCGCCATGATGCGAACGGATTCTTTTGGGCTGGTGTTAATGCCATCCCTGGCTATAGGCAGATCTTCATAGTTATTTTTTGTTTTTCCTATTACCCTGTATATCCCCTCCCACATTGTTTCTCGCTCCTGTTTGCCACAAAAATCCTTCCAGCTGTCTATTCTGGCCTTGTTCATCGCCTCCTCATATTCTTCTTTGGCCGTCACGTACTGCTCTACCACATATACCTTTCGGCTTGGTGCTGCACATTTAATACTATTCTTTTTTCTGTTCTTGTCCTTCTTCATTTCTTCCAGTTCCTCGGACCACCACGGCAGTTTAACTTCTCTTTTGACCTTTTTCTTTTTTAAATTATTGTTACAAACTCTTTCTATGCTTTTGATGTACTTTTCTATTTTCTCCTCTAGTTCTTCAGCATTATTGATTTTATCTATTTCCTCTTTATTCAATTCCTCTCTTTCATATTCAATTTTGCAGTCCTCTTTAAATTTGCTCCAGTCTACCTTTTTTGTCTGGTATTTCCTTGTGGTTCTTGTATTAGGTAAATCTTTAATTTTTAAGTTAATTTTGAATATAATCGCGTTGTGGTCCGAGGTAGTTAAGTTGGTGTCTACTTTCCAATCTTGGATTTTGTCCAGCAAATCCTCCGAGCAGCACGTGACGTCTACCGAGCTCTTATATCTTCGACCTCCTCTCCAGGTGTCGAAGGTAGGGGTGTCACCTTCGTTTAGTATACTCAAGCCCAGTTCATTGAAAATACCCACTAATTCAGTGCCCCTATCATCACTTTTTACGCTACCCCACCATTCGCTCCAAGCGTTCGCGTCCCCTCCGATTATTATGGCCTTACAATCTAATTCCCTTATCATTTTCCTCAGGAGCTCCACATAGTGTTCGATATCTATATTGGGTTCAAAATAGTACGAGATCACGCCGATAGTCCAGTCCGCTGTTGTCAGTTTCGCCGCTACAAGGTTAGTTGTCGTGAGGTTGGGAAGTTGCAAAAGGTTAATATTATTGTTGCAGATGACTATGGCGGCCTTGTTATTCTTCCCAACCTCATAAGCAGCCTGGACTATCCGCGCTCCCGTAACATCTCCCATTACTCCTTTGTTCCCTATGTAGGGCTCCTGGAGAAGAGCGAAACAAGCTTTCCTTTTTCCTAGCTCTATAAGTACTTCGGATGTCGCATTCCTACTTCTTTGGAGGTTAGCTTGTATAGCCGTATACATTTGTTTGCCATCTTTTGCCGGTACCAGAACCTTAGCAATACGCCACCTTCGCCCGAGCTAACTTGTCCCATTTTGCTCGAATTGGGCATATTGTATTGAAAGTATTATGTACTATATCTTCCAGGTTGGCCTTTTTACAGTTCCAGCAGCTGGGGGGACTTTGTTTTCCTGTGCACGCATCATACAAATGGTCTCCCCCGCAGTGGCGGCAGCTGTCCAGCTGCTCCTGGCAGACCCGCTTGATATGGCCGTAGCCCAAGCAGCGGGAGCACTGGATCAACGGGGTCTGATCCTCCACTTTGGAGATGCCCCATTGTAACTGGATAGACCCCGACTCTGTCAGCTGCTGCCATATCGCGGGGGATACCTTCACCACTATGTGCGCCACGTGTTGGTTTCTAGTGCGCTTTTCATACATGGCTTCTATTTGCTCCTTTATTTCCTTCCTCTTGTCTATCACATGTTCCATTCTTCTTCTAATTGCTTCCTCTACTTGTTCCTTCTTCTTGTCCCCCCGTACGAATTTTACCACTACTAACGGGTTTTTATTTATTGCTTTTTCCGTCAAGAGTGTTTTATCCTTTTTTAATTTCTTCTGTAGTTTTTCCACTTCTTTTTCATTCTCGCATGCTATAATTACTTTTTGATTCTTCGCTTTTCTCATCCTTTGTACCTTTATCCACTCTCCGTTGCCCTCCTCGTCAGCCGTCTTCTTGACATTTTCCATGACTTCGTCGCTGGTCAGTCTTTCGTCGGTTGATGCAACGATGAGGGAGTGTAACGTTTTTGATGGTACTTTCTGCCGTCCTGTAACGTTGGCATATGTTGCCTTCTGCGGCTTTTCTATTTCTTTAGCTTCGATCATTTCTATTTTCTCTACTATTTCATTTCTGTTTTCTTCTTGAATATTAGCGCATTTTTCAATTTCCTGTTTTGTCTCCGTTAGTAGTGCGTGTATGATATCTAGCTTTCTCCCCGTCTCTTCTTGAAATTTACTACTCGTGGGTAAGAATTGCCTGCCCTAGGATATCAGGTGATGTGGTAATTATCTAACATAAATCTAGCTCGTAGGTTGTACTCGAAGGCCTAAGTACGGATAGCTGGATTCTTATACTTCGGTTAGTTTAGGGGTTAAAAAGATTTGAGAGTTAACTGGTACCTATTAGAATATCTCGCAGCGAGTCTGTTTAGTAGAGAAACGCTTCGATGGCTGCTTTCTATTAATTATGCCTCGGAGCCGTGGGTGAGAAACCAAAGTCCGGTTTTTTCAACTTTTCGCTCAACTGGGGTTGAATGGGCAACGGAGCAGTGGTTGAACTCGTGGCTGGATACGTACGCCACTCTTCACCTGGAATGGTGTGCACAAAAACCATAATTTAACAACGTCGGCCTTAAATGGACTACAACTATTTACTACTCAATTACTCGGACCCAATCCCGAGTGATATTCCATGACGGGGGGGCCCTGCAGCGTATGGTAGAACTGAGGAAAATCTATTCTTGTATGTTCATTCTGACAATAAATATTACTGATCCCTGACTTTTCTGTTAAACTATCCCCTATACAGAATTGAAATGTAGAAACATACCGTAGCTCTCAACTTACAAAGTCTCTTTTCACATGAAAAGAACTGAAATTGAAAGTAATAAATATATAGACACCCCTTGAAGTAAATACTAGATAATGGATAGCAATAAATTTTGATATACCTGCGGCTCCTTGTTAACAATATATTTTATATGGTTTAGAATCCGGTCAATCAGTATTCCTCCTTCGATCGGATATCACGACACGAATTAGAACTCTTCTCGGCGGCTTTTATTAGCCAAAACCCTCTGTAAATAACGAATATGATGATAAAAATAAATTTCAAATTCTCACACTGCCAACAGCTGAATGTCTAGGAAATCACACATAGGTACCTTGGCGAAATTCTATTGTGCCGACGAAAATTACAATGAATAGCTGCAAGATATTATTTAAATCAGGAACAATTACGAATCCAATAACTTTAACAGCGATATAAATACAAAATGAAATTCTTTCCAACCGAAAAATTTTGTATCCTATGAATCACAGCTGATATTCGCTGCGTTCCAAGTCTCGCGCCATCACGACGCATTCCGACTTCCTACACATGATCACTCATCGATGCGCGTGGACTGGACTGACATCGCGCCGCCGAAAGCGACTTCAATCGGATCGGACTTCCCGAAAACACGGTCAAACAACCTACAACATTACGGACAAAAAAAAAATACCATTTCAGTTCAAAAGCAGGCCTTAAACAGGACTGCTTAAGGCCTGCTTTCACACTAACCTTTGAGGTCTAGTATGAAAGGTAAACAATTGAATAGAAATCCTTGCGATAAGGGCTCATCGCAAAGGCCCCTGAAGTGGGCGAAGGACGACCATAAGAAATACGATCTTAATTTTTTTTTTTTTTTTTTAAGTCGATGCCGCGAAATTTCAAAACGGACTTTTTACGGAAATAAGGAAAAGGACATGAGGCATACTGCCAAAAAATAAATTTTATCATTAATGGAAATAAACTACCAAAAAAACTTCCCCTTTAAGGGAAATCGACAAAACAGCAAAAAAACCACGCTACAGTATACGAGGGCATTTAGTGGTGACCTTCTAAAAATACTAGACCATGGGCCCTAAAAACTCCACGTAAAACATTATTTAAAATCTTTTTCTATTAAATTTAATAAAAACCTCTGAGGGCGCCACTTTCGGTCATACAACCACCTTAATATATGAAATAATTTCCTTTCAGAAATACACAGTTTTATACTGGATGCTAATACCAGTTCTGATGTGTGTGTCTTTTGCGAACATGTTTTTACTGTGGAGTAAGGATGGTCGCGGAGACATAAGCGCCCGCCTGCTGGTTGCCCTCTTACGGAACCCCGCCTGGGGTGTGACGCTAGCCCTCATCACTGTCGGCATGATATTCCAGGTGGAAAGTAAGTAGGAACAGGAAGTAATTAAATAAAATTAGTTTCCAGAGAAAATGCTGCTCTGGAAATGGCGGCGACTGTTTCTCTTGAAACGTCACAAGTAGAATTTATGGGATGTATTTAATAGCACTTTAAATTTGATGAAAACAGCTATAAAATTGTAAATCAGAACTTTAAAATAATCATAGAACTATAATTTAATATTATCACTACAAAAATAATGGTTTGCACTATAACTCTGAAACCATTTAGTTTCAGTCCAACCATGCCAGACTGACCACTGTTAAAATGAGTTGGCAAGATGATAACAACTTGTGGCATATTGCATACACGCCATCAGGCCGGTTCTGGCGTTGTTGGTTGCAATGGAACCTAACCCCCTCCTCAGCTCCTCATCCTCCATCACCTAGTGGTTTGTTTAGCAGTACTAAAGTTATAAAATTAATTTGTATGCTGCAAAGTATTAATTTTAAAGCTAAGCAATTAAATTGTATACTGCAAAGTATGAATTTTAAAGCTTAGCATATTTAAAGTGGAAACCATTCTTTTTAGAGTTCATTCAATTAATAAATAATTAATAAGCTAAACATTTTAAAGTGTGTTACATTATTTTTAAAGTGCATTTATATATTCCCCGATTAATATTGCCTGCAATGAGGATCAGTAACGATTTTTGTTTAGTGGCTAATTAAAAAGCTTATGCCACCACATGATTAACTGTGAAAATTTTTTTACGATATCTCTTAAATCTGAGAAGTTATAAGAGCTAAAATACTGGTTTTTTGGGGGTCCGTATGACGTCATCGCGACGTACGCGAACCTTATGTCATACATACGTGATATTGCATTGAGCTTGGCATTTGCTTCAAACCCTTTTAACTCAACCATTTCTAAACGGATTTCAAAAATTCTTTCACTAGGTTTCATAGCTATCAATGTATATTATATCAATAAAACTATAGGATTCAAACCTGTTACTGATCCTCATTGCAAAAATTGGTGACCAGCTGCAGGGATACTAACTTTTAGCTCTGGTACATTACCCTCTTACCGTTAGAAACAAAAGTTGGTGTGTCCACCTATTCACTTTCCCGTTGATCTTGCCTTTTTATCTGACGCATGCCATACCTGAAGCACGTAAAAGAGTAACATGATACTTCTCAAAAAAGCGTCGAAATTTGTATGGCATGATTGGCATGGCATACGCTTGATTGACGCAAGATGAATTGAAAGTTAAAGACGAAAGATGAACGTGACAGGGATCTGGTGTGGACATTTATTTATTATTAAGGGACATCAAAATCACATCATATAAGGAATAAGATGGTAATCTATCCCTTTGTACCATAAATCTAAAATAGTAATAACGTTCTAACGTCTCTAAGTTCAAAACCCCCTTGCCGAAAAAACCATCATTTTTTCTTCTAATGCCATGCATGATCGAAGGTGAAAATAAATCAATTTTATACTAACAACCTTAAAAGATGCCTAAAGTTTGTTATGGTGCGCATGCTAAGCTGGGCTGGCTTTCCATTTCATGCTGGAGTGCTCAAAAACTTAAACAGAAACTTTCAAGTATACCTAGTTACTATTGTCTCTTCGGCACAGAGGTGGCGCTGTACCGACGCGTGCTGGAGTGGCCAGGCTGGGTACCGCTCGCGAGGCTCACGTACTGCTCCTACAACGTGCACCCGGGGGCTATTGTCCGGTGGCTGGTAGGATCCTCCCTCACGCTTTTCACTGGGTCAATGTTACACATAGTAAGTATTGTAGACTTCTAAAATGCGGTTATCGAATGCACAAGGGACATAATGTCTTTTTT
Organism: Agriphila tristella; assembly: GCA_928269145.1. Lineage (NCBI taxonomy): Eukaryota > Metazoa > Arthropoda > Insecta > Lepidoptera > Crambidae > Agriphila > Agriphila tristella. The sequence continues at coordinate 59,182,014 of OV743430.1, read as the reverse complement.
AAGTTACCTATTAGGCTCTACTGTTTTTGAGACGACGATGGACGATGCGTGACGTGACCTAGTCAAATGTAGGGTGTGGGTCCTAGCTTCGAAACTGAGGGACTTTCACGCAAATTTTCATCCCCTATTTGATTCCCTATGGAATTACCAAAAAATCTTTCTTGATGGATGCCTACATTATAATAATAATATAATAAAATTTAGTTTATTTAAGTAACGAGGACTCATTTTATGTTAGTGAAAAAAGTTACATTATATCTGTGTGCAAAATGTCAAGTCTCTGGCTGTGCGTTGATTAATACCAAGCCAGTCAGTTTACGCTTTTATATATTTATTAAATACTAACGCCCTCATGGAAAATGTGCTATATCTCAAAAACTAATTTCTATATCTCGTTCAAATAAATTTTTGTTAAAAGTGTTTATTAAGATCTACAACATATATATTTTTATAGATTTATCATATCACTCTCTTATTTCTAAAGTTAAAGGGGGGACACCCTATCTATAGACACCCCGCACGTATTGGTTTGAAGAAGAAAGAAAAACAGTTTCGGTTCCATGTAAGGGGAGCTCCCCCTTAATCTTTCATTTTTTTATTTTTGTGTAAACATTGTAAAAAGTTTCACAGAATACATCAACCTACCAAGTTTCAACTGTGTAATCCTAATTAGTTTCCGAATAAACTGGCTGTGTGTGACATACGGACGGACGGACAGACAGACATGACGAATCTATAAGGGTTCCGTTTTTTGCCTTTTGGCTAGGGAACCCTACAAACGATCTTCCCAGAATATTCATCAGCATCATCATCATATCAGCCACACGACACCCACTGCTGGGTATAGGCCTCCCCCAAGGATTTCCACGACGATCGGTCCTGCGCTTCCCACATCCAGTGGCTTCCGGCAATCTTCACCAGATCGTCGGTCCACCTTGTCGAGGGCCTACCCACGGAGCGCCGTCCGGTGCGCGGTCGCCATTCAAGAACCTTTCCGCCCCAACGGCCATCGGTTCTTCTCGCTATGTGTCCAGCCCACTGCCACTTTAGCTGAGCAATCCTTCGAGCGATGTCGGTTACTTTAGTTCGCCTGCGGATCTCCTCATTTCTGATTCAATCACGCAGGGAAACGCCGAGCATGGCTCTCTCCATTGCACGCTGGGTGACCTTGAGCCTCTTTATGAGACCCATAGCGACTACGTTTCATTGCCGTAAGTCATCACTGGCAACACACACTGGTCATAGACTTTCGTCTTGAGACACTGAGGTAAATCGAACACGATGATTCTTGAACCATTATTTTTATTTATCAAGTCCCGTAGGCTGTCGTCGTGCTGGATCCTCCACCCACATAACGTAAACGCAAAAAACGCCCTCTTGGGGGGGGGGCCCAACCATGTTTTTCTATTATTGACTCTTAAATAGTGATCTTCGTATTTTATTTCAGAACTTGATCGTGACAGGCGTGATGTGTATGTCGTTTGTGATGGCGGCTCCGCTGTGGCTGCTCGTAGAGGCTCCCTGCACCAACATCGTCGTAAAACTGTTCCCGGAGAAGCGATCAAGTCTGCATGCCAACACCATCAAGGCAGAATAAAATTCCATCAAGCTGGAATTATTGAAATAAATTCATCTTTTTCATCATAAACAGCCACATTAGTAAAAACATCAGGGCATTTGTGGGGGCCAATACATACAAAGACAATTAAAATAAAACATTACTACAATAAACCTTCTTTTACTTTACTTTTACAAAGCCCTTCATAAGGCTTCTTATATTAGTTTTGTATGGAGAATTTTAAAGAATGTATAAAAAAGGAAATACTTTGAAAAAAAAAAAATACTTTGCACAGAAGACTGTTTGCCAAGGAAACTGGTTTGCGTATTTACAAAAAATATGATATAGGTACTTAAGGATATTACCTAATGAATGTACTTATTGATTTCAAGAAATGATGTACCTCGATCATATATAATTCCGAAAACAGGGTAAAGTAAATGTCTAAAATAAATCTTTTACTAATGAAATGTCTAATTTATTCCGAACCTAACCCCAAAACCTAACCCCCATGGGGGTTAGGTTAGGAAAGCAAAAATATTATTCCCAACCTAACCCTCGTAGTCCCACCGTCACACCCTTGACATGAAAAATTACAAAGAAAATTATAACTTTTTTTTCGCAAAACAATACGTCATCAAAGTACCAGGATCACATAAATACGGAGAAGGTTTTAGCGTGAGAGCGACTTTCCTCGTTTACACGTAGGTAATTTTTATATAGGGGTATTTATTTTTAAGTCGTAGAGTAGAGTGTACCTACGTAATTTAAGATTTTAACTGTTGTCCTCTATTTATTGTATTTTTCCTTAAAAATGAACGTCGGTCGACCAGCATTCTGTCAATAAGCCCTGCCGCTCCCTACCCCTCCAGACGCCGCTGGGCGCTTGCCGACGTCGGACCAGTGTCAAATTTTCTCCGTTCCTCTCCTCTTGACGTAAAATATTTGAAAATATTGTCTCAATGACAGAGACTAAATATATTTGCTACTAGCTGATGCCCGCGACTTCGTCCGCGGGGATGAAACTACTTAACATGCCAAACAATTATTCTTTCGTCATCTGAAATGAAGATTTCACCAAGACCTTTCATTTCTTCCAAGACACCATCAGTTATTAATGTAATTGAAAAAATACTAGAAAAAAAACTTGTCTGAGCTGCTACGGGTGTCGGGTGAAACGATTTTCTAGTATTTTTTCAGTTATATTAATTATCTTAATATAAAAATAGCATTGTGAATGCCTAAAATCAAAATTTTCAATAATCAATCACCATCAGTTAGTTTGACAGCTGTCATCTGAAATGAAGATCTCACCAAGATCTTTATTTCCTTCAAAGACACCATCAGTCTAGGATGAGTACTTTCCGAGATATTGCAGTTTTAAATTTGACAGCTGTAATCTGAAATGACGTGCAATGCCACAATATCGTGCGGTATGCCGCGGGATGCTGCAGGATCCTTCATTATGTTGCAGGATGCCACGATGTGCCGTGCTTTGTCATGCCGTGCTTGTTAGTGGCCACAGGATGCCACAGGATTACTTGGTATGCTAAACTGTACCGTGTCGTGCCACGCCCCGTGTCGCATCGCCAATCACTGGGCGCAGGCCATTATTATATTGTGGTTACGCCGGCCGTCGATTACATAGACGACAGCGACGCCGTCGTCATCGTCATCGGGTAAGATAGTTTGTGTGTTACTGTCATAAAGTTAATATTACCTAGCGGAAGGTATATTAACTTTATGGTTACTGTAGAGCTCTCTACGATATGAAAATTTTAGTGGAGTGGTGATTTTCTAAAATACGTTGAGCTCTCTATGATGTGAAAAATATACTGCTTGCTTGCACCTTCATTATATTTTTACGAATCTCTCGACAAATATCCGTCAAGTACCTAAAATATAAAAAAAAACATTTCAATATTTCGAATTGGCCGTTTCCTTGTGGCCAAACTAAAATGCCAACCGGTTCTTTATCTATTTTTGCGATAACGAAAAAAAAACAAAACGCGTTGATGTCTTTTATATGGGAGCCGCGATTTTTGGAGGGACTTATTTAAGTACAATAGTAAATAAATAAAATAAAAATAAAATACATTGCTTTCTTGATCGAAGACTGCTTTGCTCGGAAGTTTTAAAGAAAGAAAGAAAGGAGTTATAAATTGTTTTCGTAGTTGACGAGTAACTACGAAAATAATTTATAACTCCTTTGTTTGTTATCCCATTTTAAATTTTAAAGCCATTACTTTACTATTTCGTCTCTTACATTAGAAAATGCCGTCATACAGCCGCCATATTGGTTTTTTTACAAAAAAAATATCCAGTTATTTTCGAGATTTTAAGGATTGTTACGATACGTTAGATCCAAATTTGTTCAGGAATTTAGTAGATATGATGATGAAATAAAAAAACTAAAACTTTACTTTAAATTTAATCTTTAGAAAGCTATGATGGTAACTAGAATTAAAGCGGTTGTATGGCCGAAAGTGGTGCCCTCAGAGGATTTTATTTAATAAGTTATTAATAGAAAAATTTTAATAATGTTTTACGTGGAGTTTTTAGGGCCCATGGTCTTAGTACTTTTAGAAGGTATCACTACATGCCCTCGTAGTCATTCGTAGAAGTAGATAGCAAATGTGTCAAAAACGGCCATTTTTAGCAGTTTTGCTATCTACTTCTAGCAGTGACTACGAGGCCGCCACTACTTACTTTGTGCTACGAGGGAATATAACGATACCGTCTAAAAATACTAGACTGTGGGCCCTGAAAATTCCACGTAAAACATTATTAAAATTGTGTATTAGAATAATAACATTAAACAAAATTCACCGTGGCGTCACTTTCGCTCAGGGTACTTTAAGAAAATATACTAATGTAACATTTGTGAAGTGGTTATAGTCACGGCCAAGTGTTTTCCTTCCAATCCCGTACCCCACGTCCGTGACAATAGGTACCTACTACATACACTTTTATACTAATTATAAACTGTTCGTCGATGGATGAAGACTCCACCGCAGAGGAGGAGGCGTAACACCGCAGCTCCAGTCAGCCCGTGACCACAGCCGATGCAACTCGATGTTTCGTGATTTTAATCTTATAAAGTAAACTGATTCTCTGGTGAAAACGTAATCTCCAGGTGGGCCAATCAAATTACTGTTTTGCATTGCATTGTACCATCACTTCTAAAAATAAGTAGGCATAAGTATAAGTTACTGTAAATGTCTGAATCGATGGGTAAGTTTTTAAAGTTCACTGGTTTCTGTCTTTCCATTAAGTTTTCAGTCTCTCGCAGATAAATATCTTGTGCGACTCAACACTCCAACCCAGGCCCTCAAATATTTTTTCTATTATGGACTAAAACCAGCCCCCCCCCCCAACTAACCCCTAATGCCCCACCAACTGAAAGATGGTGCAAAACACACCGGATGGATGCGTAAGCGTGCACGTAGACGTACCATGACGTTGTAATGTCTGAAACTTTATGAGACATGGCACACCGCTTGCGTAAAACGTAGACTGATGCGTAACCTTACGCATTGCAGCTCGTGATGTTGTACTCAATGACATTCCCTATTGGACATCACACCGAACACGCACGTATCTTTGCTGCGCGTCACTACGTGCGTGTTTACGCGCGTGTCTATGCAGCCGGTGTGCCTGGGCCATTAATCAAGATTTTTCAGATACTCTCCGAATTTTACTAACAAATTTGTATGGATTTATAATCTGAAATAAATGAATAATAATAATAATAATTACCCAGTGGTACTTGACCCTGACTGGACATACATTCACTGGTGTAATACTATTTATAAGAAAATTAATATTACTAAAAGAGCCAAGGAACTGCCACCGTAACGATATCTCTTATTGTCAAACCAATTGTTTATATTTTCATTATCATAAGACGTGTTATTGTGTGGTATACCTAAACTAATCCCATAATGAACGATTTATATCGTTCCGTATACTTTGAATGTAAGAGTTGACCCACTGGCCGAATTTCTACTACTCTGATGTCATTATTTCTTCTTCTCATTCTCATTATTTCTTTTCTATGGTTATTTATTTCCGACAGTCCAAATGAAATTAGGAATGTTAAGTTTGCACTCTACATGCTAATCCTGATCCTTAAGATAAAAGCCCTTGGACACAAGGGTTCTGTTACTTAAGGCCGTTGTTTTAGCAAAACGTGTTTTTTAGTAGGTTTTTATTCTCTATCTCCTCTTTATTTAATGAATATTAAAACAAAGTAAATATACCATAAGAATCTTTAACATTAGGCCTATCGATTCCACGATTAACATTTGTTATAAATATTTTACATAATGCCAAAAATCTCATAAATAAAATCGACAAACACTTTTGTTTCTGTGCATCTCCTCCGTAACTACGAGTCCTATGGAAATCTCGTTACTACCAATCGACCAAACGTTTGGAAAAGCCGTTAATGTCACAATAGTTATTTATGCAACTGTACTATAATGAGGGGCCTAGTGTGATAATAGTATCAAATTGAGTGTTTTGATACCTAATTATGTACAGTTGTATAAACAATGCATGCAGCTGTTTTCCTTTGTTTCCAAACATAAGTGTTATTGTGTACGATATTGTTCCCTATACTTCGAGTGAAAGAGTCAACCCTCTGGTCGATGTCCTACTACTCCTAGCTCCTAGGCAAAGAAATGGCTAGTCTAGCTAGAGAGCCAACCTAAAAAGCCAAAATATTTCGACACACCTCAATGCCAGTATCAACAATGGGCAGATCATGAAGGGGGTTAAAATAATTAAACGAACTGATTATAAATATCACTTACTCTTCCAGCATCATGACAGTACCTACGCTGCCCTGTTTAACTATGGCTTCTGTGTTACATTGATTCTATCAGTTTTATATTGGTCACAATACTGATCATCAGGAAATCACCAATTACTCTCCAATTAATTACACCCACAGACTCGTCCCCACACGGACTCGCTTCGATTCCCAAGCCAAAACTCATTATCTCGCACATTCCTAACTATCCCTACCTTTTTGATTCTTTCTTTTCTTGGGTTATTTCAGTTTGCACTCTACGAAAAGTCTTTAGAGTCACAAAAGTTGTATTTAATTCACAATTTGGAATTAAACACATTTGTTTTGTTTTTCTATTCTACCTTCTTTGGACTGTATAAAGTTTATTTTAAATCATTAAAAATATAAAGAGTTTACGCGTGCTCCTCGATTATCCGAAGTACTGTGATGGTACCTTTTGTATTTTGTAAAATTGTCTTAAGTATGCGTGTCTGTTTTAATGTTTTTAGTCCAATTTTTATAATTTTTAGTCTGTTTTAAAAATGTTTTTTTAAAAAAGTTTTAAAAACAAATTTTCTTAAGAAAGTCACACTCTCCTTTAGACCACCACTTCATTAGAAAGTCTTTCTCCAGCGCAATTATTATTCCTACATGATGATGGGGTCTGCCTTCCGAATATTTCTCCTCCACTTTGCTCTATCTAGGGTACTTATATTTATAAGTGTTTAGGGTGTGTCCTGAGAGATGTTAGGGTTTATCATTACAAAGTAAAAAATAAGATAATCAGTTCATTTTGATTGTTTTATTTAAATTTTATATATGTAAAATATAATGTCCTCCACATTGAGCTTACGGGCAATTACAGAGTTATAAATTTACATTCTGCTTGAAGTAACTTTATTCTGTTTTGATGGTGTTGGCATGCAGACTTGATCTCTTCTCCGGGAACAGTTTTATGATGATGTTGGTGATTGGAGCCTCTAAAAATAGCCACAGCGCTGTCGCCATCATATATGACATAGCCACCACGCCTGTCACAAATATGTTCTGAGAGAGACTTTCTAATGAAGTGGTGTTACACCACTTCATTAGAAAGTCTCTCTCTCCAGCGCAATTATTATTCCTACATGATGATGGGGTCTGCCTTCCGAATATTTCTCCTCCACTTTGCTCTATCTAGGGTACTTATATTTATAAGTGTTTAGGGTGTGTCCTGAGAGATGTTAGGGTTTATCATTACAAAGTAAAAAATAAGGTAGGTAATCAGTTTATTGTGACTGTTTTATTTAAATTTTATATATGTAAAATATAATGTCCTCCACATTGACCTTACGGGCGATTACAGAGTTAAAAATTTACATTCTGCTTGAAGTAACTTTATTCCGTTTTGATGGTGTTGGCATGCAGACTTGATCTCTTCTCCGGGAACAGTTTTATGATGATGTTGGTGATTGGAGCCTCTAAAAATAGCCACAGCGCTGTCGCCATCATATATGACATAGCCACCACGCCTGTGACAAATATGTTCTGAAATAAAATAAGGAGGATTAATATTTCAGTAGGCGACAATAGGTGGTAAATATTCTCGTCTGACAAGCGTTTTTTTTTGCATTTGCGCGCTTTGCACGGATGACTGAGCACGACAATAGCCTGCGGGACTTAATAATTATAATGGTTCAGACCACAGATAATATATTACCACTATACAAGTATTCATACCTCATTATTATAAATTGAAAGTTCGCAGGCATTCAATAATCTTATATTTTATTAACAGTCTACGATAGTTACCAAGTGGAATAATGTTCCAGTGGATTGCGTGAGAGAGGATCCCATTATCCACCGGAGAATAACATCCGGGTGCAGGTTGTAGCAGCAGTACGAGAGCCTCGCGAGCGGTACCCAGCCTGGCCACTCCAGCGCACGTCGGTACAGCGACACCTCTGTGCCGAGGAGACAATTCTGTTAAGTTTTTTCCTCTCCAGCTTTCAATAGCCTACCAGTTCGCCGTAGCATGCTCACCACGACAAACTTTATCTACACTTTGTGTGCATGTCTGTCCTGCTTACACCGCAATGATGTAAGCGGAACAGACATCGCAAGACGTGTGTCAACCCTTTGGCGCATAATTCAACAATTAATATATTGTAGTTCCGCGCCGGCATGCGGTATCGGCAGGACTGTTTTGACTTAGAGACAGCTAAAGTGTCATCGGAACTGGTAACTTTCCGTATCCGATGCTATGCTTTCCATATGCCTATTTACTCTATGGTTTCCGTGTTCGAAATGTCAAAATTTTCTTTCCGACGGATAGGTACTATGGGCAACAGCGACGCTTAACCAGTTTGCAACAAAATTCGTGTGCGCGCGTATCGCCCCTGCACGAACTAAACATATGGTAGTGACGGCGCGGCGTGCAAGCGATTTTGACCTTAGCAGTGGTTAAGCGTCGCTGTTGCCCATGGTACACCTTACTCTTCCGACACCAAATAGCTGACAAAAATGAATCCACGAATATAAGGCCTCGGCACACCGGCTGCGTAGACACGCGCGTAGTGACGCGTAGCAAAGATACGTGCGTGTTCGGTGTAAAGTCCAATAGGGAATGCCATTGAGTACAACGTCACGAGTTGCAATGCGTAGGGAGGGATAAGCATCAGTCTACGCGTTACGCAAGCGGTGTGCTACATGTATCATAAAGTTTCAGACATTACAACGTCATGGTACGTCTACGTGCACGCTTACGCATACGCTTACGCATCCGGTGTGTTTCGCACTTTAGTCTTCGTTTCGACTCAAACTGTCAAAAGTTACTAAAAAAACAATAGAGTAAATAACAATATAAGGAAAGCGTAGCATCGTATAATGAAAGTTTCCGACGTTTGTGAACTGGGCCCTGATTTCTATCTCATAGAAGACTGGTTCTATCGGTGAGTAGTGTGCAAGGGCTAAATGATAGTAGCCTTAGAGCAATGCGGGCCGGACGGAAGCCGCGTTGCTCTAAGATATGCTCATTCATCAGGGTTGTCAAATTGTAGCTAGTATTATTCACCTAACTCTACTGGTGACATTGCAAGAGAAAAAGTCACTGCAAAAGTAGTGATATTACATTTTCTTTCGTCGCTGCGCCATTCTGGGCAGAAAATTATTCAATTTTAGATACGGAAGTGATGTTGTTACTTACTTTCCACCTGGAATATCATGCCAGCAGTGAGGAGGGCTAGCACCACACCCGTGGCGGGGTTCCGTAAGAGAGCGAACAGCAGGTGGGCGCCTATACCTCCGCGACCGTCTTCACTCCACAGTAAGAAAACGTTCGTAAACGCCAAAAGAAACAGAACAGGTAATAGCATCCAGTATAAAATGCTGTACTTCTGAAATAAAATTATTTGATAGATTAACGAACAAACGTTTCCAATTTGGAGACCTTTTTTCGATTTTTCACAAAGTCACATTTTTTGCTAGCGATAACGTAATTTGCAAAGTTTAAAATGTATGGATTTGACTTTTCGAAAACAGCGAACATTTATGACAATTAATACATATTAAACAGTTAAGTTTTACCAGGTTTAATCACGAGTTCTTTTCGTTTCGGTAGGCCCTCTAAATTCTGTGATAATATGGCCGCGTTAGCATACCTTATACTTGCTGACATCAGTTGGATTCTTCAGCCAGTTGTACACAAAGCTTCCCAACAGCATGCCAATGACGAAAACGGGGATGTTCGTATGCGTCCGCAAGTATAAATGCATGAATGACCTGTCTGCGACTAAGTTCTCTGCCTTCGAGAGTCTAAAAGATATAGAGTAATTTTAATGAATGAATAGGTAGGTGTGCATTTTGCATGGTTACGCTATGCTTGGTTTAGTACCCATGGCAACAGCTAGTCCCTACTTTTGAGTACCCCCTCTGGAGGTGGACTGGATTCGTACCTATCATAAAGTCAACGATACCGCTCGAGCCGTTTTGCTAGATGAGGAACTAAAAGATTAGTATGTTGAGCTTCGTACAGAAGACTTGGTAAGTATAATTCTTGTCTTCCACTTGACTCCACTGTGGGACATGTCAATCATTTTACTAGCATTGTTCATTCAATACACTATCCCTATATCTTTTGAATAGACGCAAAATGCGCAGTGGAGGTTAATTATGGAATTTCATAACTTTGTTGGCTGTACGTACTGCGGTACCATTAACAAGGTGCCTTCGAGGTCCTTGGCGTAGGTCTCGACGACTGGCAACACTATGCCGATGATCAGTACCAACCACAGCAATGAATTCCGGATTCTTTTGTTCGGTGAAACGTACAGGATTGTCAGCCCCAAGATGTGCAGGTGGAAGTCAGCTGCCGTCGACCTGAGTTAAGAAAAGTAAAGAATTCAGTGGAGTTTCCTAGTTGAACTGGGGAAGAGCCATTACGGAGTGAATTGGTAGCTGGCAGGGGCGAAGGGTCCATACAAGCCGATTCCCATCGGCTTACCTTTGGAAATCCCAACTCACTGAATCCACTATGCAGATCATAACATTTTTCATCATTTTTGTAGAGCGGCTTACCTTCGCCATAATTTCACCCCTCGCCACTGGTAGCTGGTAAAACACGTATGACTTTAACATACAATTTAGTTTTGTCACTACGATATTCTAAAAGGCCGTAGCCAGTAGGACCACGAGTACATAGTGGTATATCGTGGTCCTACAAGTAGGTCAAATCGGTAGGTCCACGGGCTCTTAATGGTATTTAGCCCATCTGTCACAACACTACTGGCGCGGCTGACCGACCGCTGTTACATGCCCACGTTCTCACCGCCCCGCCCCGCCGCCGCCGCTCCGCCGCCGCGTCGCCCCGCCACCGCTTGGCCGCCGCCACTCTCGTGCCCGCCGCCTAGACTTTCTGACCCTATAACACTTTTCTCGCTGGTAGAGGTGAAAAGTTGTATGTTTAACACGGGACCAAATATTTGTTATGTCTCGTGCCTTGCACAAATTGACTTCGGTCTCTAAGTAGTTTTATCTTGTTCTGTGAGGACTGTGTGTACAACAAATAACTATTTTCCAGCTTGCTAAATAGGTAAATTGATATCGGTCTTACCAGAAATGCAAGTTACACATCAAGTAGTCCACGTAGTTTTGGTAGAAGAACAGCATGGCAGGCCAGTTTCGTCCACAGTCTTTAACTTCGCGGTCCACCCAGTACTGAAATGTTGCATGTAGGTAGGTATTGGATCTGATAAAGGTTAGGACCTTTCTCAGTTCCAGTACTTTTTATCAGAGGATCGTAGAGTAAGATTGTTTGAGAGCTTGGTTATTTCCAAATTACTTAAATTTTATTGTTTATTTATTACAAACAAACTTCCGCCCGCGACTTCTTTACCGGTCAAAAACTCCCCAGGAAACCTTTAAACAACATAAAAAACAAGTAGACCTATGTTTTAATTCTGGTATCAGGAATAAACTGTAATAAGCCAAATTTCACCCAAATCATTTCAGCCATTTTTGTGCGATTGAGTAACAAACAGAGTGTGACAACTAGGCTGGCGCTCAGCCGCGAACTAAACTCGGTCTCGTCCCGGAGCGAAGTTTCTAATAGGTGTGCGGGGTGGTACTGGTAGGCGAAAGACTACCAGAATCTTATAGGTGTAATTGCGGCTGGCCTAAGAAAAAAAATAACTTGATTACCTCCCAGAAGGGACCAGCAGGAGCGAATTTGAGCCAAGTGGCGCTGAAGAGAACTATGACATAAGGCAACGGGGCTAACCTGCAAAAGAAAATAAAAAATATCATGACGTGTACCTATTGATTGAATGAATTTGTCTTTATGTTGTTTGATCAAAGTAGTCACTTCACTATTTGAAGCGTCATCATCATTCCCCTACCCTTATTCCAATTTATTTGGGGTCGGTGCAGTGCGTACTTCTCTTCCAATCCTTCCTGTCACTCGTCATCTCCTCATCCACTTCCATCACATTCATATCATTCCGCACACAATCCATCCATATTCTCTGCGGTTTTTCTCTTACTTTCCAGCCATCAACATCCATATCCATTACTCTTCTAGTAACATGTCTTTCATCTCTTCTCATAACATGCCCATACCAAGCCAGACGATTCCCTTTTAACTTTTCTGTCTCTGGTGCTACTTTCAAACTTCCTCTCACATACTCATTACAAATTTTATCCATTTGCGTCACACCACACGTCCTTCTCAGCAATTGCATTTCTGCTACATGTAAATTTCTTTCATCCGTCTTCTTCATAGTCCAACTTTTTGATCCATACATGACTACTGGCCTTATTCCGGACTTATAGATTTTGCCCTTTAACTTAAGTGGCATCCGCGGGTCACATCACATGTAACTCCCGTAAGCTGTCGCCATTTCATCCAGCCGGCGTTGAACCGGTTCGTAATATCGCGGTCGATTTCCCCATCTCCTTGCACGAATGACCCAAGGTACTGAAAACTGGAGCAGACTGGTAAAGGCATTCCAGCTAGAGGCATAAGACCAGAGAGTCCGCTGAAATCACAAAACATGTACCTAATACTCTGTTTTATTTTTGCTTATTTCAAGCTCAACATTCTCTAGTCTTTGCCTCCATCTTTCCAATCTGCTCAGCGGGGCTACTCAAATGGCCACTTTTCTATTCGTTCGCTAACTTAAAAATTAAAAATAAGCCATAAACACCAAAATAACGTGTCGTAGGCTTGTCAATTCTGTACAATACAACAATGTCTGTGATTTACATAAACTTGCGACGTCTGACTTGATCAGTAATTGTTTATTATTTTTAAGATTTAAGTTAGCGAATGAATAGAAAAGTGGCCATTTGAGTAGCCCCCCTGGACCTCTTGACTATTTGAGGCGTATTTAGGTTTAAGTTCGGAAATCTGTGACACTGACATAAACTGTGAGCAGCAGTCTGATACGTGAGTCCATTCACACCGACCATCCGTTTATTGGGTTAAGCATATTGTCAATATGTAAATAATAAATAAATAAATATAATATAATAATAAAACTAATTTGCTTGATGGATTACCGCAGCCACCGGAGTAATATCGCCTTCGGCAGCGACCGCCAGGTCTTCGGGCTCCTCTCGTTCGACCGTTCTGTATTGAACGCCAGTAAAAATCCAGACAAGAAGAAAAACGTCTGTAATACATTAGGGCCTTGAATAATGACTTGCAAGGCGGGGATTTTGTGTAACTGCAAGAGAATAAAGTTATAACTAATTAACTTGTAGGTGATAGATCGAATTAACATAATTGTCCTAAGTGAAAAGACGAGTGACTTAGAAACCAGGGGGGTAATTACGTAACTTTGTTGCAATCAACTCTGACAGAAATCGCAGTAACATTGCTGCTTTAGTAAGAACCAATGTGACAACTATCTTAACTAAAGCAGCAATGCAACTGCGATTTCAATCGAGAATTGTTAGCAACAGACTTACGTGATCAAGGGCCTATTATCATGATGCAAAACATTAATTTTTCATAAGCTAGGGTGAAGCAACTTGCAATTTTTTTAGGTAGGTAAAGCAGTGATCTGATTTTGATGATGTGACTGAAACTATGCGTTTAGAGCTCTTTTCAAAAATACTTACGAGTAGTACAAGTAAGACCCAAATAATATGAATCCCGATCGTAAATAGACGAAGGTACTTAATAAATAAGCTATATTAATCACATTATTATCAAAAAATATTTAATCAAATAATTCACTTCTCGAGCTAACTAAGTTTTCTTACGCCATTTCTTTATTGGAGGGGCCTCCCAATTTTGTGAAATGGTGGTACCTAGTTTGGAGTAGATTATCTCTTTTAAGCATTAATTTATCCACAAAATTAAATTATAAATTAATTTAAACCAAAATTTTTTTTTTTAACTTTTAGATTTTTGCATTCACAATGCTATTTTTTATATTAAGATGAATAATTAATGAAAAATATTAGAAAAAATCGACTCACCCGTAGCCTCGTCTCATCCCGTCTGAGTTGCTACGGGTGAGTCGATTTTTTCTAATATTTTTCATTAATTATTCATCTTAATATTTTTTTTGTTAAATATCAATTTCTGAACGTCTTTAAACATTTATCGCTTGGGGGTAGGCCCACGAAAAGCTTCAGTCCCCCGTGACCATGGCAGCTGCAAAGGTGCCGAAACGTCGGGAAAATAAATTAAGTCCGTTTTAAAAACGTGTTTTAAATAAGTTTTTTTTCAGTATATTTTTATTTTCTGCTTTTTAGTTAACGAACTAAGACTAAAAAAAATTATACCATCTCCTATCGGAGCACTCGTCAAGACGATTCAAACGAGCCCAAACTCGATGGGGTTGCATGGTTTTATTACAGAGTCCCAGTGCCCTTCTTCCTGCTCCATCATCAGACCCTGGAAACTACTTCCCAACAAAGAACTCGTCAAGACGATTCAAACGAGCCCAAACTCGATGGGGTTGCATGGTTTAATTATAGAGTTCCATTGGCCTTCTTCCGGCTCCATCATCAGACCCTGGACACTATTTCCCAACAAAGTCCACGTCAAGACGATTCAAACAAGCCCAAACTCGATGGGGTAGCGTGGTTTTATTATAGAGTTCCTATGGCCTTCTTCCGGCTCCATCATCAGATCCTCGGACACTATTTTCCAACAAAGTACTCGTCAAGACGATTCAAACAAGCTCAAACTCGATGGGGTAGCGTGGTTTTATTATAGAGTTCCTATGGCCTTCTTCCGGCTCCATCATCAGTTCCTCGGACACTATTTTCAAATGAGCTCAAACTCGATGGGATTACACGGTTACAATATTGAGTACCTTTGGCATGGCCTTCCAGCTTCATCATCAGACCCTGGACCTTATCTCCCATCAGAGTACTCATCAAGACGATTCTAACAAACCTAATCACAATGGGGTTGTATGGTTTCATCATTAAGTTCCTGTGGCCTTCTTCCAGTTCTATCATCAGATAAGCTCAATGACACCTTAATATTGCATTGTATTCCAGTTCTGACCTATATTCAAAGTTTCAAGTCTCTAGCTCATCGGAAAGCTAGTTTAAAATCGTTCGCAAACTTTGCAGACAAACAAACAAACACACAAACAAATGAGAAAGCAACCTAATAAAAACGTGTTAAAATACTTACGAGTAGTACAAGTAAGACCCAAATAATATGAATCCCGATCGTAAATAGACGAAGGTACCAAGTGATTATTTCCTCTGTGGAAGGTACTTAATAAATAAGTTCTTTTAATATCATATTATTATCAAAAATTATTTCATCAAATAATTCACTTCTCAAGCTAACGCGCTCGCTAGACATGAAATAAAACACGTTTTAACGGATACTAGCGCGGTTTTATTGAAAGTACTTTGGAAATTTGGGCTTGATTTTTTATTTTCCCGACGTTTCGGCACCTTTGCAGCTGCCGTGGTCACGGGGGACTGAAGCTTTTCGTGAGCCTACCCCCAGCGATAAATTTTTAAAGACGTTCAAAAAATAGTTAAATATCTTTAATAAAAAAAAATAAGTTAATTTATAATTTATTTTGAGGATTAATTAATGCTAAAAAGAGATAATCTACTAAAACTACCACCATTTCACAAAATTGGGAGATTAGATCTTACAGTGTGTGTTTGGGGCTTTCCTCTCCAAGTTTTCTTTCGCCATTTCTTTTTTGGAGGGGCCTCCCAATTTTTTTTGAAATGGTGGTACCTATTTTGTAGTAGATTATCTCTTTTAAGCATTAATTTATCCACAAAATTAAATTATAAATTAATTTAAACCAATTTTTTGTTAAATATCAATTTCTGAACGTCTTTAAACATTTATCGCTTGGGGGTAAGCCCACGAAAAGCTTCAGTCCCCCGTGACCTGCCCGTGACCACGGCAAAATAAAAAGTCAAACCAAATACCAACTGATTACCAAAATGTGCCGAAACGTCGGGAAAATAAAAAGTCAAACCAAATCAACTGATTACCAAAGTAGGTACTTTTAAATAAAACCGCGCTAGTATCCGTTAAAAATGTTTTAAACAAATAAACTTAGAAATTAAGTCTAATTGTCTACACAGGGTGTTTATTAATAACCCGTAAAATGTTGTTTTGTATTTGTAAGGAAAACTCCAAAGTGAAAACCTTAGACAAACACAATTTAGGTCTAGGGTTGCCACCATGCAGTTTATCATGAAAATATTTTTAAGCGGTAGTTTACAGAGTTTATAATAGCTTTCCGGGATTGTCTGCATTGTACTCTAGCTATTGGCTTTAAGGGTTCTTTTGTAACACTTTGTATTATTGTAAAAAAATATATTATTAATAGTCCGTAAGGCCGCGACAATATTGCACGTCATATGACATCATGATGAAATTCATGACACACGGTCGGAAAAGTTGTGCTGAGCGAGGATCTGAAGAGAGTTGATAAATATCAAACACCGGTATGTCCACCTGTCACTTGGTTTGGTTTTGGCACAGACTTAAGAATTACTTAAACCCGCTGCGGATTATTGGTTTTTTTCTGATGTTTCGGCACCTTTGCAGCTGCCGTGGTCATGGAGGCTGCTCGACTATCTGCGTCAGTCCTCTATGACCACGGCAGCTGCAAAGGAGCCGAAACATCAGAAGAAAACAAAAAACCACAGCGGATTCTAAGCATAAGTCTATACAAAAAACAACCCAAGTGACAGGTGGACATACCGGAGTTTGATATTTATCAACTCGATTATCGCAAATAAAATTGGCCGGAAGCTTGAGAAAATCTTTCACTTCCGGTTAAAAATCACTTTTGAAGGATTTCCGGCCCGATATGGCTTGGCAGACTTATTTATTCTCAAACACACAATTCTTTCAAAACGTTTATAATAATTTTCGTGAAGATGTCACATGACGTATGCAATATTGTCGCGGGCTTACGGACCATAAATTCCTACTTACGTCCTCAGCGTAGTCCATATTTTCAATACTATTAGTGATGATCATTGCATGAAATATTACAACGGTAGTTGCCATGATGGTTCTGTGAACAAAGGGGCCATTCGTAAATCTTTTATTTTTTTATTACTAGCGGCCTCCCGCGACTTCGTCTTGGTAGATCGTTATTTTTCTTTTCCTCGGAAATGTTTTTCTGTATGCAAGATACCATACGTCCATTTTCTGTAACATATTGTATGACTGCGTAAAAAACAAACTCACTTTTGCATTTATTGAGCGAGCGAACTCGAAGCGCGAGCGAAGCGTCTCTGCTTCAGCTTAAGTAAAAATTCTTTCGTATGACCGATTCGTATTTTAGTCGATTTTTTTTAATTGTTAAGGTAACATTTATTGTGTCGCGATCGCGAACTGTCCATTTCATCAATCGTCACCATTCAAAATATCAACGTAATGTAATGTTGGTATGAGCACAGATTAGTACTATGAGTTAAAATAGTATTATGTTCTTGAGATGTGATATGATACAACCCTGGATGACACCAGGTTTAATACGTTGCGGGAAACATAAAGACAGACTACACTTTGATGCTAGGAAACACCCAGATGACGCGACGAGAAGATTGATTTATTGCAGGTACAGAAACTTCTACATTAAACTTCTCAGAAACCTCAAAGCAGAACATGATAGCAAACAAATAAATAAAAACAAAAATGTACCCAAGAAGCTCTGGCAGTCTGTAAATCAAGTTTCACATAGACCATCAAAAAAGGCGAGTAGCTCACTGGAAGACATCTCCAGCATAGGGGGATCCCTGGAGGCCTCTTTAGAAGCATGCAACGAACATTTCTCAACGGTGGGTGAAAAATCGGCTAAAGTCATACTAGAAAAGTTTAACGAATCTCAAGAATCCCTTGCAGATAAAATTAAAATTAAACAAAAGGTTAAAGACTCAATTTTCGTTGCTCCTACTGATCCCGAAGAAATACTTATTCACCTGGTCTCGATAATGTAAGCAACAAGATATTAAAAAAACATTGGACACCTAGTTGCAGAACCTCTTTCGCATATCTTTAACTTGAGCATACAATCTGGTACCTTTCCAAAGATCTGGAAGTCTGCCGCTGTAGTTCCTATTTTCAAGGGTGGACAAAAAGACAATCCGAGCAATTATCGACCCATTTCTCTCTTTGGTAGCGTCTCAAAGCTGCTCGAACGCATTATTAATAAGAGGCTGGAGGATTTTCAAGTAAAAAAACAAAATTATTACAGACCGCCAATTCGGTTTCCAAAAAGGCCGATCTTGTGAATATGCCGTCACTCTTCTCACTGATACCGTAGCCTCTTACCTAGATAGGGGATTGAAATGTATCGGAGTTTTCTTAGACCTTGCTAAGGCTTTTGATACCATATCAATACTGATCCTCTTGAAGAAACTTGAGGCTTATGGTATCAGAGGAACGGCACTGAGTTGGTTTGCATCTTATTTATCAGGACGAAGCCAATGTGTTAAGCTTTTCGACACGATGGGCAGTTTTAAACCAGTGGCTTTTGGAGTTCCACAAGGAAGCATCCTGGGACCTATTCTCTTTTTGCTGTATATGAATGATATCGCCTCTCTTCCATTGTTAAACTCAGAAACCATATGCTATGCGGACGATACTGCTTTCATCTTCCATGATAGCTCTTGGCCAGGTGTTTGCCAATATGCTGAAAGAGGGATGATAGAGGTCTCCAGCTGGTTGAATTTAAATTTATTATCCCTCAACATCTCAAAAACTAAGTTCTTGTGCTTTCACAAAACCGCTGCCTCCGCTGCTTCTTCGGTAACCACCTTGAAGATCTATTCAAGAGAGTGCAAATTCGAAGAGTTGGGAAACATTTGCGTCTGGAGAGAAATCAGCCGGATTGATTCTCTTAAATATCTTGGTGTGACACTCGATGCAAAGCTTACATTCAGAGAGCACTTGGCTGAAATGTGTAAGAGAGTAAGAAAAGTCATATACGTAATGAAGAACCTACGCGAAGCAATTGATGGCAAAATTCTAAAAATGGTGTACATGGCTCTCTGTCAGTCTCTTATTAATTACTGCATCTTGGCTTGGGGTGGCTCATCCACTTCATCCATTCTACCTCTCGAAAGAGCTCAGAGGGGAGTTCTAAAGACAGCGCTGAGAAAACCCCGTCGGTACTCCACAGATGCTCTATACGAGGAAGCCGGTGTTTTGAGTGTCCGCAAATTGTACATCGTTAGAGTAGTGTCCGCAGTTCACAAAAAGGTCTTAAACTGTGACTCATACGACGAGCTGTCCAAACAACGTCCATTTAAGATACCTAACACTCGCACGGCTACTACTTTTGCGCACCGTTTTGGATATTTTCTTTTTCCCCATCTATATAATAAATTTGCAAATACATATAATCTTAAGGATCGCTCAGCAAGGGAAACTAAAGCACTCATTACGACTACCTTATTGAAGTGGAGTTATCTGGAAACTGAACTGCATGAGGCTGCAGATAACTATACTCACACAAACACACACATACACCAAACACACACACATACACACACTAACACATACACAAATAATACTTTTATAGTTATTTATCCACAACATTATGGTCTTTGTTTTTCGAATTTTTTATTTCTCTTATTATGTTACTGTTTATCTTGTTTTGCCGTATTTTTTTAAATTGTAAAACGTATACTTTCCCCGCAGGACAGGCTACGCCTAGTGTGGGGGCTAGAAAAATGTACTTTACTGTAAAACTTTACGGAAATAAAGATTTTTATTATTATTATTATTATGTGTGGGTACCTAAGGTATAATCTATACTTATATTAAAATTGTGAACCCAAAAAAGTCTGTACATTGAATAGGTATATCCGGAAAAACCAACCAGGGCCACTTAAAATCAGAACTGAACATGTTAGAACAATTTGTAAATTTCTTGTCTATCTGTCTGTCTGATCACTCAGTCATAACGCAAAAACCAGTGAAAGGATTTTGACGAAACTTTATATAATGGCAGTGTATATCTCGAAGTACAATTTATATAAAACATATTTCGCAAAGCATTATAGGGTTCTCTTCACTGTTTTAGAAGCCATTAACAAAAGCCAATTGTCACTAAAACAACATCATGAAGTGTCCAGTTTAAATAATATCTCAGACATCTACAAAGTAACGACTGATTCTATTGAATATACACCTGAGACCATTGAGTCCTATTAAGCGGGCCGTCATCTTGTCCTTCGGCCACGGAGCCCTCAGCTTGGACCAGTTGGCTGGCAGCGAGAAGCACATCAGGTAGCCTTTGGAACAACGGACGGAATATAATCATTAAATAATAAAAAAGATGTTAATTATTAATGACAATGCAGTTCTTGCAAAACGTACCATTCAAAGTCATTAAACAATAAGCAGCGAAATTAGATACTTATCTAAAATATTTTTCTCAAAATGGAATCACTTTATTTTTAAGAAATCATATTTTAAGATTAAAGGCTTCTCCAAACAGAACGCGTTTTAGCGTCGCGCTAGAGCGCTGTGTTGTAGGACGTGCATAGTTTCATGTCAAACACAGCGCCGGCGCTAGCAGTACTATCCGCGTCAATTGGTAATGCGCTTGGCGGCCATGATTTTAACCTCAAAAATGAAAAACAATTGTATTTTTTTCATATACCTAGACCCTTTCTTATTAAAAATAAGAATTCAATAATTATTATATTATACTACCTATTAAAATTTTACTGTTTTTTGTCATTTTAAGTTGCGGATGACGTTGATGTGTATGTTAATTTGAAAAGGTTCCAGCGCATTACCAATTGACGGGGATAGTACGCTGCGTACGACTAGCGCCGGCGCTGTGTTTGGCATGAAACTATGCACGTCCTACAACACAACGCGGCGCTATAGCGCGATGTCAGGTTAATGCTCTAGCGCGGCGCTAAAAACGCGTTCTGTTTGGAGAAGCCTTAAGTTTTCTGAGATGCCCAATTCTTTTAATTACTAAAAGCTCCTAGTTTCTCCTAGTTTTTTAGAAAGAAAGGGTTATTGGAAGTAAATTATGGAAATTATCAGTGCAGGCAGACAGTACATAGTAGGCATGCTCTGAACTGCACAGGGTTTTCAGGCGTAGTTAATTTGAAAAAAAAAAACACTGCAGTTGAGAGCATGTAGTGTACGTATACTCCACAGCTTTAACATCGCAGCCTCTTCGTTTATCATAATACTAGCGGCCGCCCGCGACTTCGTCTGCGTGGAAAGTTTTTTGCTATCCCTAGGGAACAACATTGTTTTTCGGGATAAAAAGTACCCTATGTCCTTCTCTGTACCCCTGAGAAGTGTATGCAAAATTTCATGATGATCGGTTCAGTAGTTAAGACGTGATGGCGTAACAAGCAAACAAACAAACAAACGGACTTTCGCATTAATAATATTAGTAAGGATAATATACATTAGGTAGTAAAAATTGTAGACCTACCGTTTGGATCTTTATTAGTGACGAGTAGATCGTAAAGAGTACCAACGGCTGAAAGTGCGATAATTGTGAAGAACAACGCGGCGGCGGCGCGGTCCAGCCCGGTGAGGGGGCGCTGGTCGCCATGGCGTTGGCAGAGGGCGCTATCCACGCGCGCACGCAGCCCGTACTCCTGCTGCAGCGAGTGGTTCAGGCACGCGCCCAGCGCTGCCTTCAGCGCCGCATCAGAGTCCCCCGTGTAGAACTCCTTACAGCGCCGCGTCATGCAGTACCCGTAAGCAGCCTTCGTGTAATTCAAATGGTGAGACGCTGAGTTGGTAAAATTCTGAAATTGTTGATACCGATTTTACCTATATCTTGGGAAATCTAGAAGACCTCTATTACAGTACAGCATATTGTTTTTATTACTTACCAAAATTGCATCGTACAATTCATTTGGACCTTCAGCCACGATCTCAATGTTGCCAGTACAGTATACTCCTCCCTTATCGCCGACACATTGTGTGAACCGGTCGGCATGGTGGAGTGGAGGAAACCGGTTCCATTCCTCGGCTGTTGCAGAAGTATATATTAATTCAACAACCCTGATGCCACTTTTCTTAGAAACGAAGAAGATTGAGCAACTATCAAATTATATCTACTCTGTTATTATTATACTTGTCACCGTTAAAGTGCGAAAAATTGTTTTATCTAGTACTTTAACTAGGTTATGTGCAGATTCCCTAGCTAATCTGCAGATCAACGACTAAGGATCAGTTGAAGTACGGTTACAGGTTCTTTTATTGAAGAAAATGTGTAATAACATACAAGGGGGTAGACACAAAAGCGGGGGGAACGGGGAGGACTCAGCTCCCCCACAAAAGGGACTCGGGGGCGAAGCCCCCCGCCATGGAAAAAGTCTTAAAGTGTTCATTGGGTTAGGTTATTATTACGACCAAAAACGCGCGAGCCGAGCGAGCGGAGCGAGCGTGCCGCGGGAGCGGCCGGCGAAGCGCCAGAAACCAAGTTTTTGTAAAATAAACTTTCAATTTAGGTCTTTTACTTAAATTTCCAGAAGCCTTGGCTATTTCACTCACTGTATTCCGCACTTTCCGTGTAGCACCCTTAATCTGCAAATTAACTAGTTAAAGTGCGGAAATCATCTACTTTAAGAAAAATTCCGCACTTTAAATGACTCGATCAGTTAATCTGCAGATTCACTAGGTTATCTGCAGACGGATTTCGTACTCTAACGGTAACATACTGATTCTGATTGAGACACTGTGATGATAAAGGCAAACTTCTCCCCCTTATTTGGTTCAGTGGCCCTACCATGAGGTGACGTAAAATGTTTTCGTTATCGTAAACTAACGTTTTCTTTTCTCTCTTTCGCATTGACTATGAACGATAGTTTACGGTAGCGAAAACAGTTGTATCAACTCATGGTAGAGCTACAGGACAGATTCTGGTTTTAGTCCATGAGCCCGCGACAGTATTACCTACGTCATATGACATCACCATGAAATGCATGGCACACGGTCGTAAATGTTGTGCAGAGCGAGGATCAGAAGATTATCGCAAATAAAATTGGCTGGAAGCTTGAGAAAATCCTTCACTTCCGGTAAAAAAAAATAAGGTTATATTTACGTCATATTGTGACAATCAGTACGAGACCCGTGGCATCAGTTAGCCCTTCAATAGTAGAGAGAGTTTACATAAGTCTGTCAGTTCTGAGATGGCTGAAAGTACTCGAAAGACGGTGCCAAAGATGGCCACCGGATACCTTTTCCTACGTCATGTGACATCTTGACGAAAATTATTATAAACATTTTGAAATAATAGTGTGTTTGAGAATCAATAAGTCTGCCAAGCCATATCTGGTCGGAAGTCCTTCAAAAGTGATTTTTAACTGGAAGTGAAGGATTTTCTCAAGCTTCCGGCCAATTTTATTAGCGATAATCTTCTAATCTTCGCTCAGCATAACCTTTCCGACCGTGTGCGATGCATTTCATCGTGATGTCATATGACGTAGGAAAAATCAAGTATAATTGTAGCGGGCTTACGGACTATTTGGGCAGATTATTTTTTTGGCATATTCTCTACTCTAATATTATAGGACCTACCTACCTACACTATACATAAACACGTGCATTTCAGGTAATCAAATCATGTACCTATATAGTTAGAACTATCTCAATAGTTTTTTCCCTTCTCAGATAGTAACGTAATTAATTAATTAATTATCATTAGTTTAAGCTTACCTGTTATTTCGCTTTCATCATGTAACGCCAAATTATGTTGAAAAAAGAATACAGTGAGTAAGATGGATACCGAAAGAACATTATTCATCACTATATTGACCAGAAGCTGATAAATACGGTAAGGTTGGGGGCACCTGTCGACTGGTTTGGCTTTAAAAAACAATAAGAAACACCTAGCATATTCATAGTTGGTTATATATTCATAGCTACACATTTTTCTTGTTAATTCATTAATGCTACCTACTCAACAACATTACAAGTGAGAGTGGTTGTTGGTTGGTGGTTCCGTATTTTTTTGATTTTTATTCAATAGTGAAATTAAATGAAATGATGTCAATATTGGTGTTAATTTTAACCATTTGCTGTGTGGTGCAGCGTAGCAATTCTGCCTTTTGATTGAGTCAAATGTACCAGAGAAACTACCTTAGTAATTGTGGACTCTGGTTAAAATACTGGTAAGAGCTCATAGCATTAGAGAGAGAAACCTAGTAGAAGAAACTTCTAAAGTTACCAGCACTCTAAGTGATAATAAGTAATGTTAATGGAAGAGGAAATAAGGGAGCCTACAGAGTTAACTGTAGTGCAAAGGTCTTTAGTCTTTACAGAACTACGCGATCAAAATGGCGGATTTGTTGTCTTGATTTGGTTATTGAACCAGCAGATATTTGTCGTTGATTCGATCCTGATGTGAACTCATTAATTTCCGTCGAGAAATTCTTCCCTTAGGAGCGGTGTCATCTTTTTTTGTATGAAAAAAAAAATTGTTCTAAAACCTATCGTGTATGGTATCGAATGAAAGGGCTTCCTGAGCCGGTTCTAAAAATATATCACATCGTTATATTTCAGCCACTTGTTTTAAATTAAACCAAAAAACATTTTCAAAACATACCAAGTTTGGGCTCCTACAGATACAATATGGTTGAATTATTTTTCATAAGATATACCTCAAATGATATGTAATATTCTCATATCTAATCACAAGAAAGCAATTTTGAAAATATTGATATTCAGTATTTTTTTTTTAATTTTTCATGATTACAAAGCTTTTACAAAGTGATTATATATAATAAAAAAAAAATGTTTATTCTAAAACCTACCGTGTGTGATATCGAATGAAAGGGCTTTCTGAGCTGTTTCTAAAAATATATCACATTATTACATTTGAGCACTTGTTTAAAATTAAACCAAAAATCCATTTCCAAAAATCCCATACAAACGTGAGTTTGGGAAAAAATAGAAAAAAATACTAAATTTAGATATTTTCAAAATTACTTTCTTGTGATTTGATGTGAGGATATTATGTAACTCTTAAGGTATATTTTACAAAAAATAATTTAACCACATCGGATCTGAAGGAGCCCAAACTTGGTATGTCTTAATAATGTTTTTGGGTTTAATTTAAGAGAAGTAGCTGAAATATAATGATGTGATATATTTTTAGAACCGGCTCAGCAAGCCCTTTCATTCGATACCATACACGATAGGTTTTAGAAAAAAAAAATTTTTTTTCCTATACAAAAAAATATGACACCATAACTCCTCTCCTAAGGGAAGAATTTTTAAGAACTGCGGGTCCAAAATTTTGTTTTTACCTCAAGTATACGTGTACCAAACGGCTTTGCTCTACATCGATTTGCGGTTTTTTTTGCGTACGAGTAGGACTAGCAGCAGTACCAGTGTTATGTTAATTTTTTTTATCTTATATAAAAGTGAAGGGGTGACTGACATATCAACGCACAGCCCAAACCACTGGACCTAAAGACTTGAAATTTTGTACATAGATACTTTATACAGTGTAGACATCCAGTAAGAAAGGATTTTTGGAAATTCCACCCCTAAAGGGGTGGGAATTCAAAGTTTGTGTGGAAAAAAATATTAAATAGATATTTCGACTTGAAACTTAGATAACTAGTAGGACTACAAGAAAGAGAGGCATTGAATATTGTAGTAAACTAAGCTTTTGCCCGCGATTTCTTCGGCGTGGATATTAGAGGAAATCATTAGGGAACCTTCAACCAGGATCTGACCAGCCGTTTTTACGCGATTAGGCGGGTCCCCACAAAGCGAGCAACCTCTTGCGAGGCCTGCCATGCCACACGCGGCAAACGTCTTGCCTCGCGAGGCATGCGCTTGATGAGGACCCGCCTAATCACGTATAAATGGCTGGTCGGATCCTGGTTGAAGGTTCCCTAATGATTTTCTCTAATATTCACGTGGACGAAGTCGCGGGCAAAATCTAGTCTTATAAAGCTTGTTTAAAAAAAAAAGGTATTTTTTTATATATTTTTATTACAGATTATGCAATTAAGAAACTAATTTGAATATTTTAACATTTGGTCGAATATTTTTTAGCGGAATACGTCATTAGCACGAAAGTTCAACAAGGAATACCTTTGCCATCTACTTATAGAAAAAGAACGGCCAAGTGTCATTACCTGTCATAATAACTGTCAATGACTTATTGGTTGTTTCATAGCCTTCTTCATTTCCAAGCCGTGAACATAAGTTTGGCAACGTCTGTTACTGTCAGTTCGTGGTCATGTCGTCCGCCAGTCTCCATACTACATGTATGGGAATATTTCAATTTTAAGAGGTCGATATTTTTATTCATAGTAATCGTGTGAGGTTTAAAATATGAAAATAATTTAGTTCTTTTATTGAAATGCTTTGTATATTAAACAATAAGAAAAATATCAATGTTAACCAGGAAAATATGGCTGTCAAAGATGTCATCTTTTTTGTTGATTTTCTTCAGCAGGGAGTTGATTAACACGCCCTCTAGCAATAAGTGATATATCATTATAAAGGTTTTTTAAAAACAAATATTTGCTGTTAATATACTTTATATAAATTGTTAATACTTTTGGAGTTAAAGGTTATTAAAGTATAAAAGTGGTTTATTGTCTTTGGGAGTTGATCTACCACACCTATAGAAATGAATGATATATCATAAGACAGGTTTTTATATGACAAATATTTGCTGCAAACATACTTTCTATTAATTGTTAGTAATTTCGGAGTTTTAGGTCATTAATGTTAAAAAAATTGGTCAAGTTTAGAGCGTTATAACTCTCAAAGTACTAATAGTTGACGTTTATGGTGTTATAATAAAGTGTTTCAAATTTAAATACCTTTCCAATGATGTAAGATTTATTGCTAGAAGAGGCTAAGATCAAAATTCTCATCGTACTAAAGGACCCCCGAAAAGTTCAAATAATTTGACTCAAACCTTATGTTCTAATAAATAAATAATAATAATAAATATAAAACTTTATTGAAATAATCTTACATCACAATTTACCACTAGTTTAAACATAGATAATATAGGAAAAACAAATAATAAATAATTTTTAAAATAATTTTATACTATGTGCTTGACCACATGCGATGTTGCCGTTCTGCTCAACTTCAGGGCTTGGAAGATATAGAAGGCTATGGTTGTTTGCAACGATGTTGTTTGTAAACAATAGTTAGCTGACTTTCCACTGGATTAAATGAATAAAATAGAAGAAATTAATATTTCTCCTATTTTATACATTTAATCCAGTTGCGACTGTTCTAACCTACCTTCCTAATTTGCCACAATAATTTTTGAGGTGTATAATCATAATAAAAATGCTTGCCAGTGGAAACTCGCCTGACACACTTTGTAAATGCTGACACCCATCATCATCATCATCATCATCATATCGGCCGAATGATACCCACTGCTGGGTATAGGCCTCCCCTAAGGATCTCCACTACGATTGGTCCTGCGCTGCCCGCATCCAGTGGCTTGCCGCAACCTTCACCAGAACGTCGGTCCACCTTGTCGAGGCCTACCCGCGGAGCGCCGTCCGGTGCGCAGTCGCCATTCCAGAACCTTTCCGCCCCAACGGCCATCTGTTCTTCTGTCTATGTGTCCCGCCCGTTGCCACTTCAGCTGAGCAATCCTTCGAGCGATGTCGGTTACTTTAGTTATCCTGCGGATCTCCTCGTTTCTGCTTCGATCACGCAGGGAAACGCCGAGCATGGCTCTCCATTGCACTCTGGGTGACCTTGAGCCTCCTTATGAGACCCATAGTTAGCGACCACGTTTCACTGCCATAAGTCATCACTGGCAACACACACTGTCCATAGACTTTCGTCTTTAAACTTGAAGTGGAGAGGGTACAACATGGGCATTTGTCATAATTTTCGTCTTATCCATGTTCATTATGAGACCCACTCTTTGGGAAGCACTACGGAGATCTTCGAGCATTGTGTTCAGGTCTTCCAAGGTCGCAGCCATAAGTCCTATATCATCTGATAACGAAGGTGTGTTAGGTACTGGCCATTAATGTTGATGCCGAGTCCATTCCAGTCCAAGAGCTTTAAGATGTCCTCCAACGCTGACACGCCCAATCTACCTGAATTGCGAAATGTATTGTGTTGTGTGTATTTTGCATGTAGGCTACATGGATCAAATTGTAAATTCCTTGTGGACTGATTAATAGGCAGGATGACATAATAAAATTGTGAAAAAATATGTGCATATACTTTTATTTCTATTTACAAACATTTTACAGTAGATATTAAAAACACTCTGAAATATCAACAAATGTTTTTACAATAATGTTCCCTTTTTTTTTTAAATTATGTATAGATTCTAATCGACTATTAGAATCACTGTTTTGTCAGTAGAGCATTAAGATTTTTTAATGCTTTTCCACTTTTGAGTCTTAGAAATCATAGTAAAATTCGTCAAATCGTGCCTAAATTTCGAGAAAGGGTTAATTCTGCTTCCCTTTTTATTTTACTGCATACTTTAAAATTAGAATCTTTTACCTAAAATTATTTCACGAAATGGTTTTAAGATTTCCGGTCATGTTCAAAAAGTTAGCAATGTTCTTCAAAATCCTTGACAACTGGGGCCTATTGCATAACAAATTACAAGCTAATATTATTAGTTATTTTCTACGGAAAATCACTAATAATATTGGCTTGTATTTTGTTATGCAATAGGCCTTTGGTGTCAAGGATTTTGAAGAACACTGTTCTAAAATTAAATAAACGTGTCAACTTAGGTTTTCGTTAAAACAGAATTCATATCACAGAACGAAGAAAAAGTTTTTCCGCTAGGTTCATATTTATATTTTAGGGGTCTGTTAAATCTAAGTCAGATTAAGGTAGGTATTTACATAAGTACTTACTTTAAAAAACCGGCCAAGTGCGTGTCGGGCCACGCGCAGTAGGGTTCCGTAGTTAGCTTATTGGCTCCGTGCACGCTTTTAGCGCCACCTAGCTTTTTGCAACTTTGTTGGCTCTGAAGTCTGACCTGACCGTTTTGACGTTTTGATATGTAATGGCGGCATTGTGACAAAATTTAAAAAACACTATACATATAATATTGTGTTATTAATGTAAATTTCAAAATTACTGTGATTTGGGTGGAGATAAAGAGTTGTGAAATCATGTTTGGTCATTTAAATCAAATATGTTATATCAGGGTTTGTTTAGTTCTTTTTTTAGTTGTAAATTTTGTAAAACAAGAGGATAAAGCTACTTTAATAATTTTATTAAGTGATAATAAACATATTTAATTGTTCCTGTATCGCTAGTAATAAATTAAATATCGTTTTCAAACAGATTACAGAGCCTCTTGGACGAATTGTGGTTGATTCGTCCAAGCAGAGCCTACATTATTTCTACTTTTTGCCACCATGAGAGCTGCGGTCGATTATTATACCTACGCACCCAGCGAATACCATACCATATAGAATACCACTATCAATTTTCGTCTGCAAAAATAAATTTGTTTTTCATAGTGTTTCTATGAATGACAAAGTAATATTTGCGGTTTTGGAAAATGTGCTATATCTCTAAAAAATATCACTATATCTCGCTCAAACCAATTTTCTTTGAAAGTATTTATTATGATCTAAAGCATTTTTTTTTTAATTTTTCACTTTCTTATTTTAAATGTTAAAAAGGGAAATTTCTTTAAACCACATTTATATTTAAAGAAAAACAGTTGCTAACGAAGAAGAAGACTTGCAAAAAACAGTCTGTAAAATTTCGTAAGATTCCTATTTAATAGCGGGGTGCCCATTGCCTATATTTTTAATATGGTAAATCCCCTTGTCCCATTCCGATCAACCTAGTTGTGTCGATTGGAACCCTGTATGCGACTTTATTATTATCGAATCAACTATTTGACTTTTCCATTAAATGATGATATTGACATTTCATTCATTCATCAGGTGAAGACGACCATTGTTGCAAAGAAAAGAAGAGCGACAGATTTACATAAAAAATATATTCACTTCTCAAGCTTACGCGCTCACTAGACATGAAATAAAACAATTTTTAACGGATACTAGCGCGGTTTTATTGAAAGTACTTTGGTAATTAGTTGGTATTTGGTTTGATTTTTGGTTTTCCCGACGTTTCGGCACCTTTGCAGCTGCCGTGGTCACGGGGGACTGAAGCCACTCGTGAGCCTACCCTCAAGCGATGAATTTGAAATGAAAATGAAAAAAAAAAAAAATTCATCGCTTGAGGGTAGGCTCACGAGTGGCTTCAGTCCCCCGTGACCACGGCAGCTGCAAAGGTGCCGAAACGTCGGGAAAACCAAAAATCAAACCAAATACCAACTAATTACCAAAGAACTTTCAATAAAACCGCGCTAGTATCCGTTAAAAATTGTTTTATAAAAATATATTTAAAAAAAACCACACAGAGTTGGGCATTGATTTTCATTTCAATTGATTGATTGGTATAGACCCAGTTACATTGGAGTTCCGGGAATGACTTCAATTTGTAATATTTTTTATATTAGGCAAAAAATAATAGGGGCTAAAGTATGAAATTGGCGATTATTTTCTCAATTTTCTCGACGTTACTCGTTATTATTTCGAATTATGATCATAACGGCCTACTATCAGCAATAAAAAGATTTCAGATTTTTTTCCTGAACGTTAAAAAAGCCTCTAAGTTTTCACCAAGGGTATTTTTATTGAAATTACCCGCCAAATAAAAATAATTACAGAAAAATATAATTTATATTTAACTACCATGTGGCTAAAAACTTTTGGAACAGCCCACGTAGGTACATTTACTTGCCAAGTTTCAACTGTGTAATCTTAATAGTTTCGGAATAAAGTGGCTGTGACAAATGGACGGACAGACGGACAGTTGTATTGCAAATGGTTAATAAGAACTTTTATCGACAACAGCATAATTAGTAGTTGGAGGTAAACAAATTCCAGGGGGGCAGCGGCCCCCCCTGCCTCCCCTCGGTACTTCCATGTGAATAACTATGATTTGTTTGCACCTCTTTGCGTCACCCATATTTTTTTGTGTTTCGTGGAATGTATATAGGTAGGTACATGATATTTTTGACCTTTGGTTTCGAACAAAGAAAGAAGAACGAAATGTTGTAGTATGTAAATTCATACTGAATAAAAATGACGTAAGTGATTTATCGAGTAACATTCCGAGGGTTTTAAAAAAATTCGTTAGCAGTGGCAGCTTATGCAGTAAAATTGGGATAAAATATCGGAAAAGCCAACTAAAACAAACAAAGTTTCTTGTCTCTAATGGTCAATGGTTAGATAGCGAACTGAAGCTTCCAGATGATTTTTTCTAGTTTCTGCCCTCTGCCAGCTCAACAAGTGTCGCTACTATAAGCCAATTAAGTCCGGGACGGCCTGTAAAACCATTCAAAGAATGTAACTCTCAAGAATTAAGTTTACAGTCTGAAGGGAAAAAAATGCTGCAAATATTGTCCTTGAAGTATGCACATCATCACTATCACGAATCGTCGAAATAGGGAAGTTTCCTAAGTCTGAAAGAAAAAATCTTTACCTTTATAAGGTGCCTTGTAATTTAGTGTCAAATATTTTCAGGGCTGAACATATAAGTCATATGGATCACAAATATTTTTAACTTACGTACGTGCACTCACACTATCTTAAGACTACGCACGCACAGCATTAGTTTCACACAATTACACAACTTACTATCGTTGTGCGCGTGAATGAACTTAAAGACCCTCACCCACAGGCGCGTTTTTATCGGCCGATGCGAAAATATCGGATGCGTCATTGCGTCCTGCTGCTCTCTGCACTGCACGTCCTGCACGAACAACGTGACTCGATATGATGACACTGAATGACACTGAATAATAATAATAATATAATAATAATAACGTTTATTCAATAGAAAGATGCATTGGGTATAATGACACTGACTGAACTTTCAAAATGCCATTGTATCTGACAGTTAATGCACAATCTGCCAATCAATGCACACAAGCATAGCCTTCTATATCTTCCAAGCCCTGAAGTTGAGCAGAACGGCAACATCGCATGTGGTCAAGCACATAGTATAAAATTATTTTAAAAATTATTTATTATTTGTTTTTCCTATATTATCTATATTTAAACTAGTTGTAAATTGTGATGTAAGGTTATTTCAATAAAGTTTTATATTTATTATTATTATTTATTTATTAGAACATAAGGTTTGAGTCAAATTATTTGAACTTTTCGGGGGTCCTTTAGTACGATGAGCATTTTGATCTAAGCCTCCTCTAGCAATAAATCTTACATCATTGGAAAGGTATTTAAATTTGAAACACTTTATTGTATTACTATAAATGTCAACTATTAGTACTTTGAGAGTTATAACGCTCTAAACTTGACCAATTTTTTTAACATTAATGCCCTAAAACTCCGAAAATACTAACAATTAATAGAAAGTATGTTTGCAACAAATATTTGTCATATAAAAACCTTTCTTTTGATATATCACTCATTTCTATAGGTGTGGTAGATCAACTCCCATAGACAATAAACAACTTTTATACTTTAATAACCTTTAACTCCAAAAGTATTAACAATTGATATAAAGTATATTAACAGCAAATATTTGGCTTTAAAAGAGCTTTCTAATGATATATCATTTATTGCTAGAGGGCGTGTTAATCAACTCCCTGCTGAAGAAAATCAACAAAAAAGATGACATCTTTGACAGCCATTTTTTCCTAGTTAACATTGATATTTTTCTTATTGTTTAATATACAAAGCATTTCAATAAAAGAACTAAATTATTTTCATATTTTAAATCGCACACGATTACTATGAAAAAAAATATCGACCTCTTAAAATTGAAATATTCCCATACATTTAGTATGGAGACTGGCGGACGACATGACTACGAACTGACAGTAACAGACGTTGCCAAACTTATGTTCACGGCTTGGAAATAAAGAAGGCTATGACACAAGGTATAAGCTTCTTGACACAATCATAGCCTTCTTCAATTCCAAGCCGTGAACATAAGTTTGGTAACGTCTGTTACTGTCAGTTCGTGGTCATGTCGTCGGCCAGTCTCCATACTCAACTAAATGTATGGGAATATTTCAATTTTAAGAGGTCGATTTTTTTTTCGTAGTAATCGTGTGAGGTTTAAAATATGAAAATTATTTAGTTCTTTTATTGAAATGCTTTGTTTATTAAACAATACGAAAAATGTCAATGTTAACCAGGAAAAAATGGCTGTCAAAGATGTCACCTTTTTTGTTGATTTTCTTCAGCAGGGAGTTGATTAACAAGCCCTTTAGCAAAAAATGATATATCATTAGAAAGGTCTTTTAAAGACAAATATTTGTTGTAAATATACTTTACATCAATTGTTAATACTTTTGGAGTTAAAGGTTATTAAAATATAAAACTGGTGCATTGTCTATGGAAGTTGATCTACCCCACCTCTAGCAATGAATGATATATCATTAGAAAGGTTTTCATATGACAAATATTTGCCGCAAACATACTTTCTATTAATTGTTAGTATTTACGGAGTTTTAGGTCAATAATGTTAAAAAAATTGGTCAAGTTCAGAGCGTTATAACTCTCAAAGTACCAATAATTGACGTTTATTGTCTTGCAATAAAGTGTTTCAATTTTAAAGACCTTTCTAATCAATGATATTAGAATTTAATAATTCTAATATCTTTGTTTCTAATGATTTAAGATTTATTGCCAGAGGAGGCTTAGATAAAAATGCTCATCGTACTCACGACCCCCGAAAAGTTCAAATAATTTGACTCAAACCTTATGTCCATATAAATCCTTACTAATATTATGAATGCGAAAGTCCGTTTGTTTGTTTGTTACCTACGCCTTCACGTCCTAACTACTGAACATCATGAAATTTTGCATACACGTTGTCAGGGGTACCGAAAAGGACATAGGGTAACTTTCATCCCGAAAAAAAGTATAGTTCCCGAGGGATAGCATAGAAACCTTTCCACGCAGACGAAGTCGCGGGCGGAAGCTAGTAGAATCATATTTACAATTGAAATCAAGTACTTATTGCCAAGTCTACTCAACATTTTTCATTTTGGTCCAAATGTGAAAGTGCCGGCGAAAAAGCAAAAGTGCTTTATTCTGATAGATTTTGTCCACCTAAGCATTTCTTATTATTGCATCAACGCTGTAGCACCGCTATATAATACTCGATTTTAAATAAGTTCAAAAAGTCTGTTTTTTCATACATTTTGGGACAAATGTAAATAAGTCAGCCAAAAAGCTAATTCTGATATCTTTTGTCCACCTTAGCATTTCTTATTATGGCACCGAAGCTGTAGCACCGCTGCACAGTGTCTTTTTTCATACATTTTGACACAAATGTGAAGCGGTGCTACAGCTTCGGTGCCATAATTAAAAATGCTTAGATGGACAAAATCTATCAGGATAAAGCACTTTTGTCTTTTGGCCGGCACTTTCATATTTGGACCAAAAATGTATGAAACGTGGATGATATCTTCTTAATATATAAAATCGTAAACTGAATGACTGACTGACTG
The DNA here is from genome assembly GCA_928269145.1 of Agriphila tristella. Lineage (NCBI taxonomy): Eukaryota > Metazoa > Arthropoda > Insecta > Lepidoptera > Crambidae > Agriphila > Agriphila tristella. Next base: position 59,147,183 of record OV743430.1, on the reverse strand, counting down.
ACTGACTGACTGATCTATCAACGCACAGCCCAAACCGCTGGACCAAGAGACTTGAAATTTTGAACACAAATACTTTATACAGTGTAGGCATCCACTAAGGAAGGATTTTTGAAAATTCCATCCTTAAGGGGATGAAATAAGGGATGAAAGTTTGTATGAAAGTCCCTCAGTTTTGAAGCTAGAATCTTCAAATTTTGTGTTAAGGCTGACGATTGAAAATTAATAAATACGGGTCTCAGCGTTTTTCAAAATTCTACCCCCGAAGGGGTCAAAAGGGGGATGAAGTTGTGTATTGAAGAAAATCCTTCATTTTCGAAGTAAAAATCGCTTAATTTATAATTTAGGCTTATGGATAGAAATCTAAAGCAACGTATATTGTTTTTGTTAGGATTTCAACTCCAAAGGGGATAAAATGGGGGTGAAAAGGGTTAAAAAAACCTAAAAATAGATATGGATGTCGTTATCGGGGTTTTGTGGGATGACGATTGCAAAAATGGCATTTATTTTGAAGTCCAACCATGGTGGACATGATTTAACCCCTAAAGGGGTGAAAATGGGGTCCGAATTTTGTATGGAAAATAATTTAAAATAGACATTACAACTTTAAACTTCGTAGGAGTACATCTAAAAATAAATAGGCAAATATTTATTTTGTTATTTTGAAAATCAACCCCTTAGGGGGTCAATGGGGTGAGTAAACATAAAAATCGGTATAGATGTCGTTATTGGGGTTTTCTGGGATGACGATTGCAAAAATAACATTTATTTTGAAGTCCAACACGGTGGACATGATTTAACGCCTAAAGGGGTGAAAATGGGGTCCAAATTTTGTATGGAAAAATAATATAAAATAAACATTACAACTTTAAACTTCGTAGGAGCACATCTAAAAATAAATAGGCAAACATATATTTTGTTACTTTGAAAATCAACCCCTTAGGGGTTAATGGGGTGAGTAAACATAAAAATCGATATATATGTCGTTATTGGGGTTTTCTGTGATGACGATTGCAAAAATGACATTTATTTTGAAGTCCAACACGGTGGACATGATTTAACCCCTAAAGGGGTAAAAATGGGGTTCAAATTTTGTATGGAAAAAGAATACAAAATCGAAATCACAACTTTAAAATTCGTAGTCGAGCACGTCTAAATATATATTTTGGGATTTTGAAAATCAACCCCTTAGAGGGTAAGTGGGGTGAGTAACATAAAAATCGATATGGATGTCGTTCTTGAGGTTTTATGGGATGGTGAATGCGAAAATGAGATTTAATCTGAAGTCCAACGCGGTGGACATGACACATATGGACCTGGACCTGGACATGCACATCCAGGGAACAGGAACGGGAACCGGAACGGAACGGAACGGAACGAAACGGAACGGAACGGAACGGAACGGAAAGGAACGGAACGGAACGGAACGGACCGTACCGGACCGGACCGGACCGGACCGGACCGGTCCGGACCGGACCGGAACGGAGCGGAGCGAAGCGGAAAGGAACGGAACGGAACGGAACGGAACGGAACGGAACGGAACGGAACGGAACGGAACGGAACGGAACGGAACGGAACGGAACGGAACGGAACGGAACGGAACGGAACGGAACGGAACGGAACGGAACGGAACGGAACGGAACGGAACGGAACGGAACGGAACGGAACGGAACGGAATGGAACGGGAACGAGAACGGGAACGAGACGGTAACGGGAACTAAAACGGGACGGGTACGGGAAGGGGAACGGAAGGGGTACGGGACGAGTACGGGACGGGATCGGACGGGAACGGAACGGGAACGGAACGAAACCGGAATGAAACAGGAACGTAACGGGAACGAAACAGGAACGAAACTGGAATGAAACGGGAACGGAATGGGAGTAGAAAAGGATGGGAACGGGAACGGGAACAAGAACCGGACGGGAACGGAACGGGAACAAGAACGGGAACGTAAGGCGTACGGGACGGTTAGGGGACGTTCACGGGACGGGAACGCAGCGGGAATGGAACGGGAATGGGAACGAGAACGAAAGGTGAACGGAACGGGAACGGAACGGGAATATAACGGGACGGGAACGGGAACGAACACAGGATGGGAACGGGACAGGAACGGGATGGGAACGGGAACGGAAACGGAAGGGGTACGGAACGGGAACGGGGAACAGGAGCGGGAGCGGGAACGGGAACTGGAAGCCTTGTGCGAGGCCCGCCACACGCGGCAAATGTCTTGCCTCGCGCGTGAGGCAGCGCGCTTGATGGGGACTCGCCTAATCGCGTAAAAATGGCTGGCCGGATCCTGGTTGAAGGTTCCTTAAAAGGATTTCGTCTAATATCTACGCGGACGAAGTCGCGGGCAGAAGCTAGTCCTTTGATATACTGCTTTAAACTCCGAGTATTGAATAGTATTACCTTGTATGGAACTGTCTTTCCATCAGAACTTAGATCTATTATAAGCCCTAGTAAATGGATAATAATGTTGTGTCCATCTGTTTACATAATGTTAAACACTGAAAAGTCATGTTAGAATTAAATATATTATTAGTTAAAATTTAATATTGTAATTCAGCCATTGTAAAAGAGATTTCTTCATTATGAGAAACTGGTAGATCGCTTGAAGCACTCTGCTTGTTTTCTTGTATTAAAATAGACTGACAAAGAATATATGCAGTAAAGTTGTTTATTTTTTTATTTTTGCAGAAAACTTACAGCCAGTACAGAGTTTAGTATGGTATAATCTTCGAGCAACAAAGGCTTCGTTTTTCACGAAGAACTGAAGAAGCCCGTCTTACTCTAAGGGTATAATAATGTTACCAAGAAGCTTATACCTTCCTCCAATGGAGATTGCACGGCCATATGTCATAGTGAAGATTGAAAAAAGCTCCTTTAGTGACGTGACGGCTTATTGCAACCTCTTTCTTTAGTGTTACAATACGTGTTCGTTGTTCGTCGTTCGTGAGAAACGAAAACGTATTGTAAAACGAAAAGAAAGAGATAGCAATACGCCGTGACGTCACTAAAGAGTCTTTTTCAATCTTCAGTATGATACTAGGCGTGCAATCTCCATTGTGGGTTTAAGCTTCTTGTCTATTACCAATGAACCTACTAAAACGAAAAAGTCTTTATTCATAATTACGAATAAAAACTCGCTCGATTTTTGAAAATGGAACTAAAAGCAGCGTGTCGTATATGAATAAAGGGTGCACGAATGTATTAAGTAAGTCAGTAATAAACTAATCTCATCATAAAACGGTTGTCTCATTGTTTATTACTCGATATGGCGACCCTGCAGGCCACAATAATGTAAACGCGTGAGTTGTGCAAGCGCCCGGCGCGCTGCGCCGCGGCTGCCGTGGATGGCTGCGACTGCGACTGCGAGCCACCACATAAAATAAAATAAATTATACAAAGACATTATAAATAAATAAAAAGTGAACTCAAGCTTACGTAAAACTAATATAAAATGAACTCGGAAGTCTACGTATGTCGTGTATGAAACGAACGAAATCGATATACCTAGGTGTATATTACAAAGATTACAAAACTTATGAAAAAATGGATTTAAGCATGCGGCCGGGAGACGTTCGTTGTCCTGGTAGCGAAGACTCGTCACAGTGACTATTGTAACGAACTATGAAGAAAATAAAGAAAACTATCTAGTGAGCCCGCGTGAGTAACAAGCTGTGACAAAAATCTTTAACAGACAAACTACAAAGTGTACTTGTGTTTTTTTTTTTGCTGTAGGTACCTAATAGTGATGCCTAGTGTAAAAGTAACTTGCTGTTTTTAAATAAATGGTTATTTTCCAGTAAGACGATATTTTCTATTTTTAATAATGTTTGTGTTATTTTGATATAAACATTAAGTAAATGTAAATTGATTAATATTTTGTCATTTTGATGCACAATTGCACGTATGATTTTTATGACTGATGTTTCTAAGATTCTACTAAGTAAGTAATCATTTTGTTTCTTTTCTACTTATGCGATAATGAATTTATAATTTTATTGTGTTTAGTGTGTGAATTTGGTTTATATAAAAAGAGTAAAGTAGTACCTACTCACTACTTAATTTGTGAAATATAAGACGATATGAATTTATTTTGTCTTTATACAAATACAATTAAAATAAGTCTTAATTAGTGAAAAAATAAATTGTTCAGGGGTCATGAAATTCGTTGCCCTCTGCAATAAGAAATTCATTCCAATTTCGTAACATTAAAGATGACACTTAATAATCTTTATGAAATGAATACAACTTTTGTTTGTTTGTCCCATTGTTTGCGACCTTTACGACCATTGTTTTAATTTTTTAAGACATTGTTGATTGTGATATCAAATGAATTGATTTTGCAAACTAATGCATCCCACTTTGCATTAGGAAATGTGACAATGAATATTTTTTGCAATGTGATGAATTGGATCGAATAGTTACGTAAAGAATTATGTTATTCTTAGCAACAGTTCTCGAAATATTCTTGAAATAGGGGAGGGCCTACCCTAGTTTCAGAAATATTAAGAAAACCAAGCAATTTTTAAAAGGAAAAAGTGAGAATAAATAATTATGAGATGAATAAGTAATAAAATAAATGACATGGTTTTTTATACAAATAATAATGCTTATTATTATATTAATGTTTAGTGGTAATGTTATTGAGATAATGTTTGATATAAAGTATAAAATAAACAACGTTACGCCCGAGCGGATTTCGTTGATTTACTATTTACTCATATAAAAGAGACTAAATAATCAAACGTGAAATGTATTGTTTATAAAAAACTGGGATATATTTTTAACACCAGAAGATAATTTTGTTTAATGAAACGAATGTAGTACATATACTAATTATAAACTGGGATATTTTCTTTGATACCAGAAGATATTTTTGTATTACCTAAATGGATTAACAGAATTCAGATAGATAGGTAAATGGATCTTTGAGATATATTTTTTGTCGTGAAATAAATGAATTACATAATAAGATAACTGGGATATATTTCTTTACCAGATGTTTTTTTTATTAACTGAAGGAGTTAATAGATAGATAAATAGATTTTTCATATAAAAAATCTGATTGTTTGTAAGAAGTTAGATAGGTATTACCTAGTATTACAAAGTAATGTTTTGTAGAAAAAAAAAGTTTTTAAGAAATTAGTTACTTGTAGATAGAAAGAAAAAGAAAGTAGTTGCTTGTAGTTTTCTTTATCATAATGTTTACTGTCATTTTTGTCTTAAGTTTTATAGTTGAAATAAGTTTAACTACAGGTACCTGTATACTACTTTATATAATTTTGTCTTTCTGTAGTTAAGAAAAAATATTTAAAAAAGCACATACTTATTTAAGATTTTGTAATTTTTACATAAGTAAAAATTACAAATCTATAAATCTATAAAGATCGAACTTTTTTTTTCCTGTTTTTTTTTGCACCCCGGTGGTGTCGTATATGAATAAAGGGTGCACGAATGTATTAAGTAAGTCAGTAATAAACTAATCTCATCATAAAACGGTTGTCTCATTGTTTATTACTCGATAAGCGATCTCTTCGGTGAAATCATAGACTTATTTATACTCTGTGACTTTTAGTTTAAAATGCGTGCATTGTGTTTCTTAGCTGCTACAGTAGAAATTAAAAAAGGCACTGGCGCCAAATCTTTAGAATTTTTCTCTAATTCCAAACTGATTGAATTGTGTGACTGTAAGTAAGTAATAGGATAGAAATAATTTTAATCTTTTGCCGTCAAGCACAAATCATTTATTTAAATACTGTATGAAAAGTTTATGAAGTGGAGGATAGAAAAACGAGTGGATTCGTTTACGGAAGTATAAACTAAAGTATTTAATATTGGATTTTATTTTTTCGCAATCGTAGTGAAAAGTAGAGTGTAACACACGACGCTAAAACCCATTGTAACTCGGTTTCTATTTATGCCCTCGCTAAAGCTCGGGAATAAAAACTACGTCGTATGCAATGGGTCATTTTAGCGTCTTGTATAACAATGTACTATTTCACTCCTCTTGCTCAAAAAGTCCGTCATTGTAACGTACAAAAGCTAAGATAAAATAGCATATTTAGCCCTTGGGGATTAAGTTTTTTCTTTTTTAATGTGTGTCTATTACCAATATGCCTACTAAAACGAAAAAGTTTTTATTCATAGACAGAATAATCACACATTTTTATTTTTGATAATGGAACTTAAAGCAGCGATCCCTTCAGTAGAATCATAGACTTATTTATACTATAAGGGATCGATGACACGTGCGATTTTTTCAACGCGCGTTTTTTTTACCGCCCGACGGGAAAAAAGACTTCTCAGGTGGATGTTCGCACGGACGATGACGACGTTCCACCAAAAAAAAAAAGTCCAAAAAGTTACCTTATGACCTGGCCATAAGGTATCTTTCCCGTCGGCGGTAAAAATATCGCGCGTTGAAAAAATCGCTCGTGTGAACGAGCTCTAAGTTTAAAAAGTAGAATGCGTGCATTGTGTTACGTGCGTTACAGAAGTAATAAAAAGCACTGACGCGAAATCTTTAGAAATTATTTTAATGTTTTGCCGTCAAGCACAAAGCATTTATTTTAATACTCAGTATACTACACGAAAAGTTTATGAAGTGGAGGATAGAAAAACGAGTGGATTCGTTTACGGAAGGAATTTTTCTTACGAATTTTGATGAACTTTCCAAAAAATATCAAAGTTCAACCTTTTGAAGATATTCAATGTTAGAAACAACTACCTATACAGACAAGAGACAAACAATATAAAGAGGGCTTTTCTCAAGAAATTATCCACCACTACAAGAAACCCAAAGTTTTAACGAGGGAAGATATCTAGAATTTCGTAAATAATAGGCACCACTTGGCAACAAAGATAGGTAGTACCTACTTACATTTTTAAACATTTTACTATTATTTTCACTAACTAAACTAATATACCGTTGTAATACCCTTAATTATTGTTTTACAGGTTGCCTTAATTTGTGGGATAAGCGGTGCACGCAGGAGGATAGAACTGACTTACCACATCCATAATTTTACAAATTGTACATTTAGGTTTTAATAAAATAAACTATTGAATATTGTATTTCATTTTCTCGCAATCGTTGTGAAAAGTAGAGTGTAACACACAACGCTAAAAACCCATTGTAACTCGGTTTCTATTTATTCCCTCGCTTTGTTAAATATAAATATATTCATAAAGTAGATTCCCGCCGTTTTGTGTTACATTATTACGTTGTGCTTTTCTCTTATTCATTAATATCCCATCTTATTTATTTAGTTCTCAAGCTTACGCGCTCACTAGACATGAAATAAAAGACTTTTTAACGGATACTAGCGCGGTTTTATTGAAAGTACTTTCAAATCAAATCTTTTTATTGCAATCATGTGGTTACTTTGGTAATTAGTTGGTATTTGGTTTGATTTTTGATTTTCCCGACGTTTCGGCACCTTTGCAGCTGCCGTGGTCACGAGGGACTGAATTACTTGAGGGTATACGGTCACGAGTAAGTAGCTTCAGTCCCCCGTGACCACGGCAGCTGCAAAGGTGCCGAAACGTCGGGAAAATCAAAAATCAAACCAAATACCAACTAATTACCAAGTACTTTTAAGAAAAACGGCCTTAGAATCCGTTAAATAGTAGATTATACAACAAGTGAAAAAAGAAGGAATTTAGTTCGAGGTACCATGTTGGATCCCGAGAGCAGCGAAGGATTCTATAGTTGAATCCCGAGCGTAGCGAGGGATTCAAAAGTAGAATCCTGAGCGAAACGAGGGATACAAAGGACCGAGATGAATTTTTTTTTCACGAGTTGTGTACTCTACTTTTTACCATTGACTGCGAGAAAACATAATAGCAGTACTTACTACTACTTACACCTATACACCTATAGTACCTATTTATAGTTATCAAATTTTATTATTTAGATAGGTAATCGGTAATTTAACCGTTAGAAAATAGTGAAACTATAAGTTTTCCAATGACATAAAACAACCATGCTATGAGGGAAATTACATGATCAGTCTGACATCAGTCCATTTCATCAGTTTGTATACTTTTACGACTATGAATTTTTACAGACTGAAGATCGTACCAGACTGATGGAATGGACTGATGCAAGACTGAACATCTAATCTCCCTCTAATATAAAGAAAATAACCCAAAGAAAAGAAACTAAAAAGTACCTAATTAGTTTTGCGAGATATTTTTTTAGAAAAGAACCCAAAGATAAGACACTAAAAAGAACCTAAATAAAATTGGCGGGATATATTTTTTTTTTTAATTGTATAACTATGGCTTTATCTATGGAATAGCTCCATACTTTCAGCACGTTTTATTTTTTTTTGTACATAATTCATACGATGCGCGCTTGTTCCAAATTCAAATTATTTTTATTCACTCGGTGAATAAAATCGCTTATTATTCACTCTTATCGTTGAATTAAAGGCACTTTTTAGAGTGGCGATGGTAAAAAAGTCTTTTATATCATTATTTAGTTAGATCATAAAACACCAATTTGTTATTTACTTAGTAGTTCGACTCACCCGTAGCAACTCAGACGGGATTTTTTCTAATATTTTTCAATTATTAATCATCTTAATATAAAAATAGCATTGTGAATGCATAAAAAATCTCTTCACATTGCTGGTGAGATGGCGCTGGCCTGCAGCGGAAGCGTAAAAAGTATTAGAAAATTTCGCCAATCCCATTGGCGGCTCAGTAGCATAAATGGTAGTGCATTGGGCCGGAATCCTAAGGGTGCGGGTTCGAATCCCGTCTGAGTAACTACGGGTGAGTCGATTTTTTCTAATATTTTTCAATTATTAATCATCTTAATATAAAAATAGCATTGTGAATGCATAAAAAATCTAAAAGTTTAAAAAAATCGCTAAATCTAAACGTAGGTAACATATATCGCGAAAAACTCGACACATACATCGGACATTCACAGTAACATCTTTACACCTATTCAGTTTTCTTAGTCGCGGTATTAACATCAAGGACTGATTTCTTCTCCGGGAACAGTTTCCTGATGAGGTTGGTGCTGGGCGCCTCCACCAGAAGCCACACCACCGCCGCCACCACAAACGAGAGTACCACGACACCGACGGACCTTACCGCCTGTAGGAGATAACATAACATTTATATTTAATTTCCTGTTTACGCAAATCTGTTTACGTACAATATGTCTTAATATGTCACGGCATTAGCCGGCATTAACCTACCCAAAGTGCGGCTACGCCTAGGTTTATCCGACTAAAACTAGTTATAGCCGGTAGCTTTTGGTTAAACCTAGGTGCAACTGATCTGCTTTACTCGTGTAGGTCCCGAATATAGGTTAGAAAAAAGCGGAGCGTGAGCCATGAATTTCGTGGTTATTTTTTTGTAGCAGAAAATAGAAATAACTTCCTTATTACCCCCAATACTCTCCCTTAGTAGAAGCTCAGGAACGTTAGACCTAGTTTTATCCAGCTACACTACACCTAATATTAGCAGTGGGCAAATCGGTCACACGTAGGTTTGCTCATGGGACCACGAGAAAACAGCGTAGCTACCGGCTACATCTAGTTTTAGCCGAATAAAACTAGGTGTTGCCGCACTTCGGGTAGTAGCCGTAACGTAACATATATGGTACGCTCATTGAACAAAGATCTTTGTAGTAAGATATGCAGCTATTGTGTTCGGTGTCTGCTATGCCTGATGTTCAGATATCGGCTAGTGTTAGGCGTAGATTGGTCGGTTATATAATGCTTACTAAATTTATTTCGGAAAAGTGTGTGAGCTGCGTGTCGCTGGCGTACAACCATCGAATGATGATCATGTGCACGTTGTAGGCGCAGTAGGAAAGTCGCGTCAGCGGTACGTAGCCAGGCCACTCCAGGACGCCCCGGTAGAGATCTGTACCACAACGCATAATTAACCTTTTGATTTTATTTAGAATTTTATAAAATTTTATTTTGATTTAGTTATGTTAAACGTCAACGATGTAAAGTGTCGTAACACTCACTTTCAACTCGGCATACCATGCCAAATATGATGGCAGCTAAGAGAACGCCCCAGATGGGCTTCGGAAACATTGCGAACAATACGCGCACGAGCATGCTGCGCCGCTCGCCCTCCGCCAGCGCCAGGTACGAGTGCACGTACATCACCCCGAAGAGCAGCGGCACCGTCAGCCAGTACACCCACTTATACCTCTGGAACCAGAGATAAAGATGTATGTAGCGGCATGTACCTACGACGCCGCATATACTACAAGTCCACAACACATGGTTGCAATAAGATTCATTACCGTGTGACTAGATGGCGCTAGTGTGATATAAACATAAAAGATTAGTAAGGAATAGCACTTCGTAGTATGGAGAACATATGGAGTGACCTACATCTCGCTGACGGAGTTATGTCAGCGAAGCAGCATATATACAACTGCCAGCAACCATCATCGGTTGGACCGCGGTCCCCGTTCCCGGGCTAATACTACCCAGGCTGGAGGAAGATCTTTCATTTGGCCTTCCTATCAGTGGCTACCATCACCATCTCTCCATACTACCGTACCTACCATCAGTCCTACAGTGTACATACCGACACAGACTTTTGAATAGTCTATATTTCCAGATCACCAGTTCCAGACTTTTTAGCTGTCAAGATGATTAAGTATTAAGTGCAGGTTCTAATGGGATGTTCGTTTGCAAAAACTGTGGACCGCATTCTCACTTCTGATATACAGATTTGGTGATACAACCCGGAAAAATATTATAAAATATCCTGAAACCCTGAACTGAGTTTTTTTTATTTGTATGGAGAATTTCAAAGTGACCTAGACGCATACAGACTATTGTTTTCAATAAACGATCTAATTAATACGCAAAAGCAAAATACAATTTCTTTCCAGGGTTGATACTTGCCACTATGCAGCTAATCATAGAAAGATAGTTCTTTTTACACGACTGCCCAAAGCAAAAAGAGTGTATATGTGTTCAGGGTTCATGTATGTTTGTGGGTACCTATGTGAGTTTCTTTATTCCACCATTACTTCTAAATGCCTGAACTGATTTGGATAAATGGGGTATCGTTAGAATATTTACAGCATCCCGGTGACACTGGCCATATTTAGATGTGAAATAAAAATAAATAAATTAAAAAAATATTAAAACACGACTGCCCTGCCAAAAACGAACTAAAAAGTTAAACAACAAGTGTCATTGCAGTCGGGGGACCTCTTTGATCAAAAATTGTTCCCCCCGACTGCAATGACACTTGTTGTTTAACTTTTTAGTTCGTTTTTGGCAGGGCAGTCGTGTTTTTTTTAATATATTTTTTTTTTCAAAGTAGTATTTTTTTAATTCCGGAACTGCACTAACGCTACGTTCACATGTAGAAAAACCGTACCGGATGTTCGCAGGAACGGTTTAGTCACAATATAATTTGAATGTACGAGTTCACACGTGCATTCGGTTTCAAGATCCGGCAATAAACCGAAACGGGCAAAACTTGACATGGAATCGGTTCACGACACATGCGAAAATACCGTACACGGTTCAGTTGCAATTGCAATAGCACTTTAGTACATGCGTTCACACGAGCAGCGCCGATCCGATCTCGGATGCCGCGTATTCACACGATGACATACCATTAGATTTTTTGCAGGAAAGCAACACCAGATGCCGTGTGAACAGCGTAGTCGGTTTTGCCGCGTATATATGGTAAAAATCCGATCCGGCAAATCGTGTCTCCGTCTGAACGTAGCGTGAGGGGATGGTAACAAACCTTGTAATTGGTAGTATCTGCAGAGTTCTTCATCCACTTGTACAGGAATAACCCAAACGCCATGCCTATAAAGAAGATAGGCATGTTGGTGTGCGTGCGTTTGTGCAGGTAGTTTAGTACATCGTAACTGACGAATGTTTGTTGACTATATAAATATCTGAAATAGATAGGACAATAATTTAGATTAGACACGGTAGTACTTATATCTATTCTGTAATTAGACACACCATATTTTCATCAAGACCACTAGGGTCTTTCATCAGTGTTTTATTTTTTATTTGCAGTTGATCCCGGTTGCATTTGCAGTTGGTAACACTCACCAATTCGCATTTGACTCGAATGGTTGGTTATGTATGTCCCATCTTCCTTATGCATCCCTGAAGAACGCCTGTATCGATGCAGATCTGATGATGATACCCTCTGGTAAGTTCGTGTGTGGGAGTAGGCTTAAATAAATATCAGTCATTGTAGGTAGTAACGCGTAGTGACGTATTTCTTAATGTTTCAGCCTGATAATCAAAACCAAAATATGATGGCATACATACTTCCCGCTGGATACATGAACGCCGTCGAGGTCTCTGAAGTAGGTTTCGAAACCAGATGCGGCCATGCCCGCCGCGATGAGCAGGCCCATCATGGCTGCTCGGGCGCCGGCGGGCAGCAGCAGCAGAACCAGCCCAACGGTGTGCAGGTGGAAGTCGGCCGCCGTCGTCCTGTCCGCACCCACAATAGGGATGTTGACTTATGAATAAAATAACGAAATACTAATAAAAATCTTAAACATATCAAACTTTTGGAGTAGCTTGTATACCTCTTAGTTTTATATATTGCGTATTATTTGTTTTATGACCCTTCAAAGTTGGGTGGACAAGTCCATTTAAAAAGTATAAAATTTGTTAAAATAAATAATACATTTAATTAGTCCTTAAAATTTATAGCTTTGTCAAAGAAACCGTTTTGATAAACACAGTATTTAATATAGCTGCCGAACAAATTTCCTACGCGTTGCATACAACCTACGAAGGCGTGACGTCATAACTTGGTAGCCATTAGTATGGAGCGTTTTCGGGTGAGTCCAATTTTGTGCATTTCAAACTGTGATATCTCGGGCAGTTTTCATGCTAGCGAAATAATTCTTATACCAATGTTTCTTTTTTTAAGGGGTAATTTATGTAACATAAAATAAAAAAATAGTCAACATACCTATTTCACAAATTCATGAAAAGTGGCATCGAAATTATAGCATTCTATCAATATTGATATTCATGAACATTTTGGGATGTACAACATAGAAGTCTTTGTTGGGATGGGGTAGGAAAAGGTTTATTTAAGGGTTGAAAAAAAGGGTTAACAACATTCGATCTCCTCATCACCAAGGAGGAGTGTTGATAAGCAACGGTCAGCGATGCAACGACAAAAAAATGGTCTACTACGTACCACAGAGGTGGGTTGCACTGCGAGCTGAGCAAGTAGTTGTTGTAGAAGAACACCATGGACAACCAGTCCCGCTGGCAATCCTGCATCTCGTCTCCCACTACCTCCTATGCGCATACGAGCAGTGAGTGAATATCAGCGAGTGTTTATGGAATTGCAAACAAATTATTAAAAATAGCACCACGACGGTGCGGGGCTAAAAATGACAACTTGCACAGCATTTAGTTAGGCCAGCTATGTGCCCGATGCTGTTAGCGTTGTTTACAATAACTGCAGTTTGTATATTAAAGACAGAGTTTATAAAAAAATACCTATAAGTAGGTATATAATGATCGCTATTATGCAACCAATGTTCAATCGCTTTGTGCTGCATAACTAAATGCCAGCATTTTTTGCCCCGCCCACTCGGTTATCATTTTTGTGTGGTGCTATTATTTTTTTGAGCGGAATATTTGATTTAAGCTTGCTAGTGAAATCTAATGAGTAGTTGAGAATAAATCCACGTTCATTGATGTAAAACATGTTCCAGACTGTAATCACGCCTCCCATCAGAGGTGGTCATGCTTGGTGCCATCCATCTAGAGTCTAGAAATTCGGATTACATCTACCGTCTAGGTTCTAGACGGTAGATGTAATCCAAATTTCTTCATCCAAGCCAAATGGGCGCGAGTTCCATCCGAAGATGGCGTGTGCGGATTTTTGTTTTCAGACAAAAGCGCTAAGGAAACGCCCACCTTTTGAAATTTAAACAAATCAGGAGCCATTTTACAATACTGCACGTGATTTTGCTACGCAAGCGCGATTCACAATGAAGGGGGACCGTGTTGGTTGGTGCTTGGATGGAAACTCGTGTAGCCGCAACACAATCCACGGAGGGAAATCACGCTCCAATCAAGCTTCCACCAAGGTGACCTCTGATGGGATGCGTGATTACATCCGTCTGGAACATGTTTAATGTGTAGATTCAGCAATCTAGAAGCATTGGCCGTAGACCCTACATCAAACTAATTTTAAAATCGGATACTCGGAGGTACCTTTCTAATAAGAAAAAGAATCATCATCATCAGGAAATAGACAAAGAAGTTAGATAAAAGAACGAGGCATCTAGCGTTTTCGTCAATTTAAGTTTAATACGTACCATGGGCAACAGCGTCGCTTAACCACTGCTAAGGTTAAAATCGCTTGCTCGCCGCGCCCGCTGACAAATACGTTTAGTTCGTGCAGGGGCGATACGCGCGCACACGAATTTTGTTTGCTAACTGGTTAAGCGACGCTGTTGCCGATAGTACCTATGTATTGACAAAACAAACAACAAGACAAAATGTTTTTGGTTTTAAAGGTATCATCTAAATAAATAATAATTAATGTAGTTAATAATACCCTCACTACGCTAACAAACGACGGGTGTTTCTAAATGGTGGAAAGAGATAGATAGAGCTCTAAAAATGTGAAACTGGGTGGTAACCTTCAAATACGATAGACTACATCGACAGATGCCCGCCAGCCAGCCCGACGTGGCAGATGGATGTATTTGCAACGGTGGATGCGTCTGTCGATGTATGTATAGAGTAGGAAGCTTTATGTTAAAACGTGTCGATTGATTTAACATTTACCTGCCACAGAGGACCTTTCGGAATATACTTGTACATTGATGTACAGTAGAGTATCACAACTAGATACACGGGCGACAATCTGAAATACAAAAAATATTTTCAAGAAGAACAATATTATAAGTAAATATTTCAAGGCCTTAAAATTTTGATATAGGTACTTAGATCCTAAAATATGATATTCTCTGTGATTCGATTCGAGCGCATATTCTGCGGGCTGATTATCTAATTAAAAACCACCTAGCGACTGGTTGCAGTTCACAGATGATCGTGATCCATTGCTTGCTTTTTGGGTTAAAAAAAACATACCAAAGAAAAGTGGCAATGTATGTCAAATGTAACCGGTCGCTAAATAGTTTATTTTTAGATAATCAGGGTGCTGAGTGATTCGACTTTGTCAGATTACCTGAGCCACCTGAGGAATATTGCTTTAGGCAAGGACTTCCAAGTCATCGGGCTCCTCTCGGCGGATGTCTGCGCGCAGTATGCCAAGAACATTCCCGACAGAAACACAAACGTTAGTACCATGATGTAAGTGTTGCCAAGAATCCGATATCCACCCGATTCCATGAGCTGGAAGAAAATCATTAGGTTATTAGGTAGGTAAATGACGGTAATACCCATCCATGGGCTATGGACACTATAGTTGAAGATTCTACTCACTTCTTCTATGGAATACAAGCTGTCTACAGCGTACGGCAGTAGAATGAGTGAATGTAGAAATACAGTCACTGCCGAATTAAGAAATCTGTAAAATAGGAAGTTACAGTATTTATACCTTTTTATCTTTCCTGTTTCCAGTATATTCGTTATTTATCGGAATAAAATAATACCTGATTCCGTTAATTCCCATGAATCTAGATTGGTTCTGTGGCCACGGAGCCGTCAGATTGGTCCAGTTGGCTGGGATTGAAAAGCACATCAGGTATCCTAAGAGCAGAATAATCTATGTCAATCATCAGGGGTTTGAGGATCAGTAACAAGTTTCAATCCTATAGTTTAATTCATATAATATAAACACACATTGATAGCTATGAAACCTAGTAAAAGAATTTTTGAAATCCGTTTAGAAATGGTAGAGTTAAAAGGCTTTGAAGGAAATGCCAAGCTCAATGCAATATGTGCTTTATCATGTACGACATAAGGTTTGCGTACGTCGCGATGACGTTATAAGGACCCCAAAAAACTAGTGTTTAGCTCTTATAACTTCTCAGGTTTAAGAGATATCGTAAATTTGTTTTTTACAGTTAATCATGTGGTGGCATAAGCTTTCTAATTAGCCACTAAACAAAAATCGTTACTTATCCTTATTGTCTTTATCTGGCTGGCTACTGGAGTTAGGACCCGGCTATTTCCAAAAATTTCCGTATCGATTTTGATAACCTCATCGGATTCAAACAATGTAACACCCAGTGTGTGTTTGTGCGAGCACATTATACAGGGTCGGGTGAATCAATTTTTTAATGAAAGGAAAAAACGACCCATGCGTAAATTTTCATAAATAAAAAAACTAGATAACACTTTTTGAAAAAATCTCTTTTTTTACGATATTAAGATTCTTTTCCAATAAAAAATACATAGGTTTGTGTAAATATTTTTATCAATAGATAAAGAAAAAAAATGTATTAAAAACACGACTGCCCTGCCAAAAACACAAAAACTAAAAAGTTAAATAAAAAGACGTGTCTTAGCAGTTGACCATTTTGTGGAACAATTTTTAATCAAAGAGGTCCACCGACTGCAATTACACTTGTCATTTAACTTTTTAGTTCGTTTTTGGCAGGGCAGTCATGTTTTTAATATTTATTAAATTTATTTATTTTTATTTCAAACATTTTAGTGACGAATTATATAGTTTTGAAATGTGCTCATTGAGCTCTTTCGTTTGATGCCCAAATTGTAATAATTGAAGAAAACAATATTTTTTCTTATTTGAAATTAATGGCGTCGTCCAGTCCATATTGACTTTTTTAAATTATAGCCAGTGTCACTCGCAATGATGTCAGAATTCTAACGATATCTCATTCATACATCAAAATCCGTTGAGCCATTTAGAAGTTATGGTGGAATAAAGAAACTCATATACCCACGAACAAACATTGAACCCTGAACACGGGTTTCCTACGTAAAATCGAAACACAAATTATCGATTTTCATTTCAACGAAAACCTTTGATCGATTGTTCCATTGATCGATGCCTTATTAGTACCAAGCTTTAATTCCCCGATGTAACAATTCACCGAAAACCAACTTACCGATGTTTATTTCAACTACACTATACATGACCGACTAATTATTTTATCAAATGTAACATTTCACCGAAAAACCGAGTAAAGCTTGTACTTAAATGTTAGCAAAATTTCATGTTCGAATCATTACAATTATTATAATTATTTTGACTTTTCGTCCGATTACGGTAAGTAGGTATTAACAAAAAGTGTTTTTGGGGGTACTTTAAAATATTTTTTGTTATGTTAGCTTGTCGAGGATTGTAGGATAGTTTTATACCGTAAATCATAAGGGGGTAAATAGAGAGATGGAAAATGGGGAATCTATTTAGTCGCGAGCAAAAGCTAGCATTTTTATATATACTTAAGCTCAAAGACCGACATCGGTCTTTGAGCGAAAAAACGCTCACAACGTGTTCTGGTCACTGCCAAAATGCCACAAGGCGAAATTCGTGGCATGGCTCTTATAAAAATGCCCAGAACGCGTTGTGGTAATCATAGAAATACCACAAAGAAAATTCGCATCGTGGTCAACATACCAAACGACCACAACGCGTTGTGGAAATGAAGAATAGCCATGACGCAAATGGAACCATGATTATGGGACCCCCTTATGGGATGATTTACGGTATAAACTATCCTACAATCCTACAAAGCTAACATAACAAAATATTTCAAAGTACCCCCAAAAACTCTTTTTTTTAATACTTACCGTAATCGGACGTCAAGTTAAAATAATTATAATTGTAATCATTCCAAAATGCAATTTTGCTTGACATATAAATACTGTAAAGCTTTACTAGGTTTTTCGGTGAAATGTTACATTCGACAAAATAATTAGTCGGTCATGTGTAGTGTAGTTGAAATAAACATCGGTAAGTTGGTTTTCGGTGAATTGTTACATCGGGGAATTAAAGTTTGGTACTAATAAGGCATCGATCAATGGAACAATCGATCAATGGTTTTCGTTGAAATGAAAATCGATAATTTGTGTTTCGATTTTACGTAGGAAACCCCTGAACACATATTATACACTTTTTTTTGGGCAGTTGTTTGTGTGAAAATATTATAAACCCGCAAAACATCACTTTTTGGGAATAAATATTATTCTTTTCATGATACTTAAACTGCAAAGTGGCAACCCGAAAACAATAGTCGATCTGCGTCTAGTGTTGTCATGCATAATAATTATTTTCCAAACAACTAAAAAAACATAAATTATTAGCCATTCAGAGTATACGTCATAATAACAATTTTCCGGGGTTGTATGCATATTTGGCTCTCATATTTGGCCTAATAGGGTGATTACCAAACAGCTTATATTTTAGCACAGCTCTTACCCTTCATATCCTTTTTAGTGGCCAGCAAGTCGTAGAGGGTGCCGGCCACAGCAAGGCTGATGAGGGTGAGGTAGACCGCGATAGCGAAGTGGTCTAGCGCGGTGGAGCGGGGCTGGTCATCGTGGCGGTAGCAGACAGCACGCTCCACGCGCGCGCGCAGTCCGTACTCCTGCTGCAGCGAGTGGTTCAGGCACGCGCCCAGCGCCGCCTCCAGCGACGCATCAGAGTCCCCCGTGTAGAACTCCTTGCAGCGCCGCGTCATGCAGTACCCGTAACGTATGTTCCTTAAATCGAAATGCCTTGGCGCCGAGAAGGAGAAATTCTGAATAAAATAAATTAAAACCTAATTTTAGCTAATGCACAAATATAAGTTTCTACCCTTCCACTGCTGCGGCTCATTTGCGCATTTTAGATGCATCTGCCGCGAAACTAGTTTAGAAACTATTATTTCTAGAATGTGTATATTAAATTGCCTGTAAAACGGAATATCATTTGTATTGTGTTTAATCTAAAAACAATCACCTACAGAAATTGGTGAGAAAATCGGATCAAATTTGTGACGGATCAGTGGAAGAACAACGTTGTTATTTCTAAATAAAAAACCTTTAAAAAAATAGTTATTCCGCATCCTGATTATCTAAAAAGATACTATTTAGCGACCGGTTGCATTTGACTTACATTGCCACTTTTCTTTGGTAGGTTTTTTTTAACCCAAAAAGAAGTAGCAATGGATCACGATCATCTGTGAACTGCAACCAGTCGCTAGGTGGTTTTTAATTAGATAATCAGCCCGCCGGCCACATAGACCATCGATTCTCTCAATAAAACGATTGATGACATGACCTTTTTAACACTCCATTCTCTACTCTAATAAAGTCTAGATACTCTGTAAAAATTATAAACAGAAACATAGAGAAGAAAAATTATGAAAAACCCTTTTTTACGCGCGTCCGAAAAAAGCCTTTAGAGGGTCGCTAGCAGTCAAGTCATTTTTGTCTAAGCCCTTAAAGGGCCGGCTAGCAGTCGAGTGGATGGGCAAGACAAAAACAAAACTCTTATAATTATTATCGAAAGCTTTTGTCAGAGTGTGGCATAATAGCCTTATTGGCAAGCTGTCATCATATTATGGACTTCCCACCTATTTGTGTTTTTCTGGATATTGAACTTCCTGAGAGATCGATCGATTTGAGTTGACATTGATGGCTGCTCATCCAACCAGTTGGCGGTCAATGTTGGAGTCCCTTAGGCAAATCAAATCAAACATTTTTATTCGATGTAAACCTTTACAGGCGCTTATCGACGTCAAGACAAGATAACAAACAATATATGTTTACCTACGTTTACTTATATTATTATTACAACTTATTTATTTATAGCCAGTGGGTGTAAATCACCAGCACAGAACAATAATTCTATTTCCACGCGGATTTATCTGTAATATAATGGGCAACTTTATAGTAGGCCTTCTTTATTAAAGCTTTAGAGTCTGTCAGAGCTGTGACATGTTCGGGTATTTAGGCATCGGCACTCTCTGCTAAACTTTTCTATTAATGACTTGCTAAGTTGCTAATACCCGGTAATTTGGGGGAGGTACGCAGGTGGCAGCACTGTCGTAGAGAGATACAATATCTGATGCTCGAACCAGTGCAGCGCCCGCTGCATGGCATAATCGATAAACTGTTTATCGAGTTTTTATCATATTATGAAACCTGACAAAATTATGACACAGTGAATGGATCATTCGATAAATTATATTATTTATGTCACGATGAAATGTCAAGTGCGACTAATTATCGCGCACTGCGTGCATAATCACCAAATAATCACAATGAGCCGCCATCTTGCACAGTTTAATTAGCGCATTTTGACAGGTTGAAGTCGATAAATAGTCTACTACTCAAAGGTGGTCGACAAAAGAGCGCGACAAGCGCGCAGTACAGTACGCGCGCGTGTAGTGCGATCCTTTTCTAAAACTTATCAACGCCAAAAGAACGAATTTAAAACACACTGAATGAATGATTTCTGTCGACGTGATCAAATTCTTTATCGAAGGACGAACTTTATCGTCCTGTCAAATATGTTTCGACGCTGTTTAATACATATTTTAGTCATATCGAGGTCGATATGATATACGAACCCATGCCGCGGGCGCGAGATGGTTAACCGCATGAACTTATCAGCAGGCATCTCCGAATGGGGCGATGCCAATCTGGTCGGGTTCAATTCATCAAAAACCCAGGCCAGGCACGTATCCAAGGGGATTTCGGGGGGGGGATAAATCCCAACTATCCCCAGTTGGGATTTATCCCCCCCCCGAAATCCAGAACACGCAGTACAGGACTAAATTCAAATTTAGCGGGCGAGGCACTCTCCGGTTTGCGGGATGCAGTTGTCCCCCCCCCCCCCCCCCCCCGAATTAAAAGTCTGGATACGTGCCTGACCCAGGCTATCTGTTCTCTGCTAAAAGGAGGAGTAATTTTGACCTGATTTCTATTTTCAAGTTGTATCCGTGCCAATATCAAAGAAAAATCTGCTGTTCGTACATCATCGACTCGGCTACACAATGTATGGAGCAGATGATTTTTTTTCGCGATTCCGTGGTTGGCCCGGTAGTAAAAGTTGTTCACTTGCGTGGTCTGAAATCCCCACTTCATTTTTAGATATACTTAATTAAAATATAACGGTGTATTTCACTCTTTGTGTTCATGTTTATTGTTTAGATTAAATAAACTAAAAGGTTGAATTAGGTTTTTTGTTATCTCGTTTCGCTTTCCCAATTCAAAACTACCCAAGGAACTGAACACACACGATCAAAATTAATCGCCAAGCGCCAAGGAAATGTTTACCGAGGCAGGTGTTGCCGACTTCTTTACCATTCTCCGATCGCGATCAGCATCGTTTTGGGAAAGAGTCCGTGAAAGCGACAATTCTATTCTTAAGAGTGATGTCGATAATGTGTTTTTTAGACATGTCGCGAACAAGAATATGAATATAAGATTCTTGGTGGCCACCTATAATAAAGGAGAAAAAATCGTTTCCCCTAAAATTAACAATATCAAGGGAATAAAGACAACAATTGACACCCGTCTGATAGAGATGTTAAAATTAAAATAGGGAAGTTAGAGAAGACATAAAAAGGCTCCCTATTATTGTTTGAATTCAAACGTATATTAAAATCATTGTAACCATTTGTTTATGAAATATTATTATCACACCTCAAGCTCATTATCTAAAAGGCATACAACATCATCGTCCTAAGACGAGGTTGTTAAAAGGTACATTAAAAGGATAATAAGGTCAACTTGGAGAAATGCGCCAGTGAGGCAATTGCGTCTTTTCTAAAATACAGGAAAATTCGCCACTTTTAAACAACTATTGCCCTCTAGTGGAGATCATTGCCATTAAAGCTACAACCACAAAAGCATAGATGTCGCTACTCAACAAGAGGTTTGAGTAAATGGCCATTTTGAAAAAAGTAATTTTCCGTCCAGTGATGCAGAAGCACGTGTTCGAGTCAAATCTGTTTGCATCTTCGAAAGTATTGGGTTTTTGTGCCATTTTATGGGGTGAGTACACAGAATATTGTTATTCAAGCACGTAGAATGATTAATTTTCGGTTGGAATCAACTTGTTTTTATTTAAAACGCATGTCTTGATTTGAGGTTATGTTCTTGTGTATTGGGGCCTTCGAGCAACAAAGGCTTCGTTTTTCACGAAGGGAGAAGCCTTAGCGATTAAACTCTATTCAAACTATTCTGGCATTTTTTGCGGGGGGGGGAAAATGCACACAAGTGCAGTTCCGCAAACCCACATACAAAAACAACACTGTAATGACGACACTCACACATAAAAAATAAAACAAAACAGCAAAAAATTGTGTACGGATGAGTCACACATCAAAATATGACACGTTTTTGACATAAAGGGCTGGGCTCAACTGTCGATGCAGCAATATCGATACGGAAAAAGGAATAAAGGTTACAAACTCAATCATTTTACGATGGGGTGAATAACAACAAAGAGGTAATTTTTATACGCTTGAGCTTTATACAAAAAGCTCGAGAGTGTAGGTGATTGGGTTGTGACTAATGTGTACCCAGGGACGTTGGGCTCAGGATGCTGACACTGAACATCGCTCCATGACAGTACTGCCACCCAACAATTTGAATTTTGACCGACCGTTGAATAAAAAAATAGCAAACTGATTTTGATAATGTCGTCAATATAGTAAAATTTCATTATTTTTCTAAGAAACTGTACATTCAATGTCTCAAAAATGGCCTGATTTATCATAATATGATAGGTACCTCATTCGAGGTGGTATATTGATATCGCGATATCTGTCTCGCTCACACCAGTGCAGAGCAAATCATGCAAAAATCTCGCAAATTAATTTGACGCAGAATCAGGGCCAGATTGACCAACACTTTATCGACAAACATTATTTAACGGTAACATCACTAAGTTGTCCATCGGCGAGAACTCGGATTTATCTAGCGACAGATCTGAAATTTGTACGGACGAGCCATGGACTATAGCAGACCCGATGTCACTGAACAAATCTGACAACTAATCAAGAATAAAATATACGAATTTAATGTTTTAATGTAAACAAATAGCAATAATATGATACAAATTTACTTTCATGTGAAATGTAACACGATCTTTTTGTGTACTTGATGTTCGAGACCTCTTTTAACAGCAAAAACCTCACCAAATCGACCTTTTAAACAGAGCAGCGTTCACTTGCGCGACTGGACTCGGTCTAGAAAGAAATCCGGGCGCAACTGGTTTTACTAATGCGTATGCCCATTTGGGCTTGTACTTCGGCAGAGGGGAACGCGTCGTATGGCTTCTCTTTCTGTAGAAGCCCGTCTTACTCTAAGATTGGGGCTATTGCGCCTGCTTACATGAGGCAATTGCGTCAATGCCACGCATTTGCCCCACGTTCAGGAATCGTAAACATTTTTGAATAAGTATTTTTATTAATATGTTAGCCCTCTTCGAGTTATTACGTGATTTTTAATAAATTCCACTTTAGAGGTAAGAAGACTGATTAGATATGTTTGCTAATTGTATGTGTATTTTTTGTTATTAAATTCGTAAAGTACATAAAGAAATTTGTTTCTGTTTCACTTCAGCATGATATTTATTCGGCTGAAACCAGAACCGCCTTACTTAATTGTAATTACCTAATTTGTTTTTAATTAAAAAAAATACTCCTCATGTCACTCATTACTCTTGACGGGATCGCGTATTGAGATCAAATCAACGGCAAAGCACGTCAAAATGAATAATCATTATTACTGATTCTCGACGTCGATTTCATTTGGTGCTACAATCGATGTTCAGGCAGGCTAGGCGCACTCCGCGCTTTAGGTACGAAGCTACAAGTAGCCGGCGGGTCCGTCCGGACGGACTAATTTCAGAGGCAGCCGCGTGCCGGCTGGGTCGCACGTTAGCAGTTTGATTTCTATACTCACTCGCGTACTACCGCATTTGCGTATTGTCGCGTCGTTTGTTCGCACATTTATTATATTTAACCAAAATGAAGGCATATTGCATCGCAATGGAATGCCTTAATAGTAATAAAAAGGATGCGAACCTCACATTTTTCACACTTCCAAAAATTCCAAACGACATCGAAACGTAAGAAGTGCTTATCTAACTACTACCTAGTTACTAGTTAGTATCCGGTACTTACTTATCTTATTTGCTAAACAATCTTCACCCAACTATTTATTGAAATAATAATTAATAGATTACGTAGGTACGTACCTACTTACTTTCGAAATAAAGTAAATTATTAATGACAATTCGATTTCGTAAGAAAGCAAATTGCCTCAAAGTCAGCATGTATATCTAATGTGGCGTTGACTGTATCTAGACTAGGGTTTTTGAAACGTGCTTAAGTACACATTTTATTTCACAAACACATAACATGTAATAAAGTAAGTACCTATTATTTCATTATTACTTAAAAGAAGAAACCCTGAAGTCGTTAGAAGAATAGGAGCTACGCGATAGAAAGAGAGGCAACTTCTAGGTGAATATAACTGTAGGTATGGGAGCGGTGTGCGACCTGAATTGCATCTTATTGTGTCTGGGATAGAGTCGCTATTTATTTAAATGACTTTGCGGAGTGGATCTTCCTTGTACTATTATGTATTCTGTGGTTCAGGTAAAAAAAAATACTCTATTTACTAATTTCAAGTATTTAAGTAATAATTACTGACTTTTGACGTTGATTTAATCTCGATCTCTTCAAAAGTCAGGATCAGAGTTCACATATTATAATTATAATATTAAAAAGCATAAAAAGGTTTACAACCACTAGAACTGATTTGAGGTAAATGCGTCTAAAAATTTAAAGAAAAAATGTACGCATTTGCCCCACCGTTGACATTATGTAAAAATATCCCCGTTTGTATGCAATTTTCTACAATAAATTTCAAAAATATATGAAGTAACTTATTATAAACAACATTTACTTTGAGACAATATTCCTAATTTCAAAACAAAATTTAAATTTAATATTATAGTAAATGGACGCTTTTCCCCAAGGGTGGGTAAATGCATCTAAAATGAACCGCCATAACAAAATATGAATTAACGTCTCCAAATGTTACGCAATCGCGGAATAATGTAAATCTTAATAATAACGAGGAAATTTTTGTAACTCGGACATTATTCTTGAGTAAAAAGTATAAACTAACTGCGATGTAGCAATCCTTGAAAATGAGCAATCTTAAAATATAACGCAATTACCCCGGTTGACCTTATACTTAATCATATGAAATCACTAGATGATCACAATATATACAATTTATATCACAGATTGCTTGGTTATTAGCAGACGACAAGCTGCAGAGCCACGCCGACGGGCCAGCACAATATTTCGGAAAGAGTGCAGCGGAATTGTACAACCTAATTTCGTCAACATCCTTTTTCTTTCGGACAATCAGCGCCACCGTTTTTTGGTGGATATTCCAAAGACTCGCACAGAAGCGTTTTGCTTCGAATTTTATCCGTACCGCTAGAGAATGGAACTACTTGCCTGAGTCCTTATAGGTACAATCTGGGGGCCTTCAAGTCGCGAGTATAGGTTTCTATCTCTCCTACTCTAGACCAGCGCATTTCATCATAGGTCGCATCATTGCTTACCACCAGGCGCAATAGCGGTCAAGCTCTCGATTATCTACATTATAAAAGTATGGTAGGTGAAAAAGTAAGAGATGCAACTTACCATAAGTTTATCATAAAGTTCGTTAGGCTCCTCGGCGACAATCTTTGCGGTTGCCACGCAGTACGCACCGCCCTTCGGATCCATGCATTGTGAGTATGGGTCGCGATAGTTCATCGGCGGGAAGGCGGCGAACTCCTCCGCTGTACAACATTTTATCTTCATATAGACCACATACACAAACATAACATATCCTACTAATATTATAAATGTGAAAGTTTGTGGGTCTGGATGTTGGGATGTTTGTTCCTCAATCACGCAAAAACTACTAAACGGATTTGGTTGAAATTTGGCACACAGATAGTAGATAGCCTAGATTGAAACATAAAATATTTTTTACTCCGATATTCCCACGGGAACGAGAACCACGCGGGTGAAACCGCGGGCGGCCGCTAGTATTATAAATGTGAAAGTTTGTGGGTTTGGATGTTGGGATGTTTGTTCCTCAATTACGCAAAAACTACTGAACGGATTTGGTTGAAATTTGGTACACAGATAGTAGATAGCCTAAATTAAAACTTTTTATACTGATATTCTGACGGGAACGGGAACCACGCAGGTGAAACCGCGGGCGGCCGCTAGTTCTGTTTCTTTACTCATGTAACACAAATGTGACAAACCAAGTAAATCGGGGAGGTAATAAAAAATGCTAATGACTGTATAAAAATTACTTGCCTAAAAAAGGAGAGTCCTGTTAGAGAGGGATTACCTACACGATCATTCAAAGTGCCACCAGACTGATACAGGGCTGCCATTTGTACTTACTATTTTTTTAATAAATTCTAATCTAAGAATCTTTGATTAAAATAACACTATCAAACTCAAGAAAACTGTCTTCGCCATAGATTAATAACAAAAAAAATAATCAGCTGTTCCACATTTTCTATGGAACAGCTGAATATTGTTCTGCTCTGATTAAGTTGGTCCCATAGGCAAAGTTGTTTAGTTTGACGGTCTAAGCCACACTACAAAATTTGTCGTTTGCTCAAAAAATCACCCTGTATTTAAAACAGCTGTGTTACTATTTTTATTTTAATCAATATTTAAAGCACACCTTTAGTACCACTCTTGTTCAAAAGGACGATCTACTTACCAGATATACTCCTCAATGCTGACACCTGCTGACATAGCAGCAACGATATAACTAGGAGGAACATTTCCAAGTTATCTTTTTTAAATTTTAGGAACGCTTTATTTTATTACATTGTAAAGTATATCTTGATTCGGGACAAAATACTTTGAAAGAACGCTGCGTTTTATGAAACAATACAAAAAAGTGGGTAACCGCAGGTGTACTTATAGAATATGAATTTAAAGTTGGTGTATATGAATTTAAAGGTGGTGTATTTAATACAGTTTGCTGAAATTTATTCTTATGCAGTTAGTCAAGTGTGAGCGCTTTAGACGCGATGCGGTTTTTAGCAAGGGTCTGACATGCTTTGATAGAGCGAGATCGTCTTATTGAGATTAAGAGAAAATTGAGAAGAGTGTCATGTTTTCTCTCTATCACCGACCGGACTTTTTTTCATGGTCGGGTTATAGGCACAGTTCAACTAGGCAAAACAAACAAGTGAGGTTATATAAAGAATGCCAAAGAAATCAAAGGTTTTGTGGAAAACTACTTAATTTGATACATAAAATTTATTATAAATCGCAACGATCTAGGTTCTGAGATCGTTGATAAATCGAATGTGTACCCGGGGGGTAATAACGTAACTTTCTTGCAATCAACTCTGACAGCAATCGCTGTTACATTGCTGCTTTAGTAAGAACCAATGTGACAACTATCTTAACTAAAGCAGCAATGCAACCGCGCTTTCAATCGATTGCAATCGAGAATTGTTAGCAACAGCTTTACGTGATCAAGGTACCGGTCGCTCGGTGGCGCATCTACCCCTTTTTAATATACTATATCTATGGTTTTTAGAGCAGCGAAAATTTTTCTATGTCTAT
This sequence comes from Agriphila tristella, assembly GCA_928269145.1. Lineage (NCBI taxonomy): Eukaryota > Metazoa > Arthropoda > Insecta > Lepidoptera > Crambidae > Agriphila > Agriphila tristella. The sequence continues at coordinate 59,119,614 of OV743430.1, read as the reverse complement.
GGTTTATCTAGTCTAGAATAGACGAACAGAATTCGCTTGGCTGCGACACCAAAAGTGACATGAGCTAGTGTTTGTAAATTTGTAAACGTGTGCGTGAATTTTAGAGATGCACTGAATTCCATTTTAGGTTGTCGATAACCATAATGTATTAAGCTCTAAAAAAACACAAACAAGATTCTGAACAATTTTATTTAAATAATTTCTTAAGGTCTCCTTTGAGGCTCCCTGCCAATTTATTTATGACATTTATCCAGTTTAACTTAATCACTGGATTTACAGGAAACCTAAAAATAATTATTAAATTAGTACTTAAGTTGGTATAATTTACCATTTGAAAACTGTCGGTTACAAGCATCTTTAAATAAAACTATCAGTGTCATTTATAAAGACAAACAAAGTTATCCACTCACATGATCGGCGGTAAATTTTTGCCAAAACGAGACGATCGAGACGTGATTCACAGGTATAATTCATCCAAAACGACAGATCGTCAAAAAAGTGTTGTCTCGTTTTAACGCATTAAACTGTGCGCCTATTTGAATGTTCCTGCCTCTTTCTTACTATCCGAAGGTCATTTAATTCATATATCACTCCTTTGTGCAGCCGTTCCCTTACGAGCTATTGACAGTTGAAAGTGGAACTTATTGACAACTAGGAACGTACACTTTTGCTCAACAGTTTTTTGCTTATTTGGTGATATTTACTGTGTTAACAAATACCTTTTGTACTCGTTAATTTAACAAATAAACATACTGCGGGCGAATGGTAAAATTTACGTAAATCTAAACATTTACGTGGTTTTTTCAGCTATCAAAATCGAAGTGCCCGTCTGTGCCGCACTGGCCACGTCTCAAAAGTAGTTTTGTTCGTAGTTTATGGACAATAAACTACAGGAAATAACGTTTTAAATGTTATTTTGTTATGAAATAAAAGACTTTTTAACGGATACTAGCGCGGTTTTATTGAAAGTACTTTGGTAATTAGTTGGTATTTGGTTTGATTTTTGATTTTCCCGACGTTTCGGCACCTTTGCAGCTGCAGTGGTCAAGGGGGACTGAAGCCACTCGTGAGCCTACCCTCAAGCGACGAATTTTTTTAAGCCGTTCAGAAATTAATATTTAACAAAGATTTTTATTTAATTGGTTTAAGTTAATTTATAATTTAATTTTGTGAATTAATTAATGCTAAAAAGAGAGAATCTACTGAAACTACCACTATTTCACAAAATTGGGAGGCCCCTCCAAGAAATAAATGGCGAAAGAAAACTTGGAGAGGAAGGCCGACCTCCGTCTTTTATATTTGTGAATTTATTTGCAAAAGGAACTAACCGTATCATTAGATCTTGCAGTGTGTGTTTGGGGCTTTAGCTTGTGAATGATGGGGTCCCAAGCTGGTGGAATTTTCCAACCATCATCTCTATTGCAATTAGGATATTTATTTATTTCGATAGCCTCGCCGAGCATTCTAGGAATAAATCTGCGTTCCCTAGCAAGGATTTGGGGTTTGTCGAATCGAATGTAATGGTTGGGCCCCTCAAAGGCGTGTTCACACACTGCAGACTTGTTATCGCGCCTATGTTTCATGTCAGCTACATGCTCTTTAACGCGGGTCCCTATGCTTCTCTTTGTTTGCCCGATGTCAAGGTGTTTTTCTTAAGGGTAGGTCGTCGCACGGATCACGGGGAGCGATTTGTTTTGTATAGAAGCACATGGATATCGTGTTTTTTAATTCGCAATTTGTAACATGCTGATTTTGAAGAGGTAAAATTTGCTAAATGGCAGCTGTATGTATTAATTTCGGTGCTAACCCCAAAATAATCACTTTTTTTAATAATACTTTATAATTCGCTAGAAGTGTAAAAAACAAAATGCATTTTTTTAAATAATAAACGTTTTTTAAAACTTACTCATTTTTGTTTACATTCAAATAGAGCAAGACTCGTTACAAACGGTATTACGAATTTACGACTCTTAAAAAATCCCTTATTGATCCTCGTTTAAAAAATATCCGAAAGTATTAAATTGACTTTCGGACAAGATTTATCCGAGGGTGGTTAGGGTTCAGAATTTTATGATATTTTACACTCTAATCTTTACTTTTAAGGTACATAATCGTATGAAATGACTTGGTTAGATAGTATTCTTCACAAAAGCATACATAGCCAGACACCCACATATACAAACAGCACTGGTAAAAACGGAACGAAGTATGACTACGCACACTGTTAAAAAATATTTTTGGTATAAAATAGAAATAGTAAACATAGTAAGCGATTGAATCAAAACATTACCTAGATTTTTTTTAAGAATTCTCCTGACGAATTTCAACTGACGATATTTTTTGTTTTTGCTATGGAGCAATGTTTAAATAACCTTTTAATAATATTAAGCACTATTTTCATTCTAAAGAGTATAAAATATTCATATATTACCGATTTAGATTTCGTAATAATCTGAATATTCTGTACAAAGTTTTAAAAAATTTCCATGCCTACGGTTTGAACGCTCAAAACAAAGAAACTATCGTATTTATTAACACGCACCGAATAGAAAAACATTCTTGTGAATAGGCCTAAAAACTTATCAGAACAGTCGGAATATAAATAAACATTCCACGGTGGTGAAAAAAGTGTTCAAATGTAACCTGACGCAAAGTGCGCGCTCGCGGCGTAGAAGCAGATCAGATGACCATCCCCGGATATTTTTTGCAGAACAGGTGAGTGGTTATATTGGAAATCATCGACATGAGTATCGATATCGATAATTTTTGATCAATCTCTACGCCTTATTTTCTCAAGTTCACGGACATTGGAAATCAGCCTTAATTTAGGAAATAGGCGTTTAATAGCATCATATTAGTTGTATATAAAGTGTGTTTGGGAATAAATTCAACTAAAATATGAAAATTGAAAATGGTACTTGTATAATCTTATTTACCTGTGAACTGAGTGTTTATTTGGGTTATTGTCGTAAGTGACATTACAATCCAACACAGAACACGACACAATTATTGATTTATGTAGTTATAAGAGCCAAATCAACCCGATCGCGATTAAAATCACAAAATAATCGAGTGGACGCTTTTCACCAAGATGATAAAAGACGCTAAATGAAGCCAAACCAGGTTCTGCTGTCATTTTTTTTCAACTCTTTCTCGCACATCGCATAAGCCGTAAGAAACGGTTTCTCACTCGCACCACTGTCCGTCTATTTGAGCGCAGCGAAAAATTTTCTAAGTCTATGGTGTATAATTACTAGTGGCTCTGTAGAGATCATAGACTTAGAAATTTTTCTAAAATTTTACTATTTTTTTCGAAATGGCTGAAATAGGATTTTTCCCTATATCTCCGCCATTTTGAAAAAATAACTGTATCGACAGAAAAATCTATGTAATGAGGGGTTTTCAAATTGACATTTAAATAAAAGAAAAGTAACTATTTGCCTCACTAGATAGCGTCGATGGTAAGAGGGAAGTCAAAATTGGTAGTAAAAAATACTTTGAATCCCCTATTTTTTTCAACGCCATCTATCGAGCCTACAGCTTTTTGTCATTTTGAAAAGCCCTCATTATAAAACCTGCTCACAAGACTTCACGAAAATCGGTTCAGTTTATGTATTCTGTGCTACAGTGAGCCTCCGAAGATCCTCACCCAAAAATATGCAGAAATCGAGCCAGGAAACTTTGGTTTAATAAGCAAGACAATAACAAATGCAAAAAAGTGCTTTTTAAAGTAAATACTTAAGTACCAACCTTAAACTGTCTTAAATTTAACAGACCCCTAAAATGCATGGACTTTGTATTGACGAAAAACATAAAGATAGTGTGACATGCTTTGTTCTTCGAAACTCTTGACATATGTACGATTTAACATAATAACATGCTCCCGCCGGCGTTGCTCAATACTGCTTGTTACCCTTCGTTGCCCGTGACACTACTGCGTGGCACTATCAGTAGTTTCATGGGTAATTTTTCTTTCCCACGACTATACTTCTCTCGTTGGTTGATTGAACTCTACATCAAAATTTCCCGTGGACAAACTCATTACCCATGACACTTCTAAGGTTCTCGGTTTTCGTTTCAGATTAAGCTTATAAGTAGTACGAGTACGTCACCAAAGTACCAAGATAACATGAATAATTAATTTTATTGTGTAATTTTTTGTTACACAAGTTGGCAGATCTCACAAATTCACTATCTTCAGAAATGCACAGGCAATGTCAATGGAAATGTCTGTAAAGACTACTATATAGTCCTTTGCACTACCAATATGTGGGCTCCCTTTTCATAGATTAGTCGAAAATCCTAAATATCCGCTTCCTTCACCGTAACGTCCGTAACGGCATTTTGTGAACCATTTGGGCAACATGACATTTCCGATGTAAAAAAGGCTGCTGAATTCGATTCTGAATGTTGCCAAGCCAATTTTTTTTTCATGCGTGTTTTGCTCTTATAATGACATGATTCAAGAAAATATATTTTTATTTCTCTACAGAAAATCCTCTTTAGAATTAAAACTATGAGGATTTGCCCAAGAAAAAAAATACTGGTAAATAGCCCAGTTATATCACTATATAGAATAATAAACTTGTTAAACATTTTTGTCTTGTAACTGTTTTAAAAAAATAATTAGTGTCGCGTGGCGGAATTTTCTCTCCACGAGCCACATCTCATACTTCCGGTACCCGGACGGACTTTCGGTTATCAAAATTGAGGCGACCCCAAAACCCTATGCCAGGACACCTCATTAGATAAGGCTCCGTTTTGGCCGCCATCTTGAATTTTGGGCAAAGGAGCCAAAATTGGGCCTGGCAACATTCAGAACCGAATTCAGCAGGCTTTTATACTTCGGAAAAGTCATGTTGCCAAAATGGTTCACAAAATGCCGTTGAACTTGAAAACTTTAATTTCAACTACCAGTCTATCATCCATTTACATTTACTTATTTTTCTTAGGTAGGTACTCTGCTGGTAACTTTAGAAGTTTCTTTAATTATGTTTTTTATTCTCTAATGCTCATAGCTCTTACCAGTATTTGGAACCGGGTCCACAATTACTAATAGTTTCTCTGTTACATTTGACTTAAAAGGCAGAAAATCGCTATGCTGCACCGCACAGCAGTTAAATAAACACCAATACTTATTTCAATATTAGGAGCACCCCATAAAAAATATTTTTCATCCCTTCTATTCGAAAAAGGATGCATTGTTCCTATATAAGTGGGACCAAAATAGCTCTTTTCTGGTAAGAACTTTTTAGTGGGAGGAAAAGTGATTTGAATTTAGAACATGTATCTTTCAAAGAATTCGAACGCCACCGCCGGCTGGTATGTATTGACTGGCTGTATCATAGCCTTCTATATCTTCCAAGCCCTGAAGTTGAGCAGAACGGCAACATCGCATGTGGTCAAGCACATAGTATAAAATTATTTTAAAACTTATTTATTATTTGTTTTTCCTATATTAGCTATGTTTAAACTAGTTGTAAATTGTGATGTAAGATTATTTCAATAAAGTTTTATATTTATTATTATTATTTATTTATTAGAACATAAGGTTTGAGTCAAATTATTTGAACTTTTCGGGGGTCCTTTAGTACGATGAGCATTTTGATCTAAGCCTCCTCTAGCAATAAATCTTACATCATTGGAAAGGAATTTAAATTTGAAACACTTTATTCTATTACTATAATCGTGAACTATTAGTACTTTGAGAATTATAATGCTCTAAACTTGACCATTTTTTTTAACATTAATGACCTAAAACTCCAAAATTACTAACAATTAATAGAAAGTATGTCTGCAGCAAATATTTGTCATATAAAAACCTTTCTTATGATATATCATTCATTTCTATAGGTGTGGTAGATCAACTCCCATAGACAATAAACCACTTTTATAGTTTAATAACCTTTAACTCCAAAAGTATTAACAATTGATATAAAGTATATTAACAGCAAATATTTGTATTTAAAAGACCTTTCTAATGATATATCATTTATTGCTAGAGGGCGTGTTAATCAACTCCCTGCTGAAGAAAATCAACAAAAAAGATGACATCTTTGACAGCCATTTTTTCCTGGTCAACATTGATATTTTTCTTACTGTTTAATATACAAAGCATTTCAATAAAAGATCTAAATTATTTTTATATTTTGAACCTCACACGATTACTATGAAAAAAAATATCGACCCCTTAAAATTGAAATATTCCCATACATTTAGTATGGAGACTGGCCGACGACATGACCACGAACTGACAGTAACAGACGCTGCCAAACTTATGTTCACGGCTTGGAAATGAAGAAGGCTATGGCTGTATAGACGGCGCGGCGAGGTCGCCGCGGCGCGATAACCCGCGCAAACTGAAAAAAAAAACATAAGCGCGCGAATTAAGTCTGAATTCTTGTAATTAGTACATACTTACGTACTTAGTACAATAACTTTTGAAAATGCGCTAGTGTATCAAACGTAACTATAAATTTATAATTATTTTTACTTTTCACGTGTCTTTTTTAAATAAAGAACATTGTCATTAATTACATAAACACAGTCTCCTATTTATTTTCTCATAGAAAGGGGATGAAAAGTAGAGTATATGACTCGGGCGCAAAATATTTTTGGCGAGGGCGACATACTTTAATCCCTCGCTACGTTCAGGATTCTACTGAAGAATCCCTCGCTACGCTCGGGATTCTACTCTAGAATCCCTCACTTCGCTCTGGATTCAAAAAAGCGCCCTCGCCGTAAAAATATTATTTTGCTCCCTTGTAATACAATCTACTATTTCATCCCTTCTATTCGAAAAAGGATGCATTGTTCCTATATAAGTGGGACCAAAATAGCTCTTTTCTGGTAAGAACTTTTTAGTGGGAGGAAAAGAGATTTGAATTTAGAACATGTGTCTTTCAAAGAATTCGAACGCCGCCGCCGGCTGGTATGTATTGACTGGCTGTATAGACGGCGCGGCGAGAAAAAAAAACATAAGCGCGCGAATTAAGTCAGTGTTCTTGTAATTAGTACATACTTACGTACTTAGTACAATAACTTTTGAAAATTGCGCTAGTGTATCAAACGTAACTATAAATTTGTAATTATTTTTACTTTTCACGTGTCTTTTTTAAATAAAGATCATTTTCATTAATTACATAAACACAGTCTCCTATTTATTTTCTCATAGAAAGGGGATGAAAAGTAGAGTATATGACTCGGGCGCAAAATATTTTTGGCGAGGGCGACATACTTTGAATCCCTCGCTACGTTCAGGATTCTACTGAAGAATCCCTCGCTACGCTCGGGATTCTACTCTAGAATCCCTCACTTCGCTCTGGATTCAAAAAAGCGCCCTCGCCGTAAAAATATTATTTTGCTCCCTTGTAATACAATCTACTATTTCATCCCTTCTATTCGAAAAATTATGCTTTGTTCCTATATAAGTGGGACCAAAATAGCTCTTTTCTGGTAAGAACTTTTTAGTGGGAGGAAAAGAGATTTGAATTTAGAACATGTATCTTTCAAACTATAAATAAATATATCGATAGCTATACATAAAAGTAACAGTTTTGACTACGAAAATGAGATTAATACTCAGCTAGAGAAAGTAGCAAGTTGGTTGGAAAATAATAATTTAAATGTTAATGTTACAAAAACAAAATATGTACAATTTAGTAATAAAAATTGTGTTCCTTTGTCAATGTCCATCCACCATCGTGGTGAACCTATTATAGAAGCTACATCTGCTACATTTCTTGGCATTGTGATAGACGCAAAACTAACCTGGCAACTTCATGTTGATATGGTATGTCAGAAGATAAATAGATTTATTTACGCTTTATATCGTCATAGAAAATATCGTCTTACGCAATTAGCTAATCAAAAGACAGCTTTGATGGCATATCACGCATATGTAGGTTCTATACTCAGGTATGGGCTGGTCTTGTGGGGAAATGCAACGAACACCAATCGTGCTTTCATATTACAAAAGAAATGTATTAGAAGTATTTGCGGAGTGGGACAGCTAGAATCATGTAGACCTCTTTTAAAAAAACTAAATATACTTGCATTGCCTTCGCTATACATTTTTGAGGTTTTGATATTTGTCAAAAAAAATCTGCATCTTTTTACTAAGAAACACGAAACGTGCAACTTCCGAACCAGATATCCCAACAGATTATGTATACCACCTTCAGCGACCAACTGCTATAGTAGAAATAGTCACAGCATGTGTGTTAAATTATATAATTTACTACCAGATCATGTTCAAAGTCTTCCGATCGTACTTTTCAAGAGAATCATATTTAGAGTTTTGGTTGATAATTGCGTTTATGACTTGAATGAATTCACAATTTTTTGCCATAATGGGAATTTTAATAAAATTAAGCTTTAGTAAATTGAAATTTGACATTTTTTTGTATGGTATTGATGTGTATTTACTGACATTTTGAGCTATTTAGTATTCCACATTTTGTAATTTGCTATTTTAATTATTGACTATCGAGCCTTTTTTTTTGACATAAGTACTTACCTTACTCTGACACCTTGACATTTTGATTTTGACATTATCGTGCAAGATTGGACGTTTGGACATTTTGTATTGTAAACTTAATTTTATTGTTATTTTTTTTATTCAATTTAATTTGTTTTGTTTTTTTATTATTATTTAATTTAATTTTTTAATTTGATTATTTTTGATTTATTTGATTTTATTTCTTTTATTTGATTTTATTATTATTTTAAATAGATGCATGACGACTGAATTAAGTATTTGCATATCGCTAGAGAGCGGTAAAACATGTATGAACTTTATGTATTATAAGATCTGAATTGTACCATGTTTTCTGTGAATAAACAAATTCTATTCTATTCTATTCTAAAGAATTCGATCGCCGCCGCCGGCTGGTATGTATTGACTGGCTGTATAGACGGCGCGGAGTAGACTAAAAAAAACATAAGCGCGCGAATTAAGTCTGTGTTCTTGTAATTAGTACATACTTACGTACTTAGTAGGTACAATAACTTTTGAAAATTGCGCTAGTGTATCAAACGTAACAATAAATTTGTAATTATTTTTACTTTTCACGTGTCTTTTTTAAATAAAGAACATTTTCATTAATTACATAAACACAGTCTCCTATTTATTTTCTCATAGAAAGGGGATGAAAAGTAGAGTATATGACTCGGGCGCAAAATATTTTTGGCGAGGGCGACATACTTTGAATCCCTCGCCGTAAAAATATTATTTTGCTCCCTTGTAATACAATCTACTATTTCATCCCTTCTATTCGAAAAATTATACTTTGTTCCTATATAAGTGGGACCAAAATAGCTCTTTTCTGGTAAGAACTTTTTAGTGGGAGGAAAAGAGATTTGAATTTAGAACATGTATCTTTCAAAGAATTTGAACACTGCCGCCGGCTGGTATGTACCTGTTGACTGGCTGTATAGATGGCGCGGCGACGATAACCCGCGCAAACTGAAAAAAAAACATAAGCGCGCGAATTAAGTCTGTGTTCTTGTAATTTTCTATTTTGCTTATAAATATAAGTAAAAATAATTGTACAACGTTGTTAGCTTCTATAGTTATTGTTTCAGGAGTTAATACATTTTACTTTCATAACTCGACGGAGAACTCCTTATAAAATAAGGAGTTAGTGACAATGTATTAACTCCTGAAACAATAACTATAGAAGCTAACAACGTTGTACAATTATTTTTACTTTTCACGTGTCTTTTTTAAATAAAGAACATTTTCATTAATTACATTAACACAGTCTCCTATTTATTTTCTCATAGAAAGGGGATGAAAAGTAGAGTATATGACTCGGGCGCACAATATATTTGGCTAGGGCGACATACTTTGAATCCCTCGCCGTAAAAATATTATTTTGCTCCCTTGTGTAATACAATCTACTATTATTTTGTTTTTAGTATTTGTTGTTAAAGCGGCAACAGAAATACATCATCAGTGAAAATTTTAACTGTCTACCTGTTGTCGTTATTAATATCAAGTAAAAAACGGCAAAAAAAATGTTTGTTGTATGGGAGCATACTTTAAAAATATTTTATTTTGTTTTTAGTATTTGTTGTTATAGCGGCAACAGAAATACATCATCTGTGAAAATTTCAGCTGTCTAGCTATCACGGTTCTTGAGATACAGCCTGGTAACAGACAGACAGACTCACAGACGGACAGCGGAGTCTTAGTAATAGGGTCCCGTTTTTACCCTTTGAGTACGGAACCCTAAAAAGAAGGAACGAAATCACAATTTGTAGGGAGTCCAATAAAAAACGCATACGGGGAAACCGCTCTCCTGAGATTTAGTCTATACATGGTCCATACCCAGAAGGTTGCAGGACCATGCGTTGGTGGAAGATTGCGTCCATGTTAGTGGTCACTGCTGTAGGTCCAACACTGTTAAATTCTGTAAATCGGTCGTCTGGTGCGCGGTTGCCATTCCAGAACCTTTCCGCCCAAACGGCCATCGGTTCTTCACGCTATGTGTCCAGCCCACTGCCATTTCAGCTGAGCGATCCTTCGAGCGATGTCGGTTACTTTAGCCTTTAACTAAAGTAAAGCAAGAATGTGTGGATTCTTATAATTTAATCTAAAATATGTTCATTAGTAACGAATTTTCAACTGTGCGAAGAGCATGATGTTTAGAATTATTATCGCCCAGCTGTTACTAGAAATATAATTAAAAATAAAATTCACTTGTGATACTAATCTCATTAATAATTTGATAGTGTCTCAATAAGTACCACAAAACGCGTTGATATCTTTTATATGAGAGCCGCAATTTTTGTATATTACGGTACGTACACTGACTGCATCAACTACGAAAAAATTTCAGAACTCCTTTATTTATTTATATTATTCGATTTTAAATTTTGAATCTATTTAGATTAAAAAAGCCATGTCTATACTATTTTTGTCCCTTTTTAGACCTTACATTAGATAATGACGTCATACAGCCGCTATATTGTTTTTTTTTACAATAAAGTTATAATATCCAGTGATTTTCGAGGATGTAAGGATTCTAATGATACCATACATCCAAACTGTTCAGGCATTTAGAATTTATGGTGATGAGATAGAGAAACTGAAACTATTTTTTTTACGCATAGTATTTAATCGGATAATAATCTCAGATCAAATAAAAAAGATAGATGGAGCGTTGCGAACAATTAAGTGAGGCCGATTTTTGGTGGTACATGTGTGCGTACAAGGGGGCGGGCGGGGGCCGGGCGGCAGGGTTTTATATGGAAAGCCAAGGCGTAGTTCGTTACACGTGTGTGCGTGAACTGTGTATGGACACAGCCAAGGCGTAGTTTTACAGGCCTCACCGCTTCGTTCGGAAGACTCCGTCTTACTTTTTTTATTTGGTCTGAGGTAATAATAAATTCCCATTTTGGGTATCAAAAATACTGACTGGTGGGCGACGGACTGAGGGCAACTACAGATATTGAAAACTAGCGGCCGCCCGCGGTTTTACCCGCGTGGTTCCCGTTCCCGTGGGAATATCGGGATAAAAAGTATTTAATGATTTAAAATAGGCTATCTACTATCTGTGTTCCAAATTTCAACCAAATCTGTTCAGTATTTTTTGCGTGATTGAGAAACAAACATCTAAGCATTCAAACTTACAAACTTTCATATTTATAATATTAGCGGCCGCCCGCGGTTTCACCCGCGTGAATCCCGTTCCTGTGGGAATATCGGGATAACAAGTATTCTATGTTTTAATCTAGGCTAACTACTATCTGTGTGCCAAATTTCAACCAAATCTGTTCAGGAGTTTTTGCGTGATTGAGGAACAAACATCCAATCATCTAAATATCCAAACCCACAAACTTTCACATTTATAATATTAGTAGGATGGGTGACTTTAAAATACAAATTGAGTAACTAGTTATTCAGAACGAGCGACCAAATAACTATTAGGGGGACAACCTTAGGGCACACAAAACATTTAATGTTTGGCATATATTTAATTTAAAAAGGTGACTACCTATTATCCTAATCGAGATGACAAAAATACCATGTTGGGCAGCTTAAATCAGTTATATAGTTACCTACTTTATGTAATAGTTGCCCACTCAGTATTTTTGTCGCTCATTTAGAATTTTCACCGCTAACTTAAATTATTTGTTTCCCACATGTAGTCGCCCGTTTTACGTATTTCTGTTATATACAGTTTGTCGCCCATTTAGTTATTTTGTCGCCCAAAAAATAAACCGTTGCCAGTTTAGTATTTTAGTATCCCATTAACAGTCGCCTTTAATTATTTCCAGTCACCCAATTAATTAATTCACTTTTTTACTTTCATATACGCAATAAATGTGTTGAAAAAAGTCTCCTGACCCTTGATCACGTAAGTCTGTTGCTTACAATTCTCGATTGAAAGCGCAGTTACATTGCTGCTTTAATAAGATAGTTGTCACATTGGTTCTTACTAAAGCAGCGATGTAACTGCCATTTCTGTCAGAGTTGATTGCAACAAAGTTACGTAATTACCCCCCTGGTTTCATTCCAATTTGATAACAGGGGGGTGATTTTGTAATTTTGTTGCAATCAACTCTGACAGAAATCGCAGTTACATTGCTGCTTTAGTTAGAACCAATGTGAGAAGTATCTTACTTAAAGCAGCAATGCAACTGCGCTTTCAATCGATTTCAATCGAGAATTGTTAGCAACAGCTTTACGTAATTAAGGTACAGGTTATGGGCCCAGCACGCGTCCACTGCGCCACTGGGTAAGGTGCGCCAATTCTGACAACAGCAGTGTTGTCAATTGGCGCACCTTATTTGGATATTTACTTGAAGCCACGAAGGGTAACAACAATCATCGCATCTCCAGTTAGCCCGTGACCACGGCCGATGCAACTCGGTCGAAACGTTCGGGAAAAGGTAGGTGTTTTAGTTTGTCACCTGTTTTAGTTTAAACGCGTTTAATACCTGTGATTTAAATAATCCTCTAAAGTTAAACTAATCCTGTGGTGAAAATAGTGATGTACAAAACTCTAGTCGTCGAGTTCTACTTTTGAAGACTCGAGTGGGATTGGCAGGACTCGGTAAACTCGGTAGGCTCGTAAGCCCGAGCCTAGCTGAGAAACGATCTCTCTGAGCCCCGCCTGGAACCCTTAAAAGAGTTCAAGCCTTCAAAAGAGCTCGAACCTATCAAAAGAGCTCGGAGCCTTCAAAAAAAGCCTTAAAATTAACGCGAGCCTCATAAAAAGCTTAAGAGTTTATGTTTATGACTTTAATATCTGCGTAAATAATAATATTGTAAATAGGTTTTCAGGTAATAGATTTTCAGGGCTCTGTGAGCTCGATAGGCTCGGCTTTAAATTATTTACGGAGATATTAAAGCCGAGCCTATCGAGCTCACAGAGCCCTGAAAATCTGACTCTAGTCTCCAAAAGTAGAACTCAAAAAGATGAACGTCTTATTTTATAAAGAGCACCGTAGATGCTTAATCTATTGTGCTTTAGCTCTACTTATCCTCATTCATCAGCAGTCCATCACAACTAGTGCGCCGAAAAAGACTCGAGCCGTGAAAAAGCCTCGAGATCGACCGAGCTCTCAAAAAGACACGAGCCGTGAAAATGGCTCGATATCGTCCAAGCTCTGAAAAAGGCTCAAGCTCTGAAAAAGACTGTCAAGTCATCGAGCTTTACACAAACGAGGCGAGCCCTGTAAAACGACTACGAGCTCTAGACAAAAAGACTCGGAGGACTCGAGTCTTGTACATCACTAAGTGAAATCGCAATTTTCTGTCGGGCCAATCAAAAAACTGTTTTGCTTTGCATTTCACAGCATTTCTAAAAATATGTATAAGTATGTGGCTGTAATCGTAGAGTATGTTTTTAACCAACACTGGCATCTGTCTTTCCATGAAGTTCTTTCACAGATTAATAGCATGCCGCATGCTTGCTTAACATGCCGCATGCTTGCTTGCTGCATGCCTGCTTGGTTAGTTAAGTTGTAAGAGAAATTATTTCAAATGTCAGTGAGCTAAATAAAAAATAGTAGGTATTTGTAAAAATTATAATTGTAGGCTGTGAATGAATTCATCAATAAAAATACGTAGGTATCATTATCAAGAACATCTATCGAAAAAAAATGCGCGTTAAAATTTCGACACATAGATCGGACATTCACGGTAACGGTTATATACAGCTAATCAGTTTTCTTAGTCGCGTCTTCAAGGACAGATTTCTTCTCAGGGAACAGTTTCTTGATGAGGTTGGTGCTGGGTGCCTCCACCAGAAGCCACACCACCGCCGCCAACGCGTACGAGAGTACCACGATACCAATTCCCCTTACCGCCTGTAGGAGATAACATTTATTTTTAATTTTCTACGCGAAACTGTTTTTGTATGTCTTTTTAGGGTTCCGTAGCCTAAATGGCAAAAAACAGAACCCATATAGATTCGTCATGTCTGTCTGTCTGTCTGTCCGTCTGTATGTCACAGCCACTTTATTCCGAAAGTATCAAGATTACACAGTTGAAACTTGGTAGGTAGATGTATTATGTTAACCGCTTAACGAATTTAACATAAAAATAAAAAAAATAAAAGATTAAGGGGGGGCCCCCCATACATAGAACTGAAACTGAAAAATTTTTTTTTCTTCCATCCTAATCGTGTGGGATGTCTATAGATAGGTCTTTAAAAATGGCATTGAGGTTTCTAAGACGATTTTTTCTCAAAGTCAACCGTTTGAAAGATAAACACTGCCAAAGTGGTAATATGTGTCCCCCCCCCCCTCTAACTTTTGAAATAAGAGAGTGAAAAATCTAAAAAAAATATATGTTGTAGATCTTAATAAAGACTTTCAACGAAAATTGGTTTGAACGAGATAAAGTAATTAGTTTTTGAGATACATATATAATATTTTCCAAAACTGCAAATATAACTTTGTCATTCATACCAACACTGTGAAAAACAAAGTTATTTTTGTGGACCAAAAATGATAGTGGTATTAAATATGGTATTGTATAAGGTAACTACGGAACCCTACGGCGCGTGGCCCGACACGCACTTGGCCGGGTTTTTTTTATTATACAGGGTTCGCCATTTCATTTCCTATCTTCAAATATTGAAGATAGGAAATTTTACTGAAAGAAGTATTCACTATATTTTTATTTATATGAAAAAATAACTTTAATTTTTACGATACTTTTTATTAGGTTGCTTTCTCGTTTGTTTGTTTGTCCACAAAGTTTGCCAACGATTTTCTACTAGCTTCCCGATGAGCTAGAGACTTTTGAACATAGGTCAGAACTGGAAGGCAATGTCATATTATGGTGTCATTGAGCTGATCTGATGATGGAGCCGGAAGAAGGCCACAGAAACTCTTTGATGAAACCATACAACCCCATCGTGTTTGGGCTCGTTAGAATCAATTTGACAAGTACTATAATGGGAGATGAGGTCCAGGGTTTGATGATGAAGCTTTGAGCTCATTTACAGGAACTCTTTAATAAAACCACGCTACCCCATCGAGTTTGTGCTTGTTTGAATCGTCTTGACGAGTATTTTGTTGGGAAATAGTGTCAAGGCTCTGATGATGGAGCCGGAAGAAGGCCTTAGGAACTCTGTAATAAAACCATGCAACCCCATCGAGTGTAAGCTCGTTTGAATCGTCTTGACGAGTATTTTGTTGGGAAATAGTGTCCAGGCTCTGATGATGGAGCCGGAAGAAGGCCTTAGGAACTCTGTAATAAAACCATGCAACCCCATCGAGTGTAAGCTCGTTTGAATCGTCTTGACGAGTATTTTGTTGGGAAATAGTGTCAAGGCTCTGATGATGGAGCCGGAAGAAGGCCTTAGGAACTCTGTAATAAAACCATGCAACCCCATCGAGTGTAAGCTCGTTTGAATCGTCTTGACGAGTATTTTGTTGGGAAATAGTGTCCAGGCTCTGATGATGGAGCCGGAAGAAGGCCTTAGGAACTCTGTAATAAAACCATGCAACCCCATCGAGTGTAAGCTCGTTTGAATCGTCTTGACGAGTATTTTGTTGGTAAATAGTGTCCAGGCTCTGATGATGGAGCCGGAAGAAGGCCTTAGGAATCCTGTAATAAAACCATGCAACCCCATCGAGTGTAAGCTCGTTTGAATCGTCTTGACGAGTATTTTGTTGGGAAATAGTGTCCAGGCTCTGATGATGGAGCCGGAAGAAGGCCTTAGGAACTCTGTAATAAAACCATGCAACCCCATCGAGTGTAAGCTCGTTTGAATCGTCTTGACGAGTATTTTGTTGGGAA
Source organism: Agriphila tristella (assembly GCA_928269145.1). Lineage (NCBI taxonomy): Eukaryota > Metazoa > Arthropoda > Insecta > Lepidoptera > Crambidae > Agriphila > Agriphila tristella. The sequence continues at coordinate 59,103,350 of OV743430.1, read as the reverse complement.
ATAGTTTCCAGGGTCTGATGATGGAGCCGGAAGAAGGCCTTAGGAACTCTGTAATAAAACCATGCAACCCCATCGAGTGTAAGCTCGTTTGAATCGTCTTGACGAGTATTTTGTTGGGAAATAGTGTCCAGGCTCTGATGATGAAGCCGGAAGAAGGCCTTAGGAACTCTGTAATAAAACCATGCAACCCCATCGAGTGTAAGCTCGTTTGGATCGTCTTGACGAGTATTTTGTTGGGAAATAGTGTCCAGGCTCTGATGATGGAGCCGGAAGAAGGCCTTAGGAACTCTGTAATAAAACCATGCAACCCCATCGAGTGTAAGATCGTTTGAATCGTCTTGATGAGTATTTATTGGGAAATAGTGTCCAGGCTCTGATGATGGAGCCGGAAGAAGGCCTTAGGAACTCTGTAATAAAACCATGCAACCCCATCGAGTGTAAGCTCGTTTGAATCGTCTTGACGAGTATTTTGTTGGGAAATAGTGTCCAGGCTCTGATGATGGAGCCGGAAGAAGGCCTTAGGAACTCTGTAATAAAACCATGCAACCCCATCGAGTGTAAGCTCGTTTGAATCGTCTTGACGAGTGCTCTGATAGAATATGGTATATTTATAGTCTTAGCTCGTTAACTCATTCTTGAAAATAATAATTTACTGAAAAAACCTTTTTTTAAACACGTTTTTAAAACGGACTAAAAATTACTTATACTAATTTAATTTTGTAAAATCTATCATCAATATTGTCTTTAGCATGCGCCCCACGTTTTTAGCATTACAACTTTTGTAGGTATAGGGTTATAAATATTTACAGATGAATTTATTTTATACTTTTTAGTCTGTTTTGACTAGCCGGTTTTAATGTTTTTAGTCCGATTTTTTTATAAGTAATTTATAGAAAAATTCCGTTTTAAAAACACGTTTTTAAAACGGATTTATATTTAGTATATACTTATAAATAGTTTTTTTTGCATAAATAACAACAGCATCTTAAGGCGCTGTAGGTAGTGAATGTGGCGCCCCCACTACATTTATTTTTATTACTCGTAAACCAAGTCAATATTTAAAAAAAGCACAAGTAATAATCTCTTAAATTGTGTCTAATAATTTTTGAATAACTCTTCAACAGTTATCATTCATTCTGTAAGTTTTAAAATCCATAATAGCCAAAAGTGGCCACTTTGAGCTAAAATGGATTTTAAAACTTACAGAAAGAATGAAAACTGTTGAAGAGTTATTCAAAAAATACTAGACACAATTTAAGAGATTTATACTTGTGCTTTTTTTAAATATTGACTTGGTTTACGAGTAATAAAAATAAATGTAGTGGGGGCGCCACATTCACTACCACCGCGCCTTAAACAAAAGTATGACCATGAACTTTAATATTTAACTTTTAATTATTACCGTATTGTATGAATTTGTATGGTATCGTATGCGATTTCTAAAAAAAATCTTTGATTGCAGTTCGGTTTATTTTAAAAAAATTAAGTCTTCTTTCAGTAAAATTTTCTATCTTCAATATTGAAGGTACTTTCACTCAGTGTGGCAAAGTTTTGGGACACCCTGTATATGTCACGTCACCGCTAATACCCGAAGTGCGGCCACACCTACGTTTGGCACCTAGGTGTAACCGATCTGCTTTACTTACTCCCTGTAGGTCCCGAATATAGGTTAGAAAAAAGCGGTGCGTGAGCCATTTTTGTAGCAGAGAACAGATTTTTTTTTTAATACCCCATAAATTATGAACAAAGACGGTTAGACCTAGTTTTAACCAGCCACACCTAATATTAGCCGTGAGCAAATCGGTTTCACCTAAGTTTAACCAACACCTACCGGCTACACCTAGTTTTAGCCGACTAATACTAGGTGTAGCCGCACTTCGAGTAGGTAGCCGTAACGTAACATATACAGTACGCTCATTGGATAAAGACCAGAGGCCGTATTACAAGCTCTTAAATCCTGCCAGGTTTATAAATTGCCGTAGTGACATCTCTTTCTCGTCGTATAGCAAATAAAGAGATAGATTGACAGCCAGTCAGAAAACTGCCTGGAAATAAGAGGTCATAATACGGCCACTGTGCAGTAAAATATGCAGCAATTGTGTTCGGTGTCTGCTATACATGATGGATAGATATTGGCTAGTGCTAGGAGTACATTGGTCGGTTATATGATGCTTACTAAATTTATTTCAGAAAAGTGTGTAAGCTGCGTGTCGCTGGCGTACAACCATCGAATGATGATCATGTGCACGTTGAAGGCGCAGTAGGAGAGCCGCACCAGCGGTACGTAGCCAGGCCACTCCAGGACGCCCCGGTAGAGATCTGTATCACATGCATAAATCACCTCTTAATTTCTTTATTCATTTTAATACTTAGTTCTAGGAATATTTAAGGTTAACTAGAAATCTTAGTTTAAAAGGTCGTGACACTCACTTTCAACTCGGCATATCATGCCAAATACGATGGCAGCTAAAAGTACGCCCCAGATGGGCTTTGGGAACATTGCGATCAGCACGCGCACGAGCATGCTGCGCCGCTCGCCCTCCGCCAGCACCAGGTACGAGTGCGCGTACATCACCCCGAAGAGCAGCGGCACCGTCAGCCAGTACACCCACTTATACCTCTGGAACCAGAGATAAAGGTGCACATGTTACCGTTAAAGCACGTAATCCGTTAATCTGCAGATTAACTAGTGAATCTGTAGATTAACTAGTGAATGTGCAGTAACAGTTAAAGTGCGAAATTTTTCTTAAAGAATACGATTTCTGCACTATAAGTAGTTAATCTGCACAATAACGGATGCTACACCATTAAAGTTCAGAATACAGTGAGTGAAACAGCCAAGGCTTCAGGAAATTTAAGTAAAAGACCTATATTTTAAGTTTATTTTACAAAAACTTTGATTCTGGCGCTTTGCCGGCCGCTCCCGCGGGCGCGGCATGCTGGCTCGGCTCACGCGTTTTTGGTCACAAGACTTACCTTTTTTTTTTTTTTTTTGTTGTTACGAAAGGAGAATGCAATCTTTACGCATACCAAACGGCATGTTGGACTCGGTCATGCCCGTAGCATGTCCCTCGCCACACCCAGCCCTCCCACCAAGCCTAATAACCTAATAAACTCTTTAAGACTTTTTGCATGGCGGGGGGCTCCCCCCCCCTCCCAATTTTGTGTCTACCCCCTTTTATGTAATAACACATTTTATTTAATAAAAGAACCTGTTTCCGTACTTTAACTGATCCTTGGTTGAAGTATGAAATGAAACAAATTTTCGCACTTTAACCGATTCGACCAGTGAATCTACTGATTGACTAGTTAATCTGCAGATTCACTGATTTCCACACTTTAACGGTGACATACATGGGTCTGGCTGCCATTTTTGCTGATTTTGCATTTCCGAAGTCAGTATTTTGAAAAATATTATATTAATTTATCAAATTTTCGATAACGGTATCGGATTAAGCAACAAAAGAACTCAGGTGAACGTTAAAATTAGTTCACTTCAGATAATAAACTAAAAATATATTACGAATGGCTTTAAAAAAACGTGTGGCGCATGTTCTTAGAATGCGCCTCACGTTTTTAAGTTAAAAATTTATGTAGGGAGGTATATGGTTATGAATATGTATAGAAGAATTTATTTTATACTTTTTAACTATGTTAACGCCACCAACCACCAATATCTTCCATTCCTTCTAAAGTTTGGGGTCAGGGAGGTTTTAAATCGGAAGGTGGCAACACTGAGTTTCTATAAACTATGGAAAGCTGCTTGATGGTCAGCAAGAACTTTTTGGAATATGAATATTAAGATTCTTGATGGTCAGATATTTTTTTAACAGTGACATCTGAACGACCTGCCGATTGTGTACACATACACCAGTGTTTTCACAAAAAGATTTTAGTGGATAAAAAGGTAAGTTTAACTGTCTGTTAAACTAAAAACTATCAGTGTACGTTGTAAGTAAAGTGTAAGCTATGTTTCGAGCTATAATACAACTCAAGTTGTGCCTTATTAAGAGAGAAAATAATTGTTTTCTCTATGCGACGATAGCGCAGAAGTAAAAAACTTTTTAAAACGGACTAATTATTACAAAAAAAATCGGACTATAAACATTTAAACGAACTAAGTAGTAAAAACCTACTAAAAAGTAAAAAAATAAATTCTTCTAAAAATAAAAACTATTGTTTTCAAATAATCAATCATATTAATGGGCAAAAGCAAAATACAATTTCTTTCCAGGGTTGCTTGCCAGTATTCAGTTAATCATAGAAAGATGTTTGTTTTTTTTCAAAGTATCGACAGTTTTCATTCCTCGACTGCACTAAAGCTGTGCTAAAGCTAGAGTTTCCTAGGATAACGGTGCCGTCATATTACGGGCATAACATAGCGACGTTGAATGTTGTCTATGTAAACAATATGGCGACACCGTAACGTCATAAACAGTGCGTTTTGTTTACATAGACAACGTTCTACGCCGCTAAATGACGGTAGATATGACGGCACCGTCATCCCAGGAAACCCTAGCTTAAGGGGATGGTAACAAACCTTGTAATTGGCAGTATCTACAGAGTTCTTCATCCACTTGTATAGGAATAAGCCAAACGCCATGCCTATAAAGAAGATAGGCATGTTGGTGTGCGTGCGTCTGTGCAGGTAGTTTAATGAATCATTGCCGAGGAACGTTTGTTGACTATAAAAATATCTGCAATGGAAAAGACAAAAATTTAGATTAGACACACCGACCGTGATGACTTACGGCAGTGAAACGTGGCCGCTAACTATGGGTCTCATAAGGAGGCTCAAGGTCGCTCAGTGTGCAATGGAGAGAGCCATGCTCGGCGTTTCTCTACGTGATCAAATCAGAAACGAGGAGATCCGCAGGAGAACTAAAGTAACCGACATCGCTCGAAGGATTGCTCAGCTGAAGTGGCAATGGGCGGGACACATAGCGAGAAGAACCGATGGCCGTTGGGGCAGAAAGGTTCTGGAATGGCGACCGCGCACCGGACGACGCTCCGTGGGTAGGCCCCCGACAAGGTCGACCGACGATCTGGTGAAGGTCGCGGAAAGCCAGTGGATGCAGGCAGCGCAGGACCGATCGTCGTGGAGATCCTTAGGGGAGGCCTATACCCAGCAGTGGGTGTCGTGTGGCTGATATGATGATGATGATGATGACACCGACTTTTCACTTTTCAGCATTAGTTTGTTAGTTTTTATAGTTTTCTATCTATATCAATAAGGTCTGTCAATTGTGATCAGAGGTCTGAATGATTGGTTATGTATGTCATCTTCCCAATCCATCCCAGAAGAAGGCCTGTACCGATGGAGATCTGATGTTGATACGATGGGGCAAGTTCATGGGGGGGGGGGGGAGGGTTTTAAAACTTTGGGGGGGTGAATCATCATATCAGCCACACGACACCCACTGCTCGGTATAGGCCTCCCCTAAGGATCTCCACGACGATCGGTCCTGCGCTGCCTGCATCCACTGGCTTTCCGCGACCTCCACCAGATCGTCGGTCCACCTTGTCGGGGGCCTACCCACGGAGCGTCGTCCGGTGCGCGGTCGCCATTCCAGAACCTTTCTGCCCCAACGGCCATCGGTTCTTCTCGCTATGTGTCCTGCCCATTGCCACTTCAGCTGAGCAATCCTTCGAGCGATGTCGGTTACTTTAGTTCTCCTGCGGATCTCCTCGTTTCTGATTTGATCACGTAGGGAAACGCCGAGCATGGCTCTCTCCATTGCACGCTGAGTGACCTTGAGCCTCCTTATGAGACCCATAGTTAGCGGCCACGTTTCACTGCCGTAAGTCATCACTGGCAACACACACTGTTCATAGACTTTCGTCTTGAGACACTGTATGCTAGGTCGAAACCAATATTTTTTATTAGGCGCTATTGTGACCAGTACCGACTATTTTTTACCGGACAGGCCTCGAAAATACCGGAATATACGCTTAAATACCGGACATCTGGCAACCCTAATTGTGAATGACTAAAATCTAAAAATGCAATTTTTTGTGATGTTTTAGCGATCACTTTTAGAAATGTACTCTTTAAATTATAGTCATACATTTTGATACCAACTCGTTTCGTGATACGTAGTTTAGATACCTAAGTAGGTAGGTTATATTGATTTAAAAAAAATTGATTATCTTATCTAAATTGATTTTTTTACAAAGTCAAAGTCAAATAAGCTTTATTCAAATAAACTTAATTATTAAGTACTTTTGAATCGTCTATATTTTCTCCTACCACCCGTTCCAGACTTTTTTAGCTGACAAGAAGTCAGTCAGAAGCGTTGGTGTGTGGGGCCCCCATCCGAAATGCGCGAGGCCCGTAGCATCTACAGGACTTTGAGTAGCCCGCTGCAGCCAGATAATCTAAACCATAATTATTATGGCATACATACTTCCCGCCGGATATATGAACGCCGTCGAGGTCCCTGAAGTAGGTTTCGAGACCAGATGCGGCCATGCCCGCGGCGATGAGCAGGCCCATCGTGGCTGCGCGCGTGCCGGCAGGCAACAGCAGCACCACCAGCCCCAACGTGTGCAGGTGGATGTCAGCTGCCGTAGACCTGTCCGCACCCACAATCACTATTTATACAAAGTGTCATCGAAATTATAGCATTCTACCAATTGATGAGCATGTTGGAATGGAATAAGAAAAGGTTTATTTATTTATGAGACCCATAAATAAAAACCCCATACGGGATCGAATGTTGTGATCATTTTTTTCAACCCCATTCATGGAACATTTTGGAATGGAATAGGAAAAGGTTTATTTATTAGTGAGACCCATAAATAAATAAACCCTATCCTATTCCATTCCAAAATGTACCATGAATGGGGTTGAAAAAATGATCACAACATTCGATTCCGTGCCGGCTGTGCAACTTCAAAATCTAGTAAGGGACAAGAAAAAACGGGTTTTTAAATTATTGGGCTTCTAAAGTCCAAAGGCATCGATTTGGATTCCCAAAACATCTTCAAAGTGTTTAAAAATGCATTTTGAAAATTGAAAAACCTAGCAATTACACAATCGTAACGCGGAAGAGCCTAAAAACCATTTCAAAAACATAGCAAGTACATTGACAACTTTAAAAACCTAGCAAGGGATGTCCCTTGCTAGGTTTTTAAAATTGTCATTGCGAGTTATTGAGGATCAAGTCAATATATTTTTAAATGATTAATCGTTTGAATTTACAAAACCGCAATGAATATCAAAACTAATGATCTGGGGCCTCAGCCAACTACTCGTACCCTATACGCACACGTTATTTCATGAATTTCATTGCCTTTAAAGATAACGCCCATTTATTTGAAAACCAAACATGAAAATCGTTTCCTCGCAATTATTTTTACTTAAACTTATTTAGTTTGATGTAAACAACGCATATTACGGCTTCGGTATGGGTATTATAACACACAAGTAATGACACTTACTGGGTTTTAACGTTGTCAAACTCTATGATTCATTAAGATGCAGGGTTATACTCTGTAGACAGACAAGGTTATGTTAGACTTATTACTGTAGCTCCTATAGTTTCGGCGCGGTAAGCTCTCAAAGTAACCAACTCGTTTTTTGGCTCTCCTTTAAAATTTTTGACTCCCTGCCTCTTACTAGGTTTTGAAATCGTACGTCATCATTAAGGCTAGGAGGAGTGTGGATAAGCAACGGTTAAGCTAAGGTTTCCTAGAATAGCGGTGACGTGATATTACGGCCGTAATATAGCGGCGTTGAATGTTGTCTATGTAAACAATACGGCGACACCGTAACGTCAGAAACCACGCCGCATTGTTTACATAGACATACAACGTTCTACATCACTAAATTACGGCCGTAATATGACGGCACTATCATCCTAGGAAACCCTAGCTTTAGCGATGCAACGACGAAAAATTATGGAGTCTACGTACCACATAGGTGGGTTGCACTGCGAGCCGACCACGTAGTTGTTGTAGAAGAACACCATGGACAACCAGTCCCGCTGGCAATCTTGCATCTCGTCTCCCACTATCTCCTATGCGCATACGAACAATGAGTAAAACCGAATTAGAGTTTAGAGTAAATCCACTTAGTTAAAGTAATGACTGTGTAAAAACAGCAATCTAGAAACATTGGCCGATAAGCCTACATCAAAATTTGAAAATCAGAAACTTGGACACGGGTTAGGGTTTTGTGACCGATTCGCCCCCAAAGTCGAAATCTGACCGGTGTCATGTACCGGTAGCGGTAACGATATCCCGATCGGATCGTGTATTCCCGTTGTCCCCATTAATGGGGACAGCGGGAATTCAATAAAATAACTAGGACACTTTCGTTGGTATGCGGTAACGCGATGTTCAAAGGCGTTCCGCTACAGTTGCGGTAATGCCAATAAAATACCGGTCGGGATATCGGTCGGCATTACCGTTACCGCCGGGATGGCGTTACACGTTTGTTGTATGGGATGGGTGCCCCACTTTTTTGTTTTATTCTGTTTTTAGTATTTGTTGTTACAGCGGCAACAGAAATACAACTGTCTAGCTATCACGGTTCAATAGATACAGCCTGATGACAGACAGACTCTCAGTCTTAGTCTTAGTAATAGGGTCCCATTTTCACCATTTTAGTACGCAACCCTAAAAAGGGCGTACGGCCCTCCGCTGCGTTAAGCGGGATCCCGCCGCTGGTACACGGCGCGGGAACATAGATTACTGGTTTTTGAGGGACAGATGCTTGCGCAGTGCATAAGTAAGCTCTATTTATGTCGCCCCGCGCGCGTGTCCCGCTTAACGCAGCGGAGAGCCTGATGTACGGGGGGTGTCCACATTCGCCAACTTCCTTTTTCGCCATTTCCTGATTCGCCAACTCCTGATTCGCCAACTCCTGATTCGCCAATTCCTGATTAGGAATTGGTGAAAAAGGAAGTTGGTGAATATGGAAACTACTCTCGTTACGCTAACGAACTGTATTTCTAAATCGCTAAAAAGAGGTAGAGCTATATTAAGCCCGTATAGGACGTTGCTCAAGCCTTGATGTCTACTTAAAACTAGTTTTAAGTCGAGTATTAAATTTTAGAACGGTGCTTGAGCAAGAGATTTGGCATACTAAACTCAAACTCAGATCACGCTAATTTTAAAGTGATGGTCGATACGCAACTTAGAATAAAGCTTATTAACCGACTTCCAAAAAGGAGGAGGTTCTCTGTTCGTCTGTATGTATGTTTTTTTTATGTATGTCCACCGATTACTCGAAGACGGCTGAACCAATTGAAATAATTCAAATGTTAAAACATATATCAAGTTTGTGCCCAAGTTGGTCCCATTTTTTGAAATTTTGAAATCGGTTCAGTATTTTTTAGGAAAACCTGAAAATACTGTCGTTTTTTTGTTACCATTTTATGAACTTATACGGATGATCGACCATATCTTCTTCGTTTATGTACTGATTTAAATGATTCTTTTTTTGTTTGAAAGAGGATACTTTAGTGATGACACCATTTTGATTTCATTGTTATCGGACCTTGGATTTTAAAGATACACAAGGGAACTCCTCAAAATCAAATAAAAGCTGATAGTGATTGAAATATTGCTAGGATTATGACAATTTTAAACAAATTAGGTATCTTACTATGGTCAACACTTCAAGGACGTTTTGGACTAGAGTTGAACTGCGAAGGAACAACGGAACTCCTTTACAACAAACAGCACGAACAGTGGAAATTGAGTTTTTAGTGGAAAAGGACCACGTAAAAGTGTGAAATATAAAAAAATACATAACATCATCGCTTACATTAACATAATATACATTACCCAATTACCCATAAAAAGGTAAAAGTTCCTAATACAAAAGGTACTTACACTTAAAAGAAAAAAAAATGTTTAAAAACAAAAACCGACTTCATAAAAACCTGAAAATAATGTGGGGCTGAAGGATAACTTCTTTTTTTATTGGAAGAGCCCCACCCGACTTCATTAGACATGTTTCATTACAATGATATGGTTTTTGTAATGATTTGAAAATTATTTCTCGCTTTTTAGAGGTATTTAATTTTAAATCTAATTTTGTTTTTATTTTCAGGTTTTTTGTAGTCGGTTTTATTGTTTTAAAACATTTTTTTAGAACAATGCTTGACTGCGTAGATTAAGTTTTATGTTTTTTCTAATGTTGCCAGGGTTTTATTTCTATTAGTTAAGGTTGAATTTAGAGGGAGGGCATCCACCAAAGTATTTTGTGCGGAAATGCATTGTTTTTTGTTTAATTGAATTTTGAAATTTTACTAAACTTAACCTCAAACTGTATGAAAAAGTCGTATAAGGGGCGAGTAAAGGAAAAATAATAGAGTAGAGAGGGGAGGACTCACTCGACCCCCATACAAAAGCTTTAAGGGGTATAAGCAACGATATGTCAAACTTGTTTTGACATATCGTTGGGTATAAGGAATATAATAATAATATAATAATAAATATTTGACAACATCACATACATTCCTCCAATCCCAACCAAAGTAAGTAGCTATACCTAGCACTTGTGTTATGGAAATCAGAAACAACGGTGGTATGACAAACACCCAGACCTGAGACAATATTGAAAAGTTCATTTTCTACATTGACCCAGCCGGGGATCGAACCCGGGACCTCTAGAGATGGTGACGCCTTGAAAACCGGCGTGCAAACCACTCGACCACGGAGGTCGTCTTTTGTCGTCGATTTGTCGTCGATATATTTTGAGTTGTCTGTTAAAAAAACACAAAAATTAAATTTAACTACCCTATCATCACTTGACAACCTTAAGGGGGGATGGGAGAGTCCCCCCTCTCTACTCTACTTTTGCTCCTCACTCATCCCTTAAATGTTTTTTTTTCAAGAATCAAGAATTTATTTGCTAGAATGCGGTACATAAGGGTGATGATTGATTCTTGATTCTTGATATAATAACGGACCTAAGACTCCTCTACACACACATCGACAGATGCTCACCCCACCCGATGGCATATTCGTAAATACCCGACGGTTATCCACCCGAAGTTGTTTCGTAAATAGCAGACGTGTCGGAGTAAATACCTGACGCGTTAGCCACCCGAAATCGCTTTGTAAATAGCAGACGTGTCGGGATAATGCGTCTGCTATTTACAAGAGCCAAAATCGCTTTGTAAACAGCAAACGTATCGCATCCGTTATAATAAAAAAAGAAAATATTTCTGTTGTCTGTTATAAAAAAATAACCTCGAAATTTAAGGCTCACGATCCGCTGCGCTTCGCGCTCGCCTTAAATTTTTAACCTATACGTGGGACCTACAGGAATAAAGCAGTTCGATTCGATTGATCATCGACACGTCCGCGGGCTAATTATCTAATTAAAATCCACCTAGCGACTGGTTGCAGTTCACAGATGATCGTGATCCATTGCTACTTCTTTTTGGGTAAAAAAAAACATACCAAAGAAAAGTGGCAATCTATGCCAAATGCAACCGGTTGCTAAATAGTTTCTTTTTAGATAATCAGGGTACAGGTCTAATACGAGTGCCCGAGCGGCAGCCGAAACTTCCCGAGTGAATAACGCGTCGGGTATTTACAAATACGCCGCCCGATGTAGCAGAGGGAGGTATTTGCATCTGACGGATGCGTGTGTCGATGTTAGAGGAGGAGGATTTATATTAAAAGTATTGAAACGTGTCAATTTAATAATTACCTGCCACAGAGGACCTTGCGGAGTATACTTGAAAAATGATGTACAGTAGAGTATCACAACTAGATACACGGGTGACAATCTGAAATACAAATATTTTCAAAACATACAATATAGGTAGTAGTAGGTATGAACGTCTATACAAAAAAAAGTTCGGAGTTACAAGTCGAGATAAAGTTTGGCCACATGGTGGAAACTGATCTGTAGGCTGTTCCTAACTAATGTTGAGCTGGGCCAAACTGTCCTCACAAACCATTCCATACGGCGGCGGGTTAAAAGCGCTCTTTTCCCGGCTTCATTCTAAAAACCCGTATGGAATGGTTTGTAAGGACAGTTTGGCCCAGCTCAGTATTAGTTAGGAACAGCCTACAGATCAGTTTCCACCATGTGGCCAAACTTTATCACGACTTGTAACTCCCAACTTTTTTTTGTATAGACGTTCATACCTACTATAGGTACATCATTCATGGCTAGAATCAAAATATGAATATAAGATTCTTGGCTAGAATCAATGATTTTAGAATAAAAAAAATATCATTGGCTAGAATAGTTTGATAAAGATTTTAAAATGACGGCCATGACATTACATTACGTAGATGAGACAGCGATAACCAAAATATTAATAAAAGATTCTTGGCGATGACCAATTTAGCTGCTAGCTGTCAAGTCGCCATTGGTGTGACTGTTTGCCTCATACGCAAGAGGCCGCAGTTTGATTCACAATCGGATATTTTAGGGTTCTACCGGTTTGGATCGAAGAGGAAAAAAATATCCTTCGATCCACCGGTGGATCGAAGAGGAAAAAACATATCCTTCGATCCACGCCGGTGGAGCATCGTCTGTGGATCGTAGAGGAATGAGGGTTTTTTTATAATTTTAGAACATGCTTATTATAAAATGTTTATTTACATATTTGGTAGAGTAATAGAACATTTTCGTATCATCGGGAAATTAATAGAAAAATCATGAAAGGGAAACGAAAAGAATAACGAAATTACTATCGAAGTTCAAGTTTCTAGAAGGTTCTAATGGGTATATAAGCAGTGGCGAAACGCACAATCGATGTACTATCCCCGTCAATTGGTAATGCGCTGGAACCTTGTCAAATTAACATACACATCAACGTCATCCGCAACTAAAAATGACAAAAAACTGTTAAATTCTAATAGGTAATATAATAAATAAATTATTTAATTCTTATTTTCAATAAGAAAAGGTCTAAGTATATTAAAAAAATACAATTGTTTTTCGTTTTTAGGTTAAAATCACGGATAGTAGTTGAATGGAAGCTAAGGGAAGTAGTAGTTGAATAGAAGTTATATAAAAGGAGTAGTCAGACAATGAGGATAGGAAAGGAACAAGAAGAAAGAAGATGAAGAAGTTGTAAAGTGGTAGTGGAGAAGTACAGTAAGTCAGAAGAAGAGGAAGATGAAAATGAAGAAGTGAGGGAAAGAAGAAGAAGGTCTATAGCAGTAGTTGATGCTAGCATCTTCCTTCGAACGCCGTACCCCGCGTCAGTAACAATTATGATAAAATGTGCTGTGTGGCTCGACTTTGGTTTGGCTACTTCAATTTACCTGAGCCACCTGAGCAATATTGCTTTAGGCAAGGAGTTCCAAGTCATCGGGCTCTTCTCAGCGGATGCCTGCGTGGAGTACGCTATGAACATCCCCGACAGAAACATAAACGTTAGCACAATGATGTGAGTGTTGCCAAGAATCCGATATCCGTCCGATTCCATGAGCTGGAAGAAAATCATTAGTAAGTAAATATCGTCAATACATTCATTGGCTATGGACACTACAGTCTAATGACGAACGGCTACACGCGTGGTAAATTAAATACTGTGAACCATCGCCATAGTAGAGTAAATTTTAGCCATGGAACATAAAACATTGAACATTCCGTAAAAATTACTTTCCATGGTTAAAATTTACTCTATGGCGATGGATTACGGTATTTACCACGCGTGTAGCCGTCGCCGAGTTTCTACTCACTTCTTCCATGGAATACACGCTGTCAAGCATGTACGGCAGTGGAATGAGTGTATGTAGGAATACAGTCACTGCCGAATTAATAAATCTGTAAAATAGGAAAATACAGTACTTTATATGCCTTTTATATCTTTGTTCAATTTTCAGAATATACATTAGGTATTTATCGGAATAAAGTAATACCTGATTCCGTTAATTCCTATGAGTCTAGATTGGTTCTGTGGCCACGGAGCTGTCAACTTTGCCCAGTTGGCCGGGATCGAAAAGCACATTAGGTATCCTAGAAGCAGAACAATAATTGGGTCAACCACCAGGAGTTTTTCACTGCTGCAGCTGTCTTCATCTGGCTGAATTCTGGAGTATGGAACCGGTTATTTTCAAAAATTGTGTATCTCTCCGAATCGATTTGAATGACCTCATCAGATTCAAACACTGTACCTAACACTGTTTGTGCAAAGTATACACTGTACCTACAGGGTGTTTGGTAATCAAAGCCGAAATGGTAGACTAGCTTTCGCCCGTTATTATTTTCCGATGAGCTAGAGACTTGAAACTTTTAACATAGGTCAGAAATGGACAGCAATGCAATAATATGGTGTTGTTGAGCTGATCTGATGATGAAGCCGGAAGAAAATCACAGGAGCTGTATGATGAAACCATGCAACCCCATGTGTTTGGGCTCGTTAGAATCGTCTTGACAAGCACTCTAATAGAATATGAGGTCCAGGCTCTGATGATGAAGCCGAAAAGCCATGCCATAAGAAATCATAATTGAAACCGTGAAACCCCATTGAATTTAGGCTTGTTTGAATCGTCTTGACGAGTACTCTAATGATATTTAGTTTCCAAGAGTCTGATGATGGAGCCGGAAGAACGACACAAGAACTCTTTAATAAAACCACACTACCCCATCAAGTTTGGGCTCGTTTGAATCGTCTTAACGAGTACTTTGTTAGGAAATAGTTTCCAGGATCTGATAATGGAGCCGGAAGGTAAAAAGTTTCACAATATAACACACCTAACCGCATAGAAAAAAAAATACTGTTCATTAAAAGAAATCATTAAAAAAAGCACACAAATTAAAATGAATATTTACCTAAATACTTTACAACACCTGCGTCCTCCCTGTGTTGACCTACGGCTGCCAGACATGGGCTCCGACACAAGCATAAACTAAAAAACTAGAGGTCCGATCTATGGAGCGAGGTATGTTGAGAATTAAGAAATCCGACAAAATAAGAAACACCGATAAAATAAGGGAGAGAACAAAACTAGAAAATATCACTTTTACCATTAGGAAATAGAAATGGCGATGGACGGGACATTCGGTGCGAGAAGTTGATAAATGGAGCAAGTCGATTACAAACTGGTACCCCAGGAACCTGAAAAGAAGACGAGGTAGGCAATACAAAAGATGGCAAGATGAACTAATAATCATAGCAGGGAAAATGTGGTCTAGGAAAGCCAGAAACAGAAAAGAATGGAAAAAGATGGAAGAGGCATTTGTCGTTAGGCAAACAGATGAAGTTGTCAATATTTTAAAAAAATTTAAGCTATGTAACGTATTAATTCATTAAAAGTATCTGAATAAAGGCAATATTATTATTATTTTGTTTTTTCTTTTCTTTTTCTCAGCCAACGCCTATGATGGAGTCCGAAGAAGGCTACTGGAACTCTGTAATAAAACCACGTAACCCCATCGAGTTTGGGCTCGTTTGAATAGTCTTGACGAGTGCTTCGATAGGAGATGGTTTATTTTACTCTTAGCACGTTAAGTAAAATTTACGGAAAATATTTTTCTTAAAACGTACTAAATTATTACAAAGAAGTAGGACTAAAAATATTAAAACGGACAAGTAAAAACAAACTAAAAAGTAAATAATAAATTTTTCTGTAAATATTTATAAATGCAAATAACCTATACCTACAGAAATTTTAAACCTAAAAACGTGGGACGCGTTTTGTAAAATTTATCATCCATATTGTCTTTAGCACGCGCCCCACGTTTTTTGGTTTAAAATTTCTGTAGGTATAGGTTATTAAAAAAATCTTCTGTAAATATTTATAATAGGGTTATAACTTATTAGGGTTATAAATATTTACAGAAGGTTTTTTTAATAACCTATACCTACAGAAATTTTAAACCAAAAAACGTGGGGCGCGTGGGGATTTATTTTGTTTTTAATTGTCCGTTTTAATATTTCTAGTCCGATTTTTTTGTAATAATTTAGTCCGTTTAAAAACGTGTTTAAAAAAAATCTGTTAATTATTATTTTATGCTTTTTAGTTAATGAGATAAGACTAAAAAAAATATACCATCTCCTATCGGAGCACTCGTCAAAACGATTCAAACGTGCCCAAACTCGATGGGGTTGCATGGTTTAATTACAGAGTCCCAGTGGTTCTTCCTGCTTCATCATCAGACCCTGGAAACTGTTTCCCAATAAAGAACTCCACAAGACGATTCAAACAAGCTCAAACTCGATGGGGTTGCATGGTTTTATTATAGAGTTCCATTGGTCTTCTTCCAGCTCCATCATCAGACCCTGGACACTTTTCACCAACAAAGTCCTCGTCAAGGCGATTCAAACGAGCCCAAACTCGATGGGGTTGCATGGTTTTATTATAGAGTTCCTATGGCCTTCTTCCGGCTCCATCATTAGACCCTGGACATTATTTTCCAACAAAGTACTCGTCAAGACGATTCAATTAATCCCAAACTCGATGGGGCAGCGTGGTTTTATTAAAGAGTTCCTATGGCCTTCTTCCGGCTCCATCATCAGATCCTCGGACACTATTTCCCAACAAAGTACTCGTCAAGACGATTCAAACGAGCCCAAACTCGATGGGGTAGCGTGGTTTTATTATAGAGTTCCTATGGCCTTTATCCGGCTCCATCATCAGATCCTCGGACACTATTTCCCAACAAAGTACTCGTCAAGACGTTTCAAATGAGCCCAAACTCGATGGGATTGCACGGTTTCAATATTGAGTTCCTTTGGCATGGCCTTCCAGCTTCATCATCAGACCCTGGACCTTATCTACCATTAGAGTACTCGTCAAGACAATTCTAACAACACTAATTATAATGGGGTTGTATGGTTTCATCATTAAGTTCCTGTGGCCTTCTTCCAGTTCCATCATCAGATTAGCTCAATGATACCATAATATTGCATTGTATTCCAGTTCTGACCTATGTTCAAAGTTTCAAGTCTCTAGCTTATCGGGAAGCTAGTTTAAAATCGTTCGCAAACTTTGCGGACGAACAAAGAAACAAACGAGAAAGCAACCTAATAAAAACGTGTTAAAAAAACAGAAAATAATAATTTTCCACAAAAATACTTTTTTAAAAACACGTTTTAAAACGGACAAAAAATTATAAAAAACATCAAAATGAACTAGTAAAATAAAAAAAGTATGAAATAAATTCTTCTGTAAATATTTATAACCTACCTGTCTACAGAAATTTTAAACCTAAAAACGTGGGGCGCATGCTAAAAAGAATTATGGATAAACATTACAAAACGCGCCCCCGTTCATATTATTATTGTTGTCATTCTCATCTCACCCACACATAATAGTAAATTATTGCATCGAGCACAAACTTGAGGCGAGGTGCATAATCTGCTTTTCTTTCAACTATTACCTATAGGAATAGTAGATAAAAGAAACTCATATCAAACAGTTAAAATAGAAGTTTAATTATTGAAATTAAAAGATTCATTTAGAATGTTCGCTTTGTACTGAGTTTTTAGTGTGATTGTGATGAAATTAAAGCATAGTTGGAAGAAAAAATATTTTGTCGTCTAAGTCCTCTATTGTATTGATTTTAAAAGTACATCGGTCATCGCGTTTGGCTTAGTCATAGCACTCACAGAGGAAATAATCACTACGTACGTATTGTAGCATATTCAGCTTAATAGGGTAATTATTGTTACAGCTGATAAGTTTCTTGCCAGCTAAAAAAGTCTGGAACGGGTGGTAGGAAAATAAAGACGATTCAAAAGTACTTAATAATTAAGTTTATTTTAATAAAGCTTATTTGACTTTGACTTTGACTATGACATTACCAAACAGCTTGTTTTTAGCACAACTCTTACCTTTCATATCCTTTTTAGTGGCCAGCAAGTCGTACAGTGTGCCGGCCACAGTAAGGCCGATGAGGGTGAGGTAGACTGCGCTGGCGAAACAGTCTAGCACGGTGGAGCGGGGCTGGTCGCCATGGCGGTGGCAGGTGGCGCGCTCCACGCGCGCTCCCAGCCCGTACTCCTGCTGCAGCGTGTGGTTCAGGCACGCGCCCAGCGCCGCCTCCAGCACCGCATCAGAGTCCCCCGTGTAGAACTCCTTGCAGCGCCGCGTCATACAGTACCCGTAACGTATGTTCCTTAAATCGAAATGCCTTGGCGCCGAGAAGGAGAAATTCTGAATAAAATAAATTAAAACCTAATTTTAGCTAATGCATAATAATATCGGTTTCATCTGTACAAGACAAAAGAAAAATCTCGAAGGCTTAACAGAGTGTGTCATGCATGATACCTATAGCCTTATTGGCAAGCTGTCATCATACGGACTTCACACCGATTTGTGTCTGGATATTGGAATTATTGGACTTCCTGAGAGATCGGTCGATTGAAGTTGTCATTGATGGCTACTCATAGTACTCATCCGACCAGTTGGTGATCATGTCGGAGTCCCTCAGGGATCAGTACTCTCTGCAACGCTTTTCCTGCTGCATATTAATGACCTGCTAATACCTGGTAATTTGGGATACGCAAATGACAGCACCGTTGTAGAGAGCTACAATATCTAATGCTTGAGCGGGTGCAGAACAAGTCCAGTGTCTTAGGAGGGCGATGGTAAGACGCATTACCTATTACTGCAGTCAGTCTGGTTTGGGGAGATGCCAATCTGATCAGGTCCAATTCATCAAAACCCAAGGCATGTCTGTTCTCTGCTAAAAGGAGTAATTTCAACCTTACCCCTACTTTCCGACGTGTATCCGTGCCGATTACTGAACAACTAGAGCTTCTCGGCATGTCATTGACTCCAATACTCAATGTTGGCTCTTTTACTGAGAGTAAAGTACAATTGGCATTTAAAAAGCTTGGCGTTCTGACAAGTACTTCACGCTGGAACAGCTGCTCTATCTAATACCAAGCGCAAGTTCGATCATGTATGATGTATATTATTCTCATTTTTCTAATGGCTCCACCAAATATCAGCGGCAGACGCTTAAATCCATGTAGCCGAGGGTCAAGAAGCTCATCGGCAACAACATTTTTTCTGTAATAAGCTCAAAAGCCTCGAGCATAGACGCCAGATTGCAAGCTTATTGGTTTTTTTTCGGATACATTTCGGAGAGTGTGCAGCGGAATGGCACAACCTAATTCCACCATCTCCCTTCTTTTATCGGACAACCAGATGTACTAATCAGGGCCACCGTTTTTTTATAGATATTCCAAAGACTCGTACTAAGCCTTTTTAGTTCGAATTTTAGCTAGAGAGTGAAACTTCGTGCCTGAGTCTGTATTTCCTAATAGTTACAACTTACAATCTGGGCGAGTGAATAAATTACTATCTACTTAGTAGGTCATATCATCGCTAACCACCAGACGTGATAGCAGTTAAGCGCTTGACATTAAAAAAAAGGATGATAGGTGATCATTTTGATGAAAGTAAGAGCTGCAACTTACCATCATTTTATCATAAAGTTCGTTAGGCTCCTCAGCGACGATCTTTGCAGATGCCACGCAGTACACACCGCCCTTCGGATCCATGCATTGTGAGTACGGGTCGAGATAGTTCATCGGCGGGAAGGCGGCGAACTCCTCCGCTGTACACACACTTTATTTTGAGATACACAAATTTATGAGACGGACTAATAAATCGGGGAGGTATCAATGAAAATTAGTTATGACAATAGAGTACACAACATTTGAACATATTTATAAAAGTAACTTTTAGCTTTGCCTAAGAAAAAAGAGAGATTATTATTATTCCAAGCTATTGGGTACCCAGATAAGTTGTGTGATACTGTGGTAGCCTAGCCTCTAAGACAAAAAGAATTACAAGTGCAAACCAAATCCAAACTAAACTTTTATTCATTAGGTATTGAATGCTTTTAATTTCACCATTGGGAAACTACGTTGAGATAATGTTGCAGTTGTTGATCTTTGAGATCACTGAGAAAATCTTCAAATCGTCGTCAGTATCAATTCAAGAAAACATGGGCTCCTTCAAACGGCGAACACTATCACTTAATAAGAATGAGGTATAGAATAGGACCTAAATGCAAGCCCTGCGGCACGCCAGAGGTAAATGTGGCAGCTTCAATTCTTCTTAGTGATTTCTACAAGAAAGCGTGGATTTATGCTAGACCAACATAGAATGCTTATGCGTGAATACTCATCATCGGTATAAGCTTTTGTTAAAGAAGAAATGGTTAACCTTATCATTGATAAGGTATAATAACCATTTCCAAGGGCGTCGACAGCCCATGGCCCAAGGGGAGGGGGCAAGTTAATATTAAGGAGTATGAGAATACTATGAATTGTAGGGGTGGGGGGGCACTTGCACAACATGTGGGAGTAATGTGACAGACAGAGACAGATAGACGATACTGCCACAGTTAAAGATACGTTCAAAATAGCAATGTTGGTTTTTTAACACGTTTTTATATGGTCGTTTTCTTGTATAGTGTTTTTATTTTTTTGTTTATTTGTATTAGTTAATTTGTTTGTCTGCAAATTTTGATCTTTATATCTTAAGTCTTTATTCCCCTTATTCCGTCTACGTAACTATGGTTACTGGTTACCCATCTTTCTTTCCACCTCACAAATAGTGGCTGCACAAACGAATAAAATATGATTTCATAATTATTTTTTTGACATTGACCTTCAATAACTTCGTAGTAATAGGTTTCCCAGGTATAGTCTAAAAGACAAAAATGATCCTGATGATGGGCGGAATGCGTGGACACCGGATTCGTTGAGTGTCTTGTTACACCCGTTAAGGCTGGTTTACATTATCTTAGTATTTAGTAGAGTGCTTAGTAGCGTGCGAGTAGATTCGAATGCGAGTGCTTTAGTAGTTTTGGTGCCTTTCCAGTGACCGTTTACACGCTTCCAGTAGAGTGTCATTTTCGCCATACCTAATACCTATTATTTAATTCAATTACACGTCACGCGTTCACCGGCAAATGCACTCTACTAAAGACGCTACTAAAATGTCGATTTACATGCTTCCAGTGCGAGTGCGAGTAAAATATCGCGCGGGGGGTGAGCGGGCGCGCAGGGGGTGCTACTGGAAAGCGAGTAGAAAGCCTACTAGAACGTTACTCTGTTTAGTCATAAGACGACCGTTTACATGTTTCCACTAAAGCACTCTCCTAAAGCACTCTACTAAAGATAAGATAATGTAAACCAGCCTTTATGTATAGATTTAAAGTACACCTTTGCTTTAGTACCAGACTTGTCCAAAAAGACGATCTACTTACCAGATATACTCCTCAATGCTGACACCTGCTGACATAGCAGCAACGATATAACTAGGAGGAACATATCCAAGTTTTTTTCTTAAAATTTAAGGAACGTTTTATTTTATTTTACATTGTAAAGTATAATCTTGGCTCGGAAAGTGATAATGTCAAAACACTTTGACAATATACGCGTTTTATGAAACAATAGAAAAAGTAGGTGACTGTGTAAGTAAGTGTATTTAATCCATACAAATAGTCAAGTGTGATCGATTTAGACGCGATGAGGTTACATGAGACTAATGACTCAGTTTTATATTTTCTCTAGTGTATAAATTACTAGTGCTCTTTAGCTGTATACCAAGCTACTATACTATATATTAATTGTGACAATTTTGATTATTTTTTCCAAATGGCTGAAATAGGATTTTCGCTATATCTGCGCCATTTTGAAAAAAAAATGCAAAACTGTATCCACAAACAAAAATCTATACAACGTGTAACCCCTAATGCCGAATATGGTAAAACGGTACCATCAAACTGAAAATTTTTTTTTAATGGTACCGAAACTTTTTTTTTATGAATCGAGTATTTTCCAAAACCATTTCTTAGTGCTCACCCACAACATGAAAGGTATCTAATCTAACCTCCAGAAAAGGTGTCTCTACCTTTAGCCGTTAGGGCTCTAGCCGTATACCAACAATTAATCAATTTAATTTAAAGTTTTATATGTTATATGTTACCGTTAGAGTACGAAATCCGTTAATCTGCAGATTAACTGGTCGAGTCAGTTAAAGTTGCGAAATTTTTCTTTAAGTAGACGATTTCCGCACTTTAACCAGTTAATCTGCATATTAACGGATGCTACACCGTTAAAGTGCGGAATGCATTGAGTGAAATAATAGCCATGCAAGGCTTCAGGAAATTTAAGTAAAGCACCTATATTGAATGTTTATCTGGTGCGTTTTTGGTTACAAGCTAACCTAACCTAATCTTTTTTTCATGGCTTTTCCATGGCGGGAGGCTTCGCCCCTCGAGCCCCCCTTATGGGAGGCAGCGCCCACACAAGGGGGGCTTTTTAAATATTTTTTCGCACTGTTGTTTGATATTAAACATGCGTACAAACGTTCGAGTTAGTAGTTATGCAGATTTGAATATTTTTTCTAGCTTTTTAGAGCCATTAATTTAGAAGCAATTTCTGTTAGGTTATTATTAATGTTTTTTGAAGGAGGTAATTACTTATGTAAGTACCTACCTTAATCTGAATTAAATTTAACAGACCCCTAAAATGTAACAATGAACTTTGTATTAACGAAAACCTAAAAATAGTGTGACACTTTAGAACAGTGTTCTTCAAAATCCTTGACATTTAACATAACACGCTCACTATGGGCCCAATTGGTTATTATCCATCTCAAAAATCGGTAGGTACCTAACTCTGTTGTTTTTTAGAGTTTTAACCTTGAATTTTTTTCCCGTATTTGTGAATACCTAGGCAATAAAACAAATGAAACGTCATAATTTAATAATCTTTATGTTTTTAGTAAAAAAATACAAAGATGAAGTTATACGAAATTTCATCCAAAAAATTATACAAAAGTTACATTTTTGCATAAAATAAGTGTGAAACTAAATTATTATTATTATTAAACGAACGATTACGTGATAAAAATAAAAAAAACTGGCCAAGTACGAGTCGGACTCGCGCACGAAGGGTTCCGTACCAAAAAACGGCAAAAAAATCACGTTTGTTGTATGGGAGCCCCCCTTCAATATTGATTTTATTCTGTTTTTAGTGTTTGTTATTATAGCAGCAATAGAAATACATCATCTGTGAAAATTTCAACTGACTAGCTATCACGGTTCATGAGATACAGCCTGGTGACAGACAGACAGACGCACGGACAGCGGAGGCTTAGTAATAAGGTCCCGTTTTTACCCTTTGGGTACGGAGATTTTATTCTGCTACCTGAGACAGCTACTCATTGGCCTCGCACTCTTTCTAATTTTCTTACCTTTTACTAATTGTGTTTTAATTTAAGTTGTATCTGTTTGTATTTGTACAATGCGTTTGAGGTCAATAAATGCTTTCTTTCTTTCTTTCTGTTTTTAGTATTTGTTATTATAGCGGCAACAGAAATACATCATCTGTGAAAATTTCAACTGACTAGCTATCACGGTTCATGAGATACAGCCTGGTGACAGACAGACAGACGCACGGACAGCGGAGGCTTAGTAATAAGGTCCCGTTTTTACCCTTTGGGTACGGAACCCTAAAAAAGAAGAACCGTAATTTTCGGTACCTATTTTTTTTTCCCCTTAATTAACATTATTGCTCCTAAATCACTTTTGCGCAAAAAACGCGCAAGATTTTATTTTTCCTCATGTTACTGAATAAGTAGATAAGGGTTCTATTAGAGTGGTTAACTCGACGCTGGCAGCTTTCGGCAACAACGAAAACTATAATTTAAATAAAAAAAACTTAATTTTCTTTACTTCGCTTAAAAAAATATAAAAAAAGAAACAAAAACTTAAAAAAAACGAAAGTATACATTCCAAGATTTCCAAGCTATCTAATGATGTATAACAATATGCTTTCTTGGCAGAAAAATGTTGTGTTGAACTTCCATAATGGTAATTTAATTTGCATGAAAATATTTATACTTACCCAATGTTTGAGGTTCATTTTTTCAAACTAAAACCAAGTTATTTAATTTGTTTTGTGAATTATTATAAAGTTCCATCCTTAGAGAGTTTATAAACATAAAAAATCTATGGATGTACGACTTTCATCAAAACCATTTTCGAGATGGAAAATACAGTCTCGTCCCATAGTGGTCGCCCACTTAGTATTTTAGTACGCTATTTCAACGATAATGTTAAAACAAGTTTAACATAATTATCGTTGGCTCTGTTCAGTATTTTTGAGACCCAAAATGGGAATTTATTGTTACCCGATTAAATACTACCCATAAAAAACACATTGACACATACATTTTTTTTATCATCGCCATCTTTCAAGCCTACAGTTTTTTGTCATTTTGAAAAGCCCTCAATGCTCGCAGCAAAAAAAAGCTTTAAAAAAAAAGAAAAACCTCCTTCAAAAAACCTTAAAACAAAAACAAAAACCGAATCAATTTTTTCTCTAAAAAGCAAGAAATAATATTCAAATCATCAGATCCTGGTAAAAGGTCCCCTAAGGATTTTCTCGAATGTCCACGCGAACGAAGTCGCGGGCGGAAGCTAGTAACGAATAAAATAAGATTTCATGAAAAGAAAATCATTTTCAAACCTTCAATAAATTAATAGCTATTGGTTTCCCAGGTATAGTCTGAACGACAAAAATGATCCTGATGATGGACGGAATGCGTGGACTTCGGCTTCGTTGAGGGTCTTGTTACACCTGTTATAAGGAATGGTAACCGATGCCCATGGGCGTATCGTGAGATATTTTCTAGAGAGTGCTAGAGCTACATTGGAGTTTTGAAGGGAAATAGAAAAATAAATCAGTTTTTTCAGAGGTGGGTACGGCCCACCCGGGCCCCCCTTACTACACCAATGCCGATGCCTCAAGAGTGGTAAACAAATAATAATTTATGCGTTTTACCAGCTGCCAATTCACTCCGTAGAGGCTCTTCCCCTGTTCAACTAGAAAACTCCACTGTATTCTTTACTTTTCTTAACTCAGGTCGACGGCAGTTGACTTCCACATGCACATCTTAGGGCTGACCATCCTGTTCGTCTCGCCGACCAAAAGAATCCGGAATTCATTGCTGTGGATGGTACTGATCATCGGCTTAGTGTTGCCAGTCGTCGAGACCTACGCCAGGGACCTCTAAGGCACCTTGTTAATGGTTCCCTTTTTCCTCGCTCTCCATACCAATTGTAGTTTCTTTCTGTATCTGTATCTGTGTGGCGCATGGTAGATGCCGCCTCGCTCAATCCATACTTTTCGCTGTTCCAGCATTTCTTGCGTGATCCTCAGTGGCCGGACCACATTTAAGTAGGTACTCAGATGGTTTTAGTTCCACATACCTGAAGTCTACCTTCACATGAATATATCATAATTAATAGTACCTCAACAGATAAGGAAATATTTAACAAATAAAGTGGTCCGGCCGCAGAGCAATGCTCTAAGGCCGCACCAACTCAAATTTTTAAAAGTGTGATACCTTTTCAAGAAATTTATATCGCAGTAAAACCTACTTAAATAGTACCTTCCACACGACAAGTTTCGTAAAATAAACCTCATTGGCTTAGAAGTTACAAGCCGTAGTTTGTGGTCCGGCTGGGAAGCATTCTCTGCAGCAGGTCAATATCGTAAGTGTGATACATTTTCAAAAAAGTGATATCCCAATAAAAGCTACCTAAATAGTACCTTCCACACGACAAGTTTCGTAAAATAAAACTCATTGGCTTAGAAGTTACAAGCCGTAGTTTGTGGTCCGGCTGGGAAGCATTCTCTGCTGCTACAGCCTTACGAAACTTGTCGTGTGGAAGGTACAATTTAGGTAGCTTTTATTGGGATACTAGCTGATGCCCGCGACTTCGTACGCGTGGACTTAGATTACCTATATAAATAATCTAAGGCGTGGACTTTATGACTTCGGCGTAGCTTAATTGGAATTCATACCTTTACACAACGCTCCATAGTGTTGAGCTCGGGTATGCTTTCAAAATACATAAAGCCGTTTTAAGGATTTTAAAATATACCCGACCATTTTTTGGGGTATATTTTCATGTAGGACATTCCATTTAGGTATACTGTAATGTATACCCGTTTCAGTGTTTCCCCACTTTTTATTCCAATTTAAAATATGACTAAAATTAAAATAGTATGTTATTGTTTTGTTTTGATACGTTTATAAAAAAAAAACAAGCTTTTATTTACATGTACTAAAATGGTTTAAGGAATAATTATATTTAAGCCTGATTATTATATTTATAGGTCTCAGATTATTTTCAAAAATATTCGGAACTGCATTAAAAAATGTTGGGAAAATCGCAGACCATACTTACCATACATTTTGAAGAACCTATGAAGAATATTCCTAATGATTAACCCTTTCGATCAGTATCGTAAAAATAATAGATTGTTTTTTTTTTTCATATTTGGTAGGTTCGATTCCTAGTTAAGGCAGGCAATTTTTTTCAAAAATCTTTGAATGCAGTTCCAATTATTTTAAAATCAAAATGAAGTCTTCTTTCAGTTTTCCCTACCTTTAATATTTAAGGTACTTTAAGTGTACTGGTTTCCCACACGAAGGGACGCCCTGTAGGTACCTATATATTTATTTTTGGTGATTTTTATTTTGATTTTTTTTTCATTAATGTTTTATTATAAATAAAGAATGTTACAAAAAAAGTCTAAAATCCTTACTATTATTATAAATGCGAAAGTCAGTTTGTTTGTTTGTTACGCCTTCACCGATCGTCATGAAATTTTGCATACACGTTGTTAGGAGTACAGAGAAGGACATAGGGTACCTTTCATCCCAAAAAAAGTATTGTTCCCGAGGGATAGCAAAAAACCATTCCACGCAGACGAAGTCGCGGGCGGCCGCTAGTATATAATAAGAAACAAAGAAATACATTTGAAGCGGTTATAATGTCAGTAGATCGGCATCTATTTCCCATAGACTTAGAAAATTTTTCGCTATGCTCACTATTTCCATAGGTGCGAGATTCGCAGAGTGGAATTTCAAATAAATATTTAAAAAAAAATCCACTTTTCCCTTATATTATTTTACTCTTTGTAACAAAAGATGCAAATGGGTCATTAAACTTTTAATTGTAGGTAGGTACTATATTTTTGATCAAACATAAAAGTGAAACAAAAATACTTAAACTTAAGTCTTAAAGTAGGTATCGTTTTGGTAGCAGAAATAAAGGTTGTCCAGTCATCAATTTTATACCTACAATAAAATACGAATAAAGTAAACAAGATTACCTATGTATTTATTTCTTTTTGTTATCAAAATGATAATTTAAATATTAAATTTACCCCAACCATTATTTTTAAGGTAACCAGTTGATATTTATTTTTAAGAAAATTCTGCCTGCGACTTCATCCGCGTGGATATTCGAGAAAATCGTTAGAGAACCTTTAAGCAGGATAAATAGTATACCTACTCTATGTTGTAATTTCCTCAAACCAGATCTATCGTTTTTACGTAATTTGATTGGGCAGGTCCTCACCAAGCGAGCTGCCAAGCGCCCTTTTCCTCTCCCTCTCCCCCTCCCCTCTCTCTCCATCCCTCTCCCTCTGTATGTCCCCCTCTCCTCCCCTCTCACTCTCCCCTCCTCCCCTCCCCTATTTAAAACACTTTCAAGCCTTATTTCACAATAAAAGGTAGCCTATGTCCTTTGTCAAGCTCTGCTGGTTCACTAGTTTAGGCGTAAGAGCGCAACAGACAGAGTTACTTTCGCTTTTATAATATTAGTATGGATGTTTGGAGACCGAAAAACAGGAAGGACAAACAAAAATATTGCGTCAGCCAGCGGTCAAAAAGGAAAGAATAATTGAAATATTAGGGGTTTAAGTAATTGCCGTTTTATATGATGAATTTTAATATTTTGCATTTTCACTAACATTGTCTTAATTTATTTTACAACCATGAACGCTAATGTTTTAAAACTACAAATGTTTAAACACTCAACTAACTAATGCCACATGTATTCATCATCATAACTTAAGAGCCGCGCTCTTGTCGGTGTAGCTTCCTCCACTTGTTTCTGTTCAAGGCCAGTTCTTTGGTTTCTTGATAAGACACGACGTTTGCCTTCTCTTTGATCTGTTCCATGTACGCTCTTCTTGGTCTTCCTCTTTCTCTCTTTCCCTCTATTTTTCCTTCTATAATGTTTGTAATTAATTTGTCGTGTCTTATCAAGTGGCCGATCATTCTACCTCTTCTGTCTTCTATGATTTTCAATATCTGACGTGTATATGTGAACACTTGTGCCACATGTATTAAGTGAAAAAAATAGTAGGTATCGGCTAAGTTACAACGAATTAAGTGGTCACTTCTGTTAACGAAAAAGTGAATCATTTTCGAGATACTTTTTTAACTATCAGAATAATAATAAGAATTATTTTTATAACTGATAGTGGGCAATTACTAACGTGACAAAATAGTACCGAACGATTGCTTCGTTGCAGCCGGGTATATTTTAAAATACCACATGGACTTATCCTTAATTTGAAACTATACCCGATGTCAACACGCGCCAGTGACGTCACAAATGTTGGGTAAAGGTATACTTTAATGAAACTATTTTCGTTTTCTGCGCTTTGAAAATATACCCGACGTCAACACGGTCTCTGACGTCATGAGCGTTGGGTGGAGGTATAATTTCCAAATAAGCTTCGGCGTATGCATATAAATGAACTAATGTAGTTACATAAGAAAATACTTGTAGCAGTGTTATGGTTCTGCATCAGGTGTTCCAGATCTTCGATTTTTATACCTCAACAAACATGCTCATCAGGCTGAACAACTCTTGCAAAGATGTAACTTTTATATTTTGTATAGTTTAGCTTGATCATTATGGTTCTGCATCAGGTGTTCCAGATCTTCGATTTTTGTACCCCAAAAAAATGCTCATCAGGCTGAACAACTTTTGCTTAGGTGTCATTTTTATATTTTGTATAGTTTAGCTGGATCATTATGGTTCTGCATCGAGTGTTCCAGACCTTCGATTTTCATACCTCAACAAAACTGCTCATCAGGCTGAACAACTTTTGCCAAGATATCAATTTTGTATGGTTTAGCTGGACCATTATGGTTCTGCATCAGGTGTTCCAGATCTTCGATTTTTGTATTTCAACAAAAATGCTCATCAGGCTGAACAACTTTTGCAAAGATGTCATTTTTATATATTGTAAAGTTTAGCTGAACCATTATGGTTCTGCATCAGGTGTTCCAGATCTTCGATTTTTATATCTCAACAAAAAATGCTCATCATGTTGAACAACTTTTGCAAAGATGTCATTTTTATATTTTGTATAGTTTAGCTGGACCATTATGGTTCTGCGTCGGGTGTTCCAGATCTTAGGTTATTGTACCTCAACAAAAACTGCTAATCAGGCTGAACAACATTTGCTAAGGTGTCATTTTTATATTTTGTAAAGTTTAGTTGGACCATTATGGTTCTGTATCAGGTGTTCCAGATCTTCGATTTTTATACCTCAACAAAAAATGCTCATCAGGCTGAACAACTTTTGCTAAAGTGTCATTTTTGTATTCCTTATAGTTAAGTTGGACCATTATGGTTCTGCATCAGGTGTTCCATTTTCCAAAATCAATTATACCCTAAGTTACGCCCAGGCTTAACAGCTATATAACAAAAAAAGTTTCATTCGAATCCGTTCAGTATTTCCGGAGATTAGCACGTTCAAACAGACAAACAAACAGACACACAAACAGACAAACAAACAGACAAACAGACACACTTTTTTTTTCAAATTCTTACTCTATTACTATGTCTCTATCGCCCCAGATATATTTTTTTTGAAATAAATGTAATGTACAGACACTATTTTTTTACTGTTTTATTATATTTTTTATATATTGTAAAGTTTAGCTGAACCATTATGGTTCTGCATCAGGTGTTCCATTTTCCAAAATCAATTATACCCTAAGTTACGCCCAGGCTTAACAGCTATATAACAAAAAAAGTTTCATTCGAATCCGTTCAGTATTTCCGGAGATTAGCACGTTCAAACAGACAAACAAACAGACACACAAACAGACAAACAAACAGACAAACAGACACCCTTTTTTTTCAAATTCTTACTCTATTACTATGTCTCTATCGCCCCAGATATATTTTTTTTTGAAATAAATGTAATGTACAGACACACTTTTTTACTGTTTTATTATATTTTTTATATATTGTAAAGTTTAGCTGAACCATTATGGTTCTGCATCAGGTGTTCCAGATCTTCGATTTTTATACCTCAACCAAAAATGCTCATCAGGTTGAACAGCTTTTGCAAAGATGTCATTTTTATATTTTGTATAGTTTAGCTGGACCATTATGTTTCTGCGTCGGGTGTTCCAGATCTTAGGTTTTTGTACCTCAACAAAAACTGCTCATCAGGCTGAACAACTTTTGCTAAGGTGTCATTTTTATATTTTGTAAAGTTTAGTTGGGCCATTATGGTTCTGTATCAGGTGTTCCAGATCTTTGATTTTAATACCTCAACAAAAAATGCTCATCAGGCTGAACAACTTTTGCTAAAGTGTCATTTTTGTATTCCTTATAGTTAAGTTGGACCATTATGGTTCTGCATCAGGTGTTCCATTTTCCAAAATCAATTATATCCTTAGTTACGCCCAGGCTTAACAGCTATATAACAAAAAAAGATTCATTCGAATCCGTTCAGTATTTCCGGAGATTAGCACGTTCAAACAGACAAACAAACAGACACACAAACAGACAAACAGACACACTTTTTTTTCAAATTTTTACTCTATTACTATGTCTCTATCGCCCCAGATATTTTTTTTTAAATAAATGTAATGCACAGACACACTTTTTTTACTGTTTTATTATATGTAAGGATCACTGTCTTGAAAATGTATCACACTTACGATATTGACCTGCTGCAGAGAATGCTTCCCAGCCGGACCACAAACTACGGCTTGTAACTTCTAAGCCTATGAGTTTTATTTTACGAAACTTATCGTGTGGAAGGTAGTATTTAAGTAGCTTTTACTGCGATATAAATTTCGTGAAAATGTATCACACTTTTTAAAATTTGAGTTGGTGCGGCCAGAGAGCATTGCTCTGCGGCCGGACCACTTTATTTGTTAAATATTTCTTTATCTGTTGAGGCACTTTTAATTATGATATATTCCTATGAAGGTAGACTTCAGGTAGCAACTATGTGGAATTAAACCATCTGAGTACTAAAATAAAAAATGTGCCCGGCCACTGAGGATCACGCGCATTTCTTCACCATTTATTATGTAAAGCTGTTTCTTGCATTTTTGCAAAAAGTCAAAGTATGTTTATTCCAGCGAAATTTTTTCTGAGTCTATGGTTTATTCAAATAAACTGAAAAATTAAGCGCTTTTGAATCGTCCATCTATACTTTCTTACCACCCTCGTTCAAGCCTTTTCAACTGACACGAGGAACGGGTGCAAGAAACTTGTCAAGGTTTCACAGAAATAAGTTTCAAAGAAATACCTAAGTTTAAGCAACTAATATTTTGAACATAGACATAGAAAATTTTCACTGCGCTTTTGAATGACTATAGGGAATATGCATCAAATTTTTTTTTAATTTTAATCAAAAGTATAATGCGTGAGAAAATTAACTGTAATATTAAAACTTTTCTCTTGCGTTTTTTTCTCGTGATATAGTTACTTGAAGTTAGCGCGCAGCAGCACCCGCCGAAAACGCTCCATACAAAACGATGACGTCACACATCACGTTTCAGGTGTGTTTCGCGCGTTTAATATGGAGTTAGCCAATAATCTTCAATTATCTCCCTAAATTTTGCGTTTAAGTACATATGTGTCATACAAAATATTGTTTCTTATTCGATATTCTATCTGACTGTAAAGTGCATTATTTCCGAAAATGAAAAAAAAAATTGTTATTTTTCCCTGATTTCATCGTGTGATAAAACTAAAATAATATTTTTTTTTTTTTTTTTTCCTGTTCCATCATGTTTTTATAAGTGTCCGCAGCGATCAAGCTCAAATTCATCAAAATCGGTGACTTATGCATATTCCCTATTGTGAGTATTGTGACTGGTAATAAAAGTAGTAAATGAAACAAGCAAGTCATCGCCATCTATTGGCTAATCAGCTCAACTTCCGAATTCTTTATTTTCTATCCTTAAAATCTATTTTCATTCATGACCATTAGTGTCTCTCCGTTATCTTACACACTACAATGAATACAGTAAGTAAGTACAAGTAACAGCAGTAACCGTAAACTGCTGCAATGCAATAAGATACTGTGGCTCCAACAATATGACCTAAAAGTCCTCTGCGCACCCACCCCTTTTAAAAGCTATTCTGTTTTCTTAGTCTCCGTGTTGACATCAAGGATGGACTTCTTCTCGGGGAACAGTTTCCTGGCGACGTTGTTGCTGGGCGCTTCCACCAGTAGCCACATCGGCACCGCCAGTGCAAACAAAAATACGATGATGCCGGTGGTTTTTATGGCCTGCAGATCAGAAAAAGTCATAAAACCTATGCCAGTTTGCTTCAAAGTAATGGAAAATGAAAGCTAAATATCGTCGGTGTTATTACAAAAGATTTTAAATGAATAAAATATCTTTATCACATAATTAGCATTTTTATTAAATAGTATTTTTTTTACCCTACCACCCATTATGACGTCTTTTAGCTGACAAGAAAATGAGTGCAAAAAAACTAGTATCATATCTTAAAGAATTTCAAATCTTAATCAAATTACAGGGTTCAAGATAAATTCAAAGTTATTATACAGTC
This sequence comes from Agriphila tristella, assembly GCA_928269145.1. Classification (NCBI taxonomy): domain Eukaryota; kingdom Metazoa; phylum Arthropoda; class Insecta; order Lepidoptera; family Crambidae; genus Agriphila; species Agriphila tristella. Next base: position 59,070,739 of record OV743430.1, on the reverse strand, counting down.
TAGGCTGATACAAAGAAAAAAATACATTATATTCAACAACAATCAACATACAATTCAATATGCGTTAAGATACTCGTATAAGGATAATTGGGTACCTGTTTAACATTATAAGCACTGTTTAAATGTGATGTGATGTTCTCTTTCAATATTGTTAAAAAAGTGACAGCAAAAATCTTTTGCAAAATAAGTAACACCGCTTATATTCAGTTTGGGTATTGGCTTCTGTAAGAGTTCCAAGCATTAAGAGTTAGGAAGGATTCTGCCTTTGCCAATTGCATAAATTAGGGGCTCGGGTATATCTTTAGACATCATGGAGAGCAGATCTTGTTTTCTTCTTATGTCCATTTTAAGAGCTAAGCTCACCGGAGAGCACTATTCGTACTGTCGCCTGACTCCAATGGTTAGTTATCGGATGCTCTTGCTCACCATGTGTAGGTCGGAGAGGTGCGTGAGCTGCGTGTCTGCGGCGTACACCCATCTGATGACGAACATGTGCAGGTTGTAGACGCAGTACGTGAGCCGCGTCAGCGTCACCCAACCGCGCCACTCCAGCACGCGCCGGTACACGTCTGTAGGTATACCACAATAAAAGCCTTTTCTTTATTCATGAATAATATAGGTAAAATAGTATTTTCATCAAGTGATAAAACTATACCAATTCAATACTTTATTGGACTGCCCGGCTCAGCACTTCGCCGTAGCTCTGTTCTTTTTCTGTTGCTTAGAAACAATGCGGTGTAGCTTGTAGCTATGAAAGTTTATTCTATTTTTAAATTGGTTGACGCAAGGTATATAAAATTGTCAGGACAGGGTCCTGCTAGAGCAAGAGTACCGCTCGGCGACGAGACGATATGCCCAATAAAGAGCGATGTTTTCGAGTGAACCAGAGATAGATACAGGACGGTTAAATGTTATCATCCTATTGTATGTAGCTTAATCCTAAATCGATGACTGAAATACTTCTAATTTTTAAAAGAAAATACGACAACAGCACGTCAGATCATACATGACTATTTTGACCTTGAGATCGTTTAGCTTTTGCATAAACATTCACTCACAATACGTCCCTGACACTGACCTCTATTATAACAATAGAGGTCAGTGGTCCCTGAAGTTGACGTAACTCACCGGTGACTTGACTCTAACATGACTGAGCTGTGTGAATGATCCTTTAACGTAACATTCAGGTTTCATTTTATAAAAATACATAAAGGAATCTTCGTTCCAAAACTGACTTTCCACCCGGCATATCATGCCAAATATGATGGCAGTGAGCGCCGCGCCCCAGACGAGCTTGGGCACGAGCGCGTGCACGAGCCGCACGCGCATGGCGGGCCGCGCGCCCTCCGGCAGGTGCAGGAACGAGTTGCAGTGGATCAGGACCGCGCACAGCGGCAGCACCAGCCAGTAGAGCCACACGTATCTCTGCAATAAGGTTAACTTATCATTCCCGAAAAGTTGCAATCTCAAATCTCAACAGCCTGTATCATTAGGGCAATAAATCGCTTTCCCTGCTGCCCGCGCCGTGGCTGCTGGTTTGGGCTTTCTACGCGTGGTAAGTTGTACAACGGATTGTTCTAAATACCCCTGTCTTTTACTTTACTGTTCTCTCCGTGGTAGGCACCTCATCTAGGAGTTTATACATCATCAGCAGTCATCATACTGTGCGTTTTTTTTTTCATGCAATGCAACAAGTCTAAGCACCAGGGTCTTTATATAATATAGTTAGTTACTATCCTAAAAGTCTCAAAGGCTTTATAGAGTACTAGCGGCCCACCGCGGCTTCGCACGGGTGCAGTGTAGTTACAGTTCATGTCAACGAGGACATAAAACAAAATTATTGAATGTATTCATGCTAATAACACAACATTGCGTCGACATTAGTATTGCAAATTATGTTACCTTGTATTTGGTGGTATCGACAGATTTCTTCATCCACTTGTATAGGAATAACCCAAAGGTCATGCCCATGAAGAAGTTAAGCATGTTGTTGTGCGTAGGTTTGTACAAGTAGTTTAATGTTTCGTATTTCTCGAACATTCTTGTATTCTGCACATTTCTGAAATTATTTTTTACTCTTTTACTTTAAAAGAATGTTGATATTAAATTTAATAACTACATCAAGACTATTCCTAAGTGGGTTCCTGCGGTACTCTCTAAAACCCTGTTGGGGACAGATTCAAGGACATTATTAGTATTCTTTCAAAGCCTGCCCATTACAAACTCCATTTCGTTTCAATGGATCCAATACCCTCGCACTTATAGAGAAGCTGTTATGACGTCAGTTGTATAAATGGCTGCTGGACTATTAAACCACCACTATGCTGCTTCAGAAGTGTGCAGAGCTCAGTGGCAATGTGGTATAGCCAGCCAGTGATTGCGGAGGTTTACCAACTTTCGCAAGGGTCGGTCATGTGCTGGGTGATTAAAACAAATATTATCTTGAGCTACTTCGTGCTTCGGAAGGCACGTTAAGCCGTCGATCCCGGCTGCATTTGCAGTCGTTACCACCTACCAATCAACATCGGGCCTGCGTGGTGGGTTATAGCCCATTCTCCGTATCCAACCATAAGAAAGGCCTGTGCCCCAGCAATGGAAACATTAAAAATTGCTAATGTTCATGCCACTTCAGGCAGATCGATATCTTTCTTCTTCTGGCAAGTGAGGTTCGTACTTTCCGCTCGATATATAAACGCCATCGAGGTCTCTGTAGTAGGTCTCTACACCGGGCGCGACGGCCCCGACGGAGAGGAGCAGCGCCAGTGCAGCGGTGCGAGCTCCCGCTGGCAGCAGCAGCACCATCAGCCCCACAATGTGCAGGTGTACGTCCACCGCCGTCGACCTGCAAGAACAACATTCATGTTAGCTACCAAAGAATAATGACGCGATTTATCGACTCCTCCATATCCCAAATACTAGTCCATCTAATTCCCAAACCAATAGCACAAAGACCTAAAGCAGTAGATTTCATAGTTCCTATGCAGTTGTTGGGGATAGTATCTGAGTAAACTGATATGATCAGATATTGGACTCAGCAGGTGTAATGTAACACACACATTTCAGATTATAAGCGCTAAAATGACCTCCTTTTCTACGTGTTGTATCCATAAATATCCCCACGGGTCACTTTCATTTTGACCTGTAAATTCCAAAGCAGGAAAATTCGGGTCAACTCACAACAAATATTTAGAAATAGAGTAAATACCAGTGATGCGGTTGACACGGGGAGCCGAATACATAGTTGTTATAGAAGAACATCGCGGAGCGCCAATCCCGCTGACAGCCGTGCACTTCATTGCCCACCAGCTCCTGTCCAACATGAGGAAAGAGGTAACAACGAACCCCCTAGCATGACCTCCGAAAAGAAATATCATATAGCGATTTATCATTATCACGTTTAACTGTCAAAAGACAATGGAACTTGACAGTTGAGTGTCTATTGAACGCTATATCACGCACGAGATATATCGTGTTTTGGTGGTCATACTAGGGGGGCAGAATTAGAATCATTTAATTGTACAAATTTGGTAAATTAGATACATTCAAATATATCCATTTGCAAACGACTTTGATAATCCTCATCGCGTGATAGGTTATTTACTAATGGCCTTACTTTAGCAATCCATCTGTAAAGCCTAATATAGGCTTTTCCCTCCCTTCCTATTTTAAGCTGTTTATATGCAACCAGTCTAGTATTTGTTTACCTGCCACAGAGGACCGTAAGGGACGAATCTGAACCAGGTCAAAACGTACAGCAACATGACAAAGTACACGGGTGATAACCTGAAAAAGAAAGTACGTGAGAGAAATCAAAGTTGTAAATATAGCTGAGACCTCGTTAGAACAGTTTGTTGTATAACAAGCGATACAGTTGTGAAACGAATCTGCTTGCGTATAGCAACTTAGCAACGATCGGATTTTTTGGCGAAGTGTCCCCGAAGACGCTTTACTCTTCCATTTTCATTAGATATCTGTCAGGTAAGTTTGATTACAACAAAGCAATGGTAAAAAGTAAATAAATAGTTAAGTACCTACATAGCACTATAAAAGAAAAAGAATAATATATCTTTCATTTGTTAATAATTTTTCAATATTTGTGTAATCGAGTTGTTACGGTTTTTTTACATTTAATTTAAAAACTCTAAGAACGGCCTTTTGGCAAAAGAGCTGAATCTTGCAGTACCTACTTATATTTTTATAAAATAAATAAATATTAGACCACATCACAAACATTGCTACTATTCTAAAGTAAGTAGCTAAATCACTTGTGTTATTGAAATCAGAAACAACGGTGGAACTACAAACACCCATAGCTGAGCAAATATAAAAAAAGTTCGTTTCCTAAATAGACCCAGCTGAGGATCGAACCCTGGACCTCAGAGATGTCGACACCTTGAAAACTGGCGTACAAACCACTCGACCACAGAGGTCGAGTTAGGTGTTGCATTGACTTAACAGTTTCTATGGCGTAAGTTTACCTGAGCAGCCTGAGGAGTATAGCCTTGGGTAAAGATCTCCATGTCATCGGGCACCTCTCGTTGGATATCTGCGTGGTATATGCCAGGAACATCCCCGACAGGAAGAAGAATGTCTGCACTATGATGTGTCCGTTCACAACGAATTGGAAACCAGTTGATTCCATGACCTAAATGATAACAATAAGGTAATCAGTCAAGTAAAAATCTAAAGATCAATAACATTGATGATATTTTCTGTGGACTTCAAAAGAAATAGGATTTTTTTTAAAGAAACAGGATTCTAGGTATTGTATAATGTGCATTATGTTTCAACTTACTTTTTCCATGGCATACGGGTTTTCAACCGAAGCAGGGAGGGGGATGGTTGCGTGTCCCACCAGCACCATAATCGTGTTCAGAGCTCTGAAAAAACATTTCCCAATTTCGTTACAAGTCTGATCGAGTTAACTTGCTTGGCATTCTAGCGTGGTGCGGAGTTCTTTCGATCTGACTATAAGGTTCATTAATATACCTACATAACATAGTTTTAATAGTTATTTATGCAACTGTACTATATTGAGGGGTATTAAAACATGAATGTGGGTTTATGATAATATGTTTTAATTTAATACCCCATTGTGTACAGTCACATCTCTCCCTCTTAATCGTTCCCTCATAACTGAGGATCGTGATCACCGGCTGCTTTTACGATTTGCCTCCATCGGTCTCGGTCCATGGTTGCTCTCACTGCTTGATGGAATTTGCTTGATTTGTTGCTACTCTTACTTGGTCAGACCATCTGGTTGGCGAACGACCTCGGGCTCTCTTGCCTTCTATCCAGCTTATCGAGACTTTCATCTCCTCTACACAGTCAAATACAAGACTTTATCTACACCCAAGTATCCTCTATAAAGGGTTTTGACTTTGACCTTAACCTTAACTTTGACCTTGAATTTGACCTTTTACTTTGACTTTGACTTTAACTTTCCATCCCCTCCTAACCTCATAATACTTGTTCGGATGATAAAATGACGACATTTTATCATCCGAACGAGTGTTTTAAAATGTTGTACTGCATTTCGTCGGGCGTGGGTGTAAGGAGCGCGACATCCTCTCGCTCGGGTATTGTGGTTAGGTTACTCTGACACTGGTAATAATGTTGGCAGTAAACTAACTGTTTCAGAACCTTTTACAAAGGATTTAATGTGTGTAGGTAGATAAAGGTATTTATTCTATCTGTAGGCCTTTATCTGTAGAGAAAATCAATGTTTTCCTTTGCAATACTACCTGATCCCGTTGATTCCTATGAGTCTAGCTGAAGTTTGGTCCTTCGGCCACGGAGCCGTCAGCTTGGCCCAGTTGGCCGGGATTGAGAAGCACATCAGGTATCCTAGCAGGAGAGTAAACAGATAGTCACGGTGGATAGAGTCGAAGAAATGCTTTACTTCTAAATATAATGCTCTCTTAGCTAAGTTCAGTTGTAGCTAGTTTTAAATTGGAAAATTCTAAAATGGTAAGGATTTAATTTGTTTACCAAGTACCCCAACTAGCTCATCAAGGCCTTAATTTCTTTACCCATAGTTTATCCCTAGCAATATGTTGGACTGGAAATGATGGCATTAAGCGCTGCCACGATTATTGTGACTGTACCTTTTGTATCCTTTTTAGTGGCCACCAAGTCGTAGAGAGTGCCAGCCACGACAAGACCTACATAGGAGAGATAGAGAGCGGCGGCGGCGCAGTCCAGCCAGGTAAGAGAGCGCTGGTCGCCATGACGGAAGCAGGCGATGTGCTCAACGCTCGCGCGTAGCCCGTACTCCTGCTGCAGCGTGTGGTTCAGGCACGTGCCCAGTGCTGTCTCCAGCGCCGCATCAGAATTCCCCGTGTAGAACTCCTTGCAGCGCCGCGTCATGCAGTACCCATAACGTATCTTCCTATAATCCATATGCCTTATTGCCGAGAGGGAAAAATTCTGAAAAAAAAAACAGAAAGATCTTAGGTAGGTTAGTACCTACATCAACGAGTTTTTGTGATTTCGTTATTGTTCGAGGCATGCCCTATATTTTTTTCAGTAAATTATTATTTTATGCTTTTTTAGTTAACGAGCTTAGACTAAAAACATACCATCTCCTATCGGAGCACTCGTCAAGACGATTCAAAGTCCCAGTCTTCTTATTCCGGCTCCATCAAAAGACCCTGGAAAACATTTCCCCACAAAGAACTCGTCAACACGATTCAAACGAGCACAAACTCGATGTGGTTGCATGGTTTAATTACAGAGTCCCAGTGCCCTTCTTCCTGCTCCATCATCAGACTCTGAACACTATTTACCAACAAAGAACTCGTCAAGACGATTCAAACGAGTCCAAACTCAATGGGGTTGCATGGTTTTATTATAAAGTTCCTATAGCCTTCTTCCGGCTCCATCACCAGGCCCTGGACACTATTTCCCAACAAAGTACTCTTCAAGTCTATTCAAACGAGCCCAAACTCGATGGGGTTGCATGGTTTTATTACCGAGTTCCAGTGGCCTCCTTCCGGCTCCATCATCAGATCCTGGACACTATTTCCCAACAAAGTACTCGTCAAGAAGATTCAAACGAGCCCAAACTCGATGTGGTTGCATGGTTTTATTATAAAGTTGCTATGGCCTTCTTCCGGCTCCATCACCAGACCCTGGACACTATTTCTCAACAAAGTACTCTTCAAGTCGATTCAAACGAGCCCAAACTCGATGGGGTTGCATGGCTTTATTATAGAGTTCCTATGGCCTTCTTCCGGCTCCATCATCAGACCCTGGAGACTATTTCCCAACAAAGTACTTGTCAAGACGATTCAAACGAGCCCAATCTCTATGGGGTTGCATGTTTTTATTATAGAGTTCCTGTGGCCTTCTTCCGGATCTATCATCAGACCCTGAACACTATTTCCCAACAAAGTACTCGTCAAAACGATTCAAATGAGTCCAAACTCAATGGGGTAGCGTGGTTTTATTAAAGAGTTCCTATGGCCTTCTTCCGGCTCCATCGTTAGATCCTCGGACACTATTTCTTAACAAAGTACTCGTTAAGACGATTCAAACGAGCCTAAACTCGATGGGATTGCATGGTTTTATAACTGAGTTCCAGTGTCCTTCTTCCGGCTCCATCATCAGACCCTGGAAACTATTTCCCAACAAAGTACTCGTCAAGATGATTCAAACGAGCCCAAACTCGATGGGGTAGCGTGGTTTTATTATAGAGTTCCAATGGCCTTCTTCCGGCTCCATCATCAGATCCTGGACACTATTTCCTAACAAAGTAATCGTCAAGACGATTCAAACGAGCCCAACTACGATGGGGTAGCGTGGTTATATTAAAGAGTTCATATGGCCTTCTTCCGGCTCCATCATTAGATCCTCGGACACTATTTCCTAACAAAGTACTCGTCAAGACGATTCAAACGAGCCCAAACTCGATGGGGTAGCGTGGTTTTATTATAGAGTTCCTGTGGCCTTCTTCTGGCTCCATCATCAGAACATCGGACACTACATATTTCCCAACAAAGTACTCGTCAAGACGATTCAAATGAGCCCAAACTCGATGGGTTTTCACGGTTTCAATATTGAGTTCTGGCCTTCCAGCTTCATCATCAGACGACGTCAAGACGATTCTAACAAGCCTAATCACAATGGGGTTGTATGGTTTCATCATTAAGTTCCTGTGGCCTTCTTCCAGTTCCATCATCAGATCAGCTCAGTAACACCATAGCATTAATTTCAGTTCTGACCTATGTTCAAAGTTTCAAGTCTCTAGCTCATCGGGAAGCTAGTTTAAAATCGTTCGCAAATTTTGCGGACAAACATCCAAACAAATAAACAAACATCCAAACAAACAAACGAGAAAGCAACCTAATAAAAACGTGTTAATAAAAACAAAGTCCCTCGCCACGTCTGTCTATCTGTTCACGATAAACTCAAAAACTACTGTACGGATTTTCATGCGGTTTTCACCAATAAATTGGTTCCTGAGGGAGGGTCATGTGTATACTCGTAATAAGTTGAGGTTTTATATCAATTGGAAGAAATATGACGATAATAGGGTATTTTCCAAATTTATGAAAACTGCTTATATTTAAAGATTGGGACGAACAATTTAACAGAAAAATAAAAATAAATTAAATAATGTCTTTTTCTCCATTAAACCAATTAAAATCAAATATATTTTTGATGCTTTTGAATTTACCTCCAAAACGCTCGGTTCGATGACGTCTACTGCGTGACGTCAACTTTGTGTAAACAAGTTACAATTTACTTTGCAATTTACTCTATAGTTGACACAAAGTTGACGTCACTCAGTAGATGTCAGTGAACCGAGCGTTTTGACGGTAAATTCAAAACAATTAAAAATAAATTTGATTTTAATTGGTTTAATGGAGAAAAAAATACATTAATTAATTAATTTTTATTTTTCTGTTAAATTATTCGTCCCAATCCTTAAATATAAGCAGTTTTCAAAAATGTGGAAAATACCCTATTGTTGAAGAGGTCGGCAAAAATTAAGCCGACTGGGAGCTTGCATCGAAAACGCTGCCTAAACCTTTTGAGCCATTACAAAATAATGTATGAAAGACAGAATTGACAACATATCAAAATTTTTATCCTATTTTTTTATTTGCTATTTAGAAATTACTGGTGAAAACATGAGACACGTATTTTTTTATTTTCCAAAATTTTTATTTTAAGTCAACGTAATATTAATTTGAAAACTTATCTATTCTAAAAGAGCGTAAGTGCCGTTTAAAGGATTTTTGGCGGACAATATCCTTTGCCCATATGGATAAAAAAAATCATTATGACGTCAACCTGCCAATCTAATCTATGGACGGTAATGACGTTTGTTTGTTTATCTTTTGCTCGAGGTTGTTTTCTTTTACTGTCGCTATTTTTACCTTATTTTCAACAATAATAAATAAAGATATTCGTAAATTAGATTCCATAATCTCATGTGTACTATCCCCGTCAATTGGTAATGCGCTGGAACCTTGTCAAATTAACATACACATCAACGTCATCCGCAACTAAAAATGACAAAACACAGTAAAATTCTAATAGGTAATATAATATATTAATTATTAAATTCTTATTTTCAATAAGAAAGGGTCTAGGTATATGAAAAAATTACAATTGTTTTTCGTTTTTGAGGTTAAAATCATGGCCGCCAGGCGCATTACCAATTGACGCGGATAGTAGTTCCTGCCTGCAAAAATACTGTGATTGAATGCCCAAACAAACACTGTTTTACGTGCCAAACCAAAGTCTACACGTTTACAAGAGGTGTGTTGCTTTAAAGTTTTATGGAAATTGAAACTAATGCACTTCAAAACAAACTGTATTTATTAATACCAAAATACTAATTCAAGTTAAAAATATCATGAATACATTCAAAACAAAACTAATCAAAGTGAAAAATATTTTGATTCTTGACACAGACTTTGACATAAATTGTAACCTTGACAGCGACAGTTTTTATGATTATTATTTTTTTAAGATAAAATCACACAACTGTTTCACGCAAAGGAGTTAAATATTTAATATTCCTTTATCTCGATGATACAGTGTTTTTTCTACATATTATTGATCAAAAGCCCCGAAAAATTATGTACGGTGTCAGAAATTGAAAAACCTCGAAATGGTTTTCGATTTAAGGTACCTTGTAGAAAATGAAAACATGTCAATTGTTCGTCTATTACACTTTACAGGAATTTGAAAATAATGTGATATTGGAAAGGTATTAAGACGGATACAGTATCAATCCTTATCGAATTAAATGCGATCGTTACGATAAGCGTTTCGTGCACATAATTTCAGCCTTTAACACTATACATACATAGGTAGATTATTTAAATAAATATCTAAGGAGTTAAAAGTTTACGCGCGTGTAAATAAATTCAAGCGCGTTTTTCATACCATTGACGGGAACTTGAACGGCGGGCTGATTATCTAATTAAAAACCACCTAGCGACTGGTTGCTGTTCACAGATGATCGTGATCCATTGCTACTTCTGTTTGGGTAAAAAAAAACATACCAAAGAAAAGTGGCAATGTATGTCAAATACAACCGGTCGCTAAATAGTTTCTTTTTAGATAATCAGGGTGCCGGACGGGTAGGTACAGACTTTTGGGGCAAATGAAGGTGACAGTCTGGAATTGATTTAATTTCTTTTTGGATATTGTTTGAAGGTCACAATTGGCAAAAAAGGAAGGAACCGAAGCGAAGCGAGGGCGGGTCGCTATTACATCATACAATACAAGATACGCGCGAAAACAGACCGTGCCTGCGAGTGTATGCTACACAGCTGCGTGCGGTGCGGCCGAGTTGAAAAGCAGCGTTTAGGTGCATGCTCATGAGATACCTACATTGAGTGATGACCAGTGTGACCAGATTCAGTATTTTAATACTTTTTCGGTATATTTTATCGACTTTTCCAAGCATCAGTATTTTTGTGAGTATATTGGCAAAAGTCAGTATTTTTGGGTATATTTTGGATAAAAAGTTATGGCAACACCGTTGCGATCGTCCCCGCGAACGTTGATGTTCAGGGAATTCCCCGGATTTAGTCTATATTTCATTCAGGAGCATAGATCAGTCAGGAGAAAGTTACAGATAGGACATTCACCTGACATGTAGCCGCCGTAGTAGAAAGTAGAATTACTTAATAGTATCGAATCATCTAAGGGCTGGCTGATTTTTCAATGTCCAGATAAATTTTATTCGTTTGATAACGTATTGTACCGCCAAATAGAAAATGTTTATCATTTTTTATCTGACAATTTTTTTATATGACTTATATTAATTATAACCAAATAGGTAAATAATTTAACTGACTGATATCTGTTATCAGAGGATTGAAAAGTCGGCCCACGGCTTAAGCAAAATGATTTTGTGTTCTGCACTTCACTTAATCTTTGAGGTTTTTCTTTTGATTATTCGGGAAATTCCCCAAATTTGTAGTACGTTTTTGTCGTCATATAAATAGAGCGCCTCTTATCTTAGTTTTCATTTTACTTAACGCATCCATCCGGAAAGCATGTCCAGTTTTCAGCAAAGTTATTTGGCTAAGTGGGAACAAATTCCGGGTTTTTCTTCGTGGCTTTCACGTTATAAAGATGACGGGTACGCCGCCTATTGCAAAGCATGTAATGCGAAACTCCAAAGTAGATTAGCATCTATAAAACAACATGCAAATACTGAAAAGCATTTAACGAACTTGAACAAATATAAAGGACAGTCAAAGGTAAGCATGCATAACTTCTATTATTTGCATTATGGTACCTACAGTCAAGAAGTTTGGAGATGTTTTAATTAGTGGACGGTTCAAACATTCTAACATTTTTTTTGTTCCAGGTTGATACCTTTTTCAAAGTACCACTGAAAGTCGAAATCAAGAAAGCTGAGCTGCGTTTATGCAGTTTTCTGTCAGAACACAACATCGCTTTTAGAGCTATGGACCATCTTAGTGAAATTCTAGTGAAATGTTTTCCCGACTCCGAAATTGCGACAGAATTTTCCTGCAAGAGAACCAAAGCAGCCGCTATAACTTATAATGTTTTAGGACCCGAATTTGAAAAAGATATGATTGAAGATATACTTCGTACTGTATCTCCGTCAGGTAAACCACTATATTCTATTGTAATCGACGAAAGTACAGATGTTACCACAGTCAAAGTATTGTCGATAGTAATCAAATACTTCTCTGAAACCAAATGTACAGTACAAACCAAATTCCTTGATTTAGTTGATTTAAGTGGCGAGACCGCAGATCATTTATTTAATGCTTTGTCATCAAAGTTATCCGAATTAGGTTTAGACATAAAAGACGTGATGGGATTCGCTGCTGATACTACGAATGTGATGTTTGGTCAATACTCTGGCATTGTTGCAAAAATTAAAGAAGTGAACCCAAAGTGCTTTTTCATAAAATGTGTTTGTCACTCTGCAGCATTAAGTGTTAGCCATGCTTGCAAAATACTGCCTAGAAATTTAGAACAGATAGTAAAAGAAGTATACGGATATTTTTCTCAAAGCAGCAAGCGTCAAAGAGAATTTGTTGAGTTCCAAAATTTCACAGACACTGAAAATCATAGACTATTGCGTCATTATGATATAAGGTGGCTATCACTTCATGCTTGCGTTAGTAGAATAATTGAGCAATGGAGGGCACTGCAGTTGTTTTTTCAAGACCAATACTTGAGTGATCGCATTATGCCATCAGAATTTTTATATTATTCTTTTAGCAATGACATAAACAAATTGTACTTTTATTTTTTAGACTACATTTTGCCGATTGTCAACAAATTTAACATAATTTTCCAAGGTGACTATCCGTGTATTGAAAGATTATACGATGATGCATCTAGTATGTACTTGTCGATTTTGGGTTGCTTCATGAAAACTAATTATATCAAAAGCACGAACAACGTATTTACGATAGACCCAAAGTCTAATGTGAATTATTTGCCATTGAATGAAATGTACTTAGGGATCCAAGTGGGCCAAGAATTAATCAAACACAGGGGAAATATAAATATGAGAGAACAAATTGCTGATTTTTTCAGGAAGTGCCAATCTTTTTTAATTGAGTTGAGCACACAATTGAAATCACGTTTGCCTTTCGAAAATAAAATTTTCCAAGAACTGAAATTTCTTGACCATTATTTGACAAATTTGACAAGATTGACAAAATTCACTGCCGTGAATAGAGAATTCCGCAGTTTAACAAATGTAATAGAAACTTTCCCATTCCAATTACAGCCAGAACAAATGCAGCTAATTGACGAAGAATATAGAACCCTCAAACTTGATCGCGAAGTTAGTGATTTGTTACAATCTTCGAGTACTGGCTCACCTATTTCTTGTGAAAAATTTTGGGTGGAAGTTGGGAAAATTTCTAACAATGATGGCACGTTAAAATTCAAAAATATATCTAGTTTCAGCAAATCTCTGTTATGTATACCGGTATCGAATGCTGCATGCGAGCGCATATTTTCACAGATAAATTTAATAAAAACAGAACAACGAAACAGATTCATAAACAAAAATGTATCAGCAATTTTAAAAACTAAGCAAGGTGTCAAAGATGAAGGAGGTTGTGTTAATTTTAAGCCTTCGAATAGAATGTTAAGATACAATTCCAACATTTATTGTAATGACGAGATTAATGAATAAAACATTTTTGAAATTCAGTATTTTTATCGGTATATTTTCCCTGTGCAATTTAGTATATTTCAGTTTTTTTTTTGAGGCGCTTCGGTATTTTCATAAAATTTAATCTGGTCACACTGGTGATGACGTTTTGAAGCTGTTCTGTCATTGTTTGTTACGAAATACTTAGGTAGGTATCTACTTAAAATTTTCAATATTGTTTCTTTGGACTGGTCAACAATAGACAATTTGACAACATTGAAAATATACTACAAATTGTGGTCATCCTAACAGATAATGGCGTAAAAAAACATATTCAACTATTATATGGACTAAATTAAGTCTATTAATTGATTAATTTCACTTAGAAAAATGCAATAATTTTTGAATTTTTTCTTGTGGCGAAAACGCTCTAAGATGACTGATGACGTCACATGCCTGTAAATAAATATGGCTTCAGGCATAGCCTTCTATCTTCAGGCGTTTGACACGACCATAGACTTAGGATCCGCGATTGATGGCTGTCAAATGGCTAAGGATATTACATAAACTTAATATCCACTGTAGCGAAAAATTTTCTAAGTCTATGGGATATTACAATGTTTACAGGCTTGTGACGTCAACAAGTCATGTGTCTAGCCATAGCGTTATTGGCGCGGTTTTAAAATTTTAAACTTTAACAATGATTTTTTAATGAAATACATAGATTTTTCCCTGAAATATCAATGTGGTGCGCTTATTACGTAATAAGGAATAATTTAAAATGGTTTTCCAACATTAGTCAAATAGTCTATTAGGAAACAACGAAAAAAATAAGACATAAAAAAAAAGTTTTTTGAGTTTGACCTTAAATAACTTCGTAGCTATTTGTTTCCCAGTTATAGTCTAAAAGACAAAAATGATCCTTATGATGGGCGAAGTGCGTGGACTTCGGCTTCGTTGAGGGTCTTTTTACACCCGTTATAGACCCAGGATGCTCAACTGAAGAAATGATGATAGGCATCAGATGAGTGAAAACAAGGGTAATTTACAGAGGAAGAGTAGTCGTCAGTAACCTACCACAAGTTTATCGTAGCGCTCGTTAGGGTCGTCGGCGACGAGATTTGCGCTGGCGACGCAATACACGCCTTCCACTGCGTCTATGCATGGCGAGAAGCGATCCACGTGGTGCAGCGTCGGGAAACGAGCGAACTCTTCGGCTGGCCCACAAACACACAATTAAAAAAACAGTTCATTAGTCGAGGTTCGAGTTCGAGGAGGACAAATAGTTGTACAATCACGAATGCAATAAGAAGAATCTCTTGAACGGACAAACAACCGCCTCTGTGGTCTTGTGGTTTGCCCATCCGAGTAAGATGCAGGGGTACCAGGTTCGATTCCCAGGGGGGGATATAGTTGGTGGTAGGGCTTATTTCAAGTCCGCCTACCACTATCTTACCTAAGTCACAGTATAAAGAAGTGCCTTAAAACTGTGCCTAAGTGCCAGACTTTAGGTAAGATGGTGGTCATAGCATTTTTTTTAATTGTGTGCCGGCAGATAGAGGTAAGATATAGTTCCTGATGAGGATTTCGGGTGTCGTGCGCTTCCACCTTCGGCTTTATTGCCACTTAACATCAGGTGACGTGAAGGTCAAGGACAATCCCTTGTGCATAAAAAAGAAGACAATAATGAAGTTGTATGTTTAAAATATGAATAAGTACCTACAGTCCATGACTGATCATTAATTAAATAGCTGAACTAAATGACGAGTCTATTATTATATTCCTCCTAAATAATATAAAAATCAGGTCCAGGATAAAGAAAATTTCTTGTATGGGTCAACACGGTTAGGTTAGATACCTAAGACCTATATCTAGCAGTATGTGTCATGCAGCTGATATGATGATGATGATAGACCGGTGATCAGTACACATCGGTCCTTAAAAAAATAATCTATGCAGCATACTTAGAATAATAACACCTATAAAAAAATATACGGATTCTATAATAATATAGAATCCCTGTCGTATGCAAAGTGAGGCAACTAATACTTAAGCATGAGGATGATCCTCCAGACGGATGTAATCACGCCTCTCAACAGAAGTAGGGTTGCCAGGCGTCCGGCTAAAGCCGGACATAGGTAGGCTTTTTGATTGCGTGTCCGGCCAAATTAAACGGTGTCCGGCTTTTGTTAGGCTTTTTACATTTTCCACTCACTCACGCACGTGGTCAGTTCAGTCAGTGGCATTCACTCCTCGATTGTTAACGTATGTTGCGTAAGTTCACATACGTTAATTAAGAAAAGTTTTATGATAAATGTTCAAAAAAGCCTAGTTTTACGTAAAAAAATGTTGTATTATTATTACCCAGAGAAAATCTTTTTTATTTTTATTTTGGTGTCCGGCTTTTTCACCCAAATGTCCGGCCAAACTGGTTGGTCTGTCCGGCTATTAGGTTGGACGACCTGGCAACCCTAATCAGAAGTGACCTTGTTTGATGCCATCCATCTAGCTAGACGGTAGATGTAATCCCTCCATCCAATCCAAATGACCTTCTACGTCCTTGGAGGAAGGGCGCGGGTTCCATCCGAAGATGGAGTGCGCGCGGATTTTGTTTCTTCTTTTTAGGGTTCCGTACCCAAAGGGTAAAAAACGGAACCCTATTACTAAGACTCCGCTGTCCGTCTGTCTGTCTGTCACCAGGCTGTATCTCATGAACCATGATAGCTAGACTTGGCCGGTTTTTACAATACGGCAAGTGATTTAGCTACGCGAGCGCGTTTCCCAATGAAGGGCGCCCGTGTTGGCGCTTGGATGGAAACTCGTTTAGCCGCAACGCAATCCACGGTTCGAAATCACGGGGTCCATATTCGGTTGCATAAAACAGAAAGGCATATTATTGCACTGCGTAACGTTTTTTGGCATACTCATCATTTCGCATAACGTTCATACAGAATAAATCATAACGCATACTTTTTTTCCGCATAACCTCTATTGTAATAATAATATATCGGCACATTTCTTTTTTGCATAAATGTTTTCGCTATACCGATTACTAATCATACCATTTATTGGCATATCAATCTTTATCATAAATATTCCAAGTCATATTTATCAAATATCATAATGTTAACGGCTAGAAATTATACTAACAAATTAGTAACACAATAAATAAAATTTATTTATGTTTTATAGTTTAGAAACTTTGCTATAATTGAGGCATAGGCGTATAGAGTTGACCATGTTGACCATGACCTTCAAGCATGCAACATGCAAGCAAGCATGCAGCATACAAGCAAGCATGCAGCATGCAAGCAAGCATGCAGCATGCAAGCAAGCATGCAGCATGCAAGCAAGCATGCAAGCAAGCATGCAGCATGCAGCATGCAAGCAAGCATGCAGCATGCATGCAAACATGCAACATGCATGCAAGCATTGTGGAGCTCCGCTCGCTTCGCTCGCTCCTCTGCGAGTGGTCAAAACACTAACCTAACCTAACCTACCTATAGTGCATTAAAAGTTTTTCTTTATAGCGGGGGGCCTCGGGCCCCCCGACCCCCCCGAGCAGGGAGGCCAGCCCCCCTGCACCCCCCGGCAAGCATTTGGCAAGCATGCACCCAACATGCAAGTGAACAAGCATGCATGCATGCAAGCAAACAAGCAAGCAAGCACGCACGCAACATGCATGCAAGTATTATATAGCTCCACCCGCTTCGCGCGCTCCGCTACGAGTGGTCAAAACACTAACCTAACCTAACCCACCAATGTCAAAGTCAAAATAAAAATAACTTTATTAAACTTAGTAACTAAGCGCTTTTATGTTTTCCTTCGTTTCGGACCTTTTTAACCGACTTCAAAAAAAGGAGGAGGTTCTCAAGTCGACGGTATTTTTTTTTTTATTTTTTTTAACTGACAAGAAGGTAGCATTAAAATTTTTTCTTCATTAAAATAATAATTATTAAAATTGGTTATGCTTTTTTATATTATGCTTTAAAACATTAGAACCTACTTATGTACATTTTTAATTACATAGTTAAGCAAAATTATATTAACCATAAAAAAAGATAATTATTTACAATGTTACGTATTTATCTAATGTTTTTTAGGTAATCTGAATTAAAATGATTCTTCCAAAAATCGTTTCTGACTTGAATATTTATGGTTAAATCCATTATGCACTTCGTATTTTATGGTAAATTACCTTTAGACGTATAACAATTATGCCCTTTCCTTTTATGGTGATTAAAGAATTATACCAATGAAAACTTTCTGCGTTCATAAAACTCTGCTTATCATAAATTATGCGAAAAGACTTTCTGCCAAAACTGTTATGCCAAACGACATTATAACAAAAAACATTATGCGACCGAAATGGCACCTGAAATCACGCCCCAATCAAGCTTCCACCAAGGTGACCTCTGATGTGAGGCGTGATTACATCCGTCTGGAACGTGCTTAAGCCAAAATTAATATCTTAGTTTTCAGATTTATATCCTTCAGACGTTATCTATTCGTATTTTCGTAACTAAAATCCAATAATATAGCAACAAATCTCCTAAATATAGGAAAATTGAAACTGTTTTGTACTTATTCGGTATGATTAGATAAATCAAATCAAATCAAATCAATTTATTCTGAACAATATTTCACATTGTGTTGAATATTACATTAATATACAGGGTGTCCGGGAAGTCATGGATAACCCTTTACCTGCCGATAGGCCACATTGGGATCTACAAACAAAAAAAATATGACCTCCGTAAAAGCCTTATGGTTTCCGAGTTTTTTGATGTTTTATGCAATTTTGGAAAATTTCTACCTTTGATCGGTTTTTTTCATGCCATTTCTATAAATGATTTTGTTTTCGATTACGGTTTTTTTTTAATCTTGAATCATCCTGCTATCGATTGAATACAAGAAAATTACAGATATCCTCCATTAAAGACCTAAAATTTAGGTCCAGACTTAAAATTTTCACCAACAATTTTTTTTTCTTTATTTTTGATCGGCTCTGGTGAAAAAAAAATGAATACATGGAGTGTGCAAATTATTTTAAAAACTACTTCATTTCATAATAAAAGGAATTAAAATAAAACGTCATGAGCAATTAAAAGTTCTAGTTTTAATTGTATCTCTGTATAATTATTTTTGGTATTTAACAAGAATTCCAAGCATACAATTACTCGATATCATGGGAAAGTACTAGTATTACCAGTTTAAACAGTATTCAATACAATAATACACTGATACCTGACCTTAAGCAGTGGTATCTCTCCAGCAGGAATAGCGTATCGCGACAAATTTATCAAAGTCATCTGGTATTATGACTTTATTTAACAACTTTATTGAAAACACTTATTTCACCGTTCAACCTTTCACTGTGACGACTTGAGCACGACTGAGCGCGCCTCTACCCCGTCACCGCATATTTAAACGTTATGCGTGGCGTGGTAGGGGCGAGCGTGGCGTGACTGGCGTGGTAGGGGCGACTGCAGTCACCCGATTACTACAACTACCGTTTAAGTACTTTTAATGGAATAAACACACAAATTTAGTTGTACTACATGGTTCATCACGAATAATAATTAAAGTAATTTATACAGTAACCTTACAGTCGGCCATCCTGCTAGAGCGAGTCCCATCGCGTAAAACAATATCTTTTATAACTCTGAGTACATCCATTCAATTAGTCATAAAATATTCTTAAATAAAAACATCATTTTATTAGAAGAAAAATAGCAGCCTTCCAACAAAATATTTCGCATTTTTGCGAAAGTCATAATTATTATTTAATTACATTACAAATATTTATTGCATGACACAAAACGTAATTACGTTTTTATTTATACATAAGTAGGTATTCAGAAAACATCCCGTTAGAGAAAGGGTATGTATATAAAGTGACATTTATTTGTCTACAATTAACGTAATTAGATTACTTAATTTAATTAAACTTAAAATTTTACAATTCAATTCAACTCTGTTTACATCAATAAAAATATAGTCGTATGGCATTTCATCCGAGCACGTTATAAACACGAGCAATAGCTTGTTTAACGATAGATTATCAACATCAAAATTCATTAATATAATTACAAGATACTTTAGAAATTAAAAATGGATGTATACCTTAAATAAATTGCTAAGGGGTTAATATTTCATTGCACCGAATTATAAAGATTGCAAACTTAGAAATATTTTTTTATCATTAGCTATTGCAACTTATTTTATTTACTTAAGTCTTAGAATTATTAGTTACGTGTAGGCATTTCAATATTTGTCTCCAATACAAACTTAGTTTAGAAAAATACCTACTAACAACAATCAACAAAAAGTCATCAAAACGCTATAAAAGGCTCATCATTAAAATAGAAAATTGAAGTAATCGTTTCTGTAAATATGTTTATATATATATATATATATTACTAAATACTATATTGAATGTAATATCTTTCTCATACCATTTGTAATGCTTGAAATACTTTTATAATTTTTATACCATATTAATTAAAAAATCAAGCGCGGCGGCGCTATGGCTATGGGCAGCATTAATTACATGGATTAGACGTTTCAATAAAAATTTGCCCTGAGATAACTTTGGGGTGCACCCAGTGCTTCAATTAGTGTAACACAGTGACAGAAAAAGCATATTTCAGTGACACATGTCATAAACTATTATGATATCCAATAATTTAATCATCAATTTGCAAAAAGTTTTCTTTCTTTTAAGTAGTTATTGTACCTACATAACACTTGTACTATTATGTATTTCGTGACACAACTCAGTAAGAGTAAAATAAAAAATAGCATTCTACATTACAGCAAGGTAAAAAAAACTTTTTATTTTATTTACAAAGTATTCTGAAGGTCTTTTAAATTAGTAATGGTTTTAAATTTACCCTTACTAATTTAACCAGGTTAACCTTTTGTTTAGTTATATACATTAGCATACTTCCCTATATAATGGATATGTAAATGTAATATGTACTAAAGAGAAGTTTAGATATCGTAGAAGTGACTCCACTATACACACAGTACGTTATGTGGAGGTACCTTCCTTGAATATAACTGCACATTTTAAAAACTCGATCAGAATAAACACTAAGTAATAAATGATTTTAGAAATCAGTATTTTGGTAATCTTACTTCCCATAGCGGGCACACAGAGTCCAAATACAAATCACATTATGTATTATCAATCCATGTACAAAAGTAATTAGCTATAATCCCACACAAGCACCACCCTTACTATCTATCTGGTTTAAGTTTTTTTTCGAGTACCTACGGTGCCCAATATAATGTGTTCTAAAAGCAGATTGAATTGTCCTACTAAGTAAGTAGTTACTTCATTCTATCGCGACCCTCAGTCATGAGGAACAAGAAAAATCATGATAAAAGGATTTTTTTTCTTTTTAATATTATTTCATTTTAATGAGGAGCACTGTCATCACCAGGACCGTGCGTTAGTCTACAGAATTACTTAATTGTTTTGTGAAAAGTTTCACCTAGTTTATGGATCGCCTTGAATTTCTCAAATAGAAAAGGCAGGGTAAATTACCCAATTATTGGTATTTAGAGTAATAAACCGAAACAATAAATTTTGCCTATTGATTTTAGTAGCTCTATTTGAAATAAACATAGTGGGTGCTACACGCAACGCAATACACAATACGGATTCTCTCTTTTTTTTTGTATTTTGTATGTATGTCGTTTTAAGCTATTACCACCACACATACACCATCATATTATGTATAAATAAATAAACCCATAGTCCATTCATTAGTACCCTTCAACCTATTATTGGCATGTACCGATCAAATTACTGGTACACCTTACGCCAATAATAATTTAATAGGCAACAGTTAATAAAATTATAGGTATTATTCTCAGTACCTTTATTAAAATATTGGCATGCTATCACCAAGTACAGGTACAACTTAGAAGTTTTATTTTCGACTATTGGAATAGGGCCAATTTTTTGAAGCCTTATAGAAAACTTCATTATTATTTATGAATTATTTAATTTCAAATTTGTCCTGAATACTAACATAGGATTTAAGTTAATTGTTACTAACAAAATGGATTGTAATATCTGAATAATGAAATAAATTATTATTATTATTTCCATTATTTGATTAAAAAAATACATTAAATGATCATTGAAAATAAGGTTCTAATTTCTCAATAAATATTAAGATAATATGCCAAAACATTATAATTGAGTTTTTTCCATAATTAGGTAACACAGTTTATCGAATAATATTCATGTTTTTTTATGTTAAGTTTAGAGTGCCAACAAATATAAGGGTGTAATAACAGGTCAAGTCACCCCTACATGATTGACGTGAGAAAATTATGTTAAAATTGTAATAATCCGGTATCGGAGATAAAATGCAATGAATACGAAAATAATTATTTTGTCTAGAAATTGTATCATTGATTACGAAATTTCATTTCATTTTTTTCATTTAAAAATTCTTTATTTCATATTATAAACAATATTGTAACAAGTACTAAGATAATACATGTACATTGATTAATTTAAAGATACTTCATTAGGCTTAACTTACCACCTACGAATGCTTTAGAAATATATGTTATTCCACTTTAGTTTTATTATCTTGAAATATTAACACACAGTATTTAAATGGCACTATTCGCAGACAAAAAAAATCTACAAAACAAAAGTGATTTGCTTATTGCATATCAGATTACGAAATAAAAAGCTAGTTTTGTTTTTCAATAACATTTGTAGGAATGTGAAGGAAGAATTAGAATTAATATTAAGTATAGTAAAATTACTGTTGCATTATTGTGTATTATGAATATAGTTTTATTTTAAGATTTATATGTAATTATTTCTTTTATTTATTGTTTGTTAAATTTTTTTTTCTTATCAAATTGGATCAATAATTGTTATCTGAAATAAATGAATTTTATTATTTTTCTTTTACTACCGGTAAACTTCAGTAGAGTTGGTCATTGCTCACAATGGCCATTTAAAAATATATACGCTCAATACACCATTATAAATGGCATCACATTCTATGTTTTACTAATTACTCATTAAATGACTTAGCAACAGATGCACGAGCTGATCATAGTGTAGTAAAATTAATAAGAATAATATTTGAAATTGAATTACTAGTTTATTAAAAGAACGGTAGGTATAACCATAATTGGCAATAATACATGGCTGGACTCATTGGACTCAATTAGTTGCATTGCAGTAAATACATTTAAAGAGGATTTACATTCAGCATACTTAATTATTTGCTCTTTATTGTACTCACAAAAGAGTTGCAGAGGAGTTATTAATTAAATCATTGTAAGGAGAACTGGATTTATCTTTCAGATAGCTTTCTTGCAGGTTCCAGCAAACCCAGGACATGTTAGGGATTTTTCAAGTAAGTATGGATAAGTTATGTACTGCAAATATCTAGAGTACTTATGTTTATATTGGTTTTAGTGTGCGTTCGTCGCATCTATATCTATCATTTTAACTAAGAAAAATAATATAAACAAAACAGTAAAATAATACTTATAACGATGATAAAACATTCTGATGATTTAGATTTAAAAGAAATGATTATAATAATTATAATCTAGAAAACTTGTTAAAAATTACCTTACGGATGTTCGCAATAATTTTACTTGCTTGTCAAACAATATGGCTAAGAACAGTTATTAAAAAATAAATTTAAGTGGAACAAAATTAAGAGAACTTGCATGAGTTGCATGTTCAAAAACCAAATACATAAACAGTTTTTTTTCACGCTACATACTTAATGTAGTAGTATGTAGCGTATAGTAGCGTGTAGTATTTAGACTATGTACATCTAACATAGCAAAACGTTTAAATAATATAAACAGGTGGGTTATTAATTAAGATAAAGATTGCTATCAGATTCAAGCCTCGTACGTACTAAAGTCAACCCTACTCTAGATGATTTTATTACTTAGGTATTTACTTCTTACAACAGACAATTATAATTGCATTCACTTGATAATGCTCTGATAAATTTTGAAAAATGAGATATTGAGAAGCAAGCTTCATGTCCAAGAAAAGTTATAGTCTACCTAAGACTCTCTTTATCTTCGAATTATTTATATTATTCTCTTTAAGCATTTGCGTAAATTATACACACTTTTTCTTTATTTAATAATCAATAAAACTAACTTAAATTAATGTTATCAACTCAATCTATTGCAATTCTTTTCAAATAAGTATATTCATCGATGAAGTCTGTCTTAAGCCTAAGTTATGACTCTTGATATCGTATAAACCAGCACGAATGCTTGCGACTGTAGCTGACTTTCAAGCGCCCGCTTCCTTACTCAAGATATTGCCGTCTGAATATTTTACTAGTTGTTACTACGGACGCCTTACGCTCTCACAGCTGCGTCTTAAATTGTACAATTTTGAACAAAGATTACACAGTATTACTTAATTTATCGATCGATATGATAACCAATAATAGACCTATAGTCTCGGAACATAATATAAAAAACGTAGCTAGCTTTCTAGTTATTCTTAATAACAGTTTTTTTTTTAATAAGAAATAGTTTATTTGTTATTAATTAAAAATGTGATAATGCCAATAATTTCGATAATTCTTACTATGAAAATTCCTTCTAGCGTTGTACGGCCTCTCAAGGATGATGCCTTACGTTCTCACAGCTGTATTTTAAAATATGTAAACAGCTTATATACGACACACCGAGCGCTTGCGGCTTTGCCCGACTATGTCAGGCTCCCTTCCGCTCCCTCACTCGTGTCGCAAAATATTACGATTCGAAATTGCGTTTGACGCTTTACGCCCTCATAGCTGCGTCTTAATTATATAAACAGAGAAAGTAAATAAGACATACCGAGCGCTTGCGGCTTTGCCCGACTATGTCAGGCTCCCTTCCGCTCCCTCACTCGTATCACTATTACAATTTGAAATTTCGTGTAACCACGTAGTGGACGCTCAACAGCATCAGTTGGAGTCAAAATTGTTGCTATGAATCTTGCACTCAACTTCCAATTTGCGATATGCATTTTTCATTGCTGAAACTTGCACAAAATTTTATGTAATTAATCACTATTTGTCACCCAATAAATTTAGAATGGTCTTATCATATTTAATTAATTGGGCAACTGAATTGTTATATGATTGTAGGTACAGAATCCGTAATCTATGCTCAATATGTTACGTGACACGTGATCTTATTTGTATTCAATGTAAAAAGACAGCAGGGATGGGAAAATGCTAAATTGATCTTAAAAGAACAGTTATTTTCCAACTTTAACTGTAATATTGGTAATATTAGTATTATATCAGTATCAACAAAACGTTTCATGAAAACTAAACCTGTATTAGAGAAAACTATCTTAGAGAGAGAGAGTGAAAAAAAAATGCTACGTAATCCGCCTCTGAGCACTAGAGTGAATAGTTATAGATGATTAGCACAAAAACAAAAAAAACTTAAGGGTTTTAATGATTTCTATAAATAATTTCTCCCTCTAGTTATCATCATAGTATGCTTACGTGGAATTCTCCATTTTATTTATTTTGTGCGGGCAGGATAAGCGAGAATTCTAAAGAAATCTCGTTTATCTCACTTCTGAAGTTAAAAGGAATTAAAATAAAACGTCATGAGCAATTAAAAGTTCTAGTTTTAATTGTATCTCTGTATAATTATTTTTGGTATTTAACAAGAATTCCAAGCATACAATTACTCGATATCATGGGAAAGTACTAGTATTACCAGTTTAAACAGTATTCAATACAATAATACACTGATACCTGACCTTAAGCAGTGGTATCTCTCCAGCAGGAATAGCGTATCGCGACAAATTTATCAAAGTCATCTGGTATTATGACTTTATTTAACAACTTTATTGAAAACACTTATTTCACCGTTCAACCTTTCACTGTGACGACTTGAGCACGACTGAGCGCGCCTCTACCCCGTCACCGCATATTTAAACGTTATGCGTGGCGTGGTAGGGGCGAGCGTGGCGTGACTGGCGTGGTAGGGGCGACTGCAGTCACCCGATTACTACAACTACCGTTTAAGTACTTTTAATGGAATAAACACACAAATTTAGTTGTACTACATGGTTCATCACGAATAATAATTAAAGTAATTTATACAGTAACCTTACAATAAGGATTTTAAAATGGTATAATAGTTAATAACTTTTTCTTTTAAACTCTTGTTATTACAATTTTAATCCAAAAGGGTAATTTTTGGCAAGTGTTTGAAATAAAGTTGTAATAGCAAAATATGTTTATTTTTATGTGTGTGGAGGTAAATAACAACAAAATAAAATGTAAATAAAAAAACATTGTTTTTAATTACAGCAGGTGTTCAAAATGGCGGCCTTCGGCTATAATGCACATTCGGCACCTTCTGATCAATTATCTTTTGATTCGGCGTGCATAACCCGCATTGCTGATTTGTTCGGCGGCTGAATTGATTCTCTCTTGCAGCTGGTGTATGGACGTTATGGGAGTTGCATAAACCAGGTCCTTCAGAGCGCCCCAGTAAAAACAATCCTAGGGATTGAGATCCGGAGACCTAAGTGGCCACAATATTGGGCCTAAGCGCCCGATCCAGCGTCGCGGAAATTGTTCGGTCAAGTGCTGCCGTACATCACGGGCGTAGTGAACTGGGCACTCGTCGTTTTGGTACCACATTCCTTGCCTGGTTACCAGCGGCACTTCTAACAGTAGCTCGAATAAATCATTTTGGAGAAATTCCAAGTAGTTCTCACCATAACTCGTCTGTCCACAGAATCACAGAAGTCCACAGACTTGCTGCACTATACGACGTAGTCCGAATTTTTTTAACAAAATTCTGTGGACAGACGAGTCATCCTGCCGTAAGGAAGGACAGCTACACAAATTTACACAATTTGCATCACTGGGCAGTTGAGAACCCGCATGCTACTCGTATTGATCGCTCACAAACACAATTCAAATAAATTGTGGGCGGGCATCATAAATGGGCAAATAACTGGACCACATGCATTACCAGCTAATACACTAAATGGTGAGAACTACTTGGAATTTCTCCAAAATAATTTATTCGAGCTACTGTTAGAAGTGCCGCTGGTAACCAGGCAAGGAATGTGGTACCAAAACGACGAGTGCCCAGTTCACGACGCCCGTGATGTACGGCAGCACTTGACCGAACAATTCCCGCGACGCTGGATCGGGCACTTAGGCCCAATATTGTGGCCACTTAGGTCTCCGGATCTCAATCCCTAGGATTGTTTTTACTGGGGTGCTCTGAAGGACCTGGTTTATGCAACTCCCATAACGTCCATACACCAGCTGCAAGAGAGAATCAATTCAGTCGCCGAACAAATCGCTGAATCAAAAGATAATTGATCAGAAGGTGCCGAATGTGCATTATAGCCGAAGGCCGCCATTTTGAACACCTGCTGTAATTAAAAACAATGTTTTTTTTATTTACATTTTATTTTGTTGTTATTTACCTCCACACACATAAAAATAAACATATTTTGCTATTACAACTTTATTTCAAACACTTGCCAAAAATTACCCTTTTGGATTAAATTTTTTTTTTTTTTTTTTTTTTTTTTATTTAAACAACATTTACAAAGCAGGTTGAACAAAACACAAGTATTCGCCAAACTGCATGGCAGTTTGTTGGCGAAGAAAAGCACTCATTAACAATTAAATTGATTGTGTACACCTACTATCATCACAGTATTATAAAGCTAACTATTAAATACTTTACGTTATTTTATACTATTTGCATGAAATGATCTTTTAATTTTCTCTTAAGAATGGGTTTACAAACTTTATTATCCTCTCTTAGTAAATCCACCTCGTTACATATATCAGGCACTAAGTATCTTGAACATCTTTTACCATAATAGTTTATTGTACTTGGCTTTATAAACTTGTTCTGTCTAACCCTTCTTGTATTATATCTATTTCTTACTTTCACTTTCAAAATTGTAATAACAAGAGTTTAAAAGAAAAAGTTATTAACTATTATACCATTTTAAAATCCTTATGAAATGAAGTAGTTTTTTAAATAATTTTCACACTCCATGTAGTCATTTTTTTTTCACCAGGGCCGATCAAAAGTAAAGAAAAAAAAATTTTGGTGAAAATTTTAAGTCTGGACCTAAATTTTTGGTTTTTAATGGAGGATATCGGTAACTTTCTTATATTCAATCGATAGCAGGATGATTCAAGATTAAAATAAAAAAAACCGTAATCGAAAACAAAATCATTTATAGAAATGGCATGAAAAAAACCGATCAAAGTTAGAAATTTTCCAAAATTGCATAATACATCAAAAATCTCGGAAACCATAAGACTTTTACCGAGGTCATAATTTTTTTATTTGTAGATCCCAATGTGGACTATCTGCAGGTAAAGGGTTATCCATGACTTCCCGGACACCCTGTATAATAGATAATAATCTATACATATAAAACTCTTAATTGATTTATTGATTGACTGATCCATTCATTGTTGGGATAAGCGTGGGGCCCTAACGAGGTAGAGACTCCATTTTTGAGGGTAGATACCTTTCATGATGTAGATGAGCACTAAGAAAGGATTTTAGAAAATTCCCGTTATACAGGGTGCTACATGTTTAAGTTTGTATGAGAATTTGTATAGGGTTGAAGTAGAGACACCATTTTTGGAGGGTAGGTACCTTTCATGGTGTAGGTGAGCACTAAGAAAGCGTTTTGTAAAATTCCCGTTATACAGGGTGCAACAGGGTGTTCCAGTTTGAATAGGGATTTGTATAGGGCTGAAGGTAGAGACAATTTTTGGAGGGTAGATTCCTTTCATTGTGTAGGCAAGCACTAAGACAGGGTTTTGGAAAATTCCCGTTATACAGGGTGCTACAGAGTGTTCCAGTGTGTACGTGATTTTTTTATGGGAAAATTTAAATGTGTGAATCACGCGAACGAAGTCGCGGGCAAAAGCTAGTGGAGAATAAAAATCTGAAAACGGAGCCACTTTGGCTGTTTAGTTGCATCACTGGTTCGATCAAAGGAGGAGGACAAAGGCAGTCGGACCACGTCCACGTGGCCGGAGGGTTTTTGGTTAGGTGTTATTATTCTTGGCGGCATAGTGCAGGGATATTGTAGGAGGGTGAGTGACAATGGCCGATTCAATGCAACTCGATCGAAACGTCGGGAAAAGGTAAGTGTTAAACACTTAAGTTTTAGCACAGAATAAAATTACTAAGGTGTTTTAGTTTGAGTTTAATAAAATGAAAATAGGAGAGTGAAGGTGCGGTTACATCTGTCTGAAGGCACTGGTTAACACGCTGTATTTATATGGACGTGTTACAAGTTACTAGCAGGGAATGATAACGTTATTTTTAAATGTAATATTATTTCTTACTTTTTTACCGTTAACTTTAAAATGTACGTAATGTCAATAAATAACGTTAATTTAATTTACGTTACATTGAAATTAAAGTTATTTCAGTAAAAACGTTAATTTAAACGTTATTTCTTACTTTTTTACCGTTAAACTTTAAAATTAACGTTATTCCAATTAATAACGTTATTTTTTAGCGATAATTTTACCCTTATATTGTACCGGTATAGTTTAACGCTATATTTAACGCTAATTTTACCGGTAAAATATTTTGAACGTTATTTTTACCGGTAAATTAACCGATAAAATGTTTTAACGGTATTTTTAACGTTATTTTTTTAACGGTATTTCAATCCCTGGTTACAAGACAAGTGTGCTTCTATTGCACATTTTCCGATGCACGCATCTGATGGCGTGTTAACACGTGGTGTCAGACAAATGTGACCGCACCCTGAGTGCCAAATAAACCTTGCATTATGTATTTTCTTTAACGTGATAAATAGTATTTTCCGATTTTTCCTACTCTTCTAGTTTTTCCTACTCACCAGATATATCACTTAATCCAGAAACCTGCTGACACAGCACTAACGACACAAATACAACCAATTTTTCCATATTTTATTGTCCGCAGATCTTTCTATTGTATTAAACAAAGACCTTAAGTTAGCGTACGGTTTCTAAGAGTGGAAAATGTAAATAAGAACTGACGGTTTGTGGACTTAATTTATTAATGGTGGAAAAAAATAACTGAGTTCAATTATTGTTGTGAAGTGTGATCGGTTGGAATAGAAGGTTCCGTTGGATTATTGATACTGTAACACGACGTTTTAATTTGTTCGTAACATATGTAGTTCCCTAACTTCAAACTAGATGGCACTGTTAGATTCTACATCGCGGTGGCGTTGTTCGTCCGCGGTTTAATAAGATCGTCACCTAAATTATGATTTGTATTCATTCATTCATTGAATCATTCATTCATTCGCTTTCGTAGGGAAGCCTACAAGTGAGCCAAGTTCAAAGCCTAGTGCTGCGTTCGGGGCCGCTCGTATAGTCCGTCCATTGGTATTCAACTATATATACCTATTACCTAACTGTAGTACTGTACGTTTATTTACGATAACTGCCATCGGTTCATTACGCCGCCCATACTCCACGTTACAATTGGCGCCCAACGTGGGGCCTCCTGGACTGCTGGAACGAGCACCTGGAGCACCTGGAAGTGCAAATTTGGCATCTTCGACCTCACAAGCTCGTCGGTTGTCACACGACGCTCCACTCCAGTCAACAGCAACTCGTGGCCTACAATTGGCGCCCAACTCGTGGCCTCCTGGACTGCTGGAACGAGCACCTGGAAGACCTGGAAGTGGAAATTTGGCATCTTCGACCTCACAAGCTCGTCGGTCGTCACACCACTCTCCAGTCAACAACAACACTCTGGATTCCCGTCACTCCAAGGAGAACCCACCACAACCGACAAATCCAAGATTTGTCGTGACAAAGTTTGGTCACAACAGCGTACAACAGTAAAGAAAACTGTAACAGAAGCTTTCCCGTTCAGCGTTTCACACATTTGAACAGCTTATTGATGCTGCAAGGAACATCTCTCCTCTATTCGTTTTGCGATGAATACTGCATCTTGCTCGACTACTGAGCATACTCCTGCCTGCCTGCGACATGGTCCAACGTCCTATATTGTTGTCGGTAATATTGTTGCCGATCAAGCGAAGGGGAAGACCACGAAAATCTTGAATATCTTTCTCGTCGGGACGACGTCGAATCTGAAGGGGGGGGACTGTAACACGACGTTTTAATTTGTTCGTAACATATGTAGTTCCCTAACTTCAAACTAGATGGCACTGTTAGATTCTACATCGCGGTGGCGTTGTTCGCCCGCGGTTTAAGAAGATCGTCACCTAAATAGGGTATTTTCCAAATTTCTGAAAACTGCTTATATTTAAAGATTAGGACGAACGATTTAACAGAAAGATAAAAATAAATTAAATACTAGCTTTTTTCTCCATTAAAGTTAAACCAATTAAAATCAAATATATTTTTAATGCTTTTGAATTTACCGCCAAAACGCTCGGTTCAATGACGTCTGCTGTGTGACGTCAACTTTGTGTAAACAATTTCAATATCTTTGTAGTCTGTGTTACAATTTACTCTATAGTTTACACAAAGTTGACGTCACTCAGTAGATGTCATTGAACCGAGCGTTTTGGCGGTAAATTCAAAACAATTAAAAATTAATTTGACTTTAATTGGTTTAATGGAGAAAAAAGACATTTATTAATTTATTTTTATTTTTCTGTTAAATTGTTCGTCCCAATCTTTAAATATAAGCAGTTTTCAAAAATTTGGAAAATACCCTATTATGATTTGTATTCATTCATTCATTGAATCATTCATTCATTCGCATTCGTAGGGAAGCTACTTTTGAGACGGAAGCCTACAAGTTGAGCCAAGTTCAAAGCCTAGTGCTGCGTTCGGGGCCGCTCGTATAGTCCGTCCATTGGTATTCAACTATATATATCTATCTGTACTGTACGTTTTCGATATTATAACGTCCGTTCGTTTAAACTGCCATTGTTTCATTGCGCCGCCCATACCCCACGTTACAATACTTAAATATTTTTAGGTACATACTTACTGATAAATAAATAAAATTGATGTATATTACTACGTTAAATTTGATGAATATAGCTATTTCATATTATATAAGCACTTTAAAATAATAAAAGATCTATAATTTAATATTATTTCTACAAAACTACTACCTGTGTCCCAAATCCGAAACCAGTTAGTTTCTGAATTGACAACTGTCAAAAAAGATGGCAAAATTATAACAACTTGTGGCTTAAAGGTGCGGGCACATTTGTCTGACGCCACGTGTTAACTAACACGCCGTCTGATGACATCGGTGTTCATAGTAAATTTATGCACTAGGATCACACATATCTTATAACACGTCCATATAACTAACGCACGTGGCGTCAGACAAAATTAAATGTGTCCGCATCTTTATGCATACACGCCAGCAGGTCGGTTCTGGTTCTGGCACTTCGCCAGCCGATGACGCAGCACGCTCCCTTCGCTGGCTCGGCTCGTGGTGTTGGACGCCATAGAACCTAACCTCCTCCTCGCTCGCTACGCTCGTTCGTCGTCACACCTAATCGTATGTTTACCAAAGATCTACAAGTACTGAGATTATAAAATTAAATTGAATAGCGCAAAGTATTCATTTTAAAGCTAAGCATATTTATAGTGGAAACCATTGTTTTTATAGTTCATTCAATTAATTTTAATGTTAAAAATTTTAAAGTGCGTTTATATATTTCCCTTAATAAAATATTCGTTTCTGAAAAACTAATGAAATATACAAGAAAAAAATAAAATAAATGGTAGGAAAAGTTATGAAAAAATACAAATACCGTCATACCCTCCATATTTGCCCGCTTTTTTTATATTTTTGAAGATTGTGAAAAAAGTATGTACCGTAGAGATACCTGAGTCACATATTTCGTTTCAGAGATAAATTAGAATAGAATAGAATGGTTCCAAATAAGTATTTCTAAGCAGTTTCTTTAAAAAATGGAGTTAAAGAGGTGGGCTAAGTTATGCGGCAGTGTGCCCATCTTAGCCCACCGCGAATTGTGAAGCCATTTTAACACTTACGGTTCTGATATTAAGACCCAAGGTGCCCTATGAGACAAAGATGCGATCAACGTTTTAAATACTTAAAAAACCCCTTACATTAAGAAAAAATTAGGTGGGCAATGTTGTGTACACAATTTCTGAAATATTCATACAAAAATTAATTGTGGCTAGGGGTGTCAAAATGTAAAATAAAAAAACAATAAGTATGAACATTTTATACACTTTTAATATGAAACCTCGGGAACTAATCAGTCATAAAACTAAAGTACAAACATCGTTTCATCATCATCATCATCATATCAGCCACACGACACCCACTGCTGGGTATAGGCCTCCCCTAAGGATCTCCACAACGATCGGTCCTGCGCTGCCTGCATCCACTGGCTTTCCGCGACCTCCACCAGATCGTCGGTCCACCTTGTCGGGGGCCTACCCACGGAGCGCCGTCCGGTGCGCGGTCGCCATTCCAGAACCTTTCTGCCCCAACGGCCATCGGTTCTTCTCGCTATGTGTCCCGCCCATTGCCACTTCAGCTGAGCAATCCTTCGAGCGATGTCGGTTACTTTAGTTCTCCTGCGGATCTCCTCGTTTCTGATTTGATCACGTAGGGAAACGCCGAGCATGGCTCTCTCCATTGCACGCTGAGTGACCTTGAGCCTCCTTATGAGACCCATAGTTAGCGGCCACGTTTCACAAACATCGTTTAGTTAGGTACAATTAAAAAAAACCCCTAGGTAAGTTACCTACCTATAAAAATCTTAACAATAATATAATCTAATTGAGAACCTTCTTTTTTGGAGTCGGTTAATAAAAAGTGTCAGCCCTAGTGCATTTCAACCTGTGGGCAATATTGGGCCGGCTTGAACGGACTTTTACTACCTAACATTACCCAGCGTCATAACTTGCGAAATATGCGTCCTATATGTGTGTAATCAAGCAACTGATCCTCATTTTTAACCTGTTTTAGACACAACAAGCATTACTACGTATTTCCACTCCTTCTATCACTTCTCTAAAAAGTTTCCGGCAAGAAATTTTGCACCACTTTTACACGTCCAACTTTAACACCTTATGGTGAGACACTAATTGAGGTTATGAACGTCACATGCATTCA
Source organism: Agriphila tristella (assembly GCA_928269145.1). NCBI lineage: Eukaryota > Metazoa > Arthropoda > Insecta > Lepidoptera > Crambidae > Agriphila > Agriphila tristella. Next base: position 59,036,976 of record OV743430.1, on the reverse strand, counting down.
GTGTTGCCATATAATACTTCAAAAATATACTAAACAGTCAAAAATCTCCATAAATGGAATATTTTTCTGGCAATTTCAATTTAAAGTTAAATTTTGTCGTTGGGCAAAAATAGGACAAAAGGGCAAAGATGGAGGATATGACGGTATTATTTACAAATAGGTTTAGATACTTTTTAGTTAAACGGCTTTGATGTCGGACGATGATGCCAAAAAGAAAATAAATGTGATTAATAAGTCTAATTATTTATTTACAAGTACCTATTTGTTTGTTACGCCTTCACGTCTTAAATACTCAACCGATCATGATGAAATTTTGCATACACATCGTCAGGGGTATAGAAAAGGATATAGCGTATCTTTTATTAAAAAACATTGCGGTTCCCGAGAGGTAGAAAAATAACTGTCCACGCAGACGAAGTCGGGGGCGATCGTTAGTTGTTCATAATGCCGCCCGCCCGCCGTCCACCTACGACTTCGTCCACGTGCACCCTAGGAAAACATTGACCAGGTTAATAAGAATCCTTTGTTTTAATCCATGTTAAGTATATTATACTAATTATTAGTAATTATACTATCTGTGTGTCAAACATTAGTAGGACCATTTCGATGTAGGACAAGGATATAAATAATCTAACATTACGCGATCCCCGTTCGCCGTAGGTATTCCCCGTGCGCAAAGCTTATGTAGTTAATCGAATAACTTAAAAAGTGCTGGTACTTTGCTTACGTACCTACTTTATCAGAACTGCCGCAGGGCATCATAATGGTCGAGTACCTAGGTAGGTAGTAGCACAGAAAAGAAATTAGTACCTACAATTTAAAACACAATTATAGAGTACAGTAGTTAAGCTTAGTACTTCGTGCGCTCGAGCAACGCACACATAGACAGCTCTCACCGACACGGAATCTCTGCTACGCTCAAAACACTTCAAGCGCGAGTGCCACGTGACTCAGTTGTACCAAGTCGACCGCCGCGTCCGTCGGTCATTCGTACGCTTTGCGGGACTGAAGTTAGTAAACATGTAAGGCAAAAATAAAACCTACCTACTGTTATTGTTCAGTAAGCAATTGCTTAAACTCGACTTTGAATAGTGAATATTTTTTTTTCGATACCAGTGAACCCAGAAAGGTAAGCAAACAGTGAATTTTGTAATAGCTGTTATGATTATACAGGTTGTTTGGTAATTAGAGTTGTTCATAACGCCTATAAAGCAACAGCACGCTACAGACTATATGCTATTGATTTCTAGCGCGCTATTAAATACGCTATGTTATAACGCGCTATTTATCAGGTAGCATGCGGGCGGCTGGCTGGCGCGTTAGATGCAGCACGTTGGATTTCGCAACACGTTACGTCACACGTCGTTCGTTAGACAGATCGCGCGTTTTACAAAAATGTTATTTATTAATACGTTACATATTTTTAGTCTTATATAAAATAAAGCAGTAATGTAAACTAATGAACTTTATTTCATACTTTTCGGGCTTAGAACTGTCTATAATTGAATTATATGATTTCGGAAAAACAAATTAATATCGGAAAAAAGTGTAGGTAGGAAAACTTAGTCTAGTGATCTGTAGTTAATAAAAACAGATGCATGCTATTTTCGACCTTATTGACATTTGAAATTTGGTTGTTTTTTTTGCTGTATTCTCGTTTACTAACTTTGATCTTTCATTAAAAACCGCGATTTTGATAAATGTCAATAAGGTCGAAAATCGCTTGCACTCATTTTTCTAACTTGTGATCACTAGACAATGTTTTCTAGTTAAAAAAACAGATGCAAGCGATTTTCGACCTTATTGACGTTTGAAATTCGGTCGATTTTTTGCCGTATTCTCGTTTACTAACTTTGATTTTTTATTAAAAACCGTGATTTTGATAAATGTCAATAAGGCTAAAAATCGCTTGCACTTATTTTTCTAACTTGTGATCACTAGACAATATTTTCTAGTTAAAAAAAACAGGTGGAAGCGATTTTCGACCTAATTGACGTTTGAAATTCGGTTGTTTTTACCATATCCTTCGTTCACTAACTTTGCTTAGCTAAATAGCTTTCAAATAATACTAACTAATTGACTTAGTTGTGTTATAAAAGTCCTAATCGAACTAACAAAATATAAGGTCGCGCGCGATATTATACTCGTACCTAGCGTGCTGCGAAGGAAACGCGCATAACGTGTCCGGTAGCAACAGCGCGCACGCGATGAATGCCCGCGCCCCTGTCCGGCCGCGATATTAGAAATGCCTGTGGGGTACAGACACTGCCTGCTCTGTACCGCTCTGGGTTTTTTAAATAAATAACGTCGAAAAAGCCTGTGTGTTTCAGAGCACCGCTTGCTCTGTATCACGCGGGGTTTTTAAAAAAAAAAATAGTAATATCATCCTAAAAAGCCTGTGGAACACAGACACCTTGCGCTGTGATCCTCAGTGATTTTCTAAATATAAATACCCCGAGCGATACAGACGCGTAAGGCACTAAGTATCGTGAAACTTGGATATTAAACTAAAATATCAAATCTCTCTTATCAAAAAAACTTTTAACTCGTCAAAAAAACATGGGACATAATTTATTTTTGGTAGGTCCTTTTAGAAAGAAAACCCCAAAGAACAGCTGTTTTATCGTAATTTGCAAAATTTCTCGAAAACGGCATAGCACAATCAAACTTTTCATTTTACCTACCTTACCTAAAAATGTGTGTAATGTGTGTAGGGAATTGAAAATATCCTACCATAAATAATATTAATTGAGAGTTTTACAAAAAATAATATTTTTATAAAAGAAAAGTATTTTGTTAGTTTTTCGCAATTTCCGAGTGCAATAACTAACAGCCGAACGTTATTTCATTTTTTTTATTTCGTTTGATAATGTTTGTACCTACAGTCAACAGCACGTCAGATTTAGACTGTAGGTACTTGAACTTGTGACCGCCTTTATGCCGTACGCTATAAAAGCTGTTTTGCAGTTCAACTGTTTAACTTAACGTGCTGTCTTGTATACCCACATCAAAGAGTACTTTTGTAATATAGGAAATAAAGAATCTTGCTGGCTTTTTCTGTTAACAAGAAAATTATAATCACTGATAATGTGTTTTTTGTCTTTTTTGTAATATTAAAAAATAATAAATCGAAATGAAAAACACATTAAGTATCACACAAATATTACTTATGTCAGATTAGTGATACAATAAAACATAATTAGGTATTGTTTATTAATTATCCAAAAACTTGAAAATGCGCTCTATCAAGCTACCGCCCGCGACGATCTTAGGAACCAAAATGCTATATTTTAATCCAGGTTTAAAAAAAACTATCTGTGTGCCTTTCTTCCCAATCCATCCAACTTAGCATAGCCTGCCATTTTTATGGGTTTAAGAGAAAAAATATTTAACCATACACAATAAATTAATATTAATTGTAGGATAAACTAAAAAAATTATACCTCTTTAAAAAAAAATATCGCTTATATATATTATCAAAAAAAAGTGAAAAAGTATGACTATAAATCACTATTTTAATATTCTACATAATTTACCGAAACATGAAGAAGGAATACTTTAACCACAACTGTAATTTTCTGAATTGTCTGTGTTCCACAGGCTTTTTACGGTTATATTATTAAATTTTTAGTCGAAAAACCCCGCGCGCTCCAGAGCAAGCGATGCTCTGAAACACACAGGCTTTTTCTAACGTTATTAGTTAGAAAAACCCAGAGCGGTACAGAGCAGGTAGTGTCTGTACCTCACAGGCATTTCTAATATCGCTGTCCGGCCAACGATGCTACTTGTTGCCACGCGCGATATTCATAGCGCCATAACGTCTACTTACATAGCGCGCTATATGCGCTATGTAAATATAGCGCGCTATAATATGGCGCTAGATGCTATATTAACCACCTCTATTGGTAATAAATAGTACTGAACTATCATGATAAAATATTGTGATATAAAAGCGTTTTAACATAAAAAACCCACTTTTAATGCAGAAAATTATTATTAATCTGATTCTAGAGTAAAATACCTACTCTGACATACTACTTTGATTAAGACGCTACAGACATTCATTTTTGAGAATGGTGGGGAAAATGACATAGGCGCGATGGGACATGTCCTTTGAAATGAAACTTTACAGAATCATTGTATCTACAGAGTTCAAACAAAATTAAACAGCTTTATTTTTATTCAACTTTTGGGTTTTCATACAAAAAGTTATATGAAATAATAATTAATCAACACATATACAATACAGCGTGATTTTTTAATCATTCGGTTGCCGCAGTGGGGTGGTTCCACTCATGATTACATTAAACTTTTACTATAGGACCAAATCTGAAATCGCGAAAAAAAATCTGCTGTTACATACATTAAGGTCGAGTAGATTGCGCTTTCGTATGGAACAGCTGATTTTGCGCATCCATCCCTTTTATGAGACATGGCACACCGCTTGCGTAACGCATAGACTGATGCGTAACCCTACTCATTGCAGCTCGTGACGTTCGTTGTAGGTACTCAATGGTATTCACTATTGGACGACACACCGAACCAAACACGCACGTATCTTTGCTGCGCGTTACTGCGCGCGTGTCTAGGCGCGTGTCTACGCGCGTATCTACGCAACCAGTGTGCCCAGTCCTTAAAAGTTATTCTTTTTTCTTAGTCTCCGTGTTAACATCAAGGATGGACTTCTTCTCGGGGAACAGTTTCCTGACGACGTTGTTGCTGGGCGCTTCCACCAGTAGCCACATCGGCACCGCCAGTGCAAACGAGAATACGATGATGCCGGTGGTTTTTATGGCCTGCAGATCAGAAAACGTCATTTAGCCTGGGCCAGTTTGCTTCGAAGTAATGGAAAATGAAAGCTTAATATCACCATATAACCACCACTATAATATTCCCCTCTCCCCCCTTGGTGAGATGTCGTGAGATTTGGCTCGACCCTCTTCCCCCCCCCATATAAATCTCACGTGAGATTTTTCAAAACGTGTATTTTTTGTGTGATTACGTTACCTAATCTGTGCTTGCTTGGTTTGCATTTATTTAAATAAACATTATTGTTTATAATAGGATTTAGCCAATGTTGGTATGAAAAATGTTTAACTTTATTTAACCTAGTTTTTTCGCGATACTGTTCCTGCAGAAAAAAAAATACGTGATATTTGCCGAGACCCCCCCCCCCCCTCTCCCCCACGTGAGATTGGGTGAGATTAGGCTCGACCCCCTCCCCCCCCAAAATGCCTCACGTAATTAATGGACGTCCCCTTAGTTATCGGATGCTCTTGCTCACCATGTGTAGGTCGGAGAAGTGCGTGAGCTGCGTGTCTGCGGCGTACACCCATCGTATGACGAACATGTGCACGTTGTAGACGCAGTACGTGAGCCGCGTCAGCGTCACCCAACTGCGCCACTCCAGCACGCGCCGGTACACGTCTGTAGGTATACCACAATAAAAGCCTTCTGAGTTCTGATATACATCACATTCATGAATATAATTTTAACATCTGAATCTGAATTTTAAAATATAGGTAAAATAGTATTTTCATCAAGTGATAAAACTATACCGATTCAATACTTTATTGGACTGCCCGGCTCAGCACTTCGCGTAACTCTGTTCTTTTACTGTTGCTTAGAAACAATGCGGTGTAGCTAGTAGCTATGAAAGTTTATTCTATTTTTAAATTGGTTGACGCAAGGGATATAAAATTGTCAGGACAGGGTCCTGCTAGAGCAAGAGTACCGCTCGGCGACGAGACGATATGCCCAATAAAGAGCGATGTTTTCGAGTGAATCAGAGATACAGGACGGTTCAATGTAATCTTCCTATTGTGTGTCGATCGATGACTGAAATACTTCTCATTTTTTGAAAGATCTGGTTTAGAATACGACGACGACGGCACGTCAGACCATACATGATCATTTTGACCTTGAGATCGTTTAGCTTTTGCCATAAACATTTACTCACATTTACATACGTCCCTGACACTGACCTCTATTAGTACAATAGAGGTCAGTGGTCCCTAAAGTTGACTTATATCAACGGTGACTTGACTCTGACTCTGACATGAGTCATGATGACTGAGCTGTGTGAATGATCCTTCAACGTGATATTCAGGTTTCACTTTATAAAAATACATTTAGGAATCTTCGTTCCAAAACTGACTTTCCACCTGGCATATCATGCCAAATATGATTATAGTGAGCGCCGCGCCCCAGACGAGCTTGGGCACGAGCGCGTGCACGAGCCGCACGCGCATGGCGGGCCGCGCGCCCTCCGGCAGGTGCAGGAACGAGTTGCAGTGGATCAGGACCGCGCACAGCGGCAGCACCAGCCAGTAGAGCCACACGTATCTCTGCAATAAGGTTTAACTATTCACAAACAACAATACTACGTTATTCCGTGTATTCCCGTTGTCCCCATAATGGGAACAATGGCACGTCAAAAAATTACAGTGCCGTTGTCCCTATTGATAATGGGGACGTGAAAATTTCACGTATCGTTGTCCCCATAATTTCTATTTTAAACGAGGGTAATTAACTAATACTCAAATAAACAAATAGTTAGTAAAGTATACACACTATATTTATGTAAAGTAAGTACATAGGGGCATCTATTAATTAAATAAATACATCATAATATATTTTTACCAGGCTTACATAAATATGGAGAAGGTTAACTTTTATATTTTCACCATGTAATATTTTTTCTCCGTACCTAAAACATAAAACACCAAAAAAACACGTTAATTGTATGGGAGCCCCCCTTATATATGTATTTTTTTCTGTTTTTAGTATTTGTTGTTATAGCAGCAATAGAAATACATCATCTGTGAGATCCCGTTTTTACCCTTTGGGTACGGAACCCTAAAAAGCCTTCCTGATCATGATCACACTGCCTAAGTTAACCTTCTCTATATTTTTGTGATCCTGGTACTTTGCTGATGTACGGAGAATAGGTATTTTTTAAACATTTTATTATATGATTTGTAAATGTTTTTTAAATACCTATAATTCATAAGATTACCTTATTTTATTGTATTTCATTCATTTATTTATATTCAGGCAACGAATTTATGTATCTATTTTTTATAGCTGGTTGAAAAAGGTATGAACTGCCGGTCGAAACTGGAAGTAATTTAATGAATTTTATGTGCTGGAAGAATGTGGAACACAAAGTAATTCAAACCAGTTGAAAGTGGAAAATATATTCACCGGTAGAAAAATCGCCGGTTGAATGTGGAATTACCAATTGACTACTTAACTAAAAGAAGAGAACTACTTCTAGGTTTCTATGATTCTACACTCACACACATATATACTTTTTTGAAATGCATAATATTATTATTATACCATAAATATGCATGCATACAAATATTTGTCTTGTGCGGGGATCAAACCCACAACCTTACCTAAACCTATATAATAATCTCACGATTAACTCACTATTGAGGCACTCTTCCTTTAATTTCGGGAATAAATTTTAATTATTTTATTGAATTCCCGCTGTCCCCATTAATGGGGACACGGTCAATGGGGACAACGGGAATACACGCGTTATTCAGTTCCGAAAATTTGCAAACTCAATCAGGCTGTACTGTGTGGCCCTGTCCTAATTGGCCATCGGTCGTGCGATGGTGCGTCCGTCCGATGAAACTGGTCGTGCGACCATGCGATCAAACCTAGTGATATCTATGGGGAATGTCCGAAAAAAATCAAATTGGCTGAATATTTTTCTATAGGTAGGAATAAGGTCCCTTAGTAATAGAATAAATTTTCATAATTTTCGGTTTCGTGAAAAAATTACAAAAAATCAAAGTCTCTTCGACTTCACAAATGTATGAAAGTAACAGCAGAATGGAGATTGTACCTTTGCCAACACCTGCCACAACCACAACATGGTATTAAAAAAAAGTTTCAAGACAAAATGTCAAAACTTTTTTTTTTAAATACGTGTTGTGTTTGTGGCAGTTAGCGGCAAAGGTATAATCTCCATTCTGCTGTTACTTTCATACATTTGTGAAGTCGAAGAGACTTTGATTTTTAAAAACTTTTTTACCCAACCGAAAATTCTGAAACTTTTTTCTATTACTAAGGGACCTTATTCCTACCTATAGAAAAATATTCAGCCAATTTGTTTTTTTTCGGACATTCCCCATTGGCGGACGCGCGATCATGCGATGCGACCAAATTGGCTATTACTCAGTTTCATCGCACGATGAAATCGCAACGCATGATCTCACAACCGATGCCAATTAGGACAGGGCCTAAGTGTTAGACTGCGAACGCATCTATGACCGAGATTGGTGCTGAGGTACATCCAGGGTACTTGGTGACCGCACTGGTAGGTGAGTCGCTAGGATAGTCTTTGGTTGTAAGCCTCGCGCCTATGTTTCATTCTAGGTCGCTTGGATGTATCGAGGCACCTAGCGCGCAGTGTGGCCAGTTGCGAACATTTGTGAACGTTCGTTTTACTTGGTTACATATCTAGGCTCATCTCATCACTAATTATAGAGTGAGTTCCTGTCACGAGGACATATTTTTATTAGATTCTTAAATGTATTCATGCTAATGTAATGACACATCATTACGCGGACATTAGTACTGCAAATTATGTTACCTTGTATTGGGTAGTATCGACAGATTTCTTCATCCACTTGTATAGGAACAACCCAAAGGTCATGCCCATGAAGAAGTTAAGCATGTTGTTGTGCGTAGGTTTGTGCAAGTAGTTCAATGTTTCGTATTTCTCGAACATTCTTGTATTCTGCACATTTCTGAAATTAGTTTTTACCCGTTAACTTTTCAAAAAAAATCTGCTATAATATAATAACTAGGTAGGTCATGTCTATGTATACCTAAGCAGGGCTTCAAATACCGTTAAAAATTAGTAACGTTAAAAAAAATAACGTTAAAAATGGAAATTAATAACGGTAAAATTAATAACGGTAAAACAGAATTTAACGTTATTTTTTCGTTCCTTGATAACGTTATTATGTTACTGTTTAAAAAGATTTAAAAGCAATGTGTAATTGACGTTGACGCCGCCGTGACGTGATCAGTCTCTGCGGTAGGTACTAGGTAGTAGAGGTACCTACCTACAATACGCAATATTTATAAAATTACCGTTAAAAATAACGTTATTTTTTAACGTTATCGACATTAATTTAACGTTATATTAAGGTTATGTTATTAGGTATCGTTAAAAAAAATAACGTTATCAAGGTATCATATTGAAAATAACGTTACGTAACGTTATTTTTACTGTTAATTGATAACGTTATAAAGCCCTGTACCTAAGTGGGTGCCAGCGGCACTCTTTGAAACCCTGCTGGGGACAGATTCAGGAGTATTCTGAGTATTCTTTCATAGCCTACCTAAATAATCTTCATTTCGTTCCAGTGTTTCCAATTCCCTTACCCGTGGACTTTTATACCACCACTATGCAGCTTCAGAAGAAGTGTGAAGACCTCGGTGGCGCAGTAGTATAATGCGTGGCGTGGCCCAGTGATTGCGGAGGTTAAGCAACTTTCGCAAGGGTCGGTCATGAGATGGATGACCAAAAATTTACCATCTCGCTCCTTTGTGCTTCGGAAGGCATGTTGGTTTCAGCTGCATTTGTAATCGTTAACACCCACCACTCCGCATTGGGCCCGCGTGGTGAGTTCTAGTTATAATAGTTTATAGCCCATCCTCCTTATCCCATAAAGAAGGCCTGTGCCCCAGCTGATGGTTATGCTACTTGAGGCATCTCGATATCTTTATTCTTCTGTCAAGTAAGTTTCGTACTTTCCGCTCGATATAAAAACGCCATCGAGGTCTCTATAGTAGGTCTCTACGCCTGGCGCAACGACCCCAACAGAGAGAAGCAGCGCCAGTGCAGCGGTGCGAGCTCCAGCTGGCAACAGCAGCACCATCAGCCCCACAATGTGCAGGTGTACGTCCACCGCCGTCGACCTGCAAGAACACCATTCATGCTAGCTACCAACAGCAATGGGATAAATCAATTTATTTCCAACTCGAGTCAACCCGTTTCAAAATTCCCGTAAATCCGTTTCAACTCAAGTTAGCCGACCCGATTTGGTGGATCAACCTGCCACCATTTTTTTTCTTTTGGCTCGCGGGTTGTAGCTGTGAGCTAGTCAGGCAGAGTTGCCCGAACCGAACTGAATCGGTTCGTAACCGCGACCTGCACAGATGGCCAGCGACTATGGAGACCTTTACCTTTTGTTCATAGATACTAGCTATGAACAAAAGGTTTTATAGGCATGGGGCGCGATGGCGCATGGCTTGGTTAGGGGGTCGAGACGACGGTACACAACTTGAGTTCGTAACCGTCTAACTCGAGTTGACCCGAAACAACCAAAACTCGAAACAACTCGGGTTGGATTGGAATTCGAGTTGGCCTATAGTGATGTTAGCTAGTGATGTAGCTAGTGAGCTACCAACGAATAATGTAACGATTTATCGACTCCTCCATAGCCCAAATCTTAGTCCATCTAAATTCCAATACAATAGCCCACTAGACCTTAACCAGTAGATTTAGGGTTGCCAGATGGTCGAGTTTCGCCTGGATTCTCCCGGAATTTCAAGTTGTCTCCCGACTCCCGAAAAATTTAAAAATCTCCCGGAAAAACAGTTGTTCCGAAAGTGCTTTCACTGTCGAACAGAACGGTGAAGTCGAGGCGGATTACAAGATTAATGGATGAAACTGACTAAAATCGCGTTGCGTGGCCGTTTTATTTACTAAAAGAGGCAAGAGTACAAGATTAGTGGATGAAACTTACTAAAAATCGCGCTGCGTGGCCGTTTTATTTACTAAAGACAGGCAAGAGTAAAAGATTAGTGGATGAAACTGACCAAAAAATCGCGCTGCGCGGCCGTTTTATTTACTAAAGACAGGCAAAATTACAAGATTAGTAGATGAAACTCAATATAAAACTCGCACTCCGCGGTCGACTTTTTTCTACTATAGAGAGGCAATGAAACTGACTTAAAATCGCGCTGCGCGGCCGTTTTTTAACTATATACAGGCATATTAGTTACATTTTTATTTTAAATATTTATTTCTCCCGACAATAACCGCAAAATCCCGACATTTTAAATTTTTCCCCAGATATTTTGGATTTCCAATCTGGCAACCCTAAGTAGATTCCATAGCTCCTGTGCATTTGCTGGGAATAGGTAGTCTGAGTAAACTGATTTGGTCAGAGATTAGATCTAGCAGGTGTAACACACACATTTCAGATTAAAGGCGCTAAAATGGCCTTTACGTATTGTACCCATATCCCCCCGCAAGTCTTAAAGGATCGGGTATCGGGTCACTTTGACTTGTGAATTCCAAAGCGGGAAAAATTCTGGTCAACTTTCAAACTCACAAGAATTAGGTATTTACAAATAAAAGATACCAGTGATGCGGTTGACACGGGGAGCCGAATACATAGTTGTTGTAGAAGAACATCGCGGAGCGCCAATCCCGCTGACAACCGAGCACCTCATTGCCCACCAGCTCCTGTCCAACACGAGAAAAGAGGTAATACATCGAGCCCCCTAGCATGACCACCGAAACGCGTTATGTGATAATATAGCGATCTATCACGCTTAACTGCCATTTATTTATACAAATTACTAATGATGTTTCTTTGGCAATCCATATCATATGGAAGGCGTAACAGAGGTTTTCCCTTCCCTTCTTATTTGCTGCTTATATTCAACCAGTCTCGGTTGCCGCACAGTTCCGGTTAAGAATAGGACTGTCACATCTCATCCCGTGGGTATCGTAGAAGGCGATAGAGGGAAGTTTTAGGGACCCGGTGCAGACCATCGCACAAAGGGTCACTCGAATGGCAGCGAGGAAACTGTCAACAACAGCATTCCCGAAGAGGGTTGGTGTCAGGCAGGCGGCCGACCGTAAAACTTTGCCAAAACCTAATGCAGTATGTATTACATGCTGCGCCGACCCCAATAGTGGTCGTTCTACGAGCGCAAAATTTTATTTTGTGTAGACATAGCACTACAAATAGATTGAGATAAGGGCAGGAGGATGATGATTCAACCAGTCTCTAGTACCTATATTTGTTTACCTGCCACAAAGGACCGTATGGGACGAATCTGAACCAGGTCAAAGCGTACAGCAACATGACTAAGTACACGGGTGATAACCTGAAAAAAGAAAGTATGTGAAAGTAGTCAAAAACTATTACAACATTGACTACTAATAATAATAAAGACGTTAGGACAGTTTGTTGTTTATCAAGCGATATACCTAGTTGTGAAACGAATTTTCTTGCGTAAAGCAACGATGGGATGTTTTGGCGAGGTGTCTCTGAACACCCTCTAATTTGCAAACTCAAAGAATGGCCTTTTGGCAAACGAGCCATATCTTGTTCTCTGCATTACAAAAATAAATAAATACAAAAAATGTACATTTTTATAAAAATAAATAAATATTAGACAATATCACAAATATTGCTCCGATTCTTAAGTAAGTAAGTAGCTAAAGCACTTGTGTTATTGAAATCAGACACAAAGGTGGAACTACAAACACCCAGACTCAGGACATGTGCTCAGGCCTATATGGAAAAGTTTGTTTTCTAAATTAACCCAACCCGGAATCGAACCCGGGACCTCATAGATGGCGATACATTGACAGCCGGTGTACAAACTCGACCACGAAGATCGGCAAACATTTCGTTACTCTAGCTTGGTACTGGGGGTGCTATTCTCTAACATGCAGCTTCACTTGTCTTTCAGTGATCGTTTCGTCGAGTTTCTGACAGATATGTCTTTAGCCATTACTGAGTCACTAGGCAAAATGCCATAGATTCTAAAGAGTTTAACCAGTAATGGAAATATGACACCTGCCAGACAACGCAGCGCAGATGCAGCGACGAACTGGACCAAGAAGCTTGTACCTTCCTATAAGCTTCTTGAACTGGACGCTGCAAAGTTTAGAGACTATTCTCTAAAGTTTGCAGCCACAGAATAAGAGACAATAGGTACAGCTATAATAGTACGTATAGCTGCACCTATTGACTCTTATTCTGTGGCATAAGTTTACCTGAGCAGCCTGAGGAGTATAGCCTTGGGTAAAGATCTCCATGTCATCGGGCACCTCTCGTTGGATATCTGCGTGGTATATGCCAGGAACATCCCCGACAAGAAGAAGAATGTCTGCACTATGATGTGTGCGTTCAAAACGAACTGGAAACCAGTTGATTCCGTGGCCTGGATGATAACAATACAGGTATAAAATACTGGCAAAATTAGTCATGTAAAAATCAAAAGATCACTAATGATAGAACGACACAACAGAAGCTACTACGATACTAACTGGAAATGTATAAATCGCTGGATAAGTAATCTACGAGATTGTATTATGCGCATGTGATGTAAGTTTCAACTTACCTCTTCCAAGGCATACGGGTTTTCAATCGCAGCAGGGAGGGGGATGGTCGTATGTACCACCAACACCAGAATCGAGTTTATTGATCTGAAAAAAACATTTCCCAATTCCGTTACAAGCCTGATCGAGTTGACCCGACTAGACATTCCGGTAAAACGACCTAACGTGCCTAAAGGGAGTTAATGCCGATACTCGCTTGGCGACGCATTCCAGCGTGGTGCGGAGTAAATTCGATCCGACTATAAAGTAAATATTGGGAGCTCGCTGGCGCAGTGGTTTAACGCCTGGCCCAGCGATAGCGGAGGTTAAGCAACGTTCGCAAGGGTCGGTCATGGGATGGGTGACCAAATATTTATTATCTCGAGCTCCTCCGTGCTTCGGAAGGCACGGTAAGTCGTTGGTCCCGGCTGCATTTGCAGTCGTTAACACCCACCAATCCGCATTGGGCCCGCGTGGTGGGTTATGGCCCGTCCTCCTTATCCACCCATAAGGAAGGCCTGTGCCCCTACAGTGGGGACATTAAAAATGGCTGGTGGACATAAGGTTAATCAATGAATGCATTGAAGCGCAAATGGTGGAGCTTGACATTGATCGTAATAGATCACGTTTGTTAAGCAACGCTCAGTCCGGTCAAATGTCGGATGGGTGACCGTTAAATGGTATTACAACTGAGTGCTTCCGTGCTTCTGAGGGTACGTTAAACCGTCGCTCCCGGCTGTTGTCATCTGATAAAAGTCGATCAGCCAAGTTAGAGGCCTAACAGGCTTGATAAGCTCTAACACCAGAGGTGGCCACTAATCCTCATACGACAGAAGAAGAAGAAGAATAAATTCTTAGTTTTATAGGTATTATTTTTTGTGCCTTTATCTGTAGCATGGCTCAATCATGTCTGTAGAGAGAATCAATGTTTTCCTTTGTAATATTACCTGATTCCGTTGATTCCTATTAGTCTAGCTGTAGTTTGGTCCTTCGGCCACGGAGCTGTCAGCTTGGCCCAGTTGGCCGGGACTGAGAAGCACATCAGATATCCTAGTAGGAGAGAAAACAGATAGTTACGGTGGGTGGTTTCGATGAAGTGCTCAACTTTTTAATGCTCTCTTAGTTAAGTTCAGTTGGTGCTTTTAAATTTGATAGTTCTTAGAAGGTAAGTTTTCAAGCCACCCCAATGCTTACTTTACAGGGTGACTTTTTGAACATATGACAAATTTTGCGATGTAGCTAAGACCGTCAAATAGAACAACCTTATTCAAGGGGCCAACTTAATTAGAGCAAAAAAAATATCAGCTGTTCCATTCATCAATATATCCTCGGAAAAATGTATGCCAGCTGATTATTTTATATAATATCTGGGCGAACTGGTTATTATTTATTGTAATATGGTGGTGTTTAGGTGATAACAAAAGTGCTTTAGCTACTTACTTTGGGATCAGAGCAATGTACGAGTATGTGATGTTTTTCGATATTCGTAATCTCAACCTTACAGGACTTTTCACAGAGTAACGCCATCTATTGTCAATTTCTCTTATAACATAACTCGTAAGATGTAGAACTTAATTACATAATAATTCCGCGAGGCATAGTAGTTAGTTTTGATGGCATCATCCGAGAGATGGCGTCTCCGAAAAACTGTGTTTAAAATTTGTATCGTTAATTTTTTTGTTTTGCACTATTGCTTCACAAGTCTCAATAAAATAAAAACTCTAAAGCAACATTAACTAAATTTTTTAAACTTGTCTAAAAACAATAAAAATAAAAATAAATATAAACTTGAACAAACATATAAAAAAAATTAAGTCACCGAGCGGGATTCGAACTCAGACACATTTCTTGTGGTCCGCGTCCTAACCTAACCCGCTGAACCAAATGGACATTGGCCGGCCGCGGACGAAATTAGCGACCATATTCTGCGTCGAAAGAAAAACGCATGAAAATGCAAAAATGCGCGTTTTCCCAAACATAAAACTAATCTAGATCGATTGTTTACCCCCGAAAACCCCCATATACCAAATTTCAACTAAATCATTAGAGCCGTTTCCGAGATCACCTAAATATATATTCAAGAATTGCTCGTTTAAAGATATAAGATAAGATATATTATAGATAAAGCTGTCCAGTTTGACGGTATAAACTACACCAAATTTTTCGACTGTTTTTGATTACACAATGTAGTACTTATCTCTTAGTGTTAGTAATGATCTATCATCAAAGCCATAATTTCTTTGTCCTTATTTTATCCCTGGCAATATGTTTCCCTTTTTTCTTGTATCAAGAGGAGAATGCAATCTTTACGCACACCAAACGGCGTGTTGGACTTGCTCATACTCGGGTAACCCAAGCATGTCCCACGCCGCACCCGACCCTCCCACCTAGCCTAATAGTCTTCTTGTCAGGGCCGGGCGGTTCTCACCCCTGCCTTGCCCCCTAATGATCTCGAAAGATCGAGAGGGGACCGGGCAGAGGGAGGGAGGCTCTTCCCAGACTCCCCACAAGGCTACCCACTAGTGTGGGAGGGCCAGATAGGATACATGGGAGGAGTCACCACTACTAACTAAACTCCTCTCGAAGACCTGCGCTTTTCCGCCGGGTCTGTGGGTATGATCCGGGGAGAATGATCATTACTTAAGCGCTGCTCGATTATTAGAGCTGTGTACCTTTTGTATCCTTTTTAGTGACCAGCAAGTCGTAAAGGGTGCCGGCGACGACAAGACCTACGAAGGAGAGATAGAGCGCGGCGGCGGCGCAGTCCAGCCAGGTGAGGGGGTGCTGGTCGCCATGACGGAAGCAGGTGATGTGCTCAACGCTCGCGCGCAGCCCGTACTCCTGCTCCAGCGTGTGGTTCAGGCACGCGCCCAGCGCCGCCTCCAGCGCCGCATCAGAGTCCCCCGTGCAGAACTCCTTGCAGCGCCGCGTCATGCAGTACCCATAACGTATCTTCCTATAATCCATATGCCTCATTGTCGAGAGGGAGTAATTCTGGGAGAAATAAAAGATCTTAGCATTAAACCATTTTTCATTACATTGTTTGCGCGACGCCTGTCAAGCTGAACAAGTTGGCCTGATCCTCACGCAACTGCTATTCCCGTAACCTGGGTATATACAACGTGCTAAAAAAATACCCCTAATGCCGAATGTAGTAGATTTTACTATGGGACTAACTTTGAAATCGCTAAAAAATATCAGCTATTTTATCATCGTCATTAGCCTCTTTGGGTCTATTTCTGGACCTATGTCCAGGCCTATGCCTCTCCCAAATTCTTCCACTGGGTTCGGTTTTGCGCCTCCGTGATCCAGTTGTGTCCCGCTTGTCCTCTGATGTCGTCAACCCACCGTTTTGGAGAGCGGCCTCGTGGTCTTTTCTTTTGTTTGCCCATGGTCTCCATTCAAGGATCCTTCTCCCCGATCGTCCTTGATCCATGCGAGTTACATGACCCGCCCAACTTCACTTACGCTCCGAAATTATTTGCACCACGTCTCTCACCGCCGTTTTTCGCCGGATCCATTCATTCACTTTCCAGTCGCGCAAAGTTATTCCTAGCATAGCCAAAGAGCTATGCTAGGAATAACTTTGCGCAAAGGGTAATGGAACGCCATTACCCTTTGCGCGACTCTATTTTTTTTCAGCTGATCGTTCAGTGAGAGACATGGTTCCTGAGACATATGTGAAGACCGGCATGATACATTCTTCAGCTATTTCAAACATTTTGATATTTCCCTATTAATTTTTGTATGAAACAACTGTTTATTTTTTGCGATTTTAAAGTTGGTCCCATAGTACAAGTTGTTCAGTTTGATGGTCCCTATCTACACCATAGGTTTTTTGTAACACGTTGTATAGACCAAGGATGCTCAACTGAAAAAACGATGATAGGCATCAGATGAAAGAGAACAAGGGTAACTTACAGAGGAAAAGTAAAAGAGAAAGTCGGTAACCTACCACAAGTTTATCGTAGAGCTCGTTAGGGTCGTCGGCGACGAGATTTCCGCTGGCGACGCAATACACGCCCTCTGCTGCGTCTATGCATGGCGAGAAGCGATCCACGTGGTGCAGCGTCGGGAAGCGAGCGAACTCTTCGGCTGACCCACAAACATTCAATTAAAAAACTTTTTTAAAAACACGTTTTTAAAACAGACTTAAAAATTATAAAAATCGGACTAAAAAAGACTAAAAAGTAAAAAATAAATTCTTCTGTAAATATTTATATTATAAGTAACCCTACAGAAGTTATAAACCTAATAACGTGGGGCGCATTTTCTAAAAAGCATGCGCACCACGTTTTTAGGTTTAACTTCTGTGTATTACTTATTACTAATATTATAAATGTGAAAGTTTGTGGGTTTGGATGTTCAGATGTTTGGGTGTTTATTCCTCAATCACGCAAAAACTACTGAATGGATTTGGTTGACATCTGACACACAGTTAGTAGATAGCCTAGATTAAAACATAGAATACTTTTTATCCCGATATTCGCACGGGAACGGAAACTACGCGGGTGAAACCGCGGGCGGCCGCTAGTTGATAATTTACATATTTACAGAAATTCTTCTGTTTGTATTTTTCAGACTAAAAAGTAAAAAATAAATTCTTATTTTCTACTTTTTAGACTGTTTTAATGTTTTTAAGTCCGATTTTTATAATTTTTAAGTCCGTTTTAAAACGTGTTTTTAAAAAAGTTTCTTTTTTCAGTAAATTATTATTTTCTGCTTTTTAGTAACGAGCAAAGATAAAAAAATATACCATCTCATATCGGAGCACTCGTCAAGACGATTCAAACGAGCTCAAACTCGATTGGGTTGCATGCTTGGACGAATTCGTCCAAGGTTGCATGGTTTTATTCCAGAGTTCCAGTGGCCTTCTTCCAGCTCCATCATACCATGGACACTATTTTCCAACAAAGTACTCATCAAGACAATTCAAACGAGCCCAATTTCGATGGGGTATCGTGGTTTTATTAAAGAGTACATGTGTCCTTCTTTCGGCTCCATCATCAGACTCTGGAAACTTTTTCCCAACAAAGTACTAGTCAAGACGATTCCTACGAGCCCAAACTCGATGGGGTTGCATGGTTTTATTATAGAGTTCCATTGGCCTTCTTCCGGCTCCATCATCAGATCCTCGGACACTATCTCCCAACAAAGTACTCGTCTAGACGATTCAAACGAGCCCAAACTCGATGGGGTAGCGTGGTTTTATTATAGAGTTCCTATGGCCTTCTTCCGGCTCCATCATCAGATCCTCGGACACTATTTCTCAACAAAGTACTCGTCAAGACGATTCAAATGAGCCCAAACGCGATGGGATTGCACGGTTTCAATATTGATTTGCTTTATAATAAGTAATTTATTTCAGACAAAAAAGTAGTCTTAGGCATGGCCTTCCAGCTTCATCATCAGACCCTGGACCTTATCTACCATCAGAGTACTCGTCAAGACGATTCTAATAAGCCTAATCACAATGGAGTTGTATGGTTTCATCATTAGGTTCCTGTGGCCTTCTTCCAGTTCCATCATCAGATCAGCTCAATGACACCATAATATTGCATTGTATTCCAGTTCTGACCTATGTCACAGAATAAGTAATAGTACAAAGTCCTATGTTCAAAGTTTCAAGTCAAGTTTAAAATCGTTCGCAAACTTTGCGGACAAACAAACAAACAAACGAGAAAGCAACCTAATAAAAACATGTTAATAACTTCGAATCGGATTTATTTCCTACAAAGATTTTATTGTTTTAATAGCTTAATTTGTTACAAAATACCTAACCAAACTGGTAACAAATAAACCAAATAAATATTTCTTTGGGTTATTGTCGTAAATAACATTACAATTCAACACAGAACACGACACCATTATTGATCTAAGTAGCTGAGGTTATAATTATAAGAGCCAAATCAATCCGATCGCGATCAAAATTACAAAATAATCGTGTGGACGCTTTTCACCTAGATGATAAAAGTTGATAAATGAAGTCAAACTAGGTTCTGCTGCCATTTTTTTTTTCAACTTATTCTCGCACATCGCATAAGCTGTAAGAAACGGTTTCTCACTCGCACCATTGTCCGTCTACTTGAGCGTAGTGAAAATTTTTTTAAGTCTATTTTTTTCTCCCGGCGGACTTGTGCTTAAGTGGTAGGGAGTAAAAATGTACCACAAAAGGGGTATTTTGCGGTGTTTTGGTTATTCTCGTTTTTCATCAAGATTGTGTAAGAAGATTTTAAAGCATCAAAAAGACATCATCCATCCTGAAAGTGCCGGCCAAAAAGCAAAAGTGCTTTATTCTGATAGATTTTGTCCACCTAAGCATTTCTTATTATGGCACCGAATCTGTAGCACCGCTATATTCGATTTTAAATGAGTTCAAAAAGTCTGGTTTTTCATACATTTTGGCAAGAATGTAAAAAAGTTGGCCAAACAGCAAATTCTGATAGATTTTGTCCGCCTAAGCATTTCTTATTATGGCACCGAAGCTGTAGCACTGCTGCACTTGATTTTAATTGAGTTCAAAAAGTCTGTCTTTTCATGCATTTTGACACAAATGTGAAGCGGTGCTACAGCTTCGGTGTCATAATAAAAAATCTTAGATGGACAAAATCTATCAAAATAAAGTCTATGCTTAAAGCATTAAATCTATCCTTTTCTCACATATCAATTTAACAAGTCACTCAATTTCTTTTTTCTTTATAATATTTTCTAGGACGTGATGAAAATAGTTTTTACTCACTTATGCTCTGAAATGTTATCATTCCATTTGAAAAAAGAATGCGGGGCGTTCAACATTTCCACATGGATGGGGGTCTGGTTCATCACATTCTAAATTTGAAATTCAGTGCGGAAATGAAATTCAATACTTATAGTACTTCCCGCACTGAGTGCGGGAAGTAAGTGTTCCAAATTCAAATCGGTAGAACTTATCAGCTAGCATTCTTTTTATGAAACTTTATGGTTGCATAACCGGTCAGTCAACATTCACATTTTTACAAAGAAAATTGTATTTCCTCGCATTTCGTGAGTATAGTATACAGGGCGTTTCTTTTAAGGTGTCAAGCCAATGCGAGGCGATAGCTGAGTACTATACCTATCGATTGAACCCCTATGTACGTTCCGCGATTTTTTGTAGTTTAGGAGTTATATTTTTTTTTTTCATTATTTTTTATGATTTAAGGTTTGAACGGCTTTAAAAAATTATATCTTTTTTTTTGGGTGAGCTTTTCTCGGTATTTTTTTTGCAACACAATGCCTATTAATTGTAGTTTTATGAGTAAAATAATCACCTTCCTTACTTTGACACTAGTTGCAAAAAATTTGATCGATAGTAAAAAAATTGGGAACAAACAAAACAGAATGGAATCTTCAACTGTAAAAATAAATTAATCAAAGATTATTCCATAGCTTCTGACTAACTTTAAAAACTGTGCGACAGCCTAAGCTTTCATAATAGTACAAAAAAATATGTACTTTATGGGGTATTATTTGCTGAAATCGGGCCCTGAAGGTGGTGAATCGGAAATTTTGTAATTTTCATATTTTATGATTTGTTATTATTTTCGCATATTTTTGTCATTCCAAAGATTAATTATCCATTTAAGTTTAAATTGAGCTCAGTTTATGGTAAATAGAGTTACGTCATATTGACATTCATTATTCATAAACATTTCTAAGAAAAAGCTACTTTAGCGTTATTATGTGGTCGTTCTGACGAATCCATAGACAAAACAGGCAAATCTACTGAATGATATCGAAATTTTAATAAAAAAAATGATATCAGTCAGTTTAATAAAAAACCGCAAAAATAAAACAATCTGTCATTAAATGTCAATATGGCGTTTATTTAATAAGCCGCATGTTAGCTAAAATTTACTATAACTCTATTTATAGGTTTTTTAATGAATAAGATGGTTATTGGATACTAATATATATATATAATAGTAATAGTAATAAAATGACTGTCTTTACCAAAAACTGAGCTCAATTTAAACTTAAATGGATAATTAATAGCCTCAACCGAGCGTGACATGCAGGAGATAATGGATAGGGTGTACGAGTGCAGTTTGAGAGCAGGGCTGAAGATGAATGTCTCCAAGACTAAATTTATGGTTGTGTCCAAAAATCCCCTGAACGCAGTAATTACAGTTGCAGGATCAGATCTCGAGCGAGTGCGGATGTATAAATACCTCGGTGCTTGGGTAAATGAAGAATGGGATAGCGAGCAGAAAATTCGAACTCGGATTGAAATTGCCCGAGCAACGCTAAAAAAATGGAAAAAGTTTTATGCAGTCGCAAATTATCACTAAAGCTCCGCCTTAGAATGCTCCATTGTTACGTCTGGCCTGTAGTGTTATATGGTAGTGAGGCTTGGACTCTGAAAGCCGACACACAGAAGTTCCTTGAATCCTTCGAAATGTGGTGCTACCGAAGAATGCTGCGAATTAGTTGGACTGAGAAGGTTTCTAACGTGAGAGTTCTCCAGCGTGTTGGCAAGAGTCGCGAATTACTGCAGACCGTCAAAAAAAGAAAAGTCGGATATCTTGGCCATGTCCTACGACACGAGAAATACCAGCTTCTCCAGTTAATAATGATGGGCAAGATTGAAGGCAAACGACGCGCTGGAAGAAGGAAAAAATCGTGGTTGCGCAACATCAGAGAATGGACTAGTATAGCCAGCGTCGAAGAACTGTTTCGCTTGGCGCAGGACAGAGAGAAGTTCTTTAAGCTGACGGCCGACCTCCAGTAATGGAGAGGCACTTGGAGAGAGAGAGAGGATAATTAATATTTTGAATGACAAAAATATGCGAAAATAATAACAAATCATAAAATATGAAAATTACAAAAATCCGATTCACCACCTTCAGGGCCCGATTTCAGCAAATAATACCCCATAAAGTACATATTTTTTTGTACTATTATGAAAGCTTAGGCTGTCGCACAGTTTTTAAAGTTAGTCAAAAGCTATTGAATCATCTTTAACTAATTTATTTTTACAGTTGAAGATTCCATTCAGTTTTGTTTGTTCCCAATTTTTTTACTATCGATCAAATTTTTTGCAACTAGTGTCAAAGTAAGAAAGGTGATTATTTTACTCACAGAACAAAGAAAAAAATTTTCCCCCCAGTAGAAGTCGCATGTGGGCGGCACCCGTGTAACATCATATCTGCGAAGCTCCGCACATCTTTGAATTTTGCTCCGTCAGTCGTATGAACGAACGCCACACAAAAAAATCTTCAAAAATAATATAAAAATGCCGAGTTGCATTATATAAAAGAGCAAAATCGATATCCACATAGTTATATCATTTAGCAAACGGGTGTATAAAATATCAGAGGCGAGCTTTATTTTATTAAATTACATTTTAATTAAAAATTCAACTGATATTTTCCTTTTAAAATTCATAACAATAAATACCTACCTTTATGCGGTATACACTTATGATCCATATTCCAACGCACAATTTGACATATTCTTGAAGTTTCAAAAACACTTAAATATAGAATGGCGGAAATGTCACTCAATAGGGGAGACCGAGAAAAGTTGTGACTGTGAACAGTTGAAAAGTAAGTAACAGTTGATTGATTTGATACACTTACCACTGAAAACACGCAAAAGCAGCACGGAATTTTAGTCAACTTAAATAGTACGTTATAGGCGAGTGCGGGAAGCTATCATTTTTATTGTCAAGGATTTTAATCATTCGAGGCAATTTAATGAAAATTGTTTCCCCTACAAGGCTGCGAAGTCTCAAGAAATGAGAGTAAAATGTAATTTTGAAATTGGTTCATGTGGCCATGTGAAACGACTGGTCATGTAGCCATAAAGTTTTATAAAAATAACGCTATATAATTATTTTTGGATTTAGAATACTACACTCCTGAACTTGTGCGGGGCGGAAAGTAATTATTGAAATTAACTCGATAGGTATAGGTGCCGGCATATAACTTGGCAAGTTCTTTAACGCGCATTCCTTCTTTCTTTGTTTGCCCGATGTAAGAGAGCCCAGTAGCAATCTAGTTTGTAGACGCCTAGCGCCTGTACCTTGAAAAGGGATGTTGCACTTGACAGGTCGTAAGAATTGGTTTATCTTCCTCGTCGGCTTGAAGTAGGTCTTGATAGACACACTCTTCGGAATACCTACAATCTTGTCAATGACACCTTTCATGTAAGGTAGAATGGCAGATCGTCGTTCTACTATGGCTGGCTTGACATGGTTTCTGGGTTGGAGGGGAGACGTGGTACTGGCAATTTGTTACTTCGCAGAACGTGCTTGACATGCAGGCTGTCAGGTGTTGTTGGTCACTTTGTTTGATTGCCACTGTTATTAGTAAGACTATGGAAAGTGACCATACACAGATTTAAGATCAGATAAAATCCATCCATTTTCATCTGGTCTTAAATCTGTGTATGGCTACTTTTCATAGTCTTATTATTATCAGTGGCAATCAAAAAAAGCTGTAGAACACGACAATAGCTAAACCATGAAGTAAACCTCGAAAACTAAAAAAATATCATTTTTGGAGATATACAAATATAGGTTACGGCGGGTTGCGATCTGTTAGACTTGGGTTAAAGTATCTATAATTTCGTAATAAATAACTATATCACAACGGCAAACGGTAACCTTTTTCGTAATTTAAATGTTCTACGGGTTACACTGTACTACTAAGAAATGTCAGGATTCCACCGAATTATGAAAAAGAGTTTACACGAATTATTGATATGAAACTATTTAGGATTAGCTAAGTGAAGAATGTTAACCAACCCGGTCTCCCTAATCTCATTAAATTTTTTTAAAGTACTTTATGTGTTAATAAATAAGGTGGTAAATCGCACTATTAAAATTAGCTTACGCCATCTAGCGGCTGAGTAGCAGCATTATAAATATACGTATTATTTAATTTGGTACCAAGTTGCTATGGTAATACGACTGAATCTAAATAAATAATCTTTGTGATTTATGGCTTTCTGGATATTATACATTTTCACTTTTTATCCAATTATGTGTTCACAAAGTGTGTGTGCGTAGCATGTAACAATTAAGTGGGGGGCTTGGCTTCGATTTTTAATGTGTTTGTTTGGTTACACTGGTTTTCATACTAAATTGAGCTCATACTACTTCTATCTACTTCTATGTTCTGTGATTTTACTCATAAAACTACAATTAATAGGCATTGTGTTGCAAAAAAAAAATACCGAGAAAAGCTCACCCAAAAAAAAGATATATTTTTTTAAAGCCGTTCAGACCTTAAATCATAAAAAATAATGAAAAAAAAATTATAACTCCTAAACTGCAAAAATCGCGGAACATACATAGGGGTTCAATCGATAGGTATAGTACTCAGCTATCGTCTCGCGTTGGCTTGACACCCCCTGTATATTATATTTAGTATTATACAAACCTTGTACTGGAAGCTACTTGCATTGCCTCGAATGATTCAAACCATCCTCGACGATGCAATCGCTAGCTTCCCGTTCTCGGATGTAATGTACTATTTCGTAGTTTTCAATTCTTCTAGTTTTTTCCTACTCACCAGATATATCACTTAATCCATATCCCTGCTGACAGAACACTAACGACAAAACTACAACCAACATTTCCGTATTTTACTGTCCGCAGATCTTTCATTTATTGTATAAAACAAAGACAAGTTTAGCGTACTGTTTCTAGAGCGGAAAATGCAAAATGAGAACTGATGATGGTGGAAAAATAACTAATTGAGTGGAAGTTATTGATGTGAAGTGTGATCGGTTTAGATAAAAGGTTCCGTAACACTCTAGATACTTAAATCTTTGTTTTTATTTAACTCTAATATTTTATTTTAAGTAGGTACCTAAAACCTTCTTACCTAGCCTTCCGATAATAGAAAAAAATCGTTTCTGAAAAACTAATGAAACATTACAGAAAATATCAAATATTATTTACAAATAGGTAGGTAGTTATCTAAAAGCATTATTGATACTTGTTTGATTTATAAAGGAATAATATTAATAATTTTTGTAGGAACCAAAATCTATAAACTACGTATTTATGTCATATAATATCTACCTATCTAGATTTTATTATTCTTTTGAAATATTAATTTAAACTCATTTTATTTTCTTATGATTATTTCTGATCAAACAAGAATTTTATTGCAACGAAAGATTGGCCCGAGATTGATGACATGGGTTATTGTAAACTCGCCACCGAAGTATGTAAACTCGTCCCGTTTTGAAAAGTTCCATACATTGAAAGTAAATTCACCACTCTTAGAAAAATGTATACGTAAATTCGTCACCGGTAGGTATGTGTTATTGTAAACTCGCTACTATTAGATTATATCATAATATTTGCAAGAAGTAGGTACCTACCGTTAGCAAGCAAGTTGGCTGCTATTAAATATTGGAAGTAATAATTTTGGGGATGTATTTAATAGCACTTTAAATTTGATGAAAACAGCTACCTATAAAATTGTATATCAGCACTTTAAAATAATAATACTTTTTTTGCTATCCCTCGGGAACTGTACGTTTTTTCTGGATGAAAGGTAGGTACCCTATGTCCTTTTCTGCACCCCTGACAACGTGTGTGCATAATTTCATGATGATCGGTTCAGTAGTTACGACGTGAAGGCGTAACAAACAAACAAACAAATAAACAAACAAACGGACTTTCGCATTTATAATATTAGTAAGGATTCAATAAATTTTGAAGCTAAACTTTTTTAAGTGTGTTACATTATTTTTAAAGTGCATTTATATATTCCCCATAATTTTGACCACGCCAAGATGGATGGATGCATCTACTGAGACGAGTGTGGAGTGCGGGGAATGTGGGGAGCAGTGAAATTATTTCGCCTTTTGACTCCCATGGGTGGGATCCTTAGGTTAAGGCTGGCCCCAGACCTACCGGTTCCGTTTCTTTGCTTTGCTGTGCTACCTTGCTTGAAAGACCGCCGGCCAACCAGGGTAATTTTCAATCTATCGCATTTTGGGACTAGACCAAATTGGCAAGATAGCCATTAACTTGGTTTTATCAAATGTCATCGCCTGGATTGCGAAGTAGGAAGCTTTTAGGAGATATGCCACCCTGAACATGGACTCCGATCGTTAAAAATAACTCGATCGCTTATTTATACAAGATGTTTGGTAAAGCCTTATAAAACTGAATATGGTAGATAGGGACCATAATAAAACTGAACAACTTTTACTATAGGACCAAATCTGAAATCGCGAAAAAAATGAACTGTTTCATACATTTTGATAATTTCGTTATTAATTTTTGTATAAAACAGCAGTTTTTTTTTAAAACGAAAACTAAAACTTCTCATCGCACCCCAGACGACGATATTTGATAACACCAAACTAATGGCTATCTTGCCAATGTGGTCAGGTCAAAATATGCGATAGATTGAAAATGAGCCTCTTGGCCGGCGGTCCATGGTAGAACAGCAAAGCAAAGAAACGGAACCGGTAGGTGTGGGGCCAGCCTAATGCGACCCTGGTACTTAAAATTTAAAATATATTTTTTTCTATTTTTTTACTTCAGGGTATTAAAAATATTTATAAAAGTTACTCTAGAATGGAATCCTGGTACTTTTTTATATTTTTTATCAAACCTTATATTAGTTATTCTATTTATAAAAATCGGCGTGACCCTGGTACGTATGGAAAATAATAATTTTATATTTATTTATTTTTTTATTTTCCATACTTTTTACTTTAGGATATTGAAAACATAAAAGTTACCCTTCTCTAGATTTATGTCATCCTGTTACTTTCTTAAATAATTGTTTATCAATGCTAGTTTTTAGTTTTATTATGGTCCCTATCTACCATATTCAGTTTTATAAGGCTTTACCAAACATCTTGTATAAATAAGCGATCGAGTTATTTTTAATCGGAGTCCATGTTCAGGGTGGCATATCTCCTAAAAGCTTCCTACTTCGCAATCCAGGCGATGATATTTGATAAAACCAAGCTAATGGCTATCTTGCCAATTTGGTCTAGTCCCAAAATGCGATAGATTGAAAATTGCCCTGGTTGGCCGGCGGTCTTTCAAGCAAGGTAGCACAGCAAAGCAAAGAAACGGAACCGGTAGGTCTGGGGCCAGCCTTAGTTATTTGTTCTATTCATAAAAATCGACGGGTCTCCTTGACCTGTGCCACCCTTTTGCTCATTTGTAGAATCAGGTACATGAGCAATATATTCTACAAAACTTGATGTTGATTTTTCTGCAGAACGTACGATTTTTTTTTAATGCGAGCAGTTACGAGGCTTACACTTGTTTTTTGCCGATTTTCTGATGACGAAACTGTGGTGGCGAGATTACAATAGCCCGACGCACGACAGGAAAACTTTTCACAATTAAAATTTATATTCCTTGAGCATGCAACAAATTGTTTTAGTCCCGTGTGTCCAATAAAAATATGGCGTTTGGTGATCGAGAGATATCCTTTGGCAGGTGATCCTTCTGACCCCTAAGATCATTTTAAGAAGGGGGAATCTTGGATTTTTATATGGGAGTGAGTCATAATTATAACACAATCTTTTTTTGTATGGAATAGGTTTTTTTTTTCAAAACGTCGTGAACTGTTTGCTCACCGCAAATTTACTCAACCACTCAACGAACTAAGAATTTTAGTTCGCTGCCCATATGTTATTTTTTTTTAAATAAGCGTGAAAGAGTTAAGTTAAGTTTGTCGCTCAAGAGAAATCTAATCTTAAAAATTGTGTTGTCATTAAAATTTGACTCTATCAGCTGATGATGGAAGCAAAGGGGGGTGCACCTAGTAAAGACCTCTAGTAGGTAGGTCCTTACTTTTAAATTAAAGATTTTGTAACATTAGAAATGTTTTTGTTTAAGAGAATTTATATTTTGAACAAAACTAATTATATTCATCTCAGCTCTAAGTACCTATGCCGGTTGGAATCAGACCCTGTCAAAACATTCCGTTGTAAACCTTCATTTTAGGGTCCCGTACCCAAAGGGTAAAATCGGGACCCTATTCCTAAGACTCCGCTGTCCGTCTGTCTGTCTGTCTATCTCCAGGCTGCATCCCATGAACCGTGATAGCTAGACAGTTGAAATTTTCAGAAATGATGTATTTTTGTTGCCACTATAACACCAGGATAAAATTAATATTTGAGTGGGGCTCCCATACAACAAACGTAATTTTTTTTGCCGTTTTTTGGTACGGAACCCTTCGTGCGCGAGTCCGACTCACGCTTGGCCGGTTTTTTAAATTTACTTTTCGTTTCAATGATTTGAAATAACCAACTATTCCAAAAAGGCTCATATACATACAGAGTAGACATAGCTGCTTACATTTACAGCCTAGAAATAAACCATCCTTACAGTACGGTCAGCAACGAAAGTCGCTTAACACCTTAGTACTTTGGCATAGCAACTTTTTTGACAGATGTTTATATAGTTTGAAGCATAAAAAATTTTTTTCAAGTCAGTGGTTTGAAGCAAAAGTTACTCAAAGTTACTATAGCAAAATAATAAAGCGTTAAGCAATTTTAGTTGCTGACTGTATACCTCAGTCTAGCTAGGGTGACCAAGACTTAAATCCGCCAATGTATGACTGCTATTACCATAAGAATCCTACTTCCTACTTAATCCTACTTCCTACTTCCTACTAATATTATAAATGTGAAAGTTTGTGGGTTTGGATGTTTAGATGTTTGGATGTTTGTTCCTCAATCACGCAAAAACTACTAAACGGATTTGGTTGAAATTTGGCACACAGTAGTAGATAGCCTGGATTAAAATATAGGGTACTTTTTATCCCAATATTCCCACGGGAACGTGAACCACGCGGGTGAAACCGCGGGCGGCCGCTAGTATTATAAATGTGAAAGTTTGTGGGTTTGGATGTTTAGATGTTTGTTCCTCAATCACGCAAAAACTTCTGAACGGATTTGGTTGGAATTTGGCACACAGATAGTAGATAGCCTAGATTAAAACATAGGATACTTTTGATCCCGACATTCCCACGGAAATGAGAACCACGCGGGTGAAACCGCGGGCGGCCGCTAGTTTTAAATAAAAAAATATTCTTACGCTATTATACCTTGATCGCCGTTAATGATCGTAAATGTTGCTGTAATCACTTGTGTGAAACATAACGAAGGTAACGCCATTGTTATTACCTAGTTACAATTATGTTACGCCATAGCCTTCTATATCTTTTACGCTAATGCCCTGCGACAGTTTAATCGAATCGTGCTGTTAGGCCGGAAAACCTTGGAGTCTTTTTAAAAAAGAAATAAACTTTAACTGTAAAAAGATTTATTTAAAGAATTAAATTGGCCTTCAGATAATTAGTGGATTTTAATAAGTTTTGTGGAAACAACCACACCGGTCGCGGGATATGGGTAGACTGACTCGAAGAGGCAGTCGCCGATACTCGTGGGTGCCCAAATTGCTGCATCAGCATAAAACTGTAGATTCAGCAATTTGGGATACAATTTTTGGATATAACACCTCCCCCCTTAAGAATAAACTTCGGGTTAGTTTTCCGAAGTTTATTAAAACTTTACAAATCTATTTCATAATTTTGACTGAACATGAGGGGATATCGAGATTTGATCCTGATTCGGATGTTTTAGCAATTTCCTTTTTTCTAAATAAAACACTATTACTGATAGGGTGGTTGTTTCCGCGTTTACAAAATAGAACACTTATTTTATATAACATAAAACTTACAATAGCTAATACTATCACTATAGTTATAACAGAATAATGAGTACTGTATTTTACAATGTGTGGGCTCTGTTGTATTTTATCTATATCTATTACAATATCTTTTAACTTGCTATTTTCTAAATTAATATCTTTAAGTTCAATATTTTTTAGTTTTTCTAAATGCCAATTTTCCATTACAGAGTGGAGTTTGTTTAAATTGCAACATGTATCATTTATAAGACTAAATTCTGTAAACAATACAGGTGAAGTGATATTTAAAATATCATTCTGGGTAAATAATACAGTACTTTTAGTATAACCGGTACAATATTTAGGTAATGACAGAATTCCGACTCCTCGAATGTTAATCTCATAGGATTTCTTATCTAAACAATCTAAAGTTAATTTTACAGAATTTGATTGAACAAAAATCCATTTGTTATTTGATATCGGTTGCCATAAGTCCAGTTTGCCAATTATAAATTTAGTTTTACATTCATTCGGGATTTTGTTAACAACTTTTATTAATAAATCACTCTCACAACTAGGTTTTACGTCAGACACATATAAACTTGGTACTTCACAAATATAATTGCTAGGATACAGTACATCACATTTTATTAAATTTTGTAAGGTATTATATTTAGTATTATCTTTACTTAGTATAATATATTTTGCATTCGGAATTATAAGACTAAAACTATTAAGTTCACTCATGTTATGGGGTACAGGCAAAGATGTAGTTTGGAACAACTTATATTCGTCGATAGTAACTAAAGGGATTTGTAATATAAATACAATTTTATTTCTTACATAATAACACAATACGTTAGATATTCTTTGGATAATGTTTATAGTATTAATATCTAATTGAATCGGTAGTTGCAAATTGTTCGGAAGGTGTTTATAATTATTAGTTAATTCTTCTTGTAGTTTTGCAGGTGTTATTACTGATGGGTGAATAATGTTCTGACTGGTCAACATGACGGCGTTAGTTACATCTTCTACTTGGAAAGATAAGGTAAGTAGTGCTGTTTCTAGACTATTAAATATAAAGTTTATTTCAGATTGCGTTTCCAGAACATTGAAGACACCAGTTATATTTTTAAGTTTCAAGGTAAGTTTCTCAATAGCTTGATTCATTTTTGCTTCATTTGTTTTTATTTGGTGTAAGGTTTTATTGTAAGAAGAAATTATAGAAGAAGTAACCAGGATATTCTTTTTCATTAGCGATGCTAACTTCTGCTGATCGTTTTGTATTATTTCTATTGCTTCATTATATTTTAGCCCATCATTTTCATCTAGGTTACCGAATATTTGTTTAATAATACTTCCTATTCCCCCTATCCAAGCGCCACGTTTCGTCCTATTCTCTAGCAAATGAGAAACAGAGTCGAACTGTTTTATTATATCATAATATCGTGTCGTTAGTGGATCCAGAATATTTTTGCATTCTATCTCTTTCATAATTCTAGCTTGATCACATAGGGATTTAACTGTTCTTAAAGCTAAATTTATATTATCTAGATGTATATTAAAATGCGAAATGTGTATGGGCATTACGACATTTAACCTATTATTCTTAGGGCATGGAATACCGGAATGATTTTCATACCGGTATTGATACCGGTATTGAAATTTCAATTACCGGTATACCGGTATTTCGGTATTTTTTCGGTATTTTTTTAAAAACTGCTAGTTACATACTTTTTAAATGGTTCTAAGAACGATTAGTAAGTCTTGTTTGTGGAGAGTGATTAAAGCAATTTTCTACGCTATATTTTATGGCAGAAACTCCACAAAATGAGTTATTAAAATAATAACTAGGTAATTAAGAATACTAAAGAAAATACGTTATTTGATTCAATTATTATTGAAATCTACAAATATCCAAATTTCCATAAAGAAGATGGTTGGAGAGTACCACCAGCTTGGGAGTCTTGGGACCCTATAATTCATCAACTAAAATCCCATTCCAAATCACACACTGCAGGATCTAAAGATACAGTTAGTTTGTTTTGTAGATAGGGATCAAAAGGGAGGTCGACATAACCTCTCTGAGTTTTTTTCCGCCAGTTCTTTCTCTGAGAGGCCTCCTAATTTGTGAACTGGTGGTAGATTCAGTAGCTAGATCGTGTTTTCTGGCGCAATATAACTCAAGTAAAGTATTTTGTTCTTTAAAAATGGGAATAAGCCCCTTTTAAAAAACTAGACCCGTCTTACTTCTGAGCCATGTCCTTACGAATCGTCCGTCACGCTCGCAGGTTTGACGACTTCCAACCTCCCAAACAAGCCGGGTTTCGAAAAGGCTTTAAAGTACCATAGTATAGAGTTCTATACCACAAATCCAACTGCAGCGAAGTGTGAGACAGGGAGACATTATTTCTCCGAAACTGTTCACAGCTGCGTTGGAGGACATCTTTAAACTCATATACGGGAATGGACTTGGTATCAATATTAATGACCAGTAACTATTATTTGAGTGTTAGGGGCTATGCAGCTCAAGTTGAGCCCAGCGGCTTCCAAGAAGTCGAGAATCTTCATGGTTTTAAGAGTTTTAATTTCCTCTGGGTCGATTATGTGTCGTCCCAGATGGATGCTACGCCTGTGGATTAGAGGTCCACAGCCACATAAGAGGTGCTTGGGTGTTTCCTGCTCCTCATTACAATATCTGCAGACGTCAGTATCACTCAATTTCATATGAAACAGGTGTCTGTTTAGTTTGCAGTGTCCAGTTAAGGCTGGCTAGTACCTAACACACCTTCGTTTTGCCGATGATATTGTTCTTATGGCCTTGACCTTGGAAGACCTGAATACAATCCTCGAAGATCTCCGTATTCAAAGAGTGGATCTCAGGATTAACATGGATAAGACGAAAATCGTGTCGTATGCCCATGTTGTGCCCACTCCAGTTCATGTTGGGAACACTACACTTGAAGTTGTTGATCATTACGTCCAAGGTAAGGACAGGTAGTCCAGTTAGGCAAGTCCAACTTCAAGAAAGAGATTTCTCGTCGAATCCTACTCGGCTGGGCAGCATTCAGGATGCTTCGAAAAATCTTCGCATCCGACTTACCTCAGTGTCTCGAGACGGAAGTCTATATATAAACATAATTTATCTATATTAAAAGATCATTTCCGGTTAGTGGTCGTTAACTCATAAAAAGGGGGTCTCAAGGTCACCCAGGTCCCAGCATGCATTGGAGAGAGCCATGCTCCGCGTTTCCCTGCGTGATCGAATCAGAAATGAGGAGATGCGTAGGAGAACTAAAGTAACCGACATCGCTCGAAGAATTGCTCAGCTGAAGTGGCAGTGGGCGGGACACATAGCGAGAAGAATCGATGGCCGTTTAGGCGGAAAGGTTCTGGACTGGTGACCGCGCACCGGACGACGTTCCCCGACAAAGTGGATCGACGATCTGGTGAAGGTCGCAGGAAACCTCTGGATGCGGGCAGCACAGAACCGATCGTCTTGGAGATCCTTGAGGGAGGCGGAGATCCTTGAATAAGACCAGCAGTGGTCGTCGTGCGGCTGATATGATGATGATGAAAACATTAAACGAACAACTAAAAGGAATATCATCAAATATCATCTAGATAAGCTATATGCATGCAGTGTTTTGCGTAGTTGATTTAGTGGTGATTTTTTCTATAATCATGATTATTCGTGATTCGTTGAGATTTCATATCGTAAACTCATCTGCAGTATGAACAACACTGTGAACCATAGAAATTGAACGTTCTGCATAGTATTTAAACACCCTTGCAAAAATATACAGCTTTTTTCGAAATACCGAAATACCGGTATTTCACTCTCAAATACCGGTATCAAAATACCGAAAAAAATGTCCGGTATACCGGTATTTCGGTATACCGGTATACCGGTATCCATGCCCTAATTATTCTTAATTCTAACAGTACCTAAATAATCAAAATGTATTCCGGGCCCTGATGTTATCTGTTGAACATCATCTTGAATACTTTGGGACATTACCCAGCAAAATCCTGCCACAGCGACTCTGAAATACGATATTAATATAATTATATTCTACTTACTTGTTTACAAATGTATTATGTATATATTTAAATCCTATTTTAACTACTACTACTATATTACTACTTCTTAAACATTAACTTCTGCTAGCTTAACTTCGTCATAGTGATACTTGACGTGTCTTCTATTCATGAGTAAGGTAAGTGTATTGTTACCGTTGATTTTAACAACTTTATAGGGACCTTTCCATACTGGAGATAATGCTTTGCGGAGACGCAGATGATTTTTAACATAGACCATGTCCCCTGTTTTATATTTTACTGGACTTGAGCGTTTATCATAATAAGTTTTTGACGTCATTTTAGATTTTAATATGTTTTCGATGGCTTTTTCTCTTGAAAATTGCAGTCTTTGTTGTAGAACACGAACATAATCGCTGTATGTTGATTCTAAAGCAGTATCATAAACAGAAGAGGGAATAAAGGGTTTGTGCCCGAACAGTAATTCGTATGGAGTGTAGTTGGTTGTGCTATGGACGGTAGTATTATATGTTAACATTGCTGTGTAGACGTAGCGGGGCCAATTACTTTGATTTTTATTGACGAAAGATTTGAGATATTCTTTCAAGGTCGAATGGCTCCTTTCCAGAGCACCTTGGGTTTGTGGGTGGTACGGAGTTGACCAAAGCTGTTTTATTTTGAGAAATGAGCAGGTTTGTTTGAAAAGCTCTGCTGTGAAATTAGTGCCTTGGTCAGTCAAGATAGTTTTTGGAATACCAAATTGAGAAATGAAATGGATAAGACATTCGGCAGTTTCTTCTGCCGTTGCATTTGGCATTGGGTAACCGGCAGAGTACTTAGTCAGGTCATCTTGGATTGTTAGGATATATTTAAGTTTATTACCACCGGCTTCAGGTAGAGGGCCTACAATGTCCAATGCGACCCGTTGAAACGGTTGCGTTGATGTTGTTGTTATTTGCATTGGAGCTCGGTTAACTTTTCTCAGAGCTTTATTTGTTTGACATTGTTCACATTTACGTACATAATTTTCCACATCACTACGCATGTTACGCCAATAGTACTTTTCTTGGATTCTGCTTAGCATTCTGTTACTACCTAGGTGACCAGAAATGGGTATGTCGTGATTTTCTTTTAGGATTCTTGGAACTTCGCTAGTACTCGGGTAAATAATAGTGTTTTTATATATATGAACTGTTATTCCTGTGTTATGGAATAGGTACATGATAATATTATAAATTTTTATGAAATTGTGAGTATCAAATTGGTTGCGAAAATCAGTTATAGCAAATTCCAAAATGTTTCTTGATAATAATTCAACTTTCAGGTTTTTTAGACTTTTAAAGAGATCTTCATAGCTACTTTTATCGAAATAATGGACTTTAACGAAAAGAAGAAAGTAATTAATGTTCTCATTTTCAAATGGTAAAAAGGAATTTAATTCTCTTTCTTTAGAGAGTGATTCCTCAGATAATAAGCCATTAGCAATCATTTCTGATACATAGTGATTAGACTCATCAAGATCTAAAGATGTGGGTATAACTATATTTTTTACATCAGTCTTTAATAAATTTTGATTGTGTTCTTCGATTTTAGTGTTAGAGTTAAATGTTTTACTATTTAATGTTTTCAGGCATTTGGAATACGTGTCTTCATCACTAGGACTACTTGGAGGAGACCAAGGAGGAATTGCATCAAAATCATCGGGAATCTCGAAATCATCAGGAAGATTAAATCCACCAGGTAAGTTTAGGAGCTCAGGTAAGTCAATCAGCCCAGGACTTTCAGGATTTATAGGCGGAATATCAACATCATCTAGGTTAGTATCACCAATGGCGGCGTCACCGGCGGGGACTACTTCAGCTCCTGGTGAAACGGATGGATTTTCAGGATTACTTTCCGTGGTAGGTATTTCATTTTGTACAGGGTTTACGGGGTATCTAGACAGAGCGTCTGCGTTGCAATTTGTTTTACCCTTTTTATACACAATTTCATATTCATACTCTTCTAGCTCTAACCTCCATCTGATAAGTTTCGAGGCAGGATCTTTATGGTTAAAAAGCCATTTAAGAGGCTTGTGGTCAGTGACTATCTGGAATTTGCGACCATAAAGATATGGTCGGAACATTTTGGTTCCCCAAACAATGGCTAGACATTCCTTTTCTGTTACCATATAATTTAGTTCTGATTTGTTCAACGTTCTGGATGCGAAAGCGACTGGACGGTCTTTCCCTACTTCGCCTTGTGACAATATCGCTGAAATTGCATAGTTTGATGCGTCACAGGTGAGTATAAATGGAACAGTGAAATCAGGATAGCATAAGATGGGTGCAGTTACTAATTTATTTTTTAACTGTTCAAATGCAAGTTGTTGTTGGTTATTCCACTCAAATGGTATATCCTTTTTTAGAAGATTCGTAAGTGGCTTGGCTATGCCCGAAAAATCTTGGATGAATCGACGGTAATAAGAAACTAGGCCCAAAAATGATTT
Organism: Agriphila tristella; assembly: GCA_928269145.1. Classification (NCBI taxonomy): domain Eukaryota; kingdom Metazoa; phylum Arthropoda; class Insecta; order Lepidoptera; family Crambidae; genus Agriphila; species Agriphila tristella. The sequence goes on along the minus strand of OV743430.1, from coordinate 59,000,421 downwards.
TATATCCTTTTGACATTTAGGAACAGGAAATTGGCTCACTGCCTTGACTTTATCGGGATTGGGTCTTAGCCCTTGTTCACTAATGGTGTGCCCTAAATAAGTGACTTCTTTGCGAAGAAACTCGCACTTATCGGGTTGGAGCTTAAGGTTGAATTTTCTCATACGTTCAAAGACATTACGCAGCTTTTTGATATGTGATTCTAAATCGAAGGAATAGATGACAATGTCGTCAAGATATACGAAGCATTGCATACCCTGTAGGCCGGAAAGGACAGTATTCATTAGTCTTTGAAATGTCGCGGGTGCGTTTTTGAGCCCAAACGGCATCCTGGTGAACTCGAAGTGTCCTTCAGGGACACTGAATGCCGTTTTGGGTATGTCTTGTGCCGCCACTTCAATCTGGTGGAAGCCTGATGCAAGATCAAGTGTCGAAAAATATTTACTTTTCCCTAATTGGTCAAGAATTTCGTTGATTTGAGGTATAGAGTAACACTCTCCTATAGTTATATCGTTAAGCTTCCGATAATCCACTACGATGCGCCACTTTCTTTTTCCGGATGCATCAATTTTTTTTGGGACGACCCAAATGGGTGAAGACCAGGGGGAAACAGAGGGTTGGATAATTTTTTCTTGTAACATTTTTTCAATTTGGGATTTGACTTCTTCCTTGTGGACTTCTGGGAACCTGTAGGATTTTACATTTATAGGTATAGAGGAACTGGTTGAAATTTCGTGTTGAATAGCAGAAGTAGAGGTTAGATTTTCGTCTGCCAAGTGAAATATGTCAGAATATTCAACGCAAACACCAAAAAGGTGACTTGCTTCCTCTTATTTAAGTGCGACACGCGTAATAAGTTTAGAACTTCTTCTGTTCTCTCTGACGCACTCCTCTTAGGATTTGTTAGATACAAATTTTCTTCCTCTACTGGATATATTGTGAGCAAAAGGTTAGAGCTTATAGGTATTGGACTCTCGGAAACGTTAAGAACGGATATATTAACCCTGTTGTTGGGTTTTACTTTAACTACACAATTGGATACTAAGAGAGACTCAGAAATATGTTGATCTAGTATGATACCTTCTTGTAATTCTGGATTTTTGACTGTACATTCAATTACCGTTTCTGTACGTGGTTGAATAATATAGACTGGTTCGTTAAATAATAATTTTATCTTGTGTTCGTTTATTTCCAATAAGTTTGTACTGTAATTTATTTTACAGCCGTGTTGCATCAAAAGATCAGTTCCGATAATACCGTCATAAGGTAAGTTAATATTCTCGAATAAATGAAATTTATGAACAATATTAAGTTCTTGGTTGAGGTGGAGTTTCAGTTCAAAACAACCGAGGCTTTTAATGGTTTCATCTTTAGTGTCGATTCCTTTTACAGCTATCTTATCATCATTAAGTAGCGGCATATTTATCAAACTTTTCTTTTTCAGCACACAAACGGATGCACCAGAATCTATCAGGAAGGTAAGTGGTGTTTCGCTGGCTGAGGTTTCAACTTTAATATGAGGTAAGTATTTTTCTCTTATTATTATTTCGTATATTTTATTAGGATTAGGATTATTAATTGTGTTATCTTTCTGTTCCAGGAGACCGCGAGTTTGGGGCTGATTACCCTGTCCATGGGTCGATGGGGAGCGACCACGAGTTTGGGGTTGGTTACCCTGTCCATGGGTCGATGAGAGGCGACCACGAGTTTGGGGCTGGTTACCCTGTCCATGGGTCAAAAGGGAGCGACCACGAGTTTGGGGCTGGTTACCCTGTCCATGGGTCGACGAGGAGTGACCACGAGTTTGGGGCTGGTTACCCTGTCCATGGGTCAAAAAGGAGCGACCACGAGTTTGGGGCTGGTTACCCTGTCCATGGGTCGACGAGGAGTGACCACGAGTTTGGGGCTGGTTACCCTGTCCATGGGTCAAAAGGGAGCGACCACGAGTTTGGGGCTGGTTACCCTGTCCATGGGTCGACGAGGAGTGACCACGAGTTTGGGGCTGGTTACCCTGTCCATGGGTCAAAAAGGAGCGACCACGAGTTTGGGGCTGGTTACCCTGTCCATGGGTCGACGAGGAGTGAGGACTTGTGTTTGGTGGAGTGGTGTCGACAAGGTTTATTAGACTTTGTCCCGTGCGACACCTTGACGGGACACTTAGTAGTTTAAATTATTATTATCAACTTGGTTTTGGTCAAGATCTTGATTCTGGCCTTCTTCAAGGAAGGTCACATGAGGGAAGGTCCTTGGTCTAAAGTTCGAAGTTGGAGGCTGAGCAGGAGTAAATGGTTGGCTACCATTATTAAATCTTCTGTTATTATTATTATATTGGCGAAGTCTGCAATTTTCAAGGACATGACCTACCTTTTTGCAATATCTGCAGAATGGTTGGTCCCTGGGTGGATTTTGATTATTATTATTATTAGTGTAGGTGTAGCTTGGCCTCGATGGAAGTCTTTGATTGTGAATTAAAGAATTCGGTGTTCTAGGTCTGGTATTATTAGAATTGTTATTGTTATTTCGGAAGTAAAATTGTTGAATCTTTTCTTCAGAAATAGCTTGATTAATTGCCTCATTAAGGTTTTTAGGATCACGACATCTGACGATGTTGGAAAGCCGAGGGTGTAGTCCCAAGGTAAATGTGTGAAGCGCTAACTCTTCCATCGCAGCCAACCTTCCCGCAAGTTCACTTTTCTTTGAATTTGAAATTGTCACTTCCGTTAGTAATTTTGATAAGCACGTCTCTACTCGTAACGAAAATTGGTTTACGGATTCGGTACCTTGTTTGCATTCTTGTAGATCGGTTAATAGATGGGCGTAGTGTTTCCGCTCGCCAAATTGGTTCTTTAGGAATTCTTTAAGAGAATTCCAGGAGTCGAATTCTTTAATGGAACATGCGCTTTCGGCTTTATCGTCTAACTGGCTCAAAATAAATTTAAAAACGATGTCTTCTTGTTGTGGAGACGCAAGAGAGATGGCATTATCACAATTTGTCAAAAATGCATTTAGTTTGTTACGAGAGCCGTCAAAAGGCTTAATAAATTTCAAAATAGCACTTAAGGGAGTTTCCGCTTTAGACATCTTGGATTTTGTGAAAGGACAAAAGAGAATAACACAGAATTTAAATGTAAAAATGTACCCAAAGAATAACTAAAATATTCTTAACATGTGCTTAAAATTATAAGTTGTAATATTCTTTAACACTTGCAACTAAGTAGCGTTGGAATAAGGCGACGGAAATACGTGGGCGTATAGTCTAAACACAGTCACGGCGGCCAAGGAGATAGCACGGGGAATACACGGCACTGATAATGAATTAATTAGATCACTCACAGAACAAGTTGTAGTTTCATTCGGATGATTTTCTTGATTATCAGGATTTCAGGAAAAGGATTCCTGCAGACCGCAGGAGTACACAGGCACCGTCAGCTTCCGGAACCAGGAACAATTGATGAATCTCAAGGTGAATGGATGGAGTCTACCCGGATAATATTTTTCACTTTGTACACTTTTCACCTTGCGACAGTTTTCCACTTTTAAAGTATTTTGTTGTATTTCGGGGCGTTCCAGGGATTTCTGAAAATCCCCTTGAGCTGCCACCACTATGTTAGGCCGGAAAACCTTGGAGTCTTTTTAAAAAAGAAATAAACTTTAACTGTAAAAAGATTTATTTAAAGAATTAAATTGGCCTTCAGATAATTAGTGGATTTTAATAAGTTTTGTGGAAACAACCACACCGGTCGCGGGATATGGGTAGACTGACTCGAAGAGGCAGTCGCCGATACTCGTGGGTGCCCAAATTGCTGCATCAGCATAAAACTGTAGATTCAGCAATTTGGGATACAATTTTTGGATATAACACCTCCCCCCTTAAGAATAAACTTCGGGTTAGTTTTCCGAAGTTTATTAAAACTTTACAAATCTATTTCATAATTTTGACTGAACATGAGGGGATATCGAGATTTGATCCTGATTCGGATGTTTTAGCAATTTCCTTTTTTCTAAATAAAACACTATTACTGATAGGGTGGTTGTTTCCGCGTTTACAAAATAGAACACTTATTTTATATAACATAAAACTTACAATAGCTAATACTATCACTATAGTTATAACAGAATAATGAGTACTGTATTTTACAATGTGTGGGCTCTGTTGTATTTTATCTATATCTATTACAATATCTTTTAACTTGTTATTTTCTAAATTAATATCTTTAAGTTCAATATTTTTTAGTTTTTCTAAATGCCAATTTTCCATTACAGAGTGGAGTTTGTTTAAATTGCAACATGTATCATTTATAAGACTAAATTCTGTAAACAATACAGGTGAAGTGATATTTAAAATATCATTCTGGGTAAATAATACAGTACTTTTAGTATAACCGGTACAATATTTAGGTAATGACAGAATTCCGACTCCTCGAATGTTAATCTCATAGGATTTCTTATCTAAACAATCTAAAGTTAATTTTACAGAATTTGATTGAACAAAAATCCATTTGTTATTTGATATCGGTTGCCATAAGTCCAGTTTGCCAATTATAAATTTAGTTTTACATTCATTCGGGATTTTGTTAACAACTTTTATTAATAAATCACTCTCACAACTAGGTTTTACGTCAGACACATATAAACTTGGTACTTCACAAATATAATTGCTAGGATACAGTACATCACATTTTATTAAATTTTGTAAGGTATTATATTTAGTATTATCTTTACTTAGTATAATATATTTTGCATTCGGAATTATAAGACTAAAACTATTAAGTTCACTCATGTTATGGGGTACAGGCAAAGATGTAGTTTGGAACAACTTATATTCGTCGATAGTAACTAAAGGGATTTGTAATATAAATACAATTTTATTTCTTACATAATAACACAATACGTTAGATATTCTTTGGATAATGTTTATAGTATTAATATCTAATTGAATCGGTAGTTGCAAATTGTTCGGAAGGTGTTTATAATTATTAGTTAATTCTTCTTGTAGTTTTGCAGGTGTTATTACTGATGGGTGAATAATGTTCTGACTGGTCAACATGACGGCGTTAGTTACATCTTCTACTTGGAAAGATAAGGTAAGTAGTGCTGTTTCTAGACTATTAAATATAAAGTTTATTTCAGATTGCGTTTCCAGAACATTGAAGACACCAGTTATATTTTTAAGTTTCAAGGTAAGTTTCTCAATAGCTTGATTCATTTTTGCTTCATTTGTTTTTATTTGGTGTAAGGTTTTATTGTAAGAAGAAATTATAGAAGAAGTAACCAGGATATTCTTTTTCATTAGCGATGCTAACTTCTGCTGATCGTTTTGTATTATTTCTATTGCTTCATTATATTTTAGCCCATCATTTTCATCTAGGTTACCGAATATTTGTTTAATAATACTTCCTATTCCCCCTATCCAAGCGCCACGTTTCATCCTATTCTCTAGCAAATGAGAAACAGAGTCGAACTGTTTTATTATATCATAATATCGTGTCGTTAGTGGATCCAGAATATTTTTGCATTCTATCTCTTTCATAATTCTAGCTTGATCACATAGGGATTTAACTGTTCTTAAAGCTAAATTTATATTATCTAGATGTATATTAAAATGCGAAATGTGTATGGGCATTACGACATTTAACCTATTATTCTTAATTCTAACAGTACCTAAATAATCAAAATGTATTCCGGGCCCTGATGTTATCTGTTGAACATCATCTTGAATACTTTGGGACATTACCCAGCAAAATCCTGCCACAGCGACTCTGAAATACGATATTAATATAATTATATTCTACTTACTTGTTTACAAATGTATTATGTATATATTTAAATCCTATTTTAACTACTACTACTATATTACTACTTCTTAAACATTAACTTCTGCTAGCTTAACTTCGTCATAGTGATACTTGACGTGTCTTCTATTCATGAGTAAGGTAAGTGTATTGTTACCGTTGATTTTAACAACTTTATAGGGACCTTTCCATACTGGAGATAATGCTTTGCGGAGACGCAGATGATTTTTAACATAGACCATGTCCCCTGTTTTATATTTTACTGGACTTGAGCGTTTATCATAATAAGTTTTTGACGTCATTTTAGATTTTAATATGTTTTCGATGGCTTTTTCTCTTGAAAATTGCAGTCTTTGTTGTAGAACACGAACATAATCGCTGTATGTTGATTCTAAAGCAGTATCATAAACAGAAGAGGGAATAAAGGGTTTGTGCCCGAACAGTAATTCGTATGGAGTGTAGTTGGTTGTGCTATGGACGGTAGTATTATATGTTAACATTGCTGTGTAGACGTAGCGGGGCCAATTACTTTGATTTTTATTGACGAAAGATTTGAGATATTCTTTCAAGGTCGAATGGCTCCTTTCCAGAGCACCTTGGGTTTGTGGGTGGTACGGAGTTGACCAAAGCTGTTTTATTTTGAGAAATGAGCAGGTTTGTTTGAAAAGCTCTGCTGTGAAATTAGTGCCTTGGTCAGTCAAGATAGTTTTTGGAATACCAAATTGAGAAATGAAATGGATAAGACATTCGGCAGTTTCTTCTGCCGTTGCATTTGGCATTGGGTAACCGGCAGAGTACTTAGTCAGGTCATCTTGGATTGTTAGGATATATTTAAGTTTATTACCACCGGCTTCAGGTAGAGGGCCTACAATGTCCAATGCGACCCGTTGAAACGGTTGCGTTGATGTTGTTGTTATTTGCATTGGAGCTCGGTTAACTTTTCTCAGAGCTTTATTTGTTTGACATTGTTCACATTTACGTACATAATTTTCCACATCACTACGCATGTTACGCCAATAGTACTTTTCTTGGATTCTGCTTAGCATTCTGTTACTACCTAGGTGACCAGAAATGGGTATGTCGTGATTTTCTTTTAGGATTCTTGGAACTTCGCTAGTACTCGGGTAAATAATAGTGTTTTTATATATATGAACTGTTATTCCTGTGTTATGGAATAGGTACATGATAATATTATAAATTTTTATGAAATTGTGAGTATCAAATTGGTTGCGAAAATCAGTTATAGCAAATTCCAAAATGTTTCTTGATAATAATTCAACTTTCAGGTTTTTTAGACTTTTAAAGAGATCTTCATAGCTACTTTTATCGAAATAATGGACTTTAACGAAAAGAAGAAAGTAATTAATGTTCTCATTTTCAAATGGTAAAAAGGAATTTAATTCTCTTTCTTTAGAGAGTGATTCCTCAGATAATAAGCCATTAGCAATCATTTCTGATACATAGTGATTAGACTCATCAAGATCTAAAGATGTGGGTATAACTATATTTTTTACATCAGTCTTTAATAAATTTTGATTGTGTTCTTCGATTTTAGTGTTAGAGTTAAATGTTTTACTATTTAATGTTTTCAGGCATTTGGAATACGTGTCTTCATCACTAGGACTACTTGGAGGAGACCAAGGAGGAATTGCATCAAAATCATCGGGAATCTCGAAATCATCAGGAAGATTAAATCCACCAGGTAAGTTTAGGAGCTCAGGTAAGTCAATCAGCCCAGGACTTTCAGGATTTATAGGCGGAATATCAACATCATCTAGGTTAGTATCACCAATGGCGGCGTCACCGGCGGGGACTACTTCAGCTCCTGGTGAAACGGATGGATTTTCAGGATTACTTTCCGTGGTAGGTATTTCATTTTGTACAGGGTTTACGGGGTATCTAGACAGAGCGTCTGCGTTGCAATTTGTTTTACCCTTTTTATACACAATTTCATATTCATACTCTTCTAGCTCTAACCTCCATCTGATAAGTTTCGAGGCAGGATCTTTATGGTTAAAAAGCCATTTAAGAGGCTTGTGGTCAGTGACTATCTGGAATTTGCGACCATAAAGATATGGTCGGAACATTTTGGTTCCCCAAACAATGGCTAGACATTCCTTTTCTGTTACCATATAATTTAGTTCTGATTTGTTCAACGTTCTGGATGCGAAAGCGACTGGACGGTCTTTCCCTACTTCGCCTTGTGACAATATCGCTGAAATTGCATAGTTTGATGCGTCACAGGTGAGTATAAATGGAACAGTGAAATCAGGATAGCATAAGATGGGTGCAGTTACTAATTTATTTTTTAACTGTTCAAATGCAAGTTGTTGTTGGTTATTCCACTCAAATGGTATATCCTTTTTTAGAAGATTCGTAAGTGGCTTGGCTATGCCCGAAAAATCTTGGATGAATCGACGGTAATAAGAAACTAGGCCCAAAAATGATTTTATATCCTTTTGACATTTAGGAACAGGAAATTGGCTCACTGCCTTGACTTTATCGGGATTGGGTCTTAGCCCTTGTTCACTAATGGTGTGCCCTAAATAAGTGACTTCTTTGCGAAGAAACTCGCACTTATCGGGTTGGAGCTTAAGGTTGAATTTTCTCATACGTTCAAAGACATTACGCAGCTTTTTGATATGTGATTCTAAATCGAAGGAATAGATGACAATGTCGTCAAGATATACGAAGCATTGCATACCCTGTAGGCCGGAAAGGACAGTATTCATTAGTCTTTGAAATGTCGCGGGTGCGTTTTTGAGCCCAAACGGCATCCTGGTGAACTCGAAGTGTCCTTCAGGGACACTGAATGCCGTTTTGGGTATGTCTTGTGCCGCCACTTCAATCTGGTGGAAGCCTGATGCAAGATCAAGTGTCGAAAAATATTTACTTTTCCCTAATTGGTCAAGAATTTCGTTGATTTGAGGTATAGAGTAACACTCTCCTATAGTTATATCGTTAAGCTTCCGATAATCCACTACGATGCGCCACTTTCTTTTTCCGGATGCATCAATTTTTTTTGGGACGACCCAAATGGGTGAAGACCAGGGGGAAACAGAGGGTTGGATAATTTTTTCTTGTAACATTTTTTCAATTTGGGATTTGACTTCTTCCTTGTGGACTTCTGGGAACCTGTAGGATTTTACATTTATAGGTATAGAGGAACTGGTTGAAATTTCGTGTTGAATAGCAGAAGTAGAGGTTAGATTTTCGTCTGCCAAGTGAAATATGTCAGAATATTCAACGCAAACACCAAAAAGGTGACTTGCTTCCTCTTATTTAAGTGCGACACGCGTAATAAGTTTAGAACTTCTTCTGTTCTCTCTGACGCACTCCTCTTAGGATTTGTTAGATACAAATTTTCTTCCTCTACTGGATATATTGTGAGCAAAAGGTTAGAGCTTATAGGTATTGGACTCTCGGAAACGTTAAGAACGGATATATTAACCCTGTTGTTGGGTTTTACTTTAACTACACAATTGGATACTAAGAGAGACTCAGAAATATGTTGATCTAGTATGATACCTTCTTGTAATTCTGGATTTTTGACTGTACATTCAATTACCGTTTCTGTACGTGGTTGAATAATATAGACTGGTTCGTTAAATAATAATTTTATCTTGTGTTCGTTTATTTCCAATAAGTTTGTACTGTAATTTATTTTACAGCCGTGTTGCATCAAAAGATCAGTTCCGATAATACCGTCATAAGGTAAGTTAATATTCTCGAATAAATGAAATTTATGAACAATATTAAGTTCTTGGTTGAGGTGGAGTTTCAGTTCAAAACAACCGAGGCTTTTAATGGTTTCATCTTTAGTGTCGATTCCTTTTACAGCTATCTTATCATCATTAAGTAGCGGCATATTTATCAAACTTTTCTTTTTCAGCACACAAACGGATGCACCAGAATCTATCAGGAAGGTAAGTGGTGTTTCGCTGGCTGAGGTTTCAACTTTAATATGAGGTAAGTATTTTTCTCTTATTATTATTTCGTATATTTTATTAGGATTAGGATTATTAATTGTGTTATCTTTCTGTTCCAGGAGACCGCGAGTTTGGGGCTGATTACCCTGTCCATGGGTCGATGGGGAGCGACCACGAGTTTGGGGTTGGTTACCCTGTCCATGGGTCGATGAGAGGCGACCACGAGTTTGGGGCTGGTTACCCTGTCCATGGGTCAAAAGGGAGCGACCACGAGTTTGGGGCTGGTTACCCTGTCCATGGGTCGACGAGGAGTGACCACGAGTTTGGGGCTGGTTACCCTGTCCATGGGTCAAAAAGGAGCGACCACGAGTTTGGGGCTGGTTACCCTGTCCATGGGTCGACGAGGAGTGACCACGAGTTTGGGGCTGGTTACCCTGTCCATGGGTCAAAAGGGAGCGACCACGAGTTTGGGGCTGGTTACCCTGTCCATGGGTCGACGAGGAGTGACCACGAGTTTGGGGCTGGTTACCCTGTCCATGGGTCAAAAAGGAGCGACCACGAGTTTGGGGCTGGTTACCCTGTCCATGGGTCGACGAGGAGTGAGGACTTGTGTTTGGTGGAGTGGTGTCGACAAGGTTTATTAGACTTTGTCCCGTGCGACACCTTGACGGGACACTTAGTAGTTTAAATTATTATTATCAACTTGGTTTTGGTCAAGATCTTGATTCTGGCCTTCTTCAAGGAAGGTCACATGAGGGAAGGTCCTTGGTCTAAAGTTCGAAGTTGGAGGCTGAGCAGGAGTAAATGGTTGGCTACCATTATTAAATCTTCTGTTATTATTATTATATTGGCGAAGTCTGCAATTTTCAAGGACATGACCTACCTTTTTGCAATATCTGCAGAATGGTTGGTCCCTGGGTGGATTTTGATTATTATTATTATTAGTGTAGGTGTAGCTTGGCCTCGATGGAAGTCTTTGATTGTGAATTAAAGAATTCGGTGTTCTAGGTCTGGTATTATTAGAATTGTTATTGTTATTTCGGAAGTAAAATTGTTGAATCTTTTCTTCAGAAATAGCTTGATTAATTGCCTCATTAAGGTTTTTAGGATCACGACATCTGACGATGTTGGAAAGCCGAGGGTGTAGTCCCAAGGTAAATGTGTGAAGCGCTAACTCTTCCATCGCAGCCAACCTTCCCGCAAGTTCACTTTTCTTTGAATTTGAAATTGTCACTTCCGTTAGTAATTTTGATAAGCACGTCTCTACTCGTAACGAAAATTGGTTTACGGATTCGGTACCTTGTTTGCATTCTTGTAGATCGGTTAATAGATGGGCGTAGTGTTTCCGCTCGCCAAATTGGTTCTTTAGGAATTCTTTAAGAGAATTCCAGGAGTCGAATTCTTTAATGGAACATGCGCTTTCGGCTTTATCGTCTAACTGGCTCAAAATAAATTTAAAAACGATGTCTTCTTGTTGTGGAGACGCAAGAGAGATGGCATTATCACAATTTGTCAAAAATGCATTTAGTTTGTTACGAGAGCCGTCAAAAGGCTTAATAAATTTCAAAATAGCACTTAAGGGAGTTTCCGCTTTAGACATCTTGGATTTTGTGAAAGGACAAAAGAGAATAACACAGAATTTAAATGTAAAAATGTACCCAAAGAATAACTAAAATATTCTTAACATGTGCTTAAAATTATAAGTTGTAATATTCTTTAACACTTGCAACTAAGTAGCGTTGGAATAAGGCGACGGAAATACGTGGGCGTATAGTCTAAACACAGTCACGGCGGCCAAGGAGATAGCACGGGGAATACACGGCACTGATAATGAATTAATTAGATCACTCACAGAACAAGTTGTAGTTTCATTCGGATGATTTTCTTGATTATCAGGATTTCAGGAAAAGGATTCCTGCAGACCGCAGGAGTACACAGGCACCGTCAGCTTCCGGAACCAGGAACAATTGATGAATCTCAAGGTGAATGGATGGAGTCTACCCGGATAATATTTTTCACTTTGTACACTTTTCACCTTGCGACAGTTTTCCACTTTTAAAGTATTTTGTTGTATTTCGGGGCGTTCCAGGGATTTCTGAAAATCCCCTTGAGCTGCCACCACTATGTTAGGCCGGAAAACCTTGGAGTCTTTTTAAAAAAGAAATAAACTTTAACTGTAAAAAGATTTATTTAAAGAATTAAATTGGCCTTCAGATAATTAGTGGATTTTAATAAGTTTTGTGGAAACAACCACACCGGTCGCGGGATATGGGTAGACTGACTCGAAGAGGCAGTCGCCAATACTCGTGGGTGCCCAAATTGCTGCATCAGCATAAAACTGTAGATTCAGCAATTTGGGATACAATTTTTGGATATAACAGTGCCGTTAGACCGTTTTCACATTATCAGATACGATATCGGTATCGGACAACGATACGATAAAGAAGAAAGTAAAATATGTGGCTCCGATGTGAAAGACAGATACAGCTTGACCATAAAGAGTTGACAAAAATTGAGGGCGCCACTTTCTATGTAAACACGTCAAAATAACGAATAAATTGGCAACACTTACTAAGGCTGCTTTCCGAATCACACTAAAATCGATGACAGCGCACTAAAATGCGTTCCGAGTCGGTGATTTTGTATGGGTTTGACAGATAACGTGAGCGCTGACATCGATTTTATCGTGATTCGGAATATAGGGTAAATTTTGTACTGAAAAATTTTAGTTCCATTTTATTTAATTTCATTTCACTCTTTATGGTCAAACTGTACCTAGGTACATAATTTCATACATTTTACTTCCTCCGATATCGTATCGGATAATATGAAAACGGTCTTATTGTCAACCTAGGTTTTTCGCAGGATTATCGTGAAAAACGGAATGTTATAATCTAACTAACTACCTAGACCTACCTACCTAGTATAAAAAAATCTTATTGTTGTGATTGTACCTAGGTACTTGTACACCTACCTAGGCAGGAATACAACTGGGTGAAATCAGTGATAATTTTGACAATCTTTTAACTAAACCGAGAATCTAACCGATATTTATTGAGAAAAAAAGCGCGTAAATAATTCGATATAAGTAGGTACCTACTTACTTAGTAATTTGTATGGGAAATTTACGACCATATTTCAAAAACCACCTTTTTCAAATTTTGGACGTAATCCAAATCCGTTTCTTGTTTCTTCAAAATCCACATAAGCACTTAGAATAACAACACTAGAACGATAGTTCTCTACAAAGCGTGCTGTCAAAAGTGAGGCAACTAAAAACCCTTTGCTCTCTTAATCAACGATATGTCAAAACAAGTTTAGATACGTTACCCGCGCTCCACAATGGCAAGACGAAAGTCAGGTAATTGCCCGACTTTCAATTAGTCAGGCACAGGCTCGTGACACGTAAACACACACCACTCTCGTCGGTCAGACACTAAAAAACCGTGACATCCTTATCAAAAATGCCTTCCTGCGTCTTTAAACGATGTGCAAATTATACAGCAACAGTCAGAGATCGGAAAAATGTTTCATTTCATACGTAAGTACTGTATTTAACCGTAAAATGTATTTTCGTATTTTTATTACTCTAATCGGCCATATTTTTACAAAGAGCGAGCATTGCGACTGTCACTTCCATGATCGCGCCAATGAGCATGCAGCGTATCAGACGAAACTTATGATGTCTGTTTATCTCTTTCTAACGACAAGTATTCCGTATGGTGGCGTTCATTTTTGTCCCTCTATCGACATAATAAGTCTATGTGTGTATCTGCAGTACCTGTCGCTGTTTTAAATTGCATGATGTTGGCGCATGACGCATCTAAACTTGTTTTAACATATCGTTGCTCTTAATACCTATAACGCAGTATGCCTAAGTCGCGTTATGCCTAAACGTCATTCCAAATAAGCGTTTAGTCTATATCTCACATAAAACAGCCAAAATGGCGCCGTTTTCAGATTTCTATTCTCCATTATTACCTACCTAATCATACCGAATAAGTACAAAACAGTTTCAATTTTCCTACATTAAATAATTTATTAGATTAGTTACTTACTATATTATTGGATTTTAGTTACGATTAGGTAACGTATGAAAGATATAAATCTGAAAACTAAGCCAGAATAGCTTTTAGCTTAGGTAGTATTAGGCTGGCCTACCGGTTCCATTTCTTTGCTTTGCTGTTCTACCATGGACCGCCGGCCAAGAGGCTCATTTTCAATCTATCGCATATTTTGACCTGACCACATTGGCAAGATAGCCATTAGTTTGGTGTTATCAAATATCGTCGTCTGGGGTGCGATGAGAAGTTTTAGTTTTCGTTATATAAAAAAACTGCTGTTTTATACAAAAATTAATAACGAAATTATCAAAATGTATGAAACAATTCATTTTTTTCGCGAGTTCAGATTTGGTCCCATAGTAAAAGTTGTTCAGTTTTATTATGGTCCCTATCTACCATATTCAGTTTTATAGGGCTTTACCAAACATCTTGTATAAATAAGCGATCGAGTTATTTTTAACGATCGGAGTCCATTTTCAGGGTGGCATATCGCCTAAAAGCTTCCTACTTCGCAATCCAGGCGATGATATTTGATAAAACCAAGTTAATGGCTATCTTGCCAATTTGGTCTAGTCCCAAAATGCGATAGATTGAAAATTACCCTGGTTGGCCGGCGGTCTTTCAAGCAAGGTAGCACAGCAAAGCAAAGAAACGGAACCGGTAGGTCTGGGGCCAGCCTTAGTTGCCTCACTTTGCAGACGAGGACACGGTTTCTGGGCATAAGCATAGTAGATTTGATTCTACTATGACATATTTAAGTCATGAGATATTCGCTTTGATCGCTTGTAGGAGTTCTTCAGAAACCAGTCAGTCATGTTTCTCCCAAAAAGAACCTATGTCAAGTGACATCGGTGGTTTGTGACAGAAAAAAATTACAAAGTCTACCTATATTATATTTATTTATTTCAATCTTACACAGCTATCATTACAAGATAATCCCAATTCAACATTGTGGGCATCTTATTTTTATATTATAACTAGCGGTTGCCCGCGGTTCCACCCACGTGGTTCCCGTTCCCGTGGGAATATCGGGATAAACCGTATACTATGTTTTAATTTAGGCTATCTACTATCTGTGTGCCAAATTTCAACTAAATCCGTTAAGCAGTTTTTGCGTGATTGAGGAACAAACATCCAAACATCTAAACCCACAACCACCCAAACTTTCACATTTATAATATTAGTAGGATATGGGGATAAAAGTGACCCAGCCAACTTTAGGCCAATATCTTTACTACCAACACTTAGTAAAATATTTGGGTATTTCCAATCATTAGGTTATATATCATATTCTTCATGAACTTCTGTTGGGATTTTCCATGGGTAAAAATACTACGGATGCGGGAATTGTACTTTTCAAACATAATCATGTCGCTTGGGAGGAAAAGCAAGATGTAATGAGCGGTTTTCAAAAGGCAGTTTAAGAAAAAAAAGTAGTTCATAAAATAGAACTAGATGTCGTTGTACTTAGTAGGTAGCTTTTTATGAAAAATATGAAATGTAATTACTTTTTATTATACGTTTGTTGAGTATGTGGTTTGTTGTGTTGTGCGTTGGTTGTCCGATGGCGTGTTACGAAGAACTTTTATATGACCAATATGACCATTAGTGGGAAATAATATTTAAAAATCGACTTAGTTGAAGTAACGCCATCTGTCGACATAAAATTATACTAAAAATCTCTACTGTCAGAAAACCGCTCATTGGCATTTTCTGCGACCTTTCTGAGGCATTCGATTGCGCTGATCACCAAACACTATTAATGAAGCTAGAACATTATGGTGTCTCTAATGAATCAGTTGGCCTTGTGAAGTCGTATTTGTACAATAGAACTCAGAAAGTGGTGAAAGAACTGAATCTACTGGAGCCCTCATCAATATGAAAGTGCCACAGGGATCAATATTGGGCCCATTGCTGTTTCTAATTTATATAAATGACCTTCCCAACTACGCGAATAATTTATGTGAGACAGTACTATTTGCGAATGATACCTACTTCTTTAGTTTTCAAAGTAAATAGTGGGCACTATTTACTTCGTCCGACCAGTCTCTAAGGTTTTGACGTCGAGTTTATTGTTAGTGCAAAATTTCTAGGTATTACACTAGATTCTCGACTGCAATGGGATCCACATATTGAGGCCTTGTCAAGTAGACTTAGGTCAGCGGCATTCGCTGTTAAGAAAATAAGGCTTTTAACTGATATTGAAACGACAACGTTTAATTATTTTCATAGTGTAATGTCTTATGGACTGCTATTGTGGGGCTCAGCTGCCAGTATTGAAAATATTTTAGTGCTCCTAAAAATAGCTGTTTGCGCCTTATAAAAGCTTCGGCGGAGAGATACTTTGAGAGAATTGTTTAAATAAATAAATATCTTAACTTTGGCAGGCCAATACATATTATTATATGAAAATTTTGTTCATGTAAGGAAACTCTATGATTCTTTTGCTAACCTTCAAGCGGTCGCGCGGCGTCGAATCGACCGCACTCAGTATATTTTCGTTCATAACATCGTTATATCTTGTTGTATGCGGGCGAATCTCAGCAACCGTGATTTTTTGTCTAATTTTGGTGATAATTTTTGTTTTTAGCTTTTCTTCCAAATTTGTTTAATCATAAGCAAGAGTATTATTTACAGATGCATAAAATTTCAGTGACATTAAAAGAATAATAATAATTTTTGAAATATTTGAAACACCGAAATTGGCCCCCCACCAAAATTGTCATACGCCACCAAAATTTGAAAATCTGACACCAAAATTGATCAACTCCACCAAAATTGGAAATCCGTACTAATATTCATACTAAACGAATATTTAGGAAGCGTTATAAGTAACTATTCGTCTTTTTGGTTGTTAATGTAAATATTAAGTACCAGTGAGTGGTAGGTAGAGTGTCAGTGAGGGGTGTATGTGCCGGCCATGAATAGCACTACCCCCTGTCGTCCCGCGGGTGTAGTAAAAGGCGACTATGGGAGTACAGGCATCAGGAGACGGGCAGCAGCGTCTTCTAAAAACTTGCTTCTACTGCAATCGCCAACCCGACTGCCACACATGGCAATTATGGCAAACCCTCTAAGATGATAAGATGATAAGAATCCTCACAAGCTCTTATAGCAATGGCAAATTATAACACCTGCACACTGAGAACTGACGCTAAGTTAACCAAGTTGGAAGAAGTTACTAGCAAATTTAATTGGAACATCATTGGGTTATCTGAAGTCCGAAGAGAGGGAGAGGACTTGATAACCCTCAATTTCGGTAACTGGCTATACTACCAGGAGGGCTTCCAACAGTCCCTAGATGGTGTCGGGTTCATCGTCCACAAGTCCCTTGTTAACAATGTGGTTACCATCGGAAGTGTGTCGACCAGGGTAGCATACCTGATACTCAGAACGGTATTCGTTGAATGTTGTACACGTCTAGGCTCCGACTTCGACACACCAAGAGTGGTGGAGGTGGAGGCTATCCACGAAATGGAGACTATATATAAGGAGATCTCTAAAGCCATGCATAGCTACAAAAGCCGCTACACCGTTGTGATGGGGGACTTTAATGCAAAGTTGGGGAAACGTTGCGGAAGTGAGTTGAGAGTGGGACCATTTGGATTGGGCAATGGAATGCTAGAGGCTAGACGCTGGCCAACTTTATGGAGAGGTAGAACCTTTTTATGATGAACACCTTCTTCAGGAACCCGGAAAGCTGAAAGTGGACTTGGATCAATCCAGACGTTACAGTAAAAAATGAGACAGATTTTATCATGTCGACGAAAAAAGAAAATGATATTACTGTGATCAACAAGACGGTGACCGGTCACCGACTGATACGTGGCACATTGAATATCAACGTAAGGCTAAAAAGTTATCGACGACACATTCAAAACCCCGAGCTTTCAATTCGAGCTCCAAAATTGCTTGGAATCCCTTGAGAACAGCATAGATGTGGATGATCTAAACAACATGGCAATGGATACTGTCCGTATGGTAGGGTCTAAGTTCTCCGCCGTCCCGAGTTAAAGAAACTCTCCGACCACACACTTCTACTCATGGATCAGAGACGGAAAATGAGGCTTCCGAACTCAGCAGATGTTAATCGTAATAGACAGCTAAATAGACAAATATCTAAGTCTTTGACGAGCGATCTTCATCAATTTAATACGAAGCGTATTAAAGAGGCTATTGAGTGGAATAAAGGCTCCAAAGTGTTCGTGAGAGATCTGTCTATTAGGCAAAGCCAGATGACGAAGCCGAAAACTGATGACAGTTGCATCATTTCATCGAAGCCTATAATCCTGAGGGAGATCAAGAGCTTTTATACACAGTTATATTCCACGCAGACATCTGTGGCAAGCAAGACTAAAGACCCCAGTGCCAAGCTTACCCGACACTATACCGAAGATATCCCGGATGCCAGACTGTACGAGATTGAGAAGTCTTGTTTGAGAGCTGTAGTATGGCTGTCAAACAGCTTAAAACAAAAATAAGCGGTGGGTGATGACGGAACGGAATCACTATTGAACTTCTGAGAGCGGGTGGTAAGCCGATACTAAAAGTCCTCCAGAAGCTTTTCAATTCCGTTATCGTCGAGGGCAGAACGCTGAAGACATGGAACATAAGCGAGGTAGTACTGTTCTTTAAAAACAAGGGTGACAAGACCCTTTTGAAGCATTACAGACCCATCTCTGTTTTGAGACATGTTTATACTAATTATAAACAACTTTGTTTTCGAGAGTCCTTACGAATCGTCTCGCTCGCAGGTTTGACGACTTCCAACCTCCCGAACAAGCCGAGTTTCGAAAAGGCATTAGTACCATAGACCATCCACACGCTCGCTGTGGCAATTTACACAGAAGACCGAGGAGTATAATCTGACACGTTGCTTGGCGTTGGCGTTCGTGGACTATGAGAAAGCCTTTGATTTGATAGGGACCTGGGCGGTGCTGCAGTCTCTTACTTCTACGAAAATGGAGTCGCGCCATAATACCAATTTTAAGGCGTTTGTGGTGCGCATCCCGACAGCGAGGCTGGACCTCTTCATGAAGGAGGACTTCTGGCCGCAGGGCGTGGTGTACAGGCGCTTCAGAGGGACGCTGCCGTGTGCCACCGATTCGACACACAAAGTGTCAAATTGATTTTTTACTAACATATTTTTAAGTTATTTACTAACAAAATTGTTTTATAAATTGTATATGTTTAGTTTTAAGGTATATTTCTATGGACCATCGTTGCCTGAATATAAATAAATGAATGAATGAAAAACGCCGTCATGTCAGGCTGAGTACAGAACCAGAGCACAAATCCCATCCAACTGCAGCGAGGTGTGAGACAAGGAGGCAACATTATTTCTCCGAAACTGTTCACATCTACGTTGGAGGCCATCTTTAAGCTTTTGGACTGGAAAGGACTCGACATCAACATTAATGGCCAGTACCTAACACACCTTAATTTTGACGATGATATAGTTCTTATGGCTGAGACCTTGGAAGACCTGAACACAATGCTCGGAAATGTTTGTAGCGCTTCCCAAAGAGTAGGTCTTAGGATGAACTTGGATGTGTTGCACCCACTTTAGCTCATGTTGGGAATACCACACTCAAAGTTGTTGACTATTACGTATAACTAGGACAGGCAGTCCAGGTAAATAAATCCAACATCGAGAAAGACATCTCTCGTCGAATCAACTGTTGAGAGTTAATGTTTTAGTGTAAATTAAGCAATTTTGGTACCAAAATACCACCAAAATCACCAAAATTGCACCACCAAAATTGAAATTATGTAAAAAAAAATACGTAAAATAAAAACTGTTGGGAATATTCTACCTAACTTTCTATCACTTTTAAAGCACACCATGCGTTCACAAAACACTGTATTGTTACAACAAATAAATTACTAAAACGTAATTAAAACAGGAACACCAAAATTGCTGATTTTTTGTCACAGTGTTAAAAAACGGAATACTTATATTTTTGTCGGGAAAACGCAAATGGATTGTGCACTATTGTCACCACTGCTGGTGAGCACCTGACTGACTGGAGTGAAGTACGGGAATGATATTTGTTTGTGTTAGTTCCTGCGGGCAAGATTGTCTCTTTCATTAATGACACCAAAATTGATGATTTCGCGCAGACAGACCATCTTGGCATGCTCTAGGATTAGGTAAGGCACTAAATATGAAAATATCGCTAACAGCGGATGGGAAAATTAAACCTAATAGAAATAAAATAAATTACTTTGAATAATTTCCTAAAATTTTCTTTTGACTGACGAAAACATCCAGCAAAACAGATTCGGGACAAGCCACCTGACTTTGAATTTCGATGTAAAATATTTTTCACCTCTCCAGCACGAAAAGGGCGCCTTTGGCGCGTAAAAACTCGCAGCAAAATCGATTTTTGCTGCGAGCGTGAGGCAAAGTGCTTTTTTAATTTCTAACACCAACTTTTAGAATAATAAAGAAAAAAGAAATGAGTGACAAGGATGCGACTTGTAAAATTAATATGTGAGAAAAGGATAGATAGAGTGCTTTATGGTGTCATACATGGATTAAAAAGTAAAAAAATAAAATGCACTGTTATACCAAGGAGTTTTAAATAAGATTTTTTAAAAAAGAAGGTTGATAATTCGAAATAAAGAGTATGGACGAAATGAGGTCGCATGTATGAAATAAATATAAAATAAGAAAAAATAATGAAATTTATTAACAAATTAGTGTTTTATGATTATACATAAATAAAAAAGATGGGATATTAATGAATAAGAGAAAAGCACAACGTAATAATGTAAAACAAAACGGCGGGAATCTACTTTATGAATAAAAATTTTCAGCATTAGGTTTGATCGAACTATTCCAACGATGAAGATTTGGGATAAATTACAAAAAAATTGTGCGTCCAACGATGAAGATAGTTGTCTAACTCCATAAGAGTTGAGTGAACAAGTTTTTAATGCTGAATTTAGATTTTTACCAGGAAACTCACGTAACATTTTCTCGCTGGTAGAGGTGAAAAGTTGTATGTTTTACACGAGACCAAAATTTTGATCTGCCTCGTGACTTTAAATCACTCACTGTGCTCAGTAGTCTATATTAGAATCACTCGCTAGACTACTTCGCTAGTTCGTGATTTAAAGTCGACACTCGCAGCATAAATCGATTTTGGTCACTTGTATAACAAATAACTATTTTTTCAAGTTACTTAATTATTTTATTCAAATTATATTTATGGCTTGGTATGGATACTAACGTTAATTTTTAAGAAAAAAATTAAACAATGTTCTGTCTTTTAAAAACAACACGATTCTCAGCCCGGACGCATTAAAATTAGGCTTGAGATATTCACCCATGCATTTCCATCCGCGTCAATTGGTAATGCGCCTGGCGGCCATGATTTTAACCTCAAAAACGAAAAACAATTGTAATTTTCTCATATACCTAGACCCTTTCTTATTGAAAATTTGACAAGGTTCCAGCGCATTACCAATTGACGGGGATAGTATTCTAGTAGCCTGTCATTGTATCACTGTGCACGAAATAAACAGATGACCTCCCTTCCCCGTACCCTCCAAAAAGGATAAATCGCAATTTTACCTCTCCAGCACGAAAAGGGCGCTTTTGGCGCGTAAAAACTCGCAGCAAAATCGATTTTTGCTGCGAGCGTGAGGCAAAGTTTTTTTTTATATTTCTAACACCAACTTTTAAAATAATAAAGAAAAAAGAAATAAAGTGACAAGGACAACACTTGTAAAATTGATATGTGAGAAAAGGATAGATAGAGTGCTTTATAGTGTCATACATGGATTAAAAAGCACAAAAAATAAAATGCACGGATATAGGTACCAAGGAGTTTTAAATAAGGATTGTTAAAAAAGAAGGTTGAGAATTCGAAATAAAGAGTATGGACGAAATGAGGTCGCAAGTATGAAATAAACATGAAATAAGAAAAAATAATGAAATTTACTAACAAATTAGAGTTTTATGATTATAAATAAATAAATAAGATGGGATATTAATGAATAAGAGAAAAATACAACGAATGTAACCAAAACGACAGGAAACTACTTTACTCTAAGTATGAATAAAATTTTTCAGTATAGGTTTGATCAAACTATTTTTGTGATAAATAATTAAGTACAAAAAAAAATTAGTGCGTCCAACGATAAAGACTGTTGTCTTTAAGGTCAAACCGCACTACAGCGGAGCGGCGCGGAGCGGCGCGGCGCGGCGCGGCGCGGCCAAATATTATTTCTATTGATTGCAATGATGCAAACCGCACTATAGCGGAGAGGCGCGGCGCGGCGCGGCGCGTACCGGCGCGGCGCTGCAGATTTGGGTGCAAAAGAATATTTTGCCGCGCCGCGCCGCGCCGCTTCTTCATAATCGAGCTTCAGTCTATAGAGGGTATTTGGAAATATCTATTTCTACTGATATTTCAGTGTACAAATTTTGATTAAATTACAAAGTGGTATTTTACGTAATCATTTCATAAATCATCATAATCATAACTCATCACAAATAAATAAATAAAAAATATGAGGATGTGTTGCTAAATCGTTCCCTGGAAATTCGTTCTAGGGAACGCGTGACCGAGCGTTCCCTTTTCGTTCGTGCGTCCAACTTCAATGAATAGAAATCTTGCCACGTCTGGCAATTTGAGCCGCGCCGCGCCGCTCCGCTGCCGCGATAGTGCGTTTAGTAGAGGCCGCGCCGCTCCGCTGCAGTGCTGCGCCGCGCAGCGCCGCTCCGCTGTAGTGCGGTTTGACCTTAACTCCAAAAGAGTTGAGTGAACATGTTTCTAATGCTGAATTTAGCTTTTTAACAATAAAGTCACGTGAAAATTTTCTCGCTGGTAGAGGTGAAAAGTTGTATGTTATACACGAGACCAAAATTTTGTTCAGCCTCGTGCCTTTAAATCACTCACTGCGCTCAGTAGTCTATATTAGAGACTACTTCGCTTGTTCGTGATTTAAAGTCGGCACTCGCAGCACAAATTGATTTTGGTCACTTGTATAACAAATAACTATTGTTTAAGTCGTGGTGCAGACGTCGAAAACACGTCACGCGCCTGTCATAGAAAAAAGATTACGCGCGACCCACAATAAAATATATTTTTGGTAATAGTCAATGTTATTAAGCTTTTATTAGTGTTTCTTTTCTATAAAAAATATTCGTTGAGAGCAAATAAAGTTATGTTAGTTATGTTAATTGTTAAACGAGAATTGGAAACGAAAGATTGTTTTCAAAGAAGAGTTACGATGGTGAACCTTCCATCCAAGAAAACTACATCGAAACATAAGAGACCATTTAAATATTTACTTTCTGAGTTTAACTTTCTTTTTTGGCATAAATTGTATTCTTACATAGTGATAACATTTGTGCACACAAATAAATAAATTATTATTTTAATAATTATTAGTGTTTTAAATCCTTGAAATATCTCATGGGTCTTTTAGGTTACGCGCGACCGCTTTCGTTACAAATGACCGCGCGCCCGCTTGAAGGCTAAGAACAGCAATATTCACTAGTTTAATACAAGAAATAAAGATAAACTTGCCGTGCCAAGATTTAGGCTTGCAAAAACTAGAGGTTCATTTGTGGGGAAAGCAAAGGATGCACTACGCAACACAGAGGAAATAATCACAATACAATAGCAAAGCTGAAATGTGGGCACATGCGTTGAATTTCACCATATATGCTTCGACTGGCTATGTCCATCCATAGATTGCTGCTGACACTTGAGTCCTACAAAATTTCTTCGTTCATGAAGCAGTATTGTAAAACAAACGGCCAGTTGAAGCTACATAAGTTAATTTTAGAAGCTGACAAGAGGCTTTCAGGAACAAAGAGCAGTGGAGTAGCAAAATGCTATTTTTATTTTATTTATTTTTTCTATCTGATTTTTAAAATTCTTTAAAATTATAGAATTGTATATATTCTACTCATATATTATATAAAATTGTCGCCTTCTGCGCCTGTCTGTTTGTTCGTATAGTTCATCTAAGTACCTATGCAATGGGTTTTGATGCGGTTTTATCTATATTTTTTCCGAAAAGTTTAAAATTTTTTTTTTTAAAGAGCACAATGTTTATTTATTTATTACTTAGGGAAACATACAGCTTTAAGGCTCCGTACCGATTTTGCCGCTGACTGCCGCTCTCTCGCTCGCACATTTCATGTTTTCTCAAGATTTTGTAAATCTGAGTAGGTAAATTAAAAATGTGTCTCGGCCACTTTTCGCAATATAAGATTACAGACATTTCAACATATATTTCAGTTTCGAGTTGCTGAAGTACAAAAAGTTATCGTATTTGTCAGTTCAAATAACTGTTAGAAACGATAACTTTTTGTACTTTAGCAACAAAAAACTGGAATATATTTTAAAATGTCTGTAATCTTATATTACGAAAAGTGGCCGAGACACATTTTTCAATTGCGCACTCAGATTTAAGAAATCTTGAGAAAACATGAAATGTGCGAGCGAGAGAGCTGCAGTCAGCGGCAAAATCGTAACGGGCTCTTAAATAGTACACAGTAATAGTGAAACATAATTTTAGTGCATTAGCCAAAAAATTGTTTGAAAACAAAAAAACCGACTTCAAAAAACCTGAAAATAAAAACAAAAACAGCTTCAAAATTAAATACCTCTAAAAAGCAAAAAATAATTTTCTAATCACTAGATACCTACGCATATCACTGTAATAAAACACGTCTATTGAAGTCGGGTGGGGCTGGAGGACAACTTCTTTTTTTATTCTAAGAGCCCCACCCGACTTCAATAGACGTGTTTTATTACAGTGATATGCGTAGGTATCTAGTGATTAGAAAATTATTTTTTGCTTTTTAGAGGTATTTAATTTTGAAGCTGTTTTTGTTTTTATTTTCAGGTTTTTTGAAGTCGGTTTTTTTGTTTTTAAACAATTTTTTATTTTATTCTTTTTAGTGTAATCACTATACAGTTCCTATTTGATTTTGAGGAGTTCCCTTGCGTATCTTTGATATCCAAGGTCCAATAACAATGAAATCAAAATGGTATAATATCTAAAGTATCCTCTTTCAAACAAAAAAAGAATCATCTAAATCGGTACATAAACAAAGAAGATATGGTCGATCATCCGTATAAGTTCACAAAATGGTAACGAAAACGACAGTATTGTCAGGTTTTCCTGAAAAGTACTGAACCGATTTCAAAATATTAAAAAGTGGGACCAACTTGAGAACAAACCTGATCTAATAACGTTTGAATCATTTCAATCGGTTCAGCCGTCTTCGAGTAATCGGTGTACATACAAAAAACAAAAAAAAGACGGGTTGAATTGAGTACCTCCCTCCTTCTGAAGTCGGTAAAAAGAGTTTCCACCACTAAATAATGTAAGACCTATGGAAATATATTATTTTTTAGGATAACAATATGGGTATCAAATGAAAGGTAATAAATAGCCAATTCCAAATATATATACATTATAACACTTTTGTGTACCTAATTGTTTTGAAAGAAACTTAAAAAGTATGACGCAGAAGTAAAAAAATTTAGTAATTTATTAGAAAAACAAAAAATACCAGTCAATTTCGACAAAAAAGGCAAATATCACAAGCGCGCGTGTTACTACGATTTTTTCAGATGTTGTTAGGTACCTTGAGAGTAGTTTTACCTAAGTTTTAACCCTTGGTTTTTCCAGGTTTTCCCAAGTTTTTCTTGGGTCTTGTTTCAGTATTTTCGAAAAAACTAGCTTAAGAAGGCGTTTTTCATGTATCTTTACTCTATACTTTTATAATGTTAACTAAATTTGCTACAATTTGAGCCTATCAGAAACAAGTTTCGATTTGAAAGAAAACTTCCTTACAAAGGTAACAAAGTATTTTTTTTATTTACCAAACAATAATATTTTCTTTTATTATTATTTTAATAAAAGGATAATAGAGCTCTGACGAGGTATTTTTCTTTTTCAAATATTCAAATTTGTGTATTTAATGGATTTTTTTTCTTTAATCGAGTGCGTATTTTTTTTTTTTTTTTTAATAGTGTAACAATTGAATCGACACCCTAAATTCATACGAATATGATATCAAACTGGGCATAGCAGCTTAACTAATACATCTATCAAGATTGGGCTGAAAGCCAAAACTTCGAAAAATTTACTACAAAAATCATGGTGGCTCCACTTCTTATATCCATCCTAGGGTCCTAAGGGTAAGGACCAATCCTACCAAAGGAAATCTCTGGTTCACAAAACACCGTATTTTTAACAGGTTGCTTTCGCGTTTGTTTGTTTGTTTGTTTGATTGTTTGTTTGTGTGTTTCTCCACAAAGTTTGCGAACGATTTTATCCTAACTTCCCGATGAGCTAGAGACTTTTTTAAACTTTGAACATAGGCCAGAACTGGAAGGCAATGCAATATTATGGTGTCATTGAGCTGATCTGATGATGAAACCGGAAGAAGGCCACAGGAACTCTATGAAGTAACCATACAACCCCATCGTGTTTGGGCTCGTTAGAATCGTCTTAACGAGTACTCTAATAGGAGACGTGGTTTAGGGTCTGATGATGAAGCCGAAAGGCCATGCCATAGGAACTCAATATTGAAACCGTGCAACCCCATCAAATTTGGGCTCGTTTGAATCGTCTTGACGAGTTCTTTGTTGGGAAATAGTTTCCAGGGTCTGATGATGGAGCCGGAGGAAGGACACAGGAACTCTTTAATGAAACCACGCTACCCCATCGAGATTGAGCTCGTTTGAATCGCCTTGACGAGTACTTTGTTGGGAAATAGTGTCCAGGGTCTGATGATGGAGCCGGAGGAAGGCCATAGAAACTTTATAATAAAACCATGCAACCCCATCGAGTTTGGGCTCATTTGAATTGTCTTGACGAGTATTTTGTTGAGAAGTTTCCAGGGTCTGATGATAGAGCCGGAAGAAGGCCACTGGGACCATGCAACCCCATCGAGTTTGGGCTCGTTTGAATCGTCTTGATGAGTGCTCTGATAGGAGATGGTATATTTTTAGTAACACTTTTTTCTTACAAAAAAGTCAGACTAAAAACTTTAAAACGGACTAGTAAAAACAGACTAAAAAGTATAAAATAAATTTTTCTTTAAATATTTATTACTCTACAGAAACTATATACTGATTGGCGACTCCATTCATCTGAATTTTGCCTTTGTTCCTAGTTCCTATTACATCAAGATCCGTTGGTATTTGAGTTTTATACTTTAAAATTTAAATAGGTATCTAAAGTGAATTTCAAGCTAGTTTTTGCATGAACTCGATTTTTTTTTTATTTGATCTTAAGAAAACCAACAGCGTTTACAATATATTATTACATCAAGTATTATCTATATGTATAGCCAATTACAGGTTTCCCTATATTATTTATTGTATGCATAGGCAAAATGTAAAAGAAAGAAACAGAAGTCCATTTTACATGTTTTCTTATAAAAATTTGAATATAAAATATAAATTGCTACTTATCGTATTTTGTGTATGTGTGTGTGTGTGTATGTGTGTGTGTATGTGTGTGTGTGTGTGTGTGTGTTAGAGTAAATAATATTATTTTTTTATTTTATGAATTAATAATATTAAGAACCTGATTCACAATGAGTTCAATTTAATTTAATATTTCTACTTGACGGGAAATTTCGTACAAATTCTGTTAGAGTCCTGTTAATAGATTGTGAAACAGGCGCTCAATACATTATCTGCCACTTATCGATAGTTAATTGAATAGAGCTTATTGTGACGTTTGTAATTTTTTAATAATATGCTTTTTAAAAGTATTTTTGGAGTAAGCGAAAATATCAATATCTTTGAAACTCTTGTTATTTGTACGGGAAATACGAGATAGAACACTGTTTTTAGCGTACTTAGTGTATGAGTGAGGCACGCTGAGCAACGGTGTGTGGCGTGTGCGATAAGTGGGTGTACAGAAGCCGATTTGGCCCAAAAGTTCGGCATAGTCTATATTTCCACGGAGGATGTCGTACAAGAGGCACATATCTAGAAGCAACCGTCTATCTTCTAATGTCAGCATGTTGAGTTTTCTACAATTTTCTTTATATGAAGTAGCTGAAATGCGAAGGCGATAATTAAGATGGTTAACAAATTTTGATTGGATTTTTTCTATAGATGCTTTGTATATTTCGTACTGTGGGTTCCATATACTGCTAGCGTATTCCAGAACACTCCTTACATATGCGTAATAAACAGACTTTATAGCGGCGGGGTCATGGAAAGGCTTGCAAGCTCGTATTACAAAGCCGAGGTTTCTGAAACCTTTGTTAGCAATAGTATCAATATGGTTTTGGAATGTTTGTTTGCTGTCGAAAAGTATACCAAGATCACGAATAACATAGTTCCTATCAATTGGGGTACCATTAAAGTTGTAAGTGTGAATTATTGGTTGGTTTTTTCGTGTAAAGCTAATGCATTGACACTTTGTGATATTAACCGTTATTTTGTTACTTTGGTAGTAATTATATAAATTATTAAGATCAGTCTGCAGATTAGCACAATCAGTGCCATTCTGGATTTTACAAAATATTTTCTTATCGTCTGCATAAAGTAAATGGCTAGCAGATATAAAACAGTCAGAAATATCATAGAGATATGCATTGTAGAACAATGGGCCCAAATGTGAGCCCTGAGGCACCCCTGTCGGAATAGAAGTGAAATCCGATCTAAAACCTCCTACAACGACCGATTGAGAACAATTGGACAAGTAGGACTTTACCCACCGAAGTAGATCGCCGCGAATACCCAATGAATAGAGTTTATCGAGCAGGATGATATGATCCACACGATCGAAAGCCTTTTCGAAATCTGTGTAGATCACATCAACCTGCCCTCCCCGATCCATATTTTGGCTAAGATAGTTCGAGAAACACGCTAAGTTACTTAAAGTGGAGCGTTGTTTAAGAAAGCCGTGTTGTTTATCAGTTAATCCTTGTTTGATGATGGGATATATAGCTTTGATGATGATTTGCTCAAAAATCTTACCGCAAGTGTTCAAGATAGATATACCTCTGTAGTTTTCTACCATAGTTTTCGGCCCTTTTTTATGGATTGGCACAATGTGGGCCCGTTTCCAAACGTCAGGAAACACGCCCTCTCTTAATGAAAGATTAAATAATAAGGTTAGTGGAAGAGCGAGAGACTTTGCGCAATTTTTCCAAAAGAGAGGAGGTATCCCATCACTTCCTGCGCCCTTTGTTTCGTCCAAGCTCTCCAACAACTGCTCAACGGAACCAACATCGATCTGTAGGGTAGATATAAGATTAATACTATCATCTGTTTGTCTATTTGTATCATGTGCACTTAGTGGTTGGCCAAATACACTTTGAAAAAATCGGTTAAAAGCTTCACAGATGAGTTTACCGTCAGAGTAGCTTTCACGTCCATATGTCAGTGTTTTAGGGTAACTAGAACTTCCACGCATATTTTTTACATAAGACCAAAAGGCTTTGGGTGACTTTTTGACCATATTTTCAATATATGAGGTATACCTATTAAAACACTTATCTTCAACACGATGTTGTCTCGTCCGCAGTACCGAAAAATCATCATAATCTCGTGCATTTTTATATTTTTTCCATCTGGAATGAGCTTTAGTTTTCTCCCTGATTATGTGTATCAGTGCCTGACTGTACCACACCGGATAGGTTCGGCGACCCGACCCGCGTTTGAGTGGAACATATTTTTCGATACATTCGTATAAATGTATGTTTATTATGCTAGTAACTTCTTCTGTTGAACGATTCTCAAATATTGAAAGCCAGTCTATATTATCAAAAGTTTTGTTAATTTGAGAATAGTTGCCACGCCTAAAGGCACGCTGTGTATGGCGTGCTTCGGTAAACGGCACAATTATTATCTCGTAAATGTCTAACACCAGTGGTGGGTGTGCAGTATCTATTTTAACTATAGGAGATGAACAAGTGCTAATATTAAGGTCTAAATTCGAAAAAGCCAGATCCAACGTATTATTAGATTTATTAGCAATATAATTATATTGCGTTAACCCCATCAAACTTAAGTTTTCCAATACATAAGACGCAGCGTTTTGCATATTTATTGAGCCGTGTTTAAAATATATTGGTACATTAGTATTGTCCCATTTGACGCATGTCAGGTTAAAATCCCCGACCAATAAATAGTTCTGAGAAGGATTCATGTTTACAACATGCTCGGTGACCCGCACTACGTTATAAGTATTTTCCATAATGTTCGCGTCGGGTGGCACGTAGGTACGCGGTGCCGACGTACAAGTCCGGCGCGGGGGGGGGCGCGAGTGCCGGCCGGGGCAGTCGCGCTGCTGCATCCTGGAATGTCTAAAATTGCACGGGAGAGAGCCCGTGCCGGCACCCGAACCCATAACTGCTCAGATTGTTCGGGGTGTTGGATCACAAGTAATGATGGATCTAAGTTTGTTTTGATAAGTATCATGACCCCGCCGCCCGTTTTTTTTTTGGTTGCATCCAGATTTCTATCTCGCCTAAACACCGTGTACATATCGTCAGCAAGCTCGCGATCAAAAATGTCATCCTGTAACCACGTCTCTGTAAGGATTACAATGTCATAGTCGTTGCACAATACACCATGAATAAAGTCTATGCACTCTCAAAAAAAAATTGTTACCGATGATACTTAGCACCATCTTATAGCCGGCTCCACACTCGTGCGCGAACCGCGGCCGCGAATCACGGGCGCGGTTCGCGCATGAAAACGGTGCGAAAAATATAGCCCTCCAGACTCGCGCGTGAACCGCGGCCGCGAATCACGGCAACCTTAGTTCGGCACACAAGTCCTTTGACGCGGACCAAAAAACCGCCACCGGACGGGGAACGCCGCGAAGCGCGAACGCGAAGCCGCGAAGCCCATACGCGAAGCCGCGAAACCCTCCACACTCGCGGTTCGCGGCCTTCGCGGGCTTTCGCGGCGCGAGTGTGGAGCCCTCTTTAGATATAGTTGATTTTCACATTTTGCTATAGAGCACTTTACATTCTCTTTGGTTTTGGGGGAGTTTGAGGTGTGCCACGAAAGCCATTGCCCTGCAATATCCTCAGGAATAA
Organism: Agriphila tristella; assembly: GCA_928269145.1. Classification (NCBI taxonomy): domain Eukaryota; kingdom Metazoa; phylum Arthropoda; class Insecta; order Lepidoptera; family Crambidae; genus Agriphila; species Agriphila tristella. Next base: position 58,969,582 of record OV743430.1, on the reverse strand, counting down.
ATGATCGAAGGGGGAAAGGCATAGCCTCAACAAGTCCCACTCCCCACTCCGTCGAAAGAGCGTTCAAGATTAATTGCCGGAATCTCATACAGTCTGTACTGTAGGTACTTATCTGTACCTATGTGTAGGTACTCTGTACCCATTTGTACCGTACCAGTTCAAACAAGAAGCTTATATTGAGTTCAAACGTACCTAGAGATTATTTCCTCTGTGATAGGCAGGGAATGATAACTTATTTCTTACTTTTTTTACCGTTAATTTTAAAATTAACTTTATGTCAATAAATAACGTTAATTTACATAACGTTACATTAAAATTAACGTTATTTTAGTAAATAACGTTAATTTTAACGTTATTTCTTACTATTTTACCGTTAAACTTTAAAACTAACGTTATTCCAATTAATAACGTTATTTTTTTAGCGATAATTTTACCGGTTTATTGTACCGGTACAGTTTAACGCTATATTTAACGCTAATTTTACCGGTAAAATATTTTTACGTTTTTTTACCGTTAAAATGTTTTAACGGTATTTTTAACGTTATTTTTTATCGTTATTTTTTTAACGGTATTTCAATCCCTGGTGGTAGGTACATCAGCATCCGCCCGCCACAGTATCTCCATTAATTATAATAATTGGTCAAAAACTCGCATAGTCATGAATTTACATTATTAATAAGGGAAGTAATAAAAATAGTACTTATATAAAAATAATAAGAATATTGATTTCAATAAAAATATCAAAATCGTGATAAAATTAATGTATGGCTGTATAATAGTAGTATTTTGATTGCTATAAAGCAAAAAAACTGGACGAGTGAGTGCATTCTACCAGACTAATCGCTGAGTCATCAATCAATAGACGAACAGAGTTCACTTGGCTGCGAAACCAAAAGTGAGATGAGCCAGTGTTTGTAAATATGTTAACGTGTGCGTGAATTTCGAGATGCACTGAAGTCCATTTTAGGTTGTCGATAACCATAATGTATTATTGCTCTAATAATTATTTATTACAATACACAAACAAGATTTTGAACAATCTTATTTAAATAATTTCTTAAGGTCTCCTTTGAGGCTCCCGGCTTATTTATTTATGACATTTATCCAGTTTAATTTAATCACTGGATTTACAGAAAACCTGGAAATAATTGTTAAATTAGTACTTAAGTTGGTATAATTTACCATTTGAAAACTGTCGGTTACAAGCAGCTTTAAATAAAACTATCAGTGTTCACAAAGACAAACAAAGTTATATTGGAAATCATCGACATGAGTATCGATATCGATAATTCTTGATCAATATCTACGCCTTATTTTCTCAAGTTCACGGACATAATTTCTTTTTATCTAAGACATAATGTTTAGAAATCAGCCTTTATTTAGGAAATAAGCGTTTAATAGGGTAAAAATTTAGAATACTTGAGCACGAATTTGGTGGTTTTGAGGGAAGGGGGAGGAGGGGGGGAGGTAACCTCCCCCCTGGTGGTACTCCCACTCCGCGGAAGTACATATTTGCAGAGATATTGATATATATGTATACACAAAAAAGTAATGATAACAGCCAAATTGCTGTTGTTTTTCGGCAATAAAAGGAGAGAGAGAGGGGGAGGGAAGGGAAACAACTCCCTCCTCCAATCCCCATCTGCCCGTGATGCGTAGTTTTCAAGAAATAATTTTTTGTGTAAACATAACCTCAAAACAAAAAATTTTGAAATTAAGCAGGGGAGGCTAAAAAGAGGTGGGGAGAGGGGAAGGGACGTACGTACAAAATTTCGCACGTAAAAAAAGTCGTTTCTGGCGCTTCGCCGGCCGCTGCCGCGGCACGCTCGCTTCGCTCGCTCGGCTCGCGCGCTGGGTTCATGTACACCTAACATGCTCGTCGCTACGCTCCTCGCACCTATCACGTGACCTGCGGTCTTTGATTCACCATCGCAACAATTTAGCAGTGCTACCAACCTAGTGCGCCGCCATTAAACGTCAAGAATGACGACACTGGTTTAAAAATTAGACTTAGATCTTTATTTTTTTCGAAAAATAAGTGTTTCCGCGAAAAAATAAAATATGTGCATTAGAATCTCTGCATGTTTTATAATAAAGTAGTAAACTCACTATATATAATTTCGTGCTCAAGTTTTCTAAATCCAAGCCTTTAATAGCATCATATTAGTATATAACTTAGTGTGTTTGGGAATAATATATTCAACTAAAATATGATTTATGAAAATGGTAATAGTACAATCATATTTACCTGTGAAATTAGTGTTTATTTTGGTTACTGTCGTAAGTAATATTACAATCCAGTACAGAACACGACACCATGATCGCTCGTAGGTTTGCTCGCTGTTCGGAGGGTGTCAAAATTACTCTTTTCAGAGCGTTTTGTACTTCCTTCTACACGAGCAGCCTATGGATTAATTACACCAAAAAACAGTACAGTGCCTTGCGTGTCCAATTTAACAATGCCTTTAGGGTGCTGTTGGGGCTGCCTCGGTTCTGCAGTGCGTCTGGGATGTTTGCACAATACCGCGTAGACTGTTTTTTCACTACAATGCGTAAGCGGCACATCACTGGCGCGCAGGGTCAGGGCTAGCCGGAACAGCATCCTGAAGCTGTTCTGAGCGTTTTGACTGTCAGTACATGAATCATTGCTCTATGATATATGTACTGACTATCAACGATTGGTGATATTATTATTTTGATTATTATTTTGATTATTTATTATTTATTTCAATTAATGTATACTTGATTTATTTGATTCGATGATTTTTATTATAAATTGTAATAGGGTATTTTCCACATTTTGAAAACTGCTTATATTTAAGGATTGGGACGAACAATTTAACAGAAAAATAAAAATTAATTAATTTATGTCTTTTTTTCTCCATTAAACCAATTAAAATCAAATTTATTTTTAATTGTTTTGAATTTACCGTCAAAACGCTCGGTTCACTGACATCTATTGAGTGACGTCAACTTTGTGTCAACTATAGAGTAAATTGCAAAGTAAATTGTAACTTGTTTACACAAAGTTGACGTCACGCAGTAGACGTCATCGAACCGAGCGTTTTGGCGGTAAATTCAAAAGCATCAAAAATATATTTGATTTTAATTGGTTTAATGGAGAAAAAGACATTATTTAATTTATTTTTATTTTTCTGTTAAATTGTTCGTCCCAATCTTTAAATATAAGCAGTTTTCATAAATTTGGAAAATACCCTATTGTAATTTTAATTATTATGTTATGTTATGTATGCTCCATGTATGATCCAAAGTTGGTCGAAATAAATGATTATTATTATTATTATTATTGATTTATATAGCTTTGAGAGCCAAACCGACCCGATCGCGATCAAAATTACAAAATAATCTTGTTGATGCTTTTCACCAAGGTGATAAACGATGATAAATGAAGTCAAACCAGGTTCAGCTGTCAGTTTTTTTTACTCTTTCTCGCACATCGCATAAGCCGTAAGAATCGGTTTCTCACTCGCACCTTTGTCCGTCTACTTGAGCATAGCGAAAAATTTTCTAAGTCAATGGTTTTGACCATAGAATGAGGGCTTTTCAAAATGACAAAAACCTGTAGGCTCGATAGATGGCGTTGAAAAAAATAGGGGATTCAAAGTATTTTTTACTACCAATTTTGACTTCCCTCTTACCATCAACGCCATCTAGTGAGGCAAATAGTTACTTTTCTTTTTTTTAATGTCAATTTGAAAACCCCTTATTAGAAATAAAAACTATAAGCCACGCCCGCGGCGGGCGGCGGGCGGCTGGTTATGAAAAAAATATTGTGATTGCCCATTTTTTCGTCAATGACATTGTTGGAGGAATGAGGGCTTATTAAAGTGACATTTAAAAAATAAAAATATTAACTATTTGCCTCACTAGATGGTGTTGACACTCGTCGAACCCTAAAAATAGTAACTATTTGATCACTAGATGGTGTTGATACTCTTCGAAGCTTAGTAAATAAATCACATTGTCACCTATTTTTATCAACGCCATCTATCGAGCCTAAAGTTTTTTGTCATTGTGAAAAGCCCTCATTGACAATCGCATAAACGAGCATCAACTACGTAAAAATTTACAGTCGCAAATGTTTGTTACAGGAGCACTTTAAAACGAAAGTAATTTACTTTCCATGGTTAAGGGTGCACCGAGCGTCCACTAGCGCCGCCAATCAAGAAAAATTCATTACAACGAAATAACTACGTTTAACAAAATTCTGAAACATATAAAAACTAGTATTAGTTATAAACTATTTTTGTATGCGTAAAATTCTAAGTTTAAATGCGTTCGTGTGGTTAAAATCTGGATTAACGCCTAAAGTGGCCACTTTAGGCGTTAATCCAGGTTTTAACTACACAAACACATTTAAACCAGGAAAAAAACGCATACAAAAATAGTTTATAACTATTACTAGTTTTTATATGTTTCAGAATTTTGTTAAACATAGTTATTTCGTTGTAATGATTTTTTCTTGATTGGCGGCGCTAGTGGACGCTCGGTGCACCCTTAAAGTGGCAGTGGCAGCGGGGAGGCACGCACGACCTAAAATGTATACTGTAGTGACCGATGACTTAGCGCGTTGCCTGCTGGAATGCATCTATCAAATAAGAATCAAGTCAATCAACTGTCAATGTCAATTGTCAATGTAAACCACGAGCGCAATGGGTGACACTGCTGCCGAAAATATCCAAAACTTAAATATTAACGAAAAGGCAGGGTTTTAACAGTTTATTTAGTTACAAATAATGTTATTATCAATTGTTGCATAAGTGATGCTAAAACTGTTGAACCTCCGTGTTGGGTGCGCGGTCCCCTTCAATAGGTCCTTTGCCACATGGGTGTGTAGGCATATTTCGAGCTGATTCAGAGTTCAGACTGTTTTAAATTACATATTTAGTAACTATTCAAAGTTTTTGTTCAAGTGACCACTCTGTTTTAATTTTCAACCACTGGAATCGGAGTTATCCGTACTTTTGTTGCAGTTATGAATCCCATTTGAAAATCTTCTTATTTTCGCTGTTTTTTACGCAAAACTTGGAATTTAGCGTCTAATAACATTACCTGATTTTAGCCGCATCATTTTAGCACTAGCTACCACTTAGTATACTTACAATAAGATTTTATAATTTGTGCTTTTTTCTTCTTTAGTCCAAGACTAAAGCCATGAAGGAGAAAAAGAAGAAAACTGAAGACTCTTCTGGAGTATCAGAACTAAATCCTTGGCCTGAATACATCCAGAAGCGAATCGCCTTGTGGGACAAATTTAAAGTGCAACATGCAGATAAGTTAGCATCTCTGCCTGAAATGAATATTGTTGTGACGCTGCCTGATGGAAAGACTGTGGAAGCTAGTGCTTGGAGAACTACGCCTTATGACGTAGCGAAAGGAATTAGGTAAGTCTCTTAAATCCAGCGAACTTAAATCTAATAATAAGCCGTTATTTTTTTCACAGTAGTACATAATAATACAGTTAAATTACAATATAACTTAATTTATTTCATTACCTTGAATCCCTTCTCGGGTGAAGTTCTCGCTCCATTCCCTTCCAAGTTTCTCGGTCTCTTCCTCCCTTCAACTCCTGCCACCTGAATAATGTCGTCATTCCACCGTTTGATAGGCTGACCAACATTCCGTTTTCCATCCGGTCCTTTCCACTTTGTCGAAAGACGAACAATGGACTGTAGCATCAAACTTAAATCTATGAAAGTGTAATTGGAAACAAATATTGCTTTTAAACTGGCAACATGAGGTTGAAAAATGGCAACAGGTACAGCATTTAATTGGGCCGGCCACATGCCTGGTGATAGACATTACCATTTTTTATAATAATTATTATTGGAGTTCGTATTGTAAAGAAAAGAGGGAGTTTATTAGAAATGACATACTTTGTAGTCAAATGATGTAAGTAAAAGACAAACAGATGCTGAAATAATGTTTTATACTTTTGCATTTAAGTACGGAAAATATCTATGAGTATACAAATTATAGTTGTTATTATGCAACCAGTGATCAATCGCAGCTCCATCTACTTAGTTTTAATTTTCCTGTGGTGCCATTTTTTGAATGCTTGTAAAGTGAAAAAATTTCATAGATTTTAGTTCGCTTCTTAAATCAGTGTTTCCCAATAAGTTGTATGTGTACGAGGGATTGAAATATCGTAAAAAAAATAATGTTAAAAATACCATTAAAACATTTTATCGGTAAATTTACAGGTAAAAATAAATAATGTTAAAAATATTGTACTAGTAAAATTAGCGTTAAATATAGCGTTAAACTTTAAGTTTAATTATTGCTAAAAAATAACGTTATTTACTGGAATAACGTTAATTACTATGTAACATTATCTAAATTATCGTTATTTATTGACATAACATTAATGTTAAAATTAACAGTAAAAAAAGTAAGAAATAATGTTACTTTTAAAAATAACGTTATCATACCCTGATGTGTACCCCCAGAGAGGTTGCAACATGGGGTGTATGCAGCAATCTCATCAACATCTGTTTTTTTTATTTATCATTCCTGCAATAAGAAGTACATGAGTTTGAGGTCTTTCTTGAAGTGGTAAAGAGAAAAAACTAACTGAGAACCACTGTTATATGGATCAACTGTCACATTGCCAATTCCTTAACAAAACTAAACTAGATTTTTTTACATCCTAATAACTAAATTCTATTATTTTTAAAATATAAAAAGATTTTAAAATTGATATTATACCGCCCGGCACTTAACTTGGCAAGACAAAGATGAGACAAAAGATGCGCAGAGCTAAGGCTCAGTTGCACCACCTAACTTTAACGATAACAAGCTTATTAAAGTACCGGTTAAGCACAAGTTAGTTAAAAAAAGTGGTTGCCAGCCAGCACGATGTCCTTTGTCAAGTTTGACATAACAAATAGGTAGCATTACCATTTGACGATAACTTTAACTTTGACAGCATTTTGGTGCAACTCACACTAAGTGTTTGTGGCTACTGCGCATCTTTTGTCTCAATTTTCTCTTGCCAATTTATATGCCGGCATTTGTAGACAAAAATTAGCAAAAATTAAACCATAAACAGCACTAAGTAATCAAATATTATATCAGTGCTTGTATTATAAATACAGCTTAGGATTTCTTAAGTCTGTCTAAGAGTAATAAGTTTATTCTGTATTCATAATGTAGTATGGTTTTAGTAAAACAAATATTATGTGGTTAAAGTCGCAAGTAAAGTAACTTAAGATGTTGATATTTATCATGCATCTAACTTGGACGTTTTAGCACAAATTACTCTGATTAAGTTCACACAATGTTATCAATAACCTGTCCCTTCTTTACCTGCTGGCAAGCGAGTTTTGGACACACTAGTAAGTATATGGGTGGAACTTTTAAAAATGTGGTTGGTGAAATAAAATAATGATGGTGTAATGCAAGGCTGGCCAAACACAGGCACGTGCCCGCCAAACACAGGCACGTGCCCGCCAAACACAGGCACGTGCCCGCCAAACACAGGCACGTGCCCGCCAAACACAGGCACGTGCCCGCCAAACATAGGCACGTGCCCGCCAAACACAGGCACGTGCCCGCCAAAGCATTTGAATTTGCCAGCCAGCCAGCTTTCACCTGATAGTAAACCTAAAAGTTGTAGCCCGATGCTGCCAGTCTAAGAAATTTTGAACACCTAGTAAATCTATTGGCCAGCCTTGGTGTAGAGCTTTAACTGATCAAGCAACTTAATACATACATTGCAATATGTTAATTATCCCTATATCAAATCAACCATAATGTTTTTTTTTCATTATAATATGTCAAACTTCTCAAGCTTGTCATGCTGGGAGGACTGGAAATATTTTACATTAACATATATAAATAATAAAAAACGAATTGTGCTATTTAATTACTGTTAATAGTGAAATCTTAAAAGTTAAGAAAATACAGAGTTATTTTAGTTTTTTATTAAATTATCATCCTAAACAGCTTAATGGCAAAATATTCAGCCTTTTACTTATCCACTTGCGAAAAAGATATAAAACAACCACATACTATTAAGTTCCACCTGCTCTCTCAAGATCCTAACATGATCTGTTCCTTTCTTCAGCCAAGGTCTGGCAGACTCCACGATCATCGCCCGAGTGAACAACGAGCTCTGGGACCTGGACCGACCGCTTGAGGCCGACTGCAAGCTGGAACTGCTGCGTTGGGACAACACTGATGCACAGGCGGTGTTTTGGCACTCGTCTGCTCATATGCTAGGCGAGGCTATGGAGAGGGTATGGCTGTTGTATTGATTCACGATTCTATTTTAGTTGAGTTTCACGAGATGACGGATGCTGTTGCGGAGTGCGTCAATGCGACTCTTGTGTGTGGTTTCCTTGTTTTGAAATATACTTTCCATTACCATCTACAAAGAATAAATTTTTCATGTAAAATGTCTGGTTCAGATGTTTTATCTCACGAATGCGGGTTGGCTATGAATGTTGTTAGGCGTGCATATGCACATTGTTTTAGTATGAGTTGCACCAAATAAAACGCTGTCAAAGTTAAAGTTATCGTCAAATGATAATGCTACCTATTTGTCACATTAAACTTGTCAAAGGACATCATGCTGGCTGACCACCTCTTCTTTGGCTAACTTGTGCTTAACCAGTACTTTAACAAGCTTGTTATCGTTAAAGTTAGGTGGTGCAACTCGGCCTTAGTGTGCACATGCTCTCGTATTACGCACACTAAAGTAATGTGCGTGTGCACGCCTAACAACATTCATAGCCGACCCGCATTTGTAAAATAAAACAACTGTTATTCTAAAATTCATAATTTTATTATTTACAGTCAAAATCAAAGTAAAATGTTTTTTTTATTCAAATAATCATTTTGTCAACAAGTTGTGCATATTCTTTGATATTAATTGCAACTTTTTTAATTGATTTAGGTATATGGAGGGTGTCTGTGCTATGGGCCTCCCATAGAAGAGGGATTCTATTACGATATGTACTACCCCGAGAAAGGCGTAAGTACTTCGAATGTTATAACCAGCGAACTAAAATCTATAACAAGCATTCTGCTCAAAAAATTGCACCACACATAAATTACAACCAAGTAGGCAGGGCTAAATGAATGCCATTTAGCCCTGCCTACTTGGTTGTAGTTATGCAGCACAAAGTGACTGAACTCTGTTTGCATAAAAGCGACCATAATCTGTCTGTATACTCATCGATTTTTCTATAGGTACTGAAACGAAAAAAGATTTTATACTTATGTATGAAGAATGCATAACATCTCTCACCGAGCGCGTGGCTGGCCCGTCTAAATGCTGTGCGGGCTGTAATTTTTTCATGTTTGCCATGATGACTATTTTTTTTTAATTTATGTTACATAAATTACCTCTCAATAAAAGAAACATTGGTAAAATAATTATTTCGCTAGCATGAAAACTGCCCGAGATATCACAGTTTGAAATGCACAAAATTGGACTCACCCGAAAACGCTCCATACTAACGGCTACTCAGTTATGTCGCCACGCTTGAGTAGTTTGTATGCAACGCGTAGCAAATTTGTTCGGCAGCTAGGTATATTAAATATTGTGTTTATCAAAATGGTTTCTTAGACAAATTTGTTATAAATTTTATGGACTAAAATTAATGGTATTATTTATTTTAATAAATTTTATACTTTTTAAATGGACTTGTCCGCCCAACTTTGAAGGGTCATTAAACAAATAATACGCAATATATAAAACCAAGAGGTATACAAGCTACTCTAAAAGTTTAATATGCTTACGATTTTTATTAGTATTTCGTTATTTTATTCATTAATCATCATCCCTATGCCATAGATTTTAGTTCGCTGGTTATAACTTCATTTCCAGTATTACTTTTCATGAACTTAAACTATTCCTGCCTTCTCTGAAGTCAGAGTACTTAATTTAATATATTTTGTTTACAGATATCCACTACTGACTACCCCGTATTAGAGAGTTTAGTAAAGAAGATAGCTAAAGAGAAGCAGCCTTTTGAACGGCTGGAGCTGACCAAGGAACAACTCCTGGAAATGTTCGACTATAACCCCTTCAAAGTCCGCATCCTCAAGGAGAAAGTTAATACGCCCACCACTACAGTTTACAGGTTAGTAAGAGTAGAGAGGGCAAGAGACAAAAATATTATGAATGACCATCAGCCATTTTTTGATGTGCCCCACTGCTGGGGCACAGGCCTTCCTTATGGGTGGATAAGGAGGTTGGGCCATAACCCACCACGCGGGTCCAATGCGGATTGGTGGGTGTTAACGACTGCAAATGCATCCGGGACCAACAGCTTAACGTGCCTTCCGAAGCACGGAGAAGCTCGAGATAATACATTTTTGGTCACCCATCGCAATCGCTGGGCCAGGCGCTAAACTACTGCGCCACTGAGCTCCTCTAATATTATACATAATGTTAATGAATGAATCAAAAATGGGAAAACAGTTTCTTCGGACCATCAAACTGAACAAATTTTACTATGGGACCAACTCTGAAATCGCGAAAAAAGTCAGCTGTTTCATACATTTTGATATTTTCGTTATAATTTTTTGTATGAATCAGCTGTTTTTTTTCGCATTTTCAGAGTTATTACACAAAAATTGTTGTTGAAGAAATGGTTTTCTCATTTTTGGGTTATGCATTAACAGTTTGTATACCCAGCCCTTCGATAAAAAATTTCCTAGATAACGGTTCACGAACTAAAACAGTCCTCAAAAATTACACCTCAAATAGCGTCCCACTTACAAACTTGGCGCTTATATTATGCATAATCACCTATTATTTTATACAAACTCACATTTTATATCACATATTTTGTACAAAATAAAGTAAGCTTATTTTGACAAAAAAAAAACACGTCTTAATCACTTAATTTGTGCAAAATAAGCGCCCAGTTGGTAAGTGGGACGCTATTTGAGGTGATTTTTAAGACTCTGACCGGTCATCCAGGGTATTCTTGATCGAAGACTAAGCCAAAGTAAAATAAACTCTCGTGCATAATAATTCGGTCTATTTTTGAGTGTATGTGTGCTCCAATGTATTCTTTTGTTCACAGATGTGGACCACTCATAGATCTCTGTAGAGGACCCCACGTCAGACATACGGGAAAAGTCAAGGCTCTCAAAGTTACTAAGGTACCGTGTAGTGGCAATACACTGATTTATTTAAATCTTTCGCAACTAAGTGTCCCCTAACTAAGCAAAACAATTTCTTTTGTGTCTGGTGTCCGTGGGAGTTAACGTGTTTTGTTTATTTTCGTTCAAGCAGAAAACTAAATTAACAAAGCAACAAAAAGCCAAGGTCATCACAATTGGTAACAAACTTTAATTAATGAAGTCTTGCAATCTTGGTGTATTGTTACATGCTCTAATTATACTTTTCAGTTGATATGACGTACATATGACAAACGTTTTCAATTTGGCAGTATAATATGTTATCAAACGAATAAAGCTTTATGTAGGCATTGAAAAATCAGCCCTTAGTATAATTAACTCCAGCTTAGTGGTTTCCAACTAGTTTTTTCAACGTACCTCTCCAAGAAAGACTTCCAAATTCGTGTGCCCCTTATAAAAATGAAATGACATAAAAATATTTGATTGAATCAGACCGATCAGGCGTCACTTGGCGGAAGTCCCAAACCATTGTGAAAAAATAAATATATGTAGCTTACTTCCGCAAACACCGAATGACACTATTCGGTGTTGGTTAATTCCTGAGGATGCTCCGGGTTGGGGCGAAAACACGGGGTCGGGTTATCACTCGTCAGTTTCCCTAATTCGTCAGTTTCTCAAACTGGTCAGTTTCCCTATTCGTCAATTTCATGAACATTTTTAAGTCGTCAATTTCCCTTATTCGCCAGTTTCGTTAACTCGTCAGTTTCCTCATTTGGTCTGTTTAAGTAATTCGTAATTTTTCGTTAATTGGTCAGTTTTGGTACAGTTTCGTACAAATATAAAGAAATATTGATTTTCTTATTTTTATATTTTTTAGGACATAATCAACAAACTTTTTACTTTTTTTGCAGTGACAATGTCAAATCGATGTCGAATATCACTTTTGTTAACATAAATACTTAAATATTTACATGGTTTTATATTTATAAATAAATAAGTATATAAAAAAAAAATAAGTAGGTACGTATTTCGAATATTGTTTCAGATTTTTTAATAAATAACATATTTGAAAACAATACCAGAGCGAGCATGCAGATATCCACTTAAGTTTATCTAAACTTTATTAGCATGACTGTACTGGACTGACGAATTGCATAAATTGACAAGTTAAGTAAAGTGACGAGTCATAGAAACTGACCAAAAAGGAAACTGACCAATTGACGAATTTCGCGAAACTGACGAATCAAGTAAACTGACCAGTTTGAAAAACTGACGAATTAGGGAAACTGACGAGAGATAACCCGACCCCACCTTGCACCTTCACCAATTAACACTACTCTACACGTGTTTCGGGTCGGGTTATCTCTCGTAAATATAAAATTAAGAAAATCAATATTTCTTTATATTTGTACGAAACTGTACCAAAACTGACCAATTAACGAAAAATGACGAATTACTTAAACAGACCAAATGAGGAAACTGACGAGTTAACGAAACTGGCGAATAAGGGAAACTGACCAGTTTGAGAAACTGACGAATTAGGGAAACTGACGAGTGATAACCCGACCCGCAAGGTGTGTTGCTGTCTTGCTAAATGCAGGTATTGTGCACTGATATTTTGTGGTGTGCATGTGCATTTTGCATATATTGTTTGCGGAAGTAAGCTACATAATATTTCTTTTTTCACAATGATATAAGTAATATGAAATCATGTGGATGAAATTGCTTCGCGAACCCCGCGATGCAACCTCGCGTACCCCTGGGGGTATTCGACCACTAACTGGGAAAGTTACCTAAACACTGCTCTAGCTAATGGAGAATGTCACTGGGTCTGTTAAATCACTTGAAACTTTATGACCATGTAGCTAAATATCTAGCAATACACATGTTTTAGTTTAATTTAAATCAAGCGAGTAGTTTCGAAGTTATAAGGGTTTTAAGGAAATGCCAAGCTCACTTAAATGGGTACGGATCAGAATGTCTAAAGTTAGATTGTCTAAACTTAAAATGGCAAAGTTCAAAATTTCAAAAATTTTAATGTCTAACGATTAAAATGTCGAAATTTCAAAATGACAAAAACGAAAATGTCAAACGGTCAGATAGTCTAAAATAAAAATGTCTAAGGCTCGTATTATAGAACGAGACTCAAGCACAGCTTGAACTCTAATCACCTGATCTCTACTTAATTACTGAATCTAGTCTCAAGCACCCTGTTGATTCCAAAACTATGCTTGAGTCTAGACTCAGCTGATCTCTACTTAAATAGAGATTTGCGACTATCTACTATGGTGATAGTCTGTTTCCTATTACGAAATTTGATTTTAGCAGAATGAGTTTCATTTTACGCATAATTAGGCCAAGTAAATGTTGCGTCGCAACGTGATTTATATATTTTTATTAGTTGCATGGGCCAATTAAACCTTAATTTTAGTAAATAAGGTATTTGTGTTTAGAATTATAGGAATATTGCGAAGATTATAATGGGTGGTTTTGTCACTGCAGTAAGTTTTTCGTAAAACGGAATATGATGAACTTGACCTCATCAAACTTGACCTCATCAATTCAACAAACTAAACTCAACTCAGATCATGCTAATTTTCAAACGATACTCGAGCAATGCTCGACTAATTTTAGAACTAAAATCTCTGCTTAGAAAGAATTTGATCTCTGTTTACGTAAGTATGGTCGAGACCACGCTCGAGCATTGATTTGGGTTCATATTTACATTAGTTAAGGCCGAATTTAAGGGGGCGGATGGTTGGGAGAGCCCCCTATACCGTATCAAATAATTTTGATTTTTTAAAATGAATTTTGACATTTTACCAAACCTAACCTCAAAATGTATGAAAAAACCTAAAAAATCTTTAAAGGTGGGCGAGCGAGGGGAAAACAGTAGAATATAGAGGGGGGACTCTCCCATCCCCCCTTAAGTTTGTCAAGTGATCTGATATGTTAGAAATTTATTTTTCATGTTTTTTAACAGATAATGCTAAATATCATTCTTAATAAGTCCCCTTAAAATTTTTGTAGGGAGTCCCCCGCTTCCCCCTCTCTACTTTATTTTTTCCCCTCGCTCACCCCCCTTAAATGATTTTTTCATACATTTTGAGGTTAGGATTAGTAAAATTTCAAAATTCAATTAAACTAAAAACTATGCATTTCCGCACAAAATGCTTAGGTGGGGAGGTCCCCTCTCTCCCTTCCATCCACCATTTGCCCTAAATTTAAAGTTAACTAATAGAAATAAAACCCTGGCAACACTAGCGAAATCGTAAACCTAACCTACGCAGTCAAGCATTGTTCTAAAATAAGCTTGATTTGAGTCGCGTACTCAAACATCGTTTTAAAATTAGCATGATCTGAGTTTGAGTTTAGTTTGTTGAATCTCTGCTCAAGCACAGTTCTAGAATTAATACTCGACTTAAAACTAGTTTTAAGTAGAGATCAAAGCTTGAGGTTCATTCTGTAATACGAGCCTAAGTTTAAATGATCAAAACTTAAAATGTCTAATAGTCCAAATACATATAATGACGTATAGAATTTACTTATGCCTTTCTTTCATTAAGGTGCCTAATTAATTAGTTTAAATAATTGCGTGCGTGTGCCTCCACTGCACATCACCAATAGCCGCGCCGCTCCCTGATTCGGTAGCCGGTGCCAGTCACTGATTCAATAGCCGGCGAACAAAATCCACAAATTGAGTTTGAAACATTCAAACTCAATTTGTGGACATTGGGTTTGAAATAAATTTTTTTCTGGCGCTTCGCCGGCCGCTGCCGCGGCACGCTCGCTTCGCTCGCTCGGCTCGCGCGCTGGGTTCATGTCAACCTAACATGCTCGTCGCTACGCTCCTCGCACCTATCTCATGACCTACGGTCTACGGTTTCTAAGTCCCAGTAGACTAGTTTAGACTCATTTCTGGCAGCTAAATTTGCTATAAAGCATTTCAGGCGAAGCCCAAAGACACCTCCACAGACTCAATTAACCTCAAAAAAGGCGATTCGTTTTAAGCTCCATCCAACCCAATTCAAATAAATCATTGTGAACTTAGACTTAATGACCATTGATATTTTAACTCGTCAAGTATTTGATACGTTTGATACTTTGAATTTTGCTATTTTGAAGTTAAATATTATGATTTTCGACATTTTAAACCATTTGAATTTTAATTTTTGACATTTTGAACTTTGTCATTTTAAGTTTAGACATTCTAACTTTAGACATTCTGATACGTACCCCACTTAAATATGTGCTTTATTACGCAAGACGTAAGGTTCACCTGTATGACCAATGATGTCATTCTACAACATAAAATAACAGTGTTCTAGGGCCTAGGCCATATAACTTTTCTGTTTTAAGAGATATCGTGAATATTTCCTCACAGTTGTGCATGTGGTCCTATATGATATTAGACACAGTACATGTATAAGTTTTTTCAAACAGTAGAGGAGCTAACGTCACTTAGGCCCTTTTGTCATTGCACTCCGTCGGATCACTAGGGTTGGCATTTTCCGGCCGTCTCGTGGAATGCTACGCGCGAACGCTATGGAAACAACTGCGACGCGATGTCACAACCCTGACCAAAGTACTGCGAACTTTGCTTAGAGCTCTTAGAGTGACGTCAGCCGTCAAATTCGAACGTTTCCATGGAGCTCTCATACTGTTTGAAAAAACTTTTATATGTACTGTGTATTTAGATAAGTCACTAAACAAAATCGCTGTTCTTCATTTGTATACTGTTTCGGTATAGAGTTCATCGACGTACTGGGAGGGCAAAGCGGAGGCGGAGAGTCTCCAACGCGTGTACGGAGTGTCGTTCCCGGAGCCCAAGCAACTGAAAGAGTGGGAGGTGATCCAGGAGGAAGCAGCCAAGAGAGACCATCGCAAGATCGGCAGGGTGAGATACAAATTTAAAATGAAAATTATTTATTTTTTAATTAGCGGCCTTCGCGCGACTTCGTCGTTCGAACAGTACTTTTTTCTGGATGAAAGGTAGCCTATGTCCTCTCCCCTGAGAACTTGTATGCAAAATTTCATGATGATCGGTTCAGTGGTTAAGTCGTGAAGGCGTAACAAACAAACAAACGGACTTTCGCATTTATAATATTAGCAAGGAATAGTAAGGACAAAGAAAATTACAATTTGGCTTAAGAGGCCGTCCACTTTTGCAGCTCTCTCGTTCGCACATTTCATTCAACGACAACTTTTTGTACTTTAGCAACACATATATTTGCACAGCAATTGAAATATATTTTAAAATGTCCATATTTTTATATTGTGAAAAGTACCCGGTACACATTTTTAATTACGCACTAAGATTTAAGAAATCCTGAGAAAACTTAAATGTCTGATCAAGAATTGTTAGCGATAGAGTTACGTAATCAAGGGGCTGATCTCTCAAGCTGGTCCCCCACAATGGATGGTTTTAATGCAGATCGTAATTTTCGCAAATGGTCATCGCGATAAATTTGGTCACTTTCGCAGAATGTCATTTTCGCAACTAGTTACTTTCGCAAAAGGTCACTTTCGCAAAAGGTCACTTTCGCAGAATAATTTGCATAAGAACAGCTATATCAGCTAAAGAACAGCTATATATAGGAGCTCGGTGGCGCAGTGGTTTAGCGCCTGGCCCAACGATTGCGGTGGTTAAGCAACGTTTGCAAGGGTCGGTCATGGGATGGGTGACCAAAAATTTATTATCTCGAGCTCCTCCGTGCTTCGGAAGGCACGTTAAGCCGTTGGTCCCGGCTGCATTTGCAGTCGTTAACACCCACCAATCCGCATTGGGCCCGCGTGGTGGGTTATGGCCTATCCTCCTTACCACCCATAAGGAAGGCCTGTGCCCCAGCAGTGGGGACATTAAAAATGGCTGATGGAGCTATATCAGCATAAATATGCATTATAAAAAAAAATTAATTTTTTTTTTCTTGTTTTTCTCAAAATTGTGAATGACATTCTGCGAAAGTGACCAGTTGCTAAAATGACATTCTGCGAAAGTGACCTTCGCGATGACAATTTGCGAAAATGACGATCTGCGTCAAAACCCAATGGATCAAATCACCAATTTACCAGTATTTGTCTTATGTGACAGGAACAAGAGTTGTTCTTCTTCCACGAGCTGTCTCCTGGGTCTTGCTTCTTCCAGCCGCGCGGCGCGCACATATACAACACACTTGTCAACTTCATAAGGGAACAGTACAGGTAGCGTACCTTCAATAACGTTTTCATACAGGTTTCATTATTCATTTCAATCATTATTCATCAAATAGGTAACATCATCAGTAATCATCACACAAGCAGAATTTTTTAAGTAAAAAAAATATAGGATTATTTAAAAAAACTGTGATTTTTCTAACCGTGCCCTCCAATTTGGAAATATTTTCCAAGTCAAAGTCAAACTAATCTTTATTTTTCTGGAAAATTAAGTGAAAAACATAGACGTATACAGGGGATATCGGCATAGCGGTTACATCACACAAGTATAGAATTTCCCACAAGTTGTCTCCAGGCTCACCCTTGCCAACTTGTAACGTTTTCATATAGCTAATGTCATTATACAGAGGATATAATCATACAGGTAACATCATCACATCATTTGAGTTACATCATCACCATCATCACATCAGTAATTATCACACAAGTAGAATTTTTGAAGTGAACAAAAAACCTTAGAATGTATTCAAAAAAATCATGATTTTTCCAACTTTGTCCTCCAATTTCGAAATATTTTCCAAGTCAAAGTCAAACTAATATTTATTTTACTGAAAAATTAAGTCATTCGTTGTCATTAAACATACAATGCAATTAAATTGACAATAACAATGATCTGCGGCAACTTCAGAGAGCTTGCGGTACAAAACTATACTTTCTATAGTTACATCTCTTTGCATACATTCTCGAGTGAAATTACAGCGAATCACTGTCTATTGTCAATTTAATTGCATTGTAGACAGTTTTCAATGCTATGAATAATACAGGTTATAACTATAACTCACAGCGAACTTAAACTATCTCCCATGACGACTATTGTTCTTCAATTTATTTTAGATCTATCTATCAAACGATAAATAATTAATAGGCTATTTTACACCATTTAAAATAAAGTATAAAATGCATATTTAAGATAGATTTTATAAATAGTAAACGAGAAACGTCGATATTTATTCATAAAAAAGCAATATAAATTTTATAATTCAACTAGCTTCCGCCCGCGACTTCGTCCGCGTGGATATTAGAGAAAATCCTTAGGGATCCTTCAACCAGGATCCGACCAGGTGATTTTACGCGATTAGGCGGGTCCCCACCAAGCGCGCTGCCTCGCGAGGCAAAACGTTTGCCGCGTGTGACGGGCCTCGCACGAGGCTGCGCGCTTGGTGGGGACCCGCCTAATCGCGTAAAATCACCTGGTCGGATCCTGGTTGAAGGATCCCTAAGGATTTTCTCTAATATCCACGCGGACGAAGTCGCGGGCGGAAGCTAGTTTATTACAAAAATCAGAATTGGGTCCAGAAATATTAGTAGAATTCCGTTTCCGTTTCTTTACCCTTTCCCGTTCCCATTCCCGTTTGGTCCCGTTTCTGTTCCCGGTTTCCGTTCCCGTTCGCGTTTGCGTTCGCGTTCGCGTTCCCGTTCCTGTTCCCATTCCGCATCGATTTTCATGTTTACTTACCTACCCCCATTTACCCCCTATTGGATGATTTTCAAAATAACAAAATATGTGTTTGCCTTTTTATTTTTAGACATGCTCCTACGAATATTCAAGTTGTAATGTCTATTTAATATTCTTTTTCCATACATAATTTGAACCCCTTTTTCACCCTATTAGCGGTTAATTCATGTCCACCGTGTTGGACTTCAAAATAAATGTCATTTTCGCAATCACTATCCCATAAAACCTCAAGAACGACATCCATATCCATTTTTAAGTTTACTTACCCCATTTACCCCCCTAAGGGGTTGATTTTCAAAATCACAAAATACATGTTTGCCTATTTATATTTAGACATGCTCCTACGAAGTTTAAAGTTGTAATGTCTATTTTATATTCTTTTCCGTACCAAATTTGAACCCCATTTTCACCCCTTTAGTGGGTAAATCATGTCGACCGTGTTGGACTTCAAAATAAATGTTATTTTCGCAATCATCATCCCAGAAAACCCCAATAACGACATCCATATCTATTTTAGGTTTATTTACCCCATTTCATCCCCATAGGGGTTGAAAAATACTTCCAATAACAATTTACGTTGTGTTATATTTCGATCCTTAAGCTTAAATTATAAATTTAGCGATTTTTACTCCGAAAATTAAGGATTTTATTCTTTACACTTCATCCCCGTTTTCACCCCTTCGGGGGTAGAATTTTGAAAAACGCTGAGACAGGTATTTATTAATTTTCAATCATCAGCCTAACCACAAAATTTGAAGGTCCTAGCTTCAAATCTGAGGGACTTTCATACAAACTTTCATCCCTTATTTCATCCCCTTAGGGATGGAATTTTCAAAAATCCTTTCTTAGTGGATGCTTACACTATATAAGGTATCTATGTGCAAAATTTCAAGTCTCTAGGTTCAACGGTTTGGGCTGTGCGTTGATATCTCACTCAGTAGTCCGGTCGTGGGACATTAAATTTCGTAAAGAAGTTTTGATAATACTAAAAGTTTTAGTTTTTGCTGAGTGTATAGATTATGTGCATTGTGAGCTATTGTTGAAAAGTTAGAAGTTTTATGCCGGTGCTTTAGGTATAGTTTAGGTATTTCGTAATATTTCGTTTAACGTAATATATATAGAATTAAAGTTTGAAATGTTGATTGTTTCATAATAAGAACTATGTTATCTTCATGTTGTAAAATATTTAGAAAGTTATTATGTGTGGAAGTGCGTAAATCACAAAATCACTCTTTTGTGTTCGAATAAAATTTTAAAATTTCTGAAATCTTATTTAAAGACTTTCAGTGGTTAGATATACCAGTTCAACAAAGTTTAGAAAGTTAAGTGGTGTGCTTCTTTGATATTTTCATTTTTCCTTTATAACATACGGAATAATGAATTAAAAATTGATAAGATCGCTCTTACAATACCTTTTCAATGCACTTATATACTACACAAAAAATTAGAAAAATACATACAGTGGCTTTTGTTTAATTACGGATAAAATATGTAGTATTGTCGCTACAGGCCGCCCGCGCCGGTCCGGTGCCGCTGGCGGCGCGCGGCGGCGGCGCGGCGCGGCGGCCGGCCGCCAGTCCAGGTGCCCAGGAGCCTTCGACATCCCATACATTTGAGTCTAATGTCGAACGAAAATCAATAGAAAAGAGCGCTCGGCGCCAGTCGAGTGATTCAAAAAAAAAATAGGGCCCCAGGCCCACTCGCGCCATAAATAAGAATAAATTATTATTAAGGTGGCGACTGATCTGTAACATTTCGTCGTAACGTAACGTTACGTTATGATGAAATGTTACAGGTCAGTCGCCACCTTTATGCTCGCGCGCGAAGTGTATGAAGGTACCTACACTACCTACAGCTACCTACTTACTTACAAGTTGTACGCTCGGCTACTTACAAGACGTGTCGACTCCTATCTGACCTATCTCTTATCCCGAAATGATATTATTATGATTCCACTAGTGGCCGCCCGCGACTTCGTCTGCGTGGAGTTTTTTTGCTATCCCTCGGGACCCATACTTTTTTTCGGGATAAAACCCTATCTCCTTTTCTATACCCCTGACAACGTGTATGTAAAATTTCATGATGATCGGTTCAGTATTCATGACGCGAAGGCGTAACAAACAAACAAACAGACTTTGGCATTTATAATATTAGTATGGATAGTGCGACTCTAATCTACCTAGCTCTCTAACTAATGTACCTACCTACCTAATTTATACAATTGCCACAAAATAGAAGGCCCTAAAAGACGACAGTAATTTTATGAAATTAGCCACAGATGTAGGCAGCTACATAGATAAATAAGACAAGTTAGTTGGTTTAAACACTTTGATCAATACCGTAAACTGCTGCATCTTTGCACGAAATTTAAGGTTTTTTTAAATTCTCTTCAAGTATTTATTATCTGTGTCCATTTTTACATTAAGGCGCGAATTGGAGATGTATGCCATATATCTTAAGGTTCATAACGCCGAAACGGCTGTTAGATTGATCTCCAGAAACCGTCAAAGTCGTAGGCAAAGTTGTGATAAAATATCCCAACTTTGCCTAGAAGATTATAAGCAAAAATACGAGCCGCATTTAATTATAGAGCCATACAAATTGCTTTACCATCGAGATGTGCATGGATTACCACATATAAGCATCAATATTTTTTTCTGGCAAGCAGGCGAAGTTGGGCACAAGCAGGCAAACTTTGAGCAGTATCAGTAAATATTTCCATAGTAAATTTGTAGCATACTACGGGTTGCCAACTTGCCACAAATAGAAAAACACAAAATTTAAAAGACTTACTATAATTTCAATAAAAATGGGTAAATCCGGACGTAAACCAACTAAATTCACAGGACTAAACTAATTTCATTTGATTTGTTTTAATTTCTTTATTTTGAATTTATTATTTTCTTTTGAATTTATTTTTTTATGACTGTTAAACCTTTAAACATTTATAATTACTTTTGTAAGAATGTTTTCTATTTTTACACGACTGCCCAAAGCAAAAAGAGTGTTATGTGTTCAGGGTTCATGTATGTTTGTGGGTATGTGAGTTTCTTTATTCCACCATAACTTATAAATGCCCAAACTGATTTGGATAAATGGGGTATCGTTAGAATCCTTACAGCATTCCGAGTGACACTGGCTATATTTTTTTAGAAAAAATTAATATGGCGACTGTACGACGCCATTTTCAAATGTGAAAAAAATATTTTTTTCTTCTATTATTACAATATGGACATCAAATGAAAGGCCTTGATGAGCACATTCCAAAACTATATAATATGTCACTAAAATATGTGAAATAAAATTAAATAAATTTAAAAATATTAAAAACACGACTGCCCTGCCAAAAACGAACTAAAAAGTTAAACAACAATTGTCATTGCAGTCGGGGGACCTCTTTGATCAAAAATTGTTCCATAATAAGGTCCCCCGACTGCAATGACAATTGTTGTTTAACTTTTTAGTTCGTTTTTGGCAGGGCAGTTGTGTTTTTAATATTTTTAAATTTATTTAATTTTTATAGCTGTATATCTTTTTATTTAATAACTAAACAAAGTAAACATAGACTGCCCTCCAAACCGCTTTACTGTCGTTGAGTAAGTAGTGACAACCCTAGGGCTAGGCAAACTTGAGTCACTAATGCCCGAAAAGCCTTTTACAACATTGCCTACCGTGGTTCTAGCCGTAAATGATTGACATTAACAAGAAAAACCCTTATAAATAGGAGAAACAGCATATTTGCTTACCCCGTAAATACTAAGAGCCAAATTCACCATTGATTTTAAACGCGATTAAGATCACGTTTTACGTAATGTAGTTTAAGTGTCGAGTTTGATACCCCGTTCCCCGTTTATTCCAAAAATCAATTTCACCAGGTCATTAACAAAATTGAATCAAGATTTAACAAGGCATTGTTTATAACCTAATTGTACATTTTTGTAACAATTTTTACTTTGTTGTTATGACAGTGACAGCGTTAAACTTGTTTTTTTGACAAACCGCGTTTAAAATCAATGGTGAAATTGGCTCTAAGAGAGCTGAAATTCTCGATTTTTCCAAGGAAAAACTAAAAGTTTAACACTCACCTAAAAAACGTGCACTCCGTCACAGAATACATAATAGTACAAGTACAGAAGCCGCATTCTGCAATATCATTTAATTAAATAGCGACTCTTGCTACGACTCAATAAGGCGCAATTCAGATCGCACACCGCTACAGCGCCTACAGTTATATTCACCTAGAAGTTTTCTCTCTTTCTATCGCGTAGCGCTCATCTCTTCTGACGCCGTTAGGGTTGTCTCCTTTTTATCTGTTTATCTGTATGTTTGTGCGCTAATAACTTAAAAAGCGCTAACTCAATCGTAATGATGTTTACATAGAAATATACTATGTATTTTGCGAAGTAATTTAGTTTTTATCTCATCGCAATCGGTTCACTCAATCAAAAGATATACGACTTTTAAGTTTTTAAGATGAGTTTACGATGAATTCGTTGTAACAATATCTTTTGGGAACTATACTGTTAGAACGACGACTACCTGGACCTGGTGTTCCCACATCTGGCATGGTAAAATGGTCAATGGCTTAAAAGTAAACAATAAAGTGTCGAGTTTTGGGGTCTGTCTTTTGTAATTTCTCAGAAAAATAATGCACGTGAATGCAGT
Source organism: Agriphila tristella (assembly GCA_928269145.1). Taxonomy (NCBI): domain Eukaryota; kingdom Metazoa; phylum Arthropoda; class Insecta; order Lepidoptera; family Crambidae; genus Agriphila; species Agriphila tristella. Next base: position 58,946,127 of record OV743430.1, on the reverse strand, counting down.
AAAATCTAAGCCCGCTTTCTAAGTATTATATTATTTTATACTACTAGCTTCCGCCCGCGACTTCGTTTGCGTGGACATTCGAGAAAATCCTTAGGGAACCTTTAACCTGAATAAAAAGTTTAATATCCTGCCTTGCTAGGTAGCCCGCTTGGTGTGAACGTGCCTTGCGCGCAGCAGGCCTCTGGCTGGTAAGCGCGTACTATAGCGACCGAGTGCGATGTCGGGCCGCATCCTCACGCAAGTGGCAAACGCCCTGCCTGCAAGCGAGGTACGTCCACACCAAGCGTACTGCCTAGCGAGGCAGGACGTTAGAACATAGAATACTTCGTATCCTGGTTAAAGGTACCCTTAGGATTTTCTCGAATGTCCACGCCGACGAAGTCGCGGGCGGAAGCTAGTATTCTCTAATTATTTTCTTTTCTTTGGAGTTACTATATTCTCTAGTGTTACCCTGGTGTCCCCTAATTTTTGATTACTTTTATCTTTGATCAAGAATACCCTAGATGTCCGGTCAGAGTCTCAAAAATGGCATCTCAAATAGCGTCCCACTACAAACTGGGTGCTTATTTTGCACAAAGTAAGTGATAAAAGATGTATTTTTTGTAAAAAATTAACTTATTTTGTGCAAAATAAGTGATATAAAATGTGAGTTTGTACAAAATAAGAGGTGATCATGTACAAAATAAGCGCCAAGTTTGTAAGTGGGACGCTATTGAGGTGCCATGTTTGCATACTGTTTTAGTTCGTAAGCGTTATCTAGGATATACTTGATCGAAGGTTTTTATGTATAAATAATTTATACAATTCAATTATACTTGTAAACAATACAGTGAACGTAATATGTATAAAGAAAAGAAAGGTACTGCCTGACATAGACGTAAGTTTCAAGTGGCTGTTTAATATCAAATTATTTTAAAGTTTAACATACATTTATGTCAAAGTAACGCAGTGGAGTTAAAATCATGTAAATCTTAGAAACTATTACTATAAACATAGATACATTATTTTGATAGGATACTTTCTTGTTGTATTAAATACTAAATGTAAGTACCGTAAACTGCTGCAAGATTGCCCCTAAGCTTCAATTTTGCCTAATCTAGTAAAACTAACATTACTTCATAACCGCCATCTATTTTTTACTTTTGATAATGAGAGAAATACCTTCGTTTTATTGGCAACCCATTTCATTATTATTCAAAGTGGCAACACCGTTACTTTTTTGTCTGTCAGCTGTCAACGGTCGCAAACTTTTAGTTTTTCCTTGAAAAAAATCGAGAATTTCAGCTCTCTTAGTATTTATAGGGTAAGCAAATATGCTCTTTCTCCTGTTTATAAGGATTTTTCTTGTTAATGTCAATCATTTACGGCTAGAACCACGGTAGGTAATGTTGTAAAAGGCTTCTCGGGCATTAGTGACTCAAGTTTGCCTAGCCCTAGGGTTGCCACTACTTCTTCCCGTGATCCCACCCAGCCTCTAGTGGCTCGGTGGGATCGCGGGAGGCGGTCGTGGAGGGCGGCCGCTGGCGCCATCGGCAATAGTCATTATTGCTGATGGCGCTAGCGGCTCCCCTTCTGGTGAGCCTCACATACGAACTCCCTGTTCACCAACAGGGGGGGGATGCGTAAAAGCAGTTTCTCCGGTTAAAAAAAAAAAAAAAAAAAAAAAAGGGTTGCCACTACTTACTCAACGACAGTAAAGCGGTTTGGAGAGCAGTCTATGTTTACTTTGTTTAGTTATTAAATAAAAAGATATACAGCTATAAAAATAGAAAACAATCTTACAAAAGTAATTATAAATGTTTAAAGGTTTAATAGTTATATAAAAATAAATTCAAAATAAAATGATAAATTCAAAATAAAGAAATTAAAACAAATGAAATGAAATTAGTTGAGTCCTGTGAATTTAGTTGGTTTACGTCCGGATTTACCCATTTTTATTGAAATTATAGTAAGTCTTTTAAATTTTGTGTTTTTCTATTTGTGGCAACCCGTTGTATGCTCCAAATTTACTATGGAAATATTTACTGATACTGCTCAAAGTTTGCCTGCTTGTGCCCAACTTCGCCTGCTTGCCAGAAAAAAATATTGATGCTTATTGTGGTAATCCATGCACATCTCGATGGCTCTATAATTAAGACCAGTTTTTAAATGCAGCTCGTATTTTTGCTTATAATCCTCTAGGCAAAGTTGGGATATTTTATCACAACTTTGCCTACGAATTTGTCGGTTTCTGGAGATCAATCTAACAGCCGTTTCGGCGTTATGAACCTTAAGATATATGACATACATCTCCAATTTGCGCGCTAATATAAAAATGGACACAGATAATAAATACTTGAAGAGATATTTAAAAAAACCCTTAAATTTCGTGCAAAGTTGCAGCAGTTTATGGTATCTGATTTTCTTAGAAGTATAATTTTCATTCACAAAAAAAAACACAAAATAGGTAATAGAGGGGAAATTTTTAAGACGATCTTTTGTTATTCTCAAAAATCTCAAAAACTAAACCTTTAAAATCTAAAAATTAGATAAATGATATAAATTCTTGTAAATTCAATTAAATTTATTTTTGTTTTCTGTTTCAAAATGCTCTGAAGATGTGCCTTAAAAGTTGATTCGCCAAACTACCTTAGAAAAACAATTATGATCAGCTTATTTAGTAGGTAGGTAGCTTTATTTTATTTTATAAGTATTCTGTGTAATTTCATTGATTACGCGACAAAAAGAGTGGCGCTTCGTAGGTGCTTGTAATATCGGGCACGCAGCGCTGTGCAATTTGAAATTGTACTTTATTGCCATGCAACGAGAGTAGCTTATTGTTTGTGGCCCCGCGCCCGCCCGCGCGCCGCTTGGCAGTCAGGGGCCCCTGTATGCACCCGCTCGCGCGTCCCGTATAGTTCGTATTTTAGCGCAATAATTTATCCGTAATTTAAACAAAACCCACATTATGTATGTTTCTAATTTTTTGTGTAGTATATAAGTGCATTGAAAAGGTATTGTAAGAGCGATCTTATCAATTTTTAATTCATTATTCCGTATGTTATAAAGTAAAAATGAAAATATTAAAGAAGCACACCACTTAACTTTCTAAACTTTGTTGAACTGGTATATCTAACCACTGAAAGTCTTAAAATAAGATTTCAGAAATTTTAAAATTTTATTCGATCACAAAAGAGTGATTTTGTGATTTACGCACTTCCACACATAATAACTTTCTAAATATTTTACAACATGAAGATAACATAGTTCTTATTATGAAACAATCAACATTTCAAACTTTAATTCTATATATATTACGTTAAACGAAATATTACGAAATACCTAAACTATACCTAAAGCACCGGCATAAAACTTCTAACTTTTCAACAATAGCTCACAATGCACATAATCTATACACTCAGCAAAAACGAAAACTTTTAGTATTATCGAAGGTAATTTATCTCTGGCTACGCGACTATCAGTCAGTCAGTCAGGACTTTGAATTTTATATATATAGAAGATTTTAAAAATCGTATTTTTTAATCTATTCTTCAAATGTTCAAAACGCCATTCGCCATTTTGGATTACGGTGTGACGTCACTCCAATAGTAAATAAACATGACAGCTCTTTTCGCATTCGTATTGTTTACTAACAGAATGACGTCACGAGCATAAACAAAATGGTGGCTAGTGTTCTCGCGCGAAAATTCAAAATCTAAAATTAAAATCGTGTTTTAGGGCAATTAATGGTTTTATAAAATTAAAATAAAAATTCCGCTGATTTATTACGAGCTCAGGATTAATTTAATGCAGTTTTCAAAAAATGGTGTAATACCCTATTCATTATTCGTATTCTAGTACCAAAACGACCATCCTCCTTTATCTCCTTACTTTCTAACCATATATTTCTTTCGCAGGCTCCGTGGATTCCAAGAAGTAGTGACCCCGAACATGTACAACTCCAAGCTGTGGCAGGCGTCCGGCCACTGGGTGCACTACGCAGACAACATGTTCTCATTCGACGTCGAAAAGGAGACCTTTGCTCTGAAGCCTATGAACTGTCCGGGGCATTGGTGAGTGATAATTAAAGGCCGGATTTGCGGTGGCAGGAATACAAACTTGCTAGTGATTACCAAATTATCGTAAATGTTTTTATATATCGATGTTTTGAAAATATTTTTGAAGTGGAACTTCTTTGATCGCGTCTGTATTTATTTTTTGTATTTTACCAAGGAGGATGTATTTCTTAAAAAAATACATTCTACTTCACTCACTTTGACTTTTCTATCTTTGCATCAAGAAAAACTGCAGTGAATTTTATTATTTATACATTTCACGATTTTCACTTTTCTTAATGTAGGTAGGTAATTTCTACTATTTCCGACAGTAAGTCATGTTACATAATTATAATTTTTTTATCGATAAATTACACAAATAGATAATCAAGTTGTTCACGCACTATTAAACGTCATTTTATTCGTGCTACCGCAAATCCGGGGTCTGGTGATAATAAGTATTAGATATTTTTTCCTTCGATGTAAAGTAAGCCACTTCATGTTCACCTTCGATGTAGAGTGGGAGACTTCATGTCCTTCTTCGACGTAGAAAAGGAAACCTTCGCTCTGAAGCCCATTAACTGTCCGGGGCATTGGTGAGTTATATATAATAAGTTGGACAACGTCTTTTTTCCTTCAATGTAGAGTATAAGACTTCATGCTCACCTTCGATGTAGTATGAAACTACATGTTCTTCTTTGACGCTCTGAAGCCTATGAACTGTAAGTTATAAACAATATTAGATTTAGTAGTGACTCTAACATGTACAACTCCAAGCTGTGGCAGGCGTCCGGCCACTGGGTGCACTACGCCGATAACATGTTCTCCTTCGACGTAGAAAAAGAAACCTTCGCTCTGAAGCTTATGAACTATCCAGGGCATTGGTGAGTGATAATAAGTATTGGACAACTTTTTTTTCCTTCGATGTAGAGTAAGAGACTGCATGTTCACCTTTGATGTAGAGTAGGAGACTTCATGTTCACCTTCGATGGAGAAAAGGACACCTTCGCTCTGAAGCCTATAAATTGTCCGGGACATTGGTGATTGATATTAAGTATTGGACAATATGTTTTTTCCTTCGATGTAGAGTAAGAGACTTCATGTTCATCTTCGATGTAGAGTTGAGGACTTCATGTTCTCCTTCGATGTAGAGTAGGAGACTTCATATTCTCATTTAACGTAGAAAAGAAGACTTTCGCTTTGAAGCCTATGAACTGTCCCGGGCATTGGTGAGTGATAATAAGTATTGGATAACATTTTTTTCCTTCGATGTAGAGTAGGAGACATCATTTTATCATTCGACATGGAAAAGGAGACTAAAAACATTAGTAAATTATAGCACAGAATATACAGTGCCTTTGGTCTTGAACTAGCGATAATTTAAGGGCGTGCAATACACCTAATTTTATCGACAAAAACAAAAAGCTTAAGTTCAGAAACCCCTGAGTCTAAAACCATAGACTGAATATTTTGTGGTTCTTCTGCCTATTTACCTACACGCACACGCACACACACACATACATACACACACACACACACACATCACATCGCAGTCAATTATCAACTAGCACTAAATCTTTTTTTTTTTTTTTTTTACTAATTTGTATTTCTGTAACATAAAAGTATTTGTAAGAACATTGAAAAGGAGCGAGATCTTTTAATACAAGTATACTCTATACTTAAAAGGGGATCTCCACGCACTGTTATAGTCTGTAGTTCTATTGTTACGAAATAAACATTTTTGATTTTTGATTTTGATTTATTTAGTATTTTGTGGTTGCAGTCTCATCTTCGACAACCGCAACCGGTCGTGGCGCGAGCTACCGCTGCGTATGGCGGACTTCGGTGTGCTACACCGCAACGAGCTCAGTGGCGCACTGACGGGACTCACCAGAGTGAGGAGATTCCAGCAGGACGACGCGCATATATTCTGCACTGTGCAGCAGATCGAGAGCGAGATGGTTAGTGCCTGTCTTTGTCTCACACTCACACGAGCTCAGTGGCGCACTCACGGGGCTCACTAGAGTGAGGCGATTCCAGCAGGACGACGCGCATATATTCTGCACTGTGCAGCAGATCGAGAGCGAGATGGTTAGTGCCTGTCTTTGTCTCACACTCACACGAGCTCAGTGGCGCACTCACGGGGCTCACTAGAGTGAGGCGATTCCAGCAGGACGACGCGCATATATTCTGCACTGTGCAGCAGATCGAGAGCGAGATGGTTAGTGCCTGTCTTTGTCTCACACTCACACGAGCTCAGTGGCGCACTCACGGGGCTCACTAGAGTGAGGCGATTCCAGCAGGACGACGCGCATATATTCTGCACTGTGCAGCAGATCGAGAGCGAGATGGTGAGTGTCTGTCTTTGTCTCACTCACACATGCACATACACACACTCACACGCGCCCAAACAAACGAGCTCGGTGGCGCACTCGTGGGGTCCACAAAACTGAGAAGATTCCAGCAGGTCAATGCGCATATATTCTGTACTGTGCAGTAGATTACACGCACATATACTTACGTATACAGTCCACACTTCTGATCTTAGCGTGTATGTATGTACCTATTTTTTTCTCCTTTCTCTATCTGCGATCAGCCTTTAGGTCAAATTGTTTGCAATGTTGTTTTTTAGGACTTCACATCCAACGACACGAAACATAATATTGAAATGGTGGCAAGTGACATTCTCGCTGACGATTATCGCAGCTACAAAAAGTCGCTTGTGGACGTTTACGTATTGAACTCCATATGTTCCATTCTCGGCAATAAAAAATCTCTCAGCCATTAATCGCTCGTGGGTGTTAAGCCTTATGGTTTGACTGGTGTCAAGTAGCCCTGTAGCTAGTTGGTTTTTATGACTCCCAAGTGCCTTATGGTTTGCCTGGTGTCAAGTAGGCCTGTAGCTAGTTGGTTTTTATGACTCCCAAGTCGTCGGACGTTTAGAATCGTGTCTTATATTTGGAGTTTTATCTCGATACGGCAATTCTAACAGCAAGACGACACCTGTTGAATTGTCAGGGAAGTTAGTTTGGTTGGGATTGGGACAGAAGGACCACTGGAATGCTCAACAAACGTCAAATTCGGGTCATTTAGGGACGACACGGCAGCGAGATTGCTACTACTCCAGCCAACTCGTGGAAAGAATGTTTAATGACAAACCGTTGCCTAGCAACCAATGACAGGCATGTGTTCAAAACCTTTTTTGATACAAACTAGTTTAAATAAAATACAAATTACTTATTGTACAACAAATACACAGCGGAAATAATCACTATGTTTTAAACATATTTATCTATTGACAGTCATATTAAATGCATAAGTGCCTACTGAATATGGCGAAATAAAACAAGAAAGTGGTCACACTTAATGTCAATATCGGTGTGATCAAGGGTCATTTTATTTACCGTTACTCTTACTATAGAACTCTTTTCTAAAAGTGTGATGAATGAAAAAGAGATCTATAGTGTGACTAGCACTGACTAACAGTAAGTAAAATGATCCATGGTCAAAATGATGATGAATCAAAATGAAACTGTACACTTGGTTTTCATGACATGGGTTGGTCATGAAAACAATGTGTACAGATTCATTTTGATTCATCAATTTCACTAGATAAGACTTCATTTGGAAGGATAATACAAATCCAGGAAATGTTATTACCGCCTGCTCGTAATGCATGAATAGGGGTATCAATTAAAAGAAATTAGGAGTTTTTAAATCATTTTTGTTTTAACACAAGAAAATAGAGGTTGTGTGAATTAATCTAGTGGTATGTGTAACTAAAACAATCATTACTAAACATTTATAGTGTTATGTGCCCTAATTATGTCATTAAAATGTTTTTGAGATGTTTTTATCAAATCAAAGTTATGATAACCCTAATACGGTTTGTTGATAAACATTCTTTCCACGAGTTGGCTGGAGTATAGTATAGTCTGCCTTTTATCTCCTCTTCAATAAAGTTTCATAAAAAAATACTAAAATAAGTGTTGTTTGTAGGTTGGGTGCCTACAGTTCCTGGAGTGCGTGTACTCGACGTTCGGGTTCACGTTCCAGCTGAAGCTGTCCACGCGCCCGGACAAGTACCTGGGGGACCTGGACACCTGGAACAAGGCCGAGAAGGTTGGTGTACTGTACACATGATTAAGATCATAGAAATAGAATGTCAAACAACAACAATGTCAATAAACAGGTGATCCGAAAACGAATGCATACATTTTATATGAGATACGTAAAATATGACTTAGATTCATAAAATATGACTTTATATGGCAAAGGAAATTAATAAACTATGTTCCAAACCTAGCTCGTAAGTACCTACAAACAATAAGGATACGATTATAAAATTATGCACTGACTCTGTACGTATACTGTTTGTATTGTTCTGGTTCGATGGAACTGACATGTTTTGTTTTTAAAAAACAAAGTTCCTAAATAAAATAAAGAAAACAAAAACTATGTTCCATACTGTTTTCTTCGTCGATAAACGAATAAATGTAGCGAAATTTGGTTTTAGAGAAATGTGTGGCAATATCTTATTTACCTGTGAAAAGTGTGATTACTTGGATTATTTCTTTTTGTCACATCACAATTACTTAGACCACAAGACACCATGGCTCCACGATAACTTTATTTTAAATTCTAATTAAGATTAACAAATATTTTAAACAAACTGTGATTGCTCATTTGCTAGGCGGGACGCTAGGGGCTCTTACTGTAAAAAATGTTGGCACATGTCACTTGATCCTTTGTCTCTTTTTTACATAGACCATGTCCATATGATGTTAACTTCTCTTTTCCACGCTTTGTTGGTCTTCTTGAGTGCAGCGAAAATTTTTCTTAGTCTATGATTAAGATAGTCACACTGATAACTCTCTTACTCTGAGCCAGCGTCTAAATTTTCTGACTTCACGTTGAAGAAATAAAACAAACAACGAGTATAATTTTGTATATGTCGTAGGACAATCATCTAAGCTGGATCTTTACAAAAATACTAAGTTGATATTTTCGGAATCATCCGGACCATTTTTAGAATCTTTGTAATAATCACAGTATGTTTAAGACAATAGGGATAATGACTAATGAATAAAATAACGAAATACTAATAAAAATCGTAAACATATTAAAGTACCTTGTATACCTCTTGGTTTTTTAAATTGCGTATTATTTGGTTTATGACCCTTCAAAGTTGGGCCAAGTCCATTTAAAAAGTATAAAATTTAATAAAATAAAACACAATATTTAATATAGCTGTCGAACAAATTTCCTACGCGTTACATACAAACTACTCAAGCGTGACGTCATAATTGAGTAGCCGTTAGTATGGAGCGTTTTCGGGTGAGTCCAATTTTGTGCATTTCAAACTGTAATAACTCAGGCAGTTTTCATGCTAGCGAAATAATTATTTTACCAATGTTTCTTTTTTTTTGAGAGGTAATTTATGTAACATAAAATAAAAAAAATAGTCATCATGCCTATTGTAAACTTGAATGATTATTGCATAATTTAAAAGTCCATTTAGTGTGATTGGTCAAAATATGACAGTTCTCATAGGAATATAGGTAGCCGTTAACCAATCAGAGAATCCGTCAGTCCATAACGTTGACGTCAGCCAATTAGCGCGCGCAAAATGATGATCATTCGCGATTTACCCAAGATACGCTGGAGTTTTGTGAAAATCCTAAACATTACTAGGACGATTGAAAAAATCTGTCTCTAAATACTATTTATCCGGTTTCTGCAATCATCCTAGGATTTTTGTAAAGATCCTATTTGTCCGAATATCCTACGACTTTATTTTTCGTAAGTTTTAAACCTTTTATATTAAATAAAACAATTATTCTTAGGCATTAGAAGACTCTCTTAACAAATTCAATCGTCCGTGGCAATTGAACCCCGGTGACGGTGCCTTCTACGGGCCCAAGATTGACATCACCATACAAGACGCCTTGAGAAGGTCGCACCAGTGTGCCACCATACAGCTGGACTTCCAGCTGCCAGAGAGATTCAACCTTAACTATGTCAGGTACGATACGATACACTTAACTATGTCAGGTATAATACTAACAATATTGGCTCAAGATTGACATCACCATACAAGACGCCTTGAGAAGGTCGCACCAGTGTGCCACCATACAGCTGGACTTCAAGCTGCCAGAGAGATTCAACCTTAACTATGTCAGGTACGATAGACTAAACTATGTCAGGCATAATACTAACTACATTTAAGCGGGCCAAATGGAGAATGTTACTGGGTCTGTTAAATCACTTGAAACTTTATGACCATGTAGCATCTAGCAATACACATGTTTTAGTTTTCATTTAAATCAAAATCAAGGGTTTGAAGAAAATGCCAAATGCACTTAAATATGTGCTTTATTACGCAAGACGTAAGGTTCACCTGTATGACCATTGACGTCATTGTACAACTCAAAATAACAGTGTTCTACGCCATTTAACTTTTCTGTTTTAAGAGATATCGCGAAAATTTCTTCACAGTTGTGCATGTGGACCTATAAAATATTAGATATGTCACTAAACAAAAATTTACTGAAAAAAACCTTTTTATAAAAACACGTTTTTAAAACAGACTATTATAAAAAAAATCGGACTAAAAACATTAAAACGGACTAAAAAGTAAAAAATAAATTCTTCTGTAAATATTTATAACCCTATACCTACAGAAATTTTAAACCTAAAAACGTGGGGTGCATGCTAAAGACAATATGGATGATACATTTTACAAAATGCGCCCCACGTTTTTAGGTTTAAAATTTCTGTAGGTATAGGGTAATAAATATTTACAGAAGAATTTATTTTTTACTTTTTAGTCTGTTTTAATGTTTTTAGTCCGATTTTTTTATAATTCTTTAGTCTATTTTTGAAAAACGTGTTTTAAAAAAAGGTTTTTTCCAGTAAATTATTATTTTCTGCTTTTTAGTTAACGATCTAAAACTAAAAATATACCATTTCTTATCGGAGCACTCGTCAAGACGATTCGAACGAGCCCAACCTCGATGGGGTTGCATGGTTTTATTACAGAGTCCCAGTGGCCTTCTTCCGGTTCCATCATCAGACCCTGGAAACTATTTCCCAATAAAGAACTCGTCAAGACGATTCAAATGAGCCCAACCTCGATGGGGTTGCATGGTTTTATTACAGAGTCCCAGTGGCCTTCTTCCGGTTCCATCATCAGACCCTTGAAAAATATTTTTTGCCAAGAAAGTACTCGTCAAGACGATTCAAACGAGCCCAATCTCGATGGGATAGCGTGGTTTTATTAAAGAGTTCCTGTGTCCTACTTCCGGCTCCATCATCAGACCCTGGAAACTATTTCATAACAAAGAACTCGTCAAGACGATTCAAACAAGCCCAAATTCGATGGGGTTGCATGGTTCCAATATTGAGTTCCTATGGCATGGCCTTTCAGCTTCATCATCAGACCCTGGACCTCGTCTCCCATTAGAGTACTCGTCAAGACGATTCTAACGAGTCCAAACACAATGGGGTTGTATGGTTTCATCATAGAGTTGCTGTGACCTTCTTCCGGCTTCATCACCAGATCAGCTCCATGACACCATAATATTGCATTGCCTTCTAGTTCTGACCTATGTTCAAAGTTTCAAGTCTCTAACTCATCGGGAAGCTAGTATAAAATCGTTCGCAAACTTTGTGGAGAAACAAACAAACGAACGAACACACAAACGAGAAAGCAACCTAAAGTCTGTCCATCCTTACTTGTCTTATTTAGTAAACAGTTTTTGACAGTTGTCATGCGTCTTTTAAACTAAAATCATTATTTAAAAATTTATTAGTAACTTTATGAAATTGTTGTTAATTTATTAACAATTTATTTCGTAATCTATGTGTGGAAAACCATTTGTTGTATTTTATAAATGATTATTTCAATAAAGAGTTGGGTGAAGATTGTTTACCATATAAGACAAGTAAGGATGGACAGACTTTAATAAAAACGTGTTAAAAAAATCGCTGTTATTCTTCATTTTGTAGCTCAGTTTCGTTAGTAGCTTCCATTTCGACTGTCCATTTGTAATGTTTCGTGTCATGTTTAATAATGTTCATCTCCCACAGTGAATCCGGCGATAAGAAGCGGCCCGTAATAATCCATCGCGCGATCCTCGGCTCGGTGGAGCGCATGATCGCCATACTGAGCGAGTCGTACGCCGGCAAGTGGCCGCTGTGGCTCAGCCCGAGGCAGATCTGCGTCGTGCCGATCGGACCCGCCTTCGACGACTACGCGCTTCAGGTAATTAATAAATAATAATAATAAGTAAGTTACTCACCGGTCTGTGTAAAGTTACTCACCGGTCTGTGTGAATCGCTTACCGACCAATCGCTTAGTCATCGGCAATTGATCACCACACTGCAGTGCAACCAACAACGACAAATTAATTACTGTCAAGCCGGTGTTGCCATAACAAAAAAAAAAGAAACAAAATGGAAAAAAGCATGGAACTATTGCTGTCAAAACTAGATGAGAAATTAAATCAACAAACTAAACTTATTATTGCATCAGTAACAAAAAACGTTATGGAGGCATTAGATGAGAGAATAAAAATAATAACAGAAGAGAATACTAAACTTAAGGATAAAATATCGACACTTGAGCAAAAACTAAACATAGTAGAAAAAGAGAAAAGAAAATATAATCTTGTGTTTTTTGGATAAGAAGAGATTGGAAAATCAGAAACAGAGCTGGTAGATCATATCAAGGAAACAGTAATAGAAACAGGAACACACCTTGAGAGCAATGAAATCAGTAACATATATAGAATTGGAAAAAACAACAAGAACAAAAACCGCCCTGTCGTAGTTTCTATTACGTCAACATGGAAAAAACATCTGATATTGAAAAACAAGACCAAATTCTCTTCAGGAATTAATGTAAAGGAGGACTACTCTAAAGAAGTACTTGAAAAGCGGAAGCAGTTACAACCTCAAGTGGAAGAAGCAAGAAAGAAGGGGAATATAGCTTTTATAAAGTATGACAGATTAATAGTGAAAGAACCAACTGAAAAAACCAGAGACAAAAGAAAAAGGGATGAATCGGGCTCACCTAACTCGTCAACTCAGAAAAAAGTAAACACAAAAGACAATCCAACATACTCACTAGCCAAAGGACCGAAAGAAATAATAAAACCCAACATCCTTAACTATGTTGAACGAGGTAGATCAGCTTCAATGTCCGAGACTCCAAAAAACTTGTAATGACCACCGGCAGCCGAAACCGAACAAAACCAAATACCTCAACATTATCTAAACCAACTTTTGAAGAATGCACCCCAAGCCGGTTGGTCACCGTGGGGGAAGACGACCACTACCCTTCAGCAAACAATCTATCCAAAGAAAAATCCAAGGAAAAACCAAACAATTTATATATAGCCACCTTAAACACACTTTCTCTTAGAACAACAGAAAAACTTATTGAACTAGAAATAGCTTTAGAAAATGTCAAATGGGACATCCTTGGCTTATCCGAAGTAAGACGAGTAGGAAATCAGATTGAAGAACATGATAATTATATCTTGTACTACATGGGCGAAACGAAAGGACAGTACGGAGTAGGGTTTATGGTGAAAAAACATTTAAAGAAACATATATTAGAGTTCAAAGGCATATCGGAGAGAATCGCTGTATTAAATATACATCTACAAAGCGATAAAGCCAAATGGACCATAATACAAGTCTATGCACCGACGGAAGCTGCAGACGAAACAACAAACGACGAGCTCTACAGTAAACTTACAACCACATTAGAAACTGCACATAAAAACATAATTGTAATGGGAGACTTTAATGGACAAATAGGAAAACAAAAACTAGGTGAAGAGTCTGTAATAGGAAACTTTGGCATAGGCAGAAGAAACAAAAATGGGTAGAGAATAGTAAATATGGCACTTGAGAACAACCTAACCATTATGAACACCCTTTTTATTAAGAAAAAAGATTCGAAGAAATGGACCTAGATATCGCCCGACGGAACTTACAAAAATGAAATTGACTTCATATTAAGCAATCAACCAAAATCATTCCAAGATGTATCCTATTGAATAACATTAACTTCAATAGCAATCACCGCATGATCAGAACAACCCTATCCTACAAACAACAAAAGAAACATAGGAAATACTTTAAACAAAGAGATACCAGTTTGACAACCTGCATAACGTCACAAAAGAACACGACATTCAAAGAAATAAATAAAACACAAGAACTTTATGACAAAGAAATAAACGATATGTATGGTAAGAAACCTATGGTAAAATTAAATAGAACTAAAAATACACTTACCACTAAGACTTGATTCAGAAAAGGAAAGAACCCCTCCGTATCAGAAGGACAATTTAGTAAAACGCCCTTGTAGTATAAATGACGTTAAAGTAAAACGACCTACTAGTAAAACGTCTGAAATTTAAAATCGTCATACTAGCAAAACGTCTGAAATTTAAAATCGTCATGCTAGTAGAACGTCTGAAAAACAGAAGAGATAGAACAACACTAAAAGAATAACTGAACTAAGCAAAGAAATAAGCCGCAGTATTAAACAAGACAGATCAAATAAAAGAATCGAAATTATCAAGCAACACATTACCAAAACTGGAGGTATAAATAAAGCGTTAAAGGAACTAAAAGAGGATAAGCTATGGGTACCTAAAATGAAGAAAACAAATAATAAACACGAAACCAGAAGGCAGCCAATCTTAAAGATCGCAACAGACTACTTTCGCCAATTATACTCTGCGGAGAACACCCTGGAAGACAACTTAGACCTCGAAGACAACACCGAGGAAATTCCTCAAATTCTTGATAGCGAAGTTCAGTATGCAGTAAAGACACAAAAAAATTAGAAAGCTCCTGGACCAGATCAAATTACCAATGAGAGGATAAAAGCAGCACTACCAGAAACAATCAAAAGACTGACCCACCTTTTCAATTTTATCCTAACGACAGAAACCAAATAAGCATCATAATTCTTATTTATAAAAAGGAGACCTATCAGAAATAAACAACTATCGTCCAATAAGCCTGATGTCTAACGTATATAAAGTGTTCCCAAAAATCATACTCCATCGCATTACAAAAAAACTTGACAAACAACAATCAAGAGAACAGGCTGGATTCAGATCTGTATTTTCCACAGTAGACCACATACATGTGGTGAAACAGCTAATTGAAAAATGCCAAGAGTACAACCACCCACTATACATGGCTTTTGTGGACTATAATAAAGCATTCGACTCCTTAAAACATGAAAAAATTTGGGAAGCTTTGAAAAATCAAGGAATTGAAAAGAAGTATATCAGAATAATAAAAAACGTGTACTCAAACAGCACAGCACGAATAAAGTTAGAAACCGAAGGGGAAACTTTTCCGATACGTAGAGGCACTCCTTTACGTATCGGAAAAGTTTCCCCTTCGGAGAAAGGACAAGAGACATGAGACAAGGAGACCCTCTTTCACCAAAACTTTTCTCTTCGGTACTAGAGGAAGTCTTTAGAAAGATGGAATGGGAAAATATTGGAATTAACATCAATGGAACTCTTATAAACCACCTAAGATTTGCAGATGACATAATACTTATAGCCAATAATCCAGAAAGCCTTCAAACCATGCTACAAGATCTGTCACAAGAAAGCAAAAAAGTGGGTTTGACGATGAATAAGACCAAAACTAAATTAATAACAAACAGATCCCATACGAAAATCAAACTAGAAGAGGAGGAAATAGAATATGTAAACTCCTACATATACTTGGGCCAACTAATCGCTTTTAATGATCAAATGGAGTTAGAAATAGAAAGACGTGTTGCCAACTCATGGAAAAGATATTGGTCTCTTAAAGAGGTTATGAAAAGTAATCAATATAACACTGCAACGAAAAGAAAAATATACAAAACATGCATACTACCGATACTAACTTACGGCTGCCAGACTTGGGCAAGCACACAAGAGCAACAGCGTAAACTAATCACGTGCCAAAGAGCCATGGAGAGAAGCATGCTTGGCTTTACAAAATGGGACCGGAAAAGGGCAGTAGACATAAGACAGGTAACAAAAATAGAGGATTTGGTGTTCAAAACTAAAAAACTCAAATGGAAATGGGTGGGTCACATGTTAAGAGAAAAGAAAAACAAATGGACAAGAGACATAACAGAGTGGACCCCTAGATTCAAAACAAAGCAAAGAAGAGGAAGACAAAGAAAACGCTGGTCTGATGAAATAAAAAAGGTTGCGGGCCCATTATGGAGTAGACGTGCTAAATTAAGACAAGAATGGAAAATGCTGGAGGAGGCCTTTGTGTTTCAAAACACGCCGACACCATAAATAAATAGCTTTTGTAATAAATTTTAGATTGTATAAATTAGTTGGCAATAAAGGTTAATAAATAAATAAAAATAAAACTGTGAAAAGTTACTCACGGGTCTGTGAAAAATTACTCAACGGTCTGTGAAAAGTTACTCACCGGTGTGTGAAAAATTACTCATCGGTCTTTGTAAAGTTACTCACCGGTCTGTGTAAAGTTACTCACCGGTCTGTGAAAAGTTACTCACCGGTATGTGAAAAGTTACTTACCGGTCTGTGAAAAAATACTCACCGGTCTATGTAAAGTTACTCACCGGTCTGTATAAAGTTACTCATGGGTCTGTGAAAAGTTACTCACCAGTCTGTGTAAAGTTACTCACCGGTCTGTGTGAAGTTACTCACGGGTCTGTGAAAAGTCACTCACCGGCCTGTGAAAAGTTACTCACCAGTCTGTGAAAAATTACTCAACGGTCTGTGAAAAGTTCCTCAAGGGTCTGTAAAAAATTACTCACCAGTTTGTGAAAAGTTACTCACCGATCTGTGAAAAAATTACTCATCGGTCACATGTAGTTTGATTAACCTCCCCAGTACTGCTAATTACAGGCTGTCAATAAATTAGCCCCAGCCATGGAAATTATAAGTACTTCGTACAACAGGAAGGTGCTCTGCGGCTAAAAACGGTCCACTTGAGATAGCAAGAGGTCAGTTTGTCTTGCTCTATTGGGGTAACCATAAGTTTGAAAGCAAATAGATTTGTTTTTTTTTATGCGATTTGTTATTATTTATTTGGAGCAATTTTTGCCATTTCATTCTCACTTCCTAGTTCTATAGAGGTTTTCTATCGTTTCAAAGAATCCAATGAAATGGAAAATTGTTGTCACCCTATTTGTTTGTAACGAAAACGCGGGTGGACACAATTTAGCTTGTAATGTTGCCACTTTGACATTCTGAATTCTATCATTCTATTCTACTAATAGGATAAGTTGTAAAAAACTTGATTCTAATATATTTTTATTCATAATAAATTAATATAAAGGTATTTTGTAATGACTAAAATAATTAAAATTTATTTTATTTAATTTAATAACGAAAGTGTTAAACCATAAATCTACTAAACCTGTTATTTTAGAGTGCTGGCAATGTTATAGAAAGAGAAACCCTCGCCTCGTACTTGCTATCTCAACTCGACCGCAATTTTTTCTATTGAAATATAAACCTTATGTCCTAAGAATAAAATGTATTTTCACGCGTGCACCTCCCTGTTGTAAGAAGTACTTATAATTTCGTTGTTCGAATTTAGGTGTATTATGTCATTATGTCATGAACATGACGTTGTTTGCAGCTTTATATTGGCAGGATTGTTTTCGCCTCCGTTTCATACTCACGCTTTTTGTATGACACTCCCGTCTCTTAAAACGATAGTTTTTTTACATTATTTTTAAAAGTGACTTTTTGCGAAAGTGACCAAATTTTTCGCGATTACCATTTGCGAAAACGATGATCTGCGTCAAAACCCTAAAATGCAATAAAATAGTAACTAATCCCCTAACATCGTATCATTTTTTTTTATTTACCAGGTGAACCAACAACTGCACTTGGCCGGGTTCATGAGCGAGGCGGACACGGATGCGGGTGACACGCTCAACAAGAAGGTGCGCAACGCACAGCTCGCGCAGTTCAACTACATACTCGGTGAGTTATTACTTCATCTACCTAGTCTTCAGTTTACAGATATTGACTAGGTGAACTAACAGCTGCACTTGGCCGGGTTCATGAGCGAGGCGGACACGCACACGGGTGATACGCTCAATAAGAAAGTGCGCAACGCACAGCTCGCGCAGTTCAACTACATACTCGGTTAGTCTTAGTTCATCTACCCGTAGTCTTTTATAGTTCTTGCAACTCACGAATGCGCGGCGGCTTTGAATGTTGTTAGGCGTACACGTGCACATTGTTTTAGTGTGCGTCTGCACATTTTCCTATTACGCACACTAACACAATGTGTATTTGCACGCCTAACAACTATACCGCCTTATTAAGCCAATCTGTTCGGGTCGATCCGAGATGGAGTGAAATCGAACGTTACTCTACTCACTTTGGGTTCAAATCAGTGCGCGTTCCAACGCGGCGGTTGCGTTGAGAACTAGCACCGAATTTTCAATTTTTACATGTTTTTATTACTTTTCTTCGCTTTCATGTTACCTAGTTAAAAAAATCTGTTCAATTAAGATTGAAGGTATTAACATCGCCGATTTTTATGGTTGGTTTTAACATAGACTAATGTTCTGTTTCCGAGAAATTTTGCAAATAAGACCAGAAACAGGGACCACGGAATATTTTTTTTTATCAAAGGTGGTAACATTTTTATAAATGCTTTCAATTAAATCTTTTGTGTATTATTTCAAGTACATTATATATTTTTTCCATGATAGCTTCACGCGCGTAATCTTTCAATAATTTGAATTGAATATTGGGATTTGACCCACCTTAAGGCCTTAATAAACGAAGAGCTTAGTTCGCACTAGGGCGAGTGATATAGTCGAGTAGAGGTACACTACGTGGTGTGTTTGACGTTATTCTAAAATCAACACACATGCCAAGCAATGTACTTCTACTCGACTAAATTACATGCTCTAATGCGAACTAGGCTTTAAGTTTACACCCGGTTTAACCAAAAATATTGCAATTAGCAATATTAGTTCTTACGTTTGACGTCTCAAAGCATTATATTCTTAAGCAAACTTTTTTTGGTTAAACTAGGTGTAAATTTACTCTTCGTAACTCGCGGCCAAGATACCACAAGTGATCCGCGGTTTGAATAGTCAGTAAATCGTCCAATCCGCGGATCGCACGCCGCGTGCTCGCTGCGCGGCCGCGAAGTCTTCGTGGCGAATTCGCCGCGCGCTCGTTGCGAACTCGTGGCGAGCTTGCTTCGCCTTGAACTCGCTGGCAAATCGCCATTGTGATAAGGATCTTATTAATTAACATTTATCCACAGTGGTCGGTGAACGCGAGAAGACGTCTGGCACAGTAAATGTGCGCACGCGCGATAATAAAGTCCACGGCGAGATGTCCATACAAGGGCTCATAGAGCACCTCACCAAGCAGGTCAAGGACAAGACGCTGGCGGAGGACAGCGAGCTGCTCAACTAAAACCAACCTTGTGTCGAAGCTAATAAAGATTGTATTTCAAGTTTGTTAATAAAGGCACGATTGGTGTTAGCCGTAAAAAGTTTTCAAAACGAACACTTATTTTTCGGGTATGTATTACAATGCCGAACATTCATAACACATACGACCGAAATATCGACGCATAAAACACCTGGGGCCCTATTTTTGAATCATTCGACGTAGCGTCGAGTGCTCTTCTCTACTGATTTTCGTTCGACATTTGATTTTCCATATTTTTGAATCGCTCGACCGCAACGAGTGCCCCTACCCACTCGTTTACAGTCGAGCGATACGGCACGGCGAGCGATATTCTTTTCTACTTAAAAGCAAAGATTTTTGTTTAACAGCCAATAGAAACATGGATATTACGTTCCGTTTTCGTTGTGGTAGTTACCAGTTTACTCTAAATTCTATGTGGAACGGATAAAATCCAACATTTCGTATTATGTTGGCAGCACGGAAACGAACGATTCAAAAATACGGAATATCGGCGTCATGCGACTTGGAAGACGAGTGTGACTTAAGTCGCATGCGACAAAACTATGTCATACGAGCGATTCAAAAATAGAGCCCCTGTTATTAAAATACCGAAAATCCTAAATGTCTATATCCGATAGACCGAGACTTGAAAGATCGATTAATGACCGATAGTCCGAAATCCCGAAATTTAAAATGTCGATACTTACTTTAACTACACAAACATTCAACAGTTTGGTTCTGGCACTTCGCCAGCCAGTTCTGGCAATAAGGATGTAATCTACAGTTTGATTTCTGCGGTTCGTAAAGGAAGACTAGAAATAGAAAAGAAACTAATCAATTCTTTTAGGCAATGTTACTCCCAAGAATGGTCAGAAGGATATGTTTTACTTCGTGATGCCGTTATGAATAATGATGCAGAAGTTGCTAAACTACTTTTAACAAGCGGTTCTAGAGTTAACAGCAATGATAGGAAGCCTTCTAATACTCCTCTTCAGTTCGCTGTAATAAATGGTGACATAGAAATTGTTAAGACGATTATAAACAAAGGTGTTAATATTGATGCTAAAAATCAATATGGTAGTTCTCCACTCTACCATGTAATTACAAATAAGAAAATAGAAGTTACTGAATCACTTTTAAAGCATAGAGCCGATGTCAATGCTAGAGACAATTAGGGTAGAACTCCACTTCATGTTGCAGCTGAGACAGGATGTTTACAAATTGTTGAGCATCTTTTAAAATATGGAGTTTATGTTGATTGTGTGTTTGTACTTCAAAACTAACGCCACTTCATGTTGCTACTAAAGCAGGACATGAAACAGAAAAGCTGCTTTTAGAACATGGAGCTAAAGCTGATAGTCAGGATAAAGATAGCAAAACCGTACTACTCTTAGCTGTTGAAAAAGAAAATTCAAATATTGTTAAGGAGGTTTTAAAGTATTGTCACAGAATACATAATAGTACAAGTACAGAAGATCCACTCCGCAAAGCCATTTATTTAAATAGCGACTCTATTCCATACACAATAAAGTGCAATTCAGGTTGCACGCCGCTCCCTTGGCTACAGTTATATTCACCTAGAAGTTGCCTCTCTTTCTATCGCGTAGCTCTTATCTCCTCTAACGAATTCAGGGTTTCACTTTCTTCTTTTATATAATAATTAAATAACAGGTAGTTAATTTATTACAAGTTATGAGGTTATGAAATAATGTGCTGGTACTTAAATTTGTTGTGAAATAACCTTGGATAGGTACAGTCAACGCCACATCAGACATGCTGACTTGGAGTCAATTTGCTTTCATACGAAATGAAATTGTATTCATAATTAACTTTATTTCGAAAGTAGGTAAGTACTTAAGTACCTACCTAATCTAAAAATTATTATTTCAGTAAATAGTTGGGTGAATATTTTTTAACAAATAAGACAAGTAAGTACCTACCTAAGAATAAATGGATACTAAATACTAAGTACCTAGTAGACAAGCACTTTTGGAACTTTTGGAAGTGTGAAAAACACGTGAGGTTCGGATCCTTTTTATTAGTATTAAGGCAGCCCATTGCGATGTAATATGCCTTCATTTTGGTTATAATAATATTATTATAGAGTGACTATCGAAATCGAACTGCTAACGTGCGACCCAGCCGCCACGCGATAGCCCTCTGAAATTAGTCCGTCCGGACGGACCCGCTGGCTACTTGTAGCTTCGTACCTAAAGCGCGGAGTGAGCCTAGCCTGGTATTGTCCTGATATTAACGATAAAAGTAACAGAAGCTCTCTTAAAATTGCAGTGCAGAGCCATGGAGAAGAGAATAAAAGGATTGTTGAGTCTCTTCTAGAATATGGCTTTATGGTTAACCCACAAGATAAAATGATCCTAAGTTACTACATGCTGCTGTTGAAAAGTATACCTGTGACCTATTAAAGTATGGTGCTGATGTGAATATGTACAATTCAATATATTGTTTTGAAGAAGATTTTACACCTTTAGGTACATAGTGGAGTCAAATACAAACAGGAAGAAGTAGCTAAATTGATGATAAGCTATGAAGCTGATATAAATGCTCAAGATAAAACTGGAAAACCTCCAATATTTTATGCTATTGAGAATGCCAATTTAAAAGTTAACAAGCTACTTTTTCAACATGGTGCTGGTTTTAACTCTAGAGATGAGTATCGCAGAACAGCACTTCACATCTCTGCTGAAAAATGACATTATGAAATTGTTGAATTTCTTCTCGAGTATGGCGCTGATATTAATAATACAAATAGCGATAATGATACACCTCTTGACCACATGACTGATGATGAAGATTATTATGATCTTGATCATGGAGACTTTGAAAGAACTGTTAAAGCTCTTAAACGCCACTTAGTTAAAATGAAAACCGCAAATTTATATGTAAGCGAATAAAATGTACTATCAATGAGTGATGTGGTAAGTTATTTTCAGAATCAGAATGAATGTGAGAAAGAAATAGCAAGCATGAAGAGTGAGAAGATTAAAAATCTGAACATTTCATTTTATGATATCTTGGCAAAAGCTCATTAGCAATATATATATGAGGAATGAAAAAATAGTGCAGGTTTTAAAATCAGACGACTATAAAACAACAATATATGCTAGTATGATAAAAAGTAATTTCAGAAAGGGTATGGAAAGAAAAGAATTACTTGAACAAAGCAATGAAATTATCCATTTTCTTTTTAACAACTTTCCTGAGTTACCATATAACTGTACTGAAAAAATATTTAGTTACCTAAGTGACGAAGACAAGAATGTTGATGGATGCTTGTAAACCTCTTGGCATCTGTAATAATAATTAATGATGTAGTGATTACCTCAAGTATATCTCAAGTACAGAATGTTTAAGTTAAGGAAGAATAGCAGAATGAGCTACTTTCAACAGTAATTTAAATATTATTTTATAGTTTTTATGCGGATATTTTAAAAACGGGAAATGAGCGAGTGCACTCCAACTATACTGTAACTTGGGGAATATTGAATAAATCATTGTAGGCAGGTGTGGAAGGTGAAATCAAAGAATTAAATTATTAAATACTTACCAAATGAAGATGAAGAAAATAATTGAAGAAATACTATAAAAGTGGAAAAATGGTCTTTATTCTATACTGTCTTGTCTCAAATAAATTTCTAATTACACAATTACAGTTTGTTTCTGACTAATTCGTAAAATTCGGTATTAAGTAGGTTTACTAACCTTCGGTTTTTTTAGGCTTCGGAATTTAGTCTTTTAGTTATAATGTCCTTTCGTGATTTTAAACGTACGGCCAAACAACCATTCGGCCTTTTAATTATCGGTCTTTCGTCCATAGGTCTTGTAAAATTCGTCTTTTCCACTTCGGCATTGTAATACCTACACTATTTTTCACTAAAATGCATATGTTTGAAGTTCTACAAATAAGTTTAAATACAAGCTTTTGTACTTATAATTATGACTATGACTAAAAGGCCTACAAACATTTTAAGAGGCCGTATACGATATGCCCCTTTCTTGCACATTTCATGTTTTCTCAAGATTTCTTAAATCTGAGTGCGGAATAAAAAAATGAGTTTCGGCCACTTTTCGCATTACTTATAAGATTACGAACATTTTAACATAAGTACCTATATTTTGCTAAAGTTCAAAAGGTTGTTATTTGAACTTAAATGAAAGTTATTTGAACTGTCAGAAACGACATTTTTTTGTTGAAAACTGAAATATATTTAAATGTCCGTAATCATATATTACGAAAAATGGCCGGAACACAATATTTTTAAATATACCTACGCACACATATCATTTTTTCTCAAGTTTTCAAAATCTTTTGAAATCTTGAGAAAACATGAAGTGTGCGAGCGAGAGAGCTGCATATCGTATACGGTCTCTTAAACGATAGTTCTGAATGTGATGTACAGCCACGGTACCTTGGGTTATCACTTGAACATCGCTTTTGACCTTAACGACCAACACGTTAAGATTTAAAATACATTGGAGGAATATGTCACTTGTATAAATTATATCCATATTCACAAACTTTAATATGAGCTCTCAACTACCAATCACATCATACGTAAAACAAACGGACCAATTACAGAGCCCTATTTCCACGCAGTGCGTTCGCATAGGCAAGGGTCGTTTTTGTTCTTGAATATGGGTGTAATGTGCTGGTAACTTGCCAAGCAAAACCACTATGTGTCAGCAACAAACAATTTTTATTATAGTGAATAATTTCTTCTAAGTAGTAATTTATATTGTAGTGATCTTTCGAACTATCCTATGAGGTGAATATTTTGTTGTTCTTCAAAATTAGTTTTATGCATTTATGCGCTTTTAAGGATAAGCTGCAGTTACAATCTTTAATTGGACCAAAAGTATACAATCTACAGAAAAACTAAAATCTCAGTACTGTTAGTACTTATACAAAATTTAGTATAAATATTTAATTTCGGTACCTATCGAAGGGATAATTTAATTTATATTTTGTTAAGAGTAAGTTTTGGTTCTTTAAATAAAAGTTCTATGAAACATATTTTCTTTTATTTATACTTCTATGATAGATTCTACAATACAAACTAATTAAGATGAGTAGTTCCGCCTTTTGTAGTATTTAACTGAAAAGTGAAAAAATATAAGATTTAAGTATAAAAATTCACACACTACCTTAAAATAATAACACCTAGCTAGACTAATAGTTGGCCAAAGCGCTCTGTCAAAAGTGAGGCAACTAAAATGTTGGCTTGGTTTTAGTTGCCTAAGAGCTGCCGCACATTGAGCCACTAAACGCGACTACTAGAGCTCTACCTAGATCTAGAGCAGCCACCAATCGCAGCCGCTAGTGGCTTAGTAGCCGCCGGGAAGAAGCTAACTAACTGTGGCCGAGTGTGCGCGCGATGCGAGCCACAAACGCGGCCACAAGTAGCGAGCGCGGGCGACGAGCGCAGCTTGTGGCTCGAACGAGGCCACTCGAACGCCCGGTTTGCGCCGATACTATACAAAATGTATGAAAAATTTCGTAGCGTTTAGTGGCCGCGACTAGTCTAGGCTCAGTGAGCGGCAGCTCTAAAGTCGGCGCTCATCGCCTTAAGTCCGAAACTTGTTTTTTTTACACCTTTATAAAAATCATCATCAATTTTAACTTTCCAGTCAATTGTAATGTAACTTGAAAATTTTTCAACTTTTACATTTTGCAGTTGCACCTAAGGGACATTATTAGGATCTCTATAATATTGTACTCACGAGCAGAGTAGGTCGCTCGTTCGACAAGCAGTATGGCGAGCGAAAGCGCGGCGCCGCACAGCATGAAGCGGTGTACGGGCCAAAGTTCGCGCAGACCGACGCTACTGAACGTAGCCGTGGTCGACGCACAACGCGGGCGCGACACTTGCAGGCGCCGCACTAGGCACGACTGGATGCCTGACTCACGGATTTGCTTGAAGCTATTAAAGTCGAGAGTTAAAACCTCGCAGCATTGTAAAAAAATTGTGATGCGCTATTATTACTAATTTCAATAATCGAATAAGTATTACTAATTAGTAATACTTTTGAGAAGTGGCTCTACGCAAAACTATGCCTTAATATACAAGCATAAAGTTCGTTATCGCTTGGCGGTCGCGAAAGTTACTAATCCAAATGAGTAACTCATTATTATCGATGATATTGAAAGAAAGTTGTAAGTTTATACAAAAATCAAGATTAAAAAGGCAGTTGCCTCCTTTTACACTATCGTACCGCAGTATTGCCGTGGCGCTAGCATCACATCAATAATATAAATTATCTACACTACTAATTACTAATTAGTAATACATGTTAATGGTCATTCGAATTATTCGAATGATTGAGATAGTCGAATGATAATTGATAATCGCGCATCGCTATAAAAATATCTCTTATAGTATTTGGCTGTTTTTTGTAAAATGATAACAATAATAATGATTCAAGTAGTCTGCAGATAAGACATGAGTAGATGCCTGACTCTGCTTGGACCTAACCAGGGCTCTGTCACTCCGCGCGAGAGTATGAAGCTCTTATGACCAATTTCATAAGAGCTACACGATAAAAAGAGAGACAACTACTAGGTGAATATAATTTATGGAAGGGAGCGCTGTGCGACCTGAATTGCACTTTATTGTGTCGGGGCAAGAGTCGCTATTTCTTTAAAAGATTTTGCAGAGTGCAACTTCTTTACGCAGTACTACCTATTTTGATGAAAATAACCCACTATTTTGCTCGATCAGCTGTTTGGAACATTTCTATGATAAGTCGATTTATTTTATCGATGTATAGAGACTGGCATAATATTAATAGATATATAATCTCCGCCAATTGCTAATGCGTAGGAACCTTGTCACATTAACATGAATGTTAACGTCATCCGCAACTAAAAATGTCATGAAACAAGAAAATTCTAAGAGGTAATACACCGTCATTTTGTAGTCGTTTTAATTAGCTTAAGGGAGTGTTCTACTAATGAAAATAAACATTTTTGCCAAAGAAACATGGGTCGAAAAACGACAAATTTTTTTTACTTTCCCATACAAATACAATGTTTTAGCTGTCTAGTTAGTATGGGAGGACCAAAATTTTTTGTCGTTTTTTGACCCATGTTTCTTGGACAAAAATGTTTAGTTTCATGGGTACAACACACCCTTAAGTTAATTAAAACGACTACAAAATGACGGTGTATAATATTGAATTATTATTTTCAATAACATAGGGGGTATACAAAAAATACAATTGTTTTTCCTTTTTGAGGTTAAAAACATGGCCAGGCGCATTACCAATTGGCGGGGATAGTAGAACCAGTACCGGCGTTAGGGGGGGGGGGGGCGAGCACGGGCGACCGTCCGGGGCGCCGGATACAGAGGGGCGCCGCAGGCGCCCCTTTATATTCGCAGCCACAGGTGTCCATTTATACACACACGCTCATTGAGCGAGTCTGACTAAAAAATCCATATTAGCGAGATTACAAGATTAGAAGGTGAAACTGACTAAAAATCGCGCTGCGCAGCGGTTTCTTTACTGAAATAAGCAAAAATAAAAGATTAGCAGGTGAAACGGACTAAAAAATTACGCTGCGCGGTCTTTTTTTTTCTATAAACAAGCAAGATTACAACATTAGTAGGTGAAACTGACTAAAAATCGGGCTGTGCGGCCATTTTTTTTAACTATAAACAAGCAAGATTACTAGGTGAAACTGACTAAAAATTGCGCTGCGCGGCCGTTTTATTTAGCTATAAACAGACAAGATTACAAGATTAGTAGGTGAAACTGACTAAAAATCGCGCTGCGCAGCCGTTTTTTAGCTAGCAGGCAAAATTGAAAACCCTGGAATCGCAGATAGGGGGCGCCCTGTAGAAATGTTGCCCAGGGGCGCTGGTAGTGCTAAAACCGGCACTGAGTAGAACTCACACGACTCTGAGCAGTTCCAAGTACGGCGAATCCTTCCTGACCGGGATGAAGGGGTCGAACCCGTTGAGGAAGTCCACCTCCTCAAGGTCGCACTTTTCCATCTCCAGGAAGGTCTCCTCGATGCGCCGGTACACCGGCTCCACTATCGAGTGGAATGCGAACAGACCCTGGACCGCGGATTACTAAAAAGTTACTACGTAACAGATAAATCACTCCATATAAAATTGTCATAAGTACATACTAGTACTTTAACAGCTTGAGGGCCTATTACAAAGAAGCATCGCGATAATCGTCCCACTCCGTGGCACTATTGACTCACGAATAAGGTTAAATAATATCAAGTAAATCGAACGACGAATTGCGTCCGACTATCGTGATTCTTGTTTGTAATTAGACTTTTGCTTTGTAGCTGTGCGACGCGTGGTTTCCAGGGCTGCCTCTTCGCATAAAGATCTCGGTAACTATTTACGGTAGGTACACTTATATCGGGTCATTTTGAACTTACCATCCAAATTTTAAGTATGTGGCCAGTCCAGGAAACTAAACAACTTTCTCTAAGAAACATACATGTGTCTTTCGCCAGAAAATTTTAGTCATCCCATACTAAATTGATCATGTGATGTCTTTGATTTATATAGAAAGTCGATTTTTATTTTACATATTTGACCATGTGTTCCTTAGAGAAAGTTGTTGAGTTTCATGGACTGGACACATCCTCAAAATGTGGATGGTAAGTTCAAAATGACCCGATATATAGTTATTTATGCAACTGTAGTATAATGAGGGGTATTAAAACACGCATGTTTGATAATAGTATCACGTGAGTGAGCGGCGGGCGGTTAAGCAAAAGATCGTTAGTTGATAGTCTGTGGATTATGCTTACCTGTCTGATTCTCTCGACACCTTCGTTGATATCGTAGAACTGACCTTTCCCCTTCTCTGGGTCGATCTTCTTGTAGATCTTTACCCTAACTGGATCTTTATAGAGCTGAAACGAAAGAGCACATCTGTCATATTCAAAAACTTAGAGGATTAATTTGTATTAGTTACTTTATTATTATTAGTTTATTAGTTATTTCTCATAAAGGTTTTTTTTATTTTTAATACTGTAACTATTTGTGTATGGAACTTTGTAAAATACAGAGATGTCCCTATATCTGACTTCAAAAACAAATGCTTTGATGAATATTAATTTAAGTACGAGCCTTCAAGCTGCACCAGCGTGTGTATGAAGTAGTGCTACATGTGGCGTACGTGGATGGAGTTGGCCAACGTCGGCCATGCGTGATAGTGCTACAGTGGCGTACGCTGAACACGAAGTGGTTGTAGTTACGTTGTTGACCATGGAGCCGGCGAGTTGGGCCAGCAAGCAGATGAAGTTGGATTAATGTTGGCTATACGTGATAGTGCTACAGTGGCGTACGCTGAACACGAAGTGGTTGTAGTCGACGTCGTTGGCTGCCAACGTGACCGTGGAGCCGGCGAGTTGGGCCAGCGAGCGGAAGGAGTGGACCAACGTTGGCCATGGAGATAGTGCTACATGCGCTGTACGCGGATGCAGTTGGCTAACGTCAGCCATGCGTGATAGTGCTACGGTGGCGTACGCTGAACACGAAGTGGTTGTAGTCCACGTCATTGGCGGCCAACGTGACCGTAGAGCCGGCGAGTTGGGCTAGCGAACGGATGGAGTTGGATGGCGCTTGGAGCAGCACCACGATATTGGCCGAGTACGCCGCGTATAGGGACATCAGTGCCGCGAACAACACCCACACTGTTATGCGGCCTGTGGTGTACAGAATATTTTAAGTAACAGAGTACCTAAGTGTGTTTAATAAGTTTCAAGTGCCATTTTAATAATTGATGTCACAATCACAATATCCAGAGGAACGACCTGAGAATTTCCGTGGCTCTAAGACACATCCTTGTTGACTGACAGCGCTCATTGTCAGCAGTATCGCATCGCCGATGCTTCCATCCAGTTGCGATGGACTCTGCGTGGAAATAAAAATACATTGAAGCGACTGTGACACGCAAACTCAATTAACCGTTTCTCAAAACCGATGATCCTCAGTGATGTGGTGAGGATTCCGGATGTAGTGCGCTTATACTTTCGGCCTTATCGTCACTTAACATCAGGTGAGGTAAAGGGGTGAAGGCCAAGTACTATCCCGTTGTGGACAAACAAAACTATGAAGGATGCTAATCAAAATAGATAGAGGATGTCATGCAAATAAGGATAGCTTTCATCTAGCTGTGGATGACTAAAGACTGACCGTCTTGGCGCATAATGTCCTTTTCTCAAAATGTCCTTTCTCATAATGTCATTTTCTCGAAATGTCCTTTTCGCTATGCGCTAAGACGAGACTGACTCACTCGCTCGCCTTCTCAATACTTGACTCCCACTTGGTCGCCAAGTACGAATGGCGGTAAAGACAGAAATAAAAATACATTGAAGCGACGACTGTGACACACAAACTAAATTTTCCATTTCTCAAAACTGATACATTATGGAATACTATGAAGGATGCTGATCAGAATGTCACGCAAATAAAGACAGCTTTCATCTAGCTGCGGATAACGTGGATGGCTATAGACTGACTCTCTCACCTTCTCAATACTGGCCTCCCACTTGGTCGCCAAGTACAAACTGGCGGTAGAGACGGCAGCGCACACAAATATGGCGACCCACACGCTCATGGCGAACGGCAGCGAGTAGATGTTGGCGACGTATGACAGCGGCGGCTGACGGAACACGAAGCGGACGCGAAACGGAGCCATCATGTCCGTGTACGATACTACGTCGAGGCGCTCCTTGTCTGATACTAAGCAGTTGGTGCCTACAAGGGACGATCATACTTGAATTTATAATGTAAGAATTACCGCAACCACAGCTTTTTTATTTTTAGCTTTTACAAACAAACATACTCAAGATACCAACTAAGTGCGCGTCCGCGTCCAAAGTAGCAACGCATTGCGTATCGCGTATGCGGATTGCGGAGCGGAGAAACCCACGGATGAGAGTACTTAGACTTAGGACACGCTAGACTCTAGCGTGTCCCAGGCTCAGGCTTGCACAGAGGCGTACTCTCTAGCTGCTAGAGAGTACGCCTCTGTGCGAGCCTGTGTGTTCATACGTTTTTACGTATTTTATCATTCGCTACGGATACTACATGCTCATGGCGAACGGCAGCGAGTAGATGTTGGCGACGTACGACAGCGGCGGTCGGAACACGAAGCGAACGCGGAACGGAGCCATCATATCTGTGGTATGATACTACGTCGAGGCGCTCCTTGTCTGATACTAAGCAGTTGGTGCCTATAAGGGATGATGATACTTTAATTTAATGTAAGAACTCCCGCGGTGGCTACCGGAAAATAAACCGTTGCTACGCAAAACGGCGACATCATGTCCGTGTACGATATTACGTCGAGGCGCTCCTTGTCTGATACTAAGCAGTTGGTGCCTACAAGGGACGATAATACTTTAACTTAATGTAAGAACTCCCGCGCACTTTTTATATGACACAAACAAACATACTGAAGAACCGGACTAAGCGTGCGTCCTAAGTATCAATATGAATTGCAGAAAGTCGCGTATATGAATTGCAGAAAGGACAAACACGCGGATGGGAGTACTTAGGACATGCTAGACCCTAGCGTGTCCTAAGTACTCCTTGCTACTAGAGAGTACGCCTCAGGTCGTTAATCAGCAGTCGCTGAAAATGTATCGGAGAGTCGCGTTTAACATCTGGAACGGTATCCGCACCTCCATCCAGCATATCTTCGATATTGTTAGTTGTGTTGTGTAAAACAGGAAGTAATTATAGTTACCCAGATCTGCTTGTCCAGTGTGCAGGTCATTGATCATGCCGGACCACCGGCCGGCCTGCTTGTAGCCCCAGCGGTGACTAAAGATGTATCGCGGCGTCGCGTTCAACATCTGGAACGCTAGGCGCACCTCCATCCAGCATATTTTCGATATGGAGTCGTGTTGTGGCTCTCTGGTGTAATAAATCTAGAGTTACCATGGGCAACAGCGTCGCTTAACCACTCCTAAGGTTAAAATCACTTGCACGCCGCGCCGTCACAACATAAGGCGGTGGTCTGCAACAAACGCCGTAGGTCGCGTCCGGCGTAAGGCAGCCATTACATAGTCATGCAAGCGTCAGTCAAATTCCATCAGTCATGAATTACGTTTGACTGATTGACTGATGGAAAGAACAAATCACATCATGCAACCGTCAGTCACTACATTACACGGTAGGTTAATCGTCAGTCACAGCCCGTGACTGTGGTTAAACTGACAGCAAAACCTACCTAAAGAAATTTAGGAAATTATAACTAGTCTTAATTGATCTGATTTAGTATACTTACCTTAACTTTTTCGCTCGTAGCATTTACTAAGACTAACAAACAAGGCTATTTCAGTATTCATTACAGAGGAATTTAGAGAATTTAGTAACAAGTAAGTACTTAGTAGGTAATAAACTTACAATCTATCCTCCCTTGGCAAATGGTACTGTGTGGTGTTGCTGTCCTGGATCACGTTGGACATGGTTAGAGTGTGTCCCATGACGTCACGGCGCCTCCTGAACAAGCTCCGGGAACCTCTGACGTCCACCATTGTACCGTCGTAGTACCCTCGGGGAGTGAACAGCGTGGGGGCACCCAGGGATGTCTTATACACTGAAAAATCAACGAGACACACCGAATAGTGGGACACTGACTGGTTGAGAAAAAAATCGCAACGAGTAACACGTGTGGCTCGGTGAGAATTTTTATTCTAATCGAGTAACACTGGTTCATGTATGGTATGACACGTTCGGAAAAACATCGCATCGGGTAACAGTGTGACTCGATG
Source organism: Agriphila tristella (assembly GCA_928269145.1). NCBI lineage: Eukaryota > Metazoa > Arthropoda > Insecta > Lepidoptera > Crambidae > Agriphila > Agriphila tristella. The sequence continues at coordinate 58,913,848 of OV743430.1, read as the reverse complement.
CGAATTTTTATTCTCATCTAGTAACACCACTGGTTCGTGTATAGTGTGACACGTTCGAAAAAAAAACGAGTCACTCTGTTTTTAGACGCGATTTTTTTTCCCGAACGAGTCATACTATACATGAATCAGTGTTCACCATCACCATCATATGATATCAGCCGCACGACACCCACTGCGGGGGAATAGGCCTCCCCCAAGGATCTCCACGACGATCGGTCCTGCGCTGCCCGCATCCAGCGGCGCACCGCGACCTTCACCCTCACATCCGTCGGTCCACCTTGTCGGGGGCCTACCCACGGAGCGTCGTCCGGTGCGCGGTCGCCATTCCAGAACCTTTCTGCCCCAACGGCCATCGGTTCTTCACGCTATGTGTCCAGCCTATTGCCACTTCAGCTAAGTAAATCAGTGTTACTAGATGAGAATAAAAATTCGCTTCGAGTCACTCTGTTACTTATTTCTTAACCTTTCACAGTGTGACACGATTCAGTGTGACTCGTTGAGAGTATAGGGGGAAAATGAGGTAAGTTTGAAGTAGCCAGAGGGGTCTCACTCCGTGCTAAGACTTTTATATTAGCTTACTACTCGCGGCCGACTCAGTCGAGCCAGCGCACGAAGGATGTCATGTGTGGGTTGAAACAGAGCTACGCGACAGAAAGAGAAGCACTTCGGAGGTTCTTATAATAATAGGAACGCAGCGCTGTGCTATTTGAAATTGTACTTTATTGCGGTGCAGTAAGAGTAGCTTATTATTTGATGTACAATATTATTTCTTCGCGCGGATGGGCTTCTGTATGTAGCTACAATGTAGAGATACGCCGAATGTACGGCCGAATATTCGTATTCGGTGAATTCGGCATATTTATTGTAAATATAAAAAAAAACATTTAATTAGACAGCAAAGTAGACTAAAATAAACGCGGTTTATTCCGAAATTTGCACATAGTTTTTTAAATGAAATAAACAGTACTTTGTGTACCAATTATTTCTTAATAAAAAATAAAAATTACCTAACTTTAACAATCAATTAAAATAAAAAATTAATCAAATAAACTTCTCCCTTTTCACAAATGATAATATAAACTAATATTAAATTTCTATGAAATTAACAATTTTAAGAACACTGCTTTGAGACTTGTACTATTACCCATTTATTCTGTGCTTTGAGTAACAACTTTTTTCCAAAAATGATTTTTTTATATAAAATCTTCTTTTTTATATAAAAACTTGAGAAACCAGGGTTGGAATAAAAACAGTTTTTCATTTTATTTTATGAAACAAACTGTTAAAATGTTTTAAACAAGTGTTTTCTTTGGTTTTTTAACTTTTTACTTTCAAGCATAAATTTAAATCATATGGACCTATAATATTACTCATTTGTAGACTATTTTCAAATTCGTCTTAGATAGAATCATAAGGTAAATATTACCAAAATTCAATCAGTTAGTCGAGGGGGCTCGAGTTTGGAATCGAACCTGCTTTACTCCTGTAGGTCCCGCGGGCTGATTATCTAATTAAAAACCACCTAGCGACTGGTTGCAGTTCACAGATGATCGTGATCCTACTTCTTTTTGGGTTAAAAAAAAACATACCAAAGAAAAGTGGCAATGTATGTTAAATGCAACCGGTCGCTAAATAGTTTCTTTTTAGATAATCACGGTGCCGGGTAAGGTTAGAAATTTAAGGCGAGCGCGTAGCGCAGCGGAGCGTGAGCCTTGTATACAATGCCTCTAGGAGCGTGAGCCTTGTATACAATGCCTAGGCATTGTATACAATGCCGGATTATACACATTGCCGGTAACATATGTTATTGTAGAACTTGCTCACAAGATTTCACGAGAATGCGACCGGTAGAGGAGAACAAACGGACAGTCGGACGCACATACGAAATCATTTTTGCCCAGGTTGAATACTGTCATGTCATCCTATAATATTTTCAGCAAGATCTAAAGTTCTATACTCAAAACAAAATAGCCTAAACAGTTTTCAAAAATATATTTTTGGGAAAAAACTGCACTTATTTACGAAATCTCCATTAATTCTCAGTGAACACAGTTTTAAACCTTGTTTTTTTTCTAAATGTTTTTAAAATTATTTAAAATTTCCATTGACCATTAGAGACAAGAAACCTTGTTTGTTTGCGTTGGCATTTCTGATTTATTTAATCTCAATTTTACTGCATTAGCTGCTAACGAAAACTTTTAAAACCCTCTGAATATTACTCGATAAATCACTTATGTCATATTTATTCAGTAAAGGTATTTACATAAGTATTACCTAAAACATTTCGTTCTTCTTTCTTGGTTCGAAATCAAAGGTCAAAAATTTTCTACATTCAACGAAAAATAATAAAAAATATGAGTGACGCAAACAAATTATAGTTATTCATAAAGACCGATGTACAAGGACATATGAAAACAACGTTTTAGGTGAGGTAATGTGAATACATTTTGTAAACTCTGCGTGAATATTAATTAAATCTGGCAATTCAAAAGCGACATGAATTAGATATTTACTTTAATTGATTCTAGACAGTCCAAACAATAAACTACAATAAGTAATTAGCACAGTTTATTCCCACAACTTCTGATAAACCACATCAAATGAAATTTGTTTGAGAATACTTAGTGAGAAAAGTTATCAAAGTTTGACAAAGGGTGCATCTGCATGCATGATAGGAAAACATGGTTTGCGCGGGCCATATTTTCATATAGAAAACGTAAAGTTGTAGCCACAAAAAAAACATACGACAAGCTAAAGAGATTATTTAGTAGCTACAAGTATTATATCATCAAAAGCGCTTGTCGTGTGTCATATTTTTGGCGTAATTAATAGCGGAAACGTATTGAATTCTACATCAAAATGCACTTTAACGTACTGTGTAGTTGCTCCAATAACTTTTTTCCAAGAAAGATAATAGGGAATATGCATCAATTTTTTTTATCAAAATCAAAAGTATAATGCGTGAAAAAATCAACTGTAATATTAAAACTTTTTTCTTGCGTTTTTTTCTCGTGATATAGTTACTTGAAGTTAGCACGCAGCAGCAACCGCTGAAAACGCTCAATACAAAACATATATGACGTCACATGTCACGTTTCAGGCGCGCGTTTATTATGGAGTAAGCCAAGAATTTTCAATTATTTTCAATTATTTCCATAAATTTTGCGTTTAAGTACCATATGTGTCATACAAAAAATGATTTCTTATTCGATATTCTATCTGACTGTTTAGTTAATTACCTAGTTGGTTACTAAGTTCTGTAACTATGGAAAACATGAATAATACTAAATTTACAAATAATGCTACAATGAATTATATACCAAATGAAAGCACAAATATTTAAGATTATCATGTATTAAAATTATTCGAAATGACCGCCTCTGGCATGAATACACGCCTTTAGACGACGAGGCCAGTCATCGATGGCAGCACGAACTACCACCATATCCAATTCTGCGACTGCCTTGAGAATAGCGCGCTTAAGAGAGTCGAGATTCATGTGGGGCTTAGCACATGCTTTCTCCTCAATAAGTTGCCATATGGCATAATGCAGAGGATTTAAGTCTGGGCTGGAGGATGGCCATTCTTCCTGCGCGATAAAATCAATTTTGTTAGCCCGAAACCATGCTTGTGTAGATTTTGCTTTGTGCGCAGGGGCAGAGTCCTGCTAGAAGACCCATGGCTGGTTTTGAAATAAAGTGTGGCTTAAGGGTTTGACAACAGGTTCCAGAACGGTATCTTGATAGACTCTAGCGCCAGTTTTCACACCATTTTCACAGAAATGAACCTTACTTAGCCCTGAATAGGACACCCCCAGCCAAATCATCACTGATGAGGGGTGGTGACCTCGTTGGACCCTCGGAGCAATCATGCTGGCTTCTTTACTATTCTTAGCGTATACTCTATCATTTTGACGGTTAAATTTTTCTTCGACTGTGAAGATTTTTTCATCAGTAAACAAGATTTTTCGATGGCCGTTTTGTGCGTACTGCTTTAGTAGAGCGCGACTTCGTGCTAACCTCATAGCCTTCAATCGTGCGTTTAGCAGATGGCCCTTTCGTCTACGGTAAGCGTGAAGCCCAAGGTCATCATTGATAATTTTTTTAAGGGAACTTCTCTTCACAGTCATCTGTATTGCCAATAACTTTTGCTTCCGGACGGGATTTCTCGTGATTCTCGCCTTCACTGCCTTGATCACAGCTGGTGTCCGAACGGTGCGTGGTCTTCCTGATCTTTTTCGGTCATCGACGGTCAAGGTATTACTGTACCTATGGATAGTGCGATAAATAAATTGCTTGTTGATTTTCAACTTTTGTAGCAACTTGAAAATCATATTCGGTGGCTGCCCACATTTGTGCAGAGCAATTACAGCGACACGTTTCTCCTTCAACCCCCATTCCATGGTGAAATAAACAAAATATGATATACGTGTGGTATGGAATTATAGCTTATAAAACTGTCAATAATATGTCATTTTTATTTTTTCTTTTCATTTGTTTTAATGGCCAGTAATCGATAAAGAAACTCAGTAACAGAACTTTTGACCAACCTGTGTATATTCGAAAGCGTTATTTTTCCTTGATTTCATCGTGTGATAAAACTAAAATAGTACATAATATTTTTTTATTTTCCTGTTCCATCATGTTTTTATACGTGCCCGAAGCGATCAAGCTCAAATTTATCAAAATCGGTGACTTATGCATATTCCCTATTGTGCTAAAGATAATGAGATTGAAATGGCGGCGCCACTTTCCCTGTTAAATTAACGTTTAGAGCTTAAGTTATTGGAAACTGAACCTTAAAATAAGCCGCAAAATTAGTTTCCGACCGAGTATCATCTTTCGTTGACCAAACTTTAGTAGAAAATTGAAGTTTTGATCAAATTAAAATTGAAAGAGCGATGCATATCGACTGAGGCCCTGTCCTAATTGACATCGGTCGTGCGATCATGCGTTGCGATTTCATCGTGGGATGAAACTGAACTATAGACGCATCGCATGATCGCGCGACCTAGGCGCTATTAGGACATTCAATAGATATCACTAGGTTTGATCGCACGGTCGCACGACCACTTTCATCGGACGGACGCACCATCGTTCGACCGATGGCCAATTAGGATAGGGCCTGAGAGTCGCGGGGCAGAGAGAGGGATTCGGCCGAATATTCGGTTCGGTACATTTGGGACCGAATATTCGGCCGAACATTCGTACTCGGTTGAACCCACATTCGGCGTATTTATACTACAATGCATTATAATAGTTTTAAAACTGCAAAAAAAGTAAAAGATGATTAATAAGCCAAATTAAACTACACATTAAAAAGCAGCAGATCAAAGGGGTTCAGGCACTTTGGTCCTTATGACCAATAGACTTGAATCGTACATCGATGGATGGGTCTTTTCAAGAGGAAAAAACGTTATTATGGGGTTACATTTGGATTTGTTGTCCGATTCGAGATATCGGCTTATAAAGTATGTGTTTTCAGTATTACGGATAGTACAGTCAGCAATGAAAGTCGCTTAACGGCGTCGGGTCCATAGAATATCAGGACAACATTTCAGGACAAGCGCCATGCCTATTCGTGCTCTATGAGAATACACCTTTCTAACGATATACTATTTATATCTATTGGGTCCAGGACCAGAGTCCATATATTTGTGCCCATACCCCTTTGGTCTAATGCTAATTGGAAAAATCTTATCGCTTTTAATTCAGAGTAAAACAAGGTGAGTATCAGTACTTACATTCTGTCAATTTGTATCCTTGTCCGTTTCTAACTGCCAGCACTACATCGCTATCCGCTAATGTGGGACTATTTAAAACCAAAGACAGCGTTGTGACATGTGCCGAGCTGGACAGCATTAACCAACGAAACGGCGATGCGAATAGTTTCCTTGAAATAGCCTGCCACAAAAATATGCATGTTTGTACCTATTTACGATTGGCAACTCACGTGCTTTACCACTTTGCAGAAAAAATTACACGAATTTTGCACGAACTAAACGTGTGTTCGGCCCGTATTTATAAGCCGCTTTAAACGTTGAGAGTTATCTTTAGATCATACTTGAGATTCTGATTCTTATAAGAGCATCTCAAGATAGCTTTCAATGAGAGCAATTTATAAATACTGCCCTTAGTGACGGCGCAGTGTGCAAGCGATTTTAACACCTTTAGGCGTGATTAAGTGGAAATGTTGTCGATAGTACGGCACTAAAGCTATTTTTTTTTATTTAGCTCGTGTATAGACGACGCGACATCAGACGCAGCATGTTAACCTTGAGAACGCCTTTAGCTTAAAACGCAATATGCAGTATTTTTTGCAGTAGGTATAGGTACAACTGTAACATCTTACTTGCCGTCGTCGTCTGTACTTTAGCGAATTTGCATGTTAAATTACTTACATTATAAATAACTTCACTAACATTAGGACAGTCTAAATCAAGAAGAAATAATAGATTATGGTACAGATAATCAGTTGTCAAAACCGATGTTCCTGACGAACGGAATCCAGATTTTGTAAGGACATTGGCCAATTCATTTTTTTTATCTGCAACAGTTAAACTTGTAAAAATAATGAATTTTATTTTTGTTACTGTAAGTTAGATACTTACTAGCACTCCAGCACAGATTACTGTAAGTCAGAAAGGTTGGTTTCTGTTCATTTTCGATAAAGCTTTTTATTAAATCGATATCAGTGTTGGCCCCAGCATACACCCTTGTGGGAGCCATAACGTAGATTGTTAATATTTGTACTAACTTCATGGTATTTTTAAAGTAATTTCTATTGGAATAGTTTTTTAATATATTGGAAAATATAATTTGATAATCAACGATGGCACCTATACCTAACTCCAAGATTTTCCAGTCAATAACAATCTGATCGAATTGGTCAAACGCTTTATAGAAACCTGAAATGTTTGCTAAGCGAATGTACATTTATTATGTAAGAGTTAGGGTTGTTTAAATACAAGCTTGCGAGGCCAATTACTATAATTACCAATACGAAACCATTTATTTTGTCATTATTTCTCGAAGCTCGGTAAACATAATTGCATTAATTTGTTTGATTTAAGTAATTTTAATTAATGAGTTTGATTTTGTCGACGGGTTATGGGAAAAGGTTTAAAATAACAACCGAATGCACAATTATCAATATTATACTGGACATTGTGAACTTCGTAACACCTACATTTATATGATTGTCAATTTTACCTTGAGAATTTTAAAATATTGTAACCCACGACCATTATTTAATTAGTTAGTTAGTTAATAAATAAACAGCTGAATTCTAAAATATTATTACGTATGCTTTATTTCACCCAGTGCTTTTTCAGAATAAACTTCTTTATCAGATGATAGTGTAAAAGTTATCCGAAACAACGATTCTCATACAAAATTAATGTTGTTTTTTTTTTATTATTTGAGCTGTTTTGGGTTTTCCTGTATTTTTCTTTTGTTTCTTGTTACCCTAGTACTATAGATAGCGAACAAAACAGAAAAACGATAGTTATTCCAATCCGTCAAGCCGTTTTTGCGTTTAAGAGGGTTTATGCGCTATACTAGCGCCGCCAATGGAAAACAAAACCGTAGAAATAGTGCTTTAAATGAAGACAAATGTGAATTGTATTCTTAAAGTGCACTCCGAAGAAGTGTGGTAAGTACTTTTTATTTTCTAACTTGTCTTTTAGATTAAGGAGTTTTTTTTTCTAAAAGTGGCCACACTTTGTTCTCGTTCCAATCGCGGCATTAGTGCACAGACAACTATTACATTTAACTCTTTAAGGCTCAGTTGCACCAGCTTACTTTAACAATAACAAGCTTGTTAAAGTACCGGTTAAGCATAAGTTACCCATAAAAGGGGTTGCCAGCCAGCATGATGTCCTTTGACAAGTTTGACGTGACAAAGGACACCATGCAGGTAGCATAATCATTTGACGATAACTTTGACAGCGTTTTGGTGCAACTCACACTTAAGTGTGAGTACTTTAACAAGCTTGTTATTGTTAAAGTAAGCTGGTGAAACTGAGCCTAAGATTTTTCAGATAACATTAACAAAATATCAAAGGTATAGATATAAGTAGGTATAGATTAATATTTTGAAAAAAAAACAGATAATAAAATATATAAATAAAACATGTATTTGTCAATTACTGGGTACAAAGTTGTAATTATTTGGTAAGTAGGTAGTAGAGGTTTTTTCTTATGTTGACTGAGAGTGCATACCTATTATTATAGCTAAACAAAAAATAAATAAAAATAGTACTTATTCACATAATTTTGACTAACACTTAATAATCCATGGTTGATTTTATTTTATAAAATTATTAATTTGTATTAGGTACATAATATCATATATGTATTAAATAAAAATATTATTAACTATTCTTATAATACTAATATGTTGTTGATCTCATTAGAAAATATAATTTCAACATTTTATAAATAAATAAGTACCAAAACATAACACAGCTGTATCACAAAAATATAAAATTACTAAGATTAAAGAGGCGTAAATAATTAGGAATGTAAATAAATAATACTGTACGTACCTACTAAAATAAATAATTATAAGGAGCCTATAGTACATATGCACTTATAATTAATGTGTCAAATCACAGATTTTGTCATAGCAACTTTTTGACAGATGTTTCATAGTTTGAATCATAAGTCAAAAAGTTACTATGGCAAAGTAATAAAGTGTTAAGCAACTTTAGTTGCTGACTGTACCTACCTTAAAAAAATAGGTAACTGTAGGAAATTTCCATTTTGGGTATCAAAAATACTAAATATAGCGTACTGAAATACTAAGTGGGCGACTACAAATATTGAAAACAGTTGACTTTAAAATACAAATTGAGTAATTAGTTATTTAGAACGGGCGACCAAATCACTATTTGAAAACATTTAAAATTTGACATATATTTTATTTAAAAAGGGTGACTATTATCCTAGACAAAAATACCATGTTGCCCAGCTTAAATCAGTTATATATTTACTTACTTGGTATAATAGTTCAGTATTTTTGTCACTCATTTAAATTTTTATTTGTCTCCCCACATGTAGTAGCCAATTTTACGTAGTTTTTGTAATCCACGGTTAGTCGCCTATTTAGTTATTTTGTCGCCCAAAAAATAAACCGCTGCCAGGTTTAGTATTAAGGTATCCCATTAACAGTCGTCTTTAATTATTTCCAGTCACCCAATTAATTTATTCCCTAATACAAACTGCTAGTGTTTTTTTTTATAAAATACCTTCATTCGGTAACAACTCAGTACTGTAGGATTTTTATATGAGTCAGATATTTCAATGTAACTATCTTATTCGTTTTTACACTTTAGTTTAACGTTAACTTTGCTCTTTTCTTAGATCACCGGAACCTTGAACAGCATTCTCTTTGGCAGCTGAACAATCAAAGTTTTTACACAAGGAGTGTATCTGCAATAAAAATATATAAATCAATGCTTAAATCAGAAAAGATACTTATCACTAAAGTTAAATGGTTATTAAAATGATAAGACTTCTTTCACTCGTCATTGTTATCTTAATCTTTTGTCAACACGCACGTGCAAATGATACCTATGACCATCAGCCATTTTCAATGTCCCCACTGCTGGGGCACAGGCCTTCCTTATGGGTGGATAAGGAGAACGGGCACCCACCACGCGGGCCCAATGCGGATTGGTGGGTAGCAAATGATATATTGCTTTCAAATTTAACGATTATTACAGTTATGTCCATAGAATAATTACGTATGGAAAGTGAGTCCGCGCGCCCATTTTGAACCATCTTTTTAGGAGCCAGATATGGCTCCAAATGCATTTTCAATTTACATTACGGAGTTACAAGATTACGTGTCACCGAGCGCAAGCAAGTAATCGTTCTAATACGTAATTATTTTAGAATAATGTTGTGGTTTTAACATAAATATAAGGTAAGATTATGTCTCTATTTAGTAAACTGTGGTTATGTCTCACTCAACCATAATGAATGGTGTAAGACTGAAATGATTGAATTATCTTTTTTTATGGCAGATAGGCAAGCGCCTGATCGCTATCACGCCTGATGTTAAGCAATGATGCAATCTTCGATGAGACGCGCTTGCCTAATAAATATCTATTTACTCGCGACTTAAAACCTTCAAAGATTTAGAGTAACGTAATAAAAACACAATCATGCACATGTTAACATTGAGTCACAGTGAGGCTGCGTTCAGACGATTACGCACGACGATTACGCACGACCCGACCTCTACCCGAACTCAACTCAAACTCAACTCGAGCTCAACTCAAACGGAGCCCACTCCTTGAAATACAGTGCTTACAATTTTGAGTTTTATGACACATTAATAAGGTCCGTTATATTTTGTCAATGCAACTGCACACGCCCCGTGCTCAACCCGAACACAACCCAAACTCAACTCAAACTCAACCCGAACTCAACTCAAACTCACTTGAACATTACATAGAAGATTATTAATGTGTCATAAGACTTAAAATTGTAAGCGATGTATTTCAAGGTGGGCTGCGGTTGAGGTGAGTTTGAGTAGAAGACGGGTCGTGTGTTATCGTTTGAACGCAGCCTGAGGCTGCGTTCAGACGATAACACATGACTCGAGCTAAACCGGCACCCTGATTATCTAAAAAGAAACTATTTAGCGACCGGTTGCATTTGACATACATTGCCACTTTTCTTTGGTATGTTTTTTTAACCCAAAAACAAGTAGCAATGGATCACGATCATCTGTGAACTGCAACCAGTCGCTAGGTGGTTTTTAATTAGATAATCAGCCCGCCGAACTCAACCCAAACCCAACTCAACCGAAGCCCAGTCCTTGAAATGCATCACAGTTACTATTTTGAGTCTTATGATCCGTTACATTTTGTCAATGCAACTGCACTTGCCCCGCGCTTAACCCCAACTCAACCCAAACTCAACTCAAGCTCAATTCAAATTTAACTCAAACTGAACATGACCTCAGCTCAAACTCAACTCGAACTGAAATACAGCCTGGGCCTTATTAAATGTATCATAAGAGACCCAAAATTGTAAGCGACACTTCAAGGAGTGAGTATTTGATTTGCGATAAGTTGTAGGTGGAATAGTAGAAACGAAACTCACTGTATATACCAGTATAGGTACTCCGATGACGGCACCGGCTAAGACATCCCACCAGTGATGTCTTCTGTCAGTGATCCTCGACAGACCACAGAATATCGCTGCTATCATAAACAATATTTGTATTGCGAGTACTCTCTTAGAGCGAAATTGTTTAGTCCGTTGATGCAGATAGTACTGGAAACAATAAAAAATGAGATTTCATTCAAGCTTTTGAAAATTTCATAGCAAACTACCTTTTCCCCCTCATTCTTTTACCCACTTTTGTTGTTACTGACCGTTGTTACGGGGCGTAATGTAACATGTTACAAAGCAAGCATTCGTTGTGTAAAGTAAACGAGCACAAACACTACGGATTTTAGCACACGGCGTAACGTAATTATGCTCGTTGCGAATGTTACATTACACCTCGTAATGCCAGTCAGCACCCACCAAGACTTAAATTATATTATATTTAAATTAAATACTTAGATCTCATCATCATCATCATATCAGCCACACGACACCCACTGCTGGGTATAGGCCTCCCCTAAGGATCTCCACGACGATCGGTCCTGCGCTGCCTGCATCCACTGGCTTTCCGCGACCTCCACCAGATCGTCGGTCCACCTTGTCGGGGGACTACCCACGGAACGTCGTCCGGTGCGCGGTCGCCATTCCAGAACCTTTCTGCCCCAACGGCCATCGGTTCTTCTCGCTATGTGTCCCGCCCATTGCCACTTCAGCTGAGCAATCCTTCGAGCGATGTCGGTTAATTTAGTTCTCCTGCGGATCTCCTCGTTTCTGATTTGATCACGTAGAGAAACGCCGAGCATGGCTCTCTCCATTGCACGCTGAGTGACCTTGAGCCTCCTTATGAGACCCATAGTTAGCGGCCACGTTTCACTGCCGTAAGTCATCACTGGCAACACACACTGTTCATAGACTTTCGTCTTGAGACACTGAGGTAAGTCGGACGCGAAGATTTTTCGAAGCTTCCCGAATGCTGCCCACCCGAGTTGGATTCGACGAGAGATCTCTTTCTCGAAGTTGGACCTACTGGTGAAACTGGACTGCCTGTCCTTTTTTTTTTTAACGCAGGGGGACTCTTTTATAGACTTCCGGATGTTGGGAGTAAATCCGGCGAGTCCAGGACTCTCCTCCGTACGGGTACGATGAGTCAATGCCAAAAGCTTTACATTCGTCTTCTATGACATAGAATACGAATATAAAACTCCCGGTCAAGGCTCAACGAATCCGTATGAAGGCCTACACTGCTAAAACCCCTGCGGTGTTCCCTCTCCACAAATGATCGAGGTTAGCGGGGCAGTTGTGGCAATCTCCGCTTCCCCGATCTGTGACGGTCCTCACAGACTTCAGACCACATTAGACGCCAACCGTCTCCACCCGTGTGGCACTCCGAAACACTAGAGCACCTCCACCAAAGAGGCCCTAGCAGACGGCGGAGTTCCCAATTCCGCCGCCCGGCCCCCACAATTTTCACGATCCCCGGTCAACTCTATTATAGAGTCGAGGGGACGCGACTTCCACCGTTTCCCAGCCCAAATAAAAGGCAGGAGACCCCTCTTCGGGTGTTGTTCGGGGATGTCGATTACTCGGACATCCCCTCTCTCCACTCACTATCAGGCGAGCGCGTTACAGCACTATTTCTCCGGTGCTCGGGGTATTTGCCCCTGACTGCCGGAGGGTTGCATGCTCGGCTTCCCATCGTGTGATCAGTTGGCCTATTATAGGTGGCGCAAACCACACAAGTGGGCTCCGCATTACACGAAGCTGCCTTATGGCCCGGCTTTCCACATCGGAAGCATAAAGCTCCTCTATCGACCTCTTCGGGGCACAGTGGTTTAGTGTGCCCCACACCCATACAGCCGTAGCACCTCAGGGGAGAAGGGGCAAGTGCCTTTATTTGGGCGATGCTCCATCCGATCTTCAACCGTCCATCCGCACATGCCGCTTTCGCAGCTTCCACCGGGCACCTCATTCTTATATATCCTGTCCCGTCCGTACCAACTCGCCAAGTTGTGGCCTTAATTCTATTGGGCTCGCACTGGGCCTTTGCGGCAACCGCCTGTATAACTTCTTCCCTTTCGACGGTGTCATCCAGGCTACTTATCTGGATATCAGCTGTCTTTTCTGGACGTGACACCATCACCAATCCCCCTACAACCTCTCTTAGCTGATTAGCAAGCGCATCAGCCTTATACCCCTTCGAGTCATCAAGCTGCAGCAAGCGCGCCCCCGTCCTTGAGTCCCGCATCTTCAGGCCCTCCCCAAGACTCAAATCTACAAGATTGACGACCTGTTTCGCCTTTGCTATTACGCCTGCATATGTCACTCCTCTATCTTTTGCCTCCGGCAACAGCGTAAGCACCACTGCTGAGGTGCGAGGGGGAGTCAACTGAGGTCGTCTTCTGGGTTTATTGTTCTGCTGTGGTGGTTCTACGATCCTTTCAGCTGGTGCAACCGGGAGCTCTGGTGTCAGAGCCCGCTTTGCCATCTTCCGTCGTTTGTTACGGCTAAGCGCCTCCTTCCACGGGCTATGGGACGGATTCATCTCTACGGGCATCTCTGATAGTTGACACTCTTCACTTGAAGCACCCTTGGGATCAGCAACAGGTGTCCTCTCATTCTTTGGAAGACGGCTCTCTAGCTTTTCAAAGCGGTCGTCCATTATTTTGACCATCGACTCGAGCACGGTGCTCTTTATATGGGCCATGAGGTATGTCGTCTGCGCTTTTACTGTCTCCTGCAATGACTCCATAACTGAAGAACCTGGCTTACTTTTAAGGACCATTACCTCCTTCTTAAGAGATTCTGTCTCGGCATCACGCTTTTTAGAGTTTAGGCATTCTGTTTTAAGGCGAAGCACCTCCTCCTTTAAACTGTCATTTTCGTCTCGCTTTCTTTCAAGCTCATCATAGCAGTCGCCAAGCTTTTCCTTGAAATCTTGAAGGCGTTTCCTCGTGACATCTGAGACTCTCTTTACCGTGTCTTCTATCTTGTGGACGGCTTCGACTATGTTATCTTCGTCCTCATCGGCTATGCCTTCAGATTCTGCAATTAGGATAAGCGACCGCACCTCATCCACCGCCACTTTTTCCATACGCTGAAATCTCTGGAACATGGCATCCATGCAACTCTCGTATTCTTCCGGAGTTGGTATCTGGATTTCCACGATATCGTCTTGCTCTCCCTCTCTAACCTTCTCCACAGAACCGAAATCGGAATCCAGTCTCGGCTTCTTGGTCTCTGGCAAATTACTGACACTGTTTTTCTGCGGACCCTGTGCTCTGTCCTGGGCCCCTATTTTTGAATCACTCGACTGGCGTCGAGCGCTCGTTTCTACTGATTTTCGTTCGACATATGGCTCAAACGTTCGAAATAGAGTCATATGTCGAACGAAAATCAGTAGAAACGAGCGCTCGACGCCAGCCGAGCGATTCAAAAATAGGGCCCCTGCTCCTCAACGACTTTTTTATTCAGATTATTTTTATTAAAAACTTCCATCTTAAACCCACGAGTATGGGAGATATAACCGTCCGCCCGGGCAGAGATCCCTGTACCCGGGTAACCCTACGACACCTTGGGGGGCGGGAGGTACCCAAGGGTGGCGATCAGGATTGACCTCCTTTGTCAACCACCTGAAACAGGCTCCCGGCACCTCATCCTCAAATACCGGAACTTTAAGGATTATTTATAGAGGTTGTCTCCTCGTGGTCCCCATGAAGGCGACCCCCGTTCCTGCACTACGTACAGGGCTACGGTTTGAGTTTTTTATTGGGGTTGTCTCCCCTCGGCCCCCCGAAGCGGGCCCCTGGTCCTGCACTACATACAGGATAACAGGAGGGTCGGACTATTAGCCATCAATGCAAATGAAACCAAAGGAGTCATTTCCAGTGATACCCAGGGTGCACCGTCCCTCCCACTGTCGTTCCCAGTCCACGGATGAACCGAGACAAACAGTAGAGGGAACACGTGGAGGTTATCCGACCACGCACCCCTGGACTGCCTGTCCTAGGGATACGTAATGGTCAACAACTTCAAGTGTAGTGTTCCCAACATGAACTGGAGAGGGTACAACATGGGCATTTGACATAATTTTCGTCTTATCCATGTTCATCCTAAGACCCACTCTTTGGGAAGCACTACGGAGATCTTCGAGCATTGTGTTCAGGTCTTCCATGGTCTCAGCCATAAGGACTATATCATCGGCAAAACGAAGGTGTGTTAGGTACTGGCCATTAATGTTGATGCCGAGTCCTTTCCAGTCCAAGAGCTTAAAGATGTCCTCCAACGCAGCTGTGAACAGTTTCGGAGAAATAACGTCTCCCTGTCTCACACCACGCTGCAGTTGGAGAGGATTTGTGTTCTGGTTCTGTACTCGGATCGTCATGGTGGCATTTTGGTATAAGTACCTCAACACCTCGATATACCTATAGTCCAGTTGGCACTTTTGGAGAGACTGCAGCACCGCCCAGGTTTCAATCGAATCAAAGGCTTTCTCATAGTCCACGAACGCCAAGCAAAGTGGCTCATTATACTCCTCAGTCTTCTGTATAACCTGCCGCAGCGTATGGATGTGGTCTATGGTGCTAAAGCCTTTTCGGAACCCGTTGGAAGTCGTCGAACTTGCGAGCGAGACGATTCGTAAGGACTCTCGAAAACAACTTATAGACATGACTCAGAAGCGAGATAGGTCTAGTTCTTTAAGAGGGACTTGTCACCCTTTTTAAAGAACAAGATCACCTCACTTATGTTCCATGTCTTTGGCGTTCTGCCCTGGACGATGACGGAATTAAAGAGCTTCTGGAGGACTTTGAGTATGGGCTTACCGCCCGCTCTCAGAAGTTCTGTAGTGATTCCATCGTCACCCGCCGCCTTGTTGTTTTTCAGCTGTTTGAGAGCCATACTAATCTCGTACAGGCTGACGTCCGGGATATCTTCGGTATAGTGTCGAGTAAGCTTGGCTCTGGGGTCTTTAGCCTTGCTTTCAACAGGTGTCTGCGTGGAATATAACTGCCCATAGAAGCTCTCGATCTCCCTCAGGATTTCAGGCTTTGATGAAATGATGCGTCCGTCGTCAGTTTTCAGCTTCGTCATCTGGCTTTGCCCAATAGACAGATCTCTCGCGAACACTTTGGAGCCTTTATTCCGCTCGATAGCCTCTTTAATACGATTCCTATTAAATTGGCGAAGGTCGCTCGTCTAAGACTTAGATATCTGTCTATTAAGCTGCCGATAACGATTAGCATCTACTGAACTCTGGAGCCTCATTTCACGTCTCTGATCCATGAGTAGGAGTGTGTGGTCGGAGAGTTTCTTTATCTTGGGACGGCGGGTCTTAAAGAGCTTGGATCCTACCGTACGGACAGTATCCACCACCATGTTGTTTAGATCGTCCACATCTATGCTGTTCTCAAGGGCTTCGAAGCGGTTTTGGAGTTCGAGTTGAAAGCTCTCGGGGTTTTGAATATGGACCGGCAATGGTCGAATTGTTGATTTTATCAGTCGACATCTTTCCAGCTTTGGGTTGATATTCAATGTGCCACGTACCAATCGGTGATCGCTCCCCGTCTTAACAGCGTTGATCACAGTGACATCATTGAATATTTGCTTTTTCGTCGACATGATAAAATCTATCTCATTTCTGACTTTACCGTCCGGACTGACCCAGGTCCACTTCCGGCTTTCCGGCTTTCTGAAGAAGGAGTTCATCATAAAGAGGTTCTCCTTCTCCATAAAGTCAGCCAGCATCTGGCCTCTGTCATTCCGTTGCCCAACTCCAAATTGCCCCACTCTCAGCTCATCACCGCATCGTTTCCCCAACTTTGCATTGAAGTCCCCCATCACAACAGTGTAGTGGGTTTTGTAGCTATGCATGGCTTTAGAGATCTCCTCATACATAGCCTCCACTTCGTCATCTTGGTGTGTCGAGGTCGGTGCGTAAACCTGTATAACATTCAGCGAACACCGTTTGGATATTCTGAGTTTAAGGTACGCCACCCTGGGGCCGTACCGGCTAACGAATCGATTTTCATAAAAGTCTGCTGGGTTTCAACTTAAAACAGAGAAATCAAAGTAAGCAATTTCGTTTTGTACTTTTTGTTGACGTGATTCGGAAGATATCGATGTTCGTGTGACATCATGAATTTGGGTTCGTCATTTTGGCCCAATTGGGGCTCGATTTATCTGTTTTAATTTGAAACCCAGCAGACTTTTATGAAAATCGATTCGTTAGCCGGTACGGCCCCTGGTCGACACACTTCCGATGGTAATCACGTTGTTGACAAGGGACTTGTGGACGATGAACCCGACACCACCTTGGGACTGTTGGTCGCCCTCCCGGTAGTAAAGCAAGTTACCGGAGTTGAGGATTATCGAGTCCTCTCCCGCTCTTCGGACTTCAGATAACCCGATAATGTCCCAGTGTACCTTGTTGATAACTTCTTCCAACTCGGTTAACTTCGCGTCGGTCCTTAGTGTGCGCGTGTTATAGGTTGCCAGGTGCAGTTGTCGTCGTTTTTGGTAGCCGAGCCGCACCCGGGGATTCTTAGCACCCCCTGCCCCGCCGTTACCGTAGCCGCTACCGTAGCTAGGAATAGCGGGGCTGCCGGGGACTGGGGGCCAATTTTTTGATCCATTGTGCATGAGGGGGGGGGGGGGGGGGGGTTTGCCATAATCGCCACGCTTGGCAGGCGGGTTGGCGATCGCAGTAGGCCAAGGTTTTTTGGAGACGCTGCTGCCCGTCTCTTGAAGGCTATGCTCCCTTAGTCGCCTTTTACGACACCCACGGGATGATAGGCGGTAGTGCTATTCTAGGCCGGCACATTAGATCTGATGCTAAGAAAATGTTCTTGACTTTGCCACAGGGATGCATTTTGCTCCTAAACTGTTTTTAAACTACAGAAATGGGTTGCAAGCAACTGGGATTATACAATGTGTTAATGAATGAACCAAAAATGTGAAAACAGTTTCTTCGGACCATCAAACTAATCAACTTTTACTATGGGACCAACTTTGAAATCGCTAAAATAAAATCAGCTGTTTCATACAAAAATTAATATCGAAAATATCAGTATGATACAGCTGTTTTTTTTTCACGATTTCAGAGTTGGTACCAAAGTAAAAGTCCAGTTTGATGGTTTGTTGGTTTATTAATTAACACCCTGTATGAACAATATAATAAATATTCTAATATACTTACTGCTATGAAGAACCCAGTATGCACACCTAATGATGTGTGGCCAGAGGGAAAACTTGTATCGGGATGGTTCATCCAATGGCCTTTGGTGGTGCAAGTGTAACTGGATACATATTCAGTTCTAAAAGGAGAAATGGTCTATATTTATGTTTCTACTACAACAGTAGCAATGATAATACCTAATAATAAATGGTTAGTTAATTTCACACAGCACCATCTAGTCTTAAATGAAGAAAACCTTGTAATATGGGTACTAGATTAAGATAACTGAAATACTATATATACTTTATAGTGAGACCCAGACCCATCACAGAAATTAAAATTCATTATTTCAATTTTTGGCCAGCGGGGATCTAACCCGGGACCTCTTGCATGGTAGACTGGCATGTTGACCACTGCACCACTCAGCAGGTCGTTGAAGTAGCTGTAGTTAAACAGATTGTGTACATTGATTTGAAATTAAATTAAATTAGGAAGGTACCAAACCCTTTTTATTTCCTTTAGTGTCTGTTTAAGTGTTTATGTTAAGTTAATACATAATATGCATATGCATATACTAGATTTTTATGGGATCAGAAGAATGTATGCTGTTATCCAACATTTAAGTACATTTATCTTATAAAAGACCAGGGGCCCTACCGCCCAACTTGTCCTTGTCATATCATAACTCGATGACAAGGACGGACTTTGACTCTGGCTTTGGTTTATGACGTCAGTGGAATCATAACACGATGACAAGGACGGACAGTGCACTGACGTCATAAACCAAAGCCAGAGTCAAAGTCCATCCTTGTCATCGTGTTATGATATGACAAGGACGGATAGAGTCTAGCTATCGCTTTGGCTATCGCTTTGAGTTGAGCGGTAGGGCCCCAGGTGCACTCCGCGCTTTAGGTATGAAGCTACAAGTAGTCGGTGGTTCTGTCCGGCAAAACAATTTCATAGGACTAAAGTCATTGAATTTTTAGATTTTAGGCATTCACAATGCTGTTTATATTAAGATAATTAATATGAATGAAAAAATACTAGTAAAAAACGACTACTTGTAGCAGCTCAGGCAGGTTAAAGGACTATAGATAGTCGTCAGAAAAGATAAGAACTACGCGATAGAAAGAGAGGCAACTTCTAGGTGATTATAATTGTAGGGAAGAGAGCGCTGTGCGACCTGAATTGCACTTTATTGCGTCGAAGCAAGAGTCGCAATTTACTTAAATAATTTTCAGGAGTGCCTCTTCTGTACTTGTACTATTATGTATTCTGTGCTTATAGTTAAAATTAACTTACCCAGTACAAGTAGATGCTTCCTTAGGACTGCAGGTGTCAAAAAAGTGTGGTCTTGGTTCACCGACTAAAATTTTAATAGTTGCCACCACCGTCAAGTTAATGAGTGTTCCAAAGAGGTATTCTTTATACCAACAGAGAATATGCTGTTTTGATATTTTGTCCTCCTTGTATATCCTTTCAGTTATTAGAAGCTGTCAATGAAAAAAAGCATATTATTCCTTAACAATACTTAATAATATACTAGAAAAAAATCAACTCGCACCAGATCATATCCTCAGGTGGGAATCGAACCCACACTTTGGAAGTCCGGTGCAATGTTCTTCCAACTGAGCTACCGAGTCACTAGTGACTTGTCACTAGTCACAATTTTTTTTATTTATAAAAATAGCGTTGTGAATGCTCTCAAAAAGTCTTATTCTTAATTTTCTGAAGGTAAATACCTACTAAGAAAATAGTAGTTTATTTAGAATAAAAAATGAGAGGTTTGTGTGCTTTTCATAATTATTTATTTACCTTCAAGATTTTGTTACTGTTCTTGTAAAGTTTTATGCTCTAAAATGATTTTTAAAACCAGAGAAGGATTGCTAGTTGAACACAAAGTAGATTTTAAAATGCTAAATTATGTTGATTTATAAAACTTACCACAACTAATGGTACAAAAATAACAGAAGTCAAAAGCCACTTCCATGAGATTGTATCTCCGGTGAAGGTATGCGACAAAGTCGGGTCATTACACTCGAACCCGAGTTGACGTTTTGGAACAAATTGCAACTCCACCAGAATGAACACTAATAAAACTGTAACATAGAATATTATAATGTTTATTAGTGGTGGCCATGTAAGTAACGATGCCAGTCAATATTCATACAAATGAGGTAACTTAGACGCCTTAGTTCTCCACCTGATGGTTGATTACATAAGTCTCTTGCTAACAATTCTCGATTGAAATCACAGTGGCATTGCTGCTTTAAGTAAGATAGTTGTCAAATTAGTTTTAACTAAAGCAGCAATGTAACTGTGATTTCTGTCAAAGTTGATTGCAACAAAGTTAGATAATTACCCCCCAGGGATTGACCGAGCTGTGATCTGATTATGGCTATCCAGGGAGTGAATGTAGGAGATCCAGATCGCTGAAAACCCAACTGACCTGACTTAAATTCTAAGAGATGTATCAATATGTTTAAAAAATAAAAAACTATGAAAATGGGTTCCTTACATCTCTTAGAATTTTGATCAGATCTTTTGATATGTGATCTGGATCTTCTCCCATCACTCATTGAATAGCCCTCAATCAATGCTTGATCAATCCTTGGCAGAGAACCGAGGATTCAAAGTTACCTCGTTTGTTTGAAAATATACACTCGCTCGACAAGAAAATCCACTGGCATCCTTAAATAAGTGGCCACTATTAGAAAATGTTAACTTTCCTCATAAAAGTCATTCTTATAAGCATTTAGATTCTAAATTCTATAAGTTGACAACAAAGTTAACTAAGAAAAATACATGGCCTATTATTTATATCAGTATTAAAATAGCTCATAATATGTACCTATACCATTTTATTTCATAATATAAGTCTCATCTGATGAGAATGGAATCTTGTCAAACTGAGATGCACACGGTACGCCGGCCAGTCACTCGGACCACTCTCCGACCCCCAGGGATATCAAAAACACAGTGCACAAAATAACTTGGCGGTTCTGAAATTCACACAGAACACTGTGCAGTTGACGAATACAGGGCGCGGACAGAAGCACTCGGAACTATGGACCCTGTGCGAAATATCACTTGCAGCTAACTTCCGAGCCGCCAAGTTATTTTGGGCATATTGTAAGCATCTGAGGTAAGGGAATTTTGGCTGCAGCAATTTCAAGCAGGGCTCTGTCACTCCGCGCGCGAGTCTGAAGCGCTCGGCGTCCTCTGAGAGAACAAATTTCATACATCAGAAAAGATAAGACCTACGCGATAGAAAGAGAGGCAACTACTAAGTGAATGTTTTGGAGCGAAGGGAGCGCTGTGCGACCTGATTTGTACTTTATTGTGTCGGCGCGAGAGTCGCAATTTATTTAAACGCTTATTCAGAGTACAACTTCTGTACGCTAGTACTATTATCTGTGCTTCAAGTAAGTTGTAAACAGTTAGTTGACTAACTAAATTAAAATTAACTAATAAGTCAATGTTTACTTTGACAAGGTTCCATCCCATCGCATCCCATCCTCATCGCGCGCGAATTATACAAAAGTATTGATACTAACCTCTGTGCCATCTGTTGGTTTTCAGCCAAATCTGTTTTATTCTATCCATACTTGGGGCTAGGGAATTCTCCTATGTTAAATAAGTTATTTTACACTCAGACGCTATACCACTTTATTTAACATACAACAGAAAACGGTAGTTTATCCAATCTTAGAGATTTGGTGACTCATTAGGTATGTAAATAGATATAGCCTCAGTAAATTAACTGCTTTTATTAATAATATCACGCTTTGAGTTAAATTGTAGGCAGCACTTATAGTAGAAAAGACGTAGAGAGAATATTTTATTAATAACCACGTATAGTATAGGTATTACCGCAAATAGGTAATTATTCGTCTCGTTGAAAAAAATACAGTGGTCTGTAATTTTATCACAAGCTCACTTTACTTAGTTAATCGTAATGTTCTCACAGTTATTATGTAGAAAATTTAATATATTTATATTATAACTATGGTCAATATGTATCAAATTATAAAAAAGTTTTCAGAAAGAACACTTCACCACTACACTGCTGGAATCTGACTGACACTAGGGATCATTCATAGGCGACCATTACATGGTCATGCAAGCGTCAGTCAAATTCCATCAGTCATGAATTACGTTTGAGTGATGGTGACTGATGGAATTTTATCGACATTACACGGTCATTCTGACTGATCGTCAGTCATAGGCAAAATTCACAAAGAATACACGTATTCATGGATATTCATTAAAGAAAGGCCTGTAATTTAACCAAAGAGAATGTAAAATCACTACGTATTATTTAAGAGACGGGACTTCATACAAAATTATTGACACACCAAATGTCAAAACAGGGTTCTTCGATCGCTGCCAACATTCAAGCAAGGTCAAGCGATGAAGACCAATACTACCAACATGATATGAAAAACATAGTGATGCCCTGTACGGTGTACGAAAAATATCGATATCGATGACGTCTGTAGGTAGCTGGGGGGACCACTCCCTATATCAGCATTTTTTTTCATTTTGTTTTAGTAATTGATTCCATTTATTTTGATCGCAAATAACAAAATAGGGAAGAATAAATGAAACCAATTACTAAAACTAAATTATTAAATAAAATGAAACAATACAATACAACACATAAATCTTTAATTGCACGAAACAAGTTGGCATTATAGCTATTTATTTTATAAATTTTAGTTAAATATTACATAGTTTTGGAATGTCCTTATCAAGGCCTTTCATTTGATAACCATATTGTAGTAATTAAAAATGTTGTACACTATCAAATGGCGTCATGCAGCCGCCATCTGCGCCATCTTGATCTGGAATCTGAAATAATAAAATAATATAATTTGTTAGTGTTAATGATTAGATATTAATAGGTAATTAGATACCTAGTAGAATGCATTTACCATCCTTCCAATATTTATTTTCTGTGGACCTTGGTTAACATCCGATAATTGATTGTCGCTAACTGAAAACATAAAATAGATATACTTATTAACTAATACCTATTATTTGGTTAAAAAAAAGAAATAGAAATATATTCCAAAACAATTAAAGGTGACTATTATTATTATACTCGTATGTATAAGTACCTATATACTTGTAAAGCAGTTAACAGGCAAGAGACCGCACAGGACCGGGAATCCTTACAAATCCTTACTAATATTATAAATGCGAAAGTCCGTTTGTTTGTTTGTTACGTCTTCACGTCTTAACTACTCAACCAATCATCATGATATTTTGCATACACGTTGTCAAGGGTACAGAGAAAAACATATGGTACCTTTTATCCCGAACAAAGTATTATTTCCGAGGAATAGCAAAAAAAAATTCCACGCAGACGATGTCGCGGGCGGCTGCTATTTGTGACATAAACTCGTTTCGGACACCTAAAGTCGCATTACTAATTTCCCAGCAAAAATGTAAACAAAGGTGTTGCCAGAACAAAACTACACAAAAGGATATAGTATATTGCTAAGTCAAGAAATAAACACACTTACATGTTTCTTCATCACAAACCTAATAAAAATAGATTAGATAAATATTCTGAATCATGAGTTTTGCGTCAAAAACATAAATTTTATTTAATATTTCTTAATAACACTTTTATAGTAGAAAACATTTTTATGATGCTGTGCACACATCAACTGCAAACAGTACACATCAACCTTTGGTTCATTTTATAAAATTTCATAAAAAATAGTATTACGAGTAATAGCTGTAGTAGTAACATTTGCCTTTTGGTATTGGGGGGAACAGGCGAAGATGCTACGTATTTTTGATAGTTTACATTCAATCAATATCTAAGTAAAGTTTCCTTATCAGGGGCCCTATTTTTGAATCCTTTGACTAGCGTCGAGCGCTCGTTTCTACTGATTTTCGTTCGACATCCCATACATTTGAGTTGATTTGTCGAACGAAAATCAGTAGAAAAGAGCGCTCGACGCCAGCCGAGCGATTCAAAAATAGGGCCCCAGTTCGTTTCAGAACTTTTAATATCAAAAATGATGATAGGTTATAAAAATTAAATTTCTTATTACCATCCTACCTACTTTAAAATTACTCTGGATGACATTATATTTATTATGACTCAAAATATCATAAACTAACTAAAACGTTATGAAAGTGACCAAAGGTTTTCAGTATCTGAAAATGTCACTATCGGGGTCAGTTTGTCAATTTGACAGTGACGTTTCTTTGTTTACATTTTTGCTGGGAAATTAGTAATGCGACTTTAGTCTCAATCTATCGATTGCTGAGGCTGAGTCAAGATAAATATCATAATACTCATAAAAATTAAAATTTTACTTGATTGAGTAGCTGGAATTGCCATCGTAATTCCCACTTCGGGAGTCTCAAGGTCCGAACAAATTATCGGACGCGGCTTATGGACGCGGCTTACTGCCGCGGCTGATAAGTGTGCACGCTCTTATAACATCCTGCGTGCCAGATAGCTATCGGACGTCCGATGACGTCATATTAGTCTATGGTTTCGTCCGCGACCTACTACATCCGATAGTTTGCACACCTCAGATCAGCCGCGGCAGTAAGCCGCGTCCGACAATTTGTTTGGACCTTCACACACTGGCACTGGTTTTAAAGCTAAAACACAAATAATTTATTATATAATTTAAAAATAAATATTATATAATTTTTAACGTTAGAACGACCAAACGCTATTCAGTTACAAGAGAATACGCACCTGCATGAACATGAAGGAAAATCAGCTAAAACATCAGACAAAGGTGGGGCAGAAGGCCGTTTAAGCCGTATTGTAGAAACTGCATGCTTTTTAAGTTGTGTTTTTTTCTTTTTAAAGTCCTTATCAGTAAAATGTTTCCTGCAAATAAATTTATATTTATGCAATTTTTCAATTGGTATTAAATTTTACCCACTGTTTGCACATACAAAAATATCGATAAATGATCAGTGATGATCACACAACACTATCTACTAGGTAAACCATTGGTAATTTTATTACAGGGCTTTTATAAAATCTTTGCTTTTATACTGATTTTATGCTTAATATAAATCAAGATGGATTGAATTTCTTTAGTTTCATTCATACCAAGCTTCATCAAGAGGAAATCTTGCCATAAAAAATCTTTTTGTCCATCCTTTTTTTTGGTCTTCATGCCACATATTTCACACTTCCTATAAGTATTTCATTACAATACCGACCTAAACACCGTTTATAAGCAAATTTAGATGAAACTACTGAAAAATCAACAAAAATAAGACAAAAATCTTAATTTATAATCTTCAGTTATCACACAACTTTTAAAAATATCCCGCCATTTGTAGTCTATGATATGCAATGTAACACTGACAGATGGAAGAAAGAGACATAAAGAAGAAAAAAGAGTGAGATAAATATAGCGGCCATTAAAGTTCTGCCCCGTTTCATAGAAACTTATTTTCTTCACGAGTTGCGATAGACTGAATTTAACTTTGAATGCGTTGTTGAATAAAAACCGGGTAAAAAGTAAGTGTTGGGTAAAAGATTGGATATTAAAAAGGGATTTCTAAACCCAAAATTATAAGTTTTGAAAAGATTCCGAGTTTCATTTAAAGCTCCTTTATGTTATATCAAACACCCTGTAATTTTATGAGATGTGCACAGCACAGAGACAGCTTGCCAGAGTAAAGTCACAGACTATTTTTACTTAATTATAAGTTTCCATCAACAATAGCGTCAATAATAATATGAGATTTGTTCTTTCCATCAGTCAAACGTAATTCATGACTGATGGAATTTGACTGACGCTTGCATGACCATGTAATGGCTGCCTAAGGCTGCGGTCCGCATAGCAATAATTTCGATAATGGCGTTTACAACGCTCACGCGCGGTCCACATTCGATATCGCGACAATTGACAGTTGGTGAATGCGGACCGCTCGTAGTAAGCGTGCTCACATTTTATTTTAACCTCAAATACAAGATGGAATGATTGCTAGAAACTATTTTTGCTTTCTAAAGCAATGATAGTGATGAAGAACGTTTGATTATTGAGTCGTGTGCATCCAACATATTTTTTTTCCAACTTTTTTCATCAGCTACCTTTTTTGATAAGCTCAAAATTAATATTACTAAAATACTAACCAATATAATGGCCGGTATACATTTTGATTAGTGTTTAGTGCGAGTGGCTCGTTTAGTGTTTAGTGTTTAGCAAAAAACACGTTCGGACAGTCTCTGATTAGTGTTTAGTGCGAGCGAAGTACAGTGTTTAGAAGCGCGTTCTATTTTTTCTGCGAGTAGCTCCTCCCGCGCGTCCCGCACGTCCCACCTTCACCCCTCACTTGCAGCTAAACACGCACTAAGCACGTCTGGACAGGACTGTTAAGTGTTTAGTTTATATCAACAAAGCCTGTACAGCTCGCGCAACATAACTTGAACCAAACCATAGACAATGACGCTTGCGCAGTAGCAATTTTAATTTTGGTACAAAAAATTGGGTCAAGTTATGTTGCGCGAGCTGTACTAAACAGCGTATGCTAAACAGTATGGGACATCACCTACTAAACACTAAACACTAAACAGTGCACTAAACACTAAACACTAAGCACTTTACTAATCAAAATGTATACCGGCTATAATGCTCTATCCTTTCGTTGTGAAGTGAGAAAAAGCTCCTTCTGTAACTAATTCTATCATTTTTGTTTTTTGACGAAATAAAATTCTGACACTCGATTCGTTTGACAGTCACTTGAAACTTTTGACAGGACGACAGTGATTACGCTGCGAGGCATGGTCGCTGTAAGCCCAAGATGGCGCTAGTAACGATGTCATGCATGAGTGACGTCATGCTATTGGCCGACCGGTTAACTGAGTCCCCGCCCGCGGGGCACAGGGGCGCGGGGGGAGACAAGAACGGGGGCGATGCGGGCGACGGGCGGCGACCCCCTGCCGCCCGCACCTCTCGTGACCCCCGTTCTCGTCTCCCCTCGCGCCCCTGTGCCCGCGGGCGGGGACTCAGTTAACCGGTCGGCCTATAGATATTGTAAACGCACTAACGTGCATGCGGACCGGCTGTAATCGCGATAAATATCGATATTATCGCTATGCGGACCGCAGCTAACATGACACTGACAGCTTAATGACAGTGACAATTAGTTTTTTTTTGTCGACGTTAGTGTATCAGACAGCCAAGGGATTTGCTACATCTATGCAGACAGTCAACCTTCTGTGGTGTATAAAAAGCGAAACAAGGCAATGGCATTAAATTAACAACAACCAGTGTTTTTAATTGCATATACAAATCGATTTCCAATAGCAATACGCAGTAGCGCCATCTACCACCAAAAAGCAAAATGAAATTTTCCATACGGCTTCGTCCGAGCCCGCAATGCTTTAAGGGCGTAATGAAAAGTTTTCTATTTTTTTTTATTAAAACATAAAACGTATTTTATTAAGATATAAAACGTAGGTAAGTATTAAAAAATCGGACTAAAAATATTAAAACGGCCAAGTAAAAACAAACTAAAAAGAAAAAAATAAATTCTTCTGTAAATATTTATAACCCTAATAACCTATACCTACAGAAATTTTAAACCTAAAAACGTGGGGCGCATGCTAATAGACAATATGGATGATAAATTTTACAAAACGCGCCCCACGTTTTAAGGTTTAAAATTTCTGTAGGTAGGTATAGGTTATTAGGGTTATAAATATTTACAGAAGAATTTTTTTTTTTATTTTGTTTTTACTTGTCCGTTTTAATATTTTTAGTCCGATTTTTTTGTAATAATTTAGTCCGTTTTAAAAAAGTGTTTTTAATAAATATTTTTTTTCAGTAAATTATTATTTTATGCTTTTTAGTTAACGAGCTAAGACAAAAAATATACCATCTCCTATCGGAGCATTCGTCAAAACGATTCAAACGAGCCCAAATTCGATGGGGTTGCATGGTTTTATTACAGAGTCCCGCAGTACCCTTCTTCCGGCTCCATCATCAGACCATGGAAACTATTTCCCAACAAATAACTCGTCAACACGATTCAAACGAGCCCGAACTCGATGGGGTTGCAAAGTTTTGTTACAGAGTTCCAGTGCCCTTCTTCCTGCTCCATCATCAGACCCTGGAAACTATTTCCCAACAAAAAACTCGTCAAGACGATTCAAACGAGCCCAAACTCGATGGGGTCGCATGGTTTTATTATAGAGTTCCTATGGCCTTCTTCCGGCTCCATCATCAGACCCTGGACACTATTTCCCAACAAAGTACTCGTCAAGACAATTCAAATGAGCCCAAACTCGGTGGGATTGCACGGTTTCAATATTGAGTTACTTTGGCATGGCCTTCCAGCTTCATCATCAGACCCTGGACCTTATCTCCCATCAGAGTACTTGTCAAGACGATTCTAACAAGTTTAATCGCAATGGGGTTGTATGGTTTCATCATTAAGTTCCTGTGACTTTCTTCCAGTTCCATCATCAGATCAGCTCAATGACACCATAATATAGCATTGTATTCCAGTTCTGACCTATGTTCAAAGTTTCAAGTCTCTAGCTCATCGGGAAGCTAGTTTAAAATCGTTCGCAAACTTTGCGGACAAACAAACAAACAAACAATCAAACAAACAAACGAGAAAGCAACCTAATAAAAACGTTTTAAAAACGTGTCCAGTTACAGTAATTTTTTTTTAGTTTTTCTATCTTTATGCGCAGAAATTCTAGAATGTCCGACGAAAATAATACCTACCTAAACCATTTATTCATGTATGTAGGTACAGACAGCTTGGCCATAAAGAGTTTAAATTAAAAAATATTTTCAGTACAAAATATACTTAGTGTTGCCAAATTATTCGTGATTTTGACGTGTTTTTACATACAAAGTGGCGCCCTCAATTTCTGTCAACTCTTTATGGTCAAGCTGTAGGTAAGTACTTAAAGTAGGTAAGTACCTAAATACCTCTCTAACTTTATTGTGCATTGCGTCCTTTATAAAAGGGCCACTCGAACGGTGTGTGGCATAGAAGTCTTTGTGTGTGGCACACACAGCCCCTAGGACAGGACACTGTAAAGATCCTATCACTTTGATTTAAATGAACACATTAAAAACTTAATTGTTATCGTCCTTTTTTAAATAACGACAAAGTGGTATCGTTTTACAGCCAAAGCTCGTGTTTTCGTGCCACCCAAAAGCTTGAATGATATTTATTGGTGGTTTTTGTAGTAACAGGATCTGTTTATACAAACTCTTTCTTTGGTAACTAATCCTTACTTTATTTAATACTAGCAGCCGCCCGCGACTTCATCTGCGTGGACAGTTTTCTTTGCTATCCCTCGGGAATTATACGTTTTTTCTGGATGAAAGGTACCCCATGTCTTTTTCTGCACCCCTGACAACATGTATGCAAAATTTCATGATGATCGGTTCAGTAGTTACGAACGTGAAGGCGTAACAAACAAACAAACGAACGGACTTTCGCATTTATAATATTAGTAAGGATTATAAATGCGAAAGTAAGTTTGTTTGTTTGTTAACACCTTCACGTCTTGATTATACAATTACGTATTACTTGTTAGCTTAATACGGCAGTTTTTTTTTTTTATTTGAATGGAAAAATTAAAAATTACAACCCTAGACGCAAAAATACTAGTTCTTTCTTCTTCTTTTTTGATTTTGCTATCTACTTTCCTCTTGGAAGTAATTTTTGCCAGTGTCAAGTGTTGAATAGTTCAGTGGTAGATATTGTTTCAATTTTCATCAGAATGCGGTTCAGTGTTGCCAGACCGTGGGCAATTGCCCACGCAATGGGCAATTTTAGGACTTTTTTGAAAAAAGGGGAAAACGGGTGGAAAGGTCTTGGAACGGGTAAAATATGGGCAATTTTGGGTATCACGGAACTCACTTACCAGAAACCACATGAAAACACCTAGCACAAAATACCAAAACCCAAAATCACAGCTTAGGTTGGGTATCCATAGACGTTTCTTCCTATAGAACCATCTAAGAACGAAGCCCAGCACCTGCGTTTAAGATTTCGCAGATAAAAACAGTTTTACCGATGTAAATCGACTGGGCCCTAACATTTTTTCCAAAAAAAATCGGTCGGCCATAGTCACCCAGACGTTTAAATGACTAAAGGGCGGGAGATTTCGAAAAATTAAGATTGTTCTAGGTACAAAGCGTGTCAAAATAAGATAGTTTCCCCTACATGTCGTTGTTTTAACGATTATGGGCGATTTTGTGTCGGAAAGGGCAATTTTAACAACCTGTGTGGGCAAGAGTTTTGATCGGGTCTGGCAACACTGATGCGGTTGCATCGCATTCCAAAGCTCTTGGAGCATTTTGGCACCAAGTAAGTATATCAAGACAGTTTACTCGGTTCTGCCGAGGTAGCCACCACTATAATAAAGTCTCAGCTTCACACAACCAAGATCGCGCCTATTTCAATTATCCCACATATTGTTCAGTTTAGTATACAGACATTTGTACATAGGAGCTGGCCCCGGAAATAAGTGGACAATTTACAGAGCGACGAAATCCCTCTAGTTAAGCTCTTCTTACATGGCGCACTCAAACTAGTTTCAAACTCTAATCACCAATGAGTTTCTAAAATGTCACAGCAGTAGTATATCAATGGCGGTTCGTATACGACGCTACCAATAACAAACTGGTTTGTAACGCGTTAGTAATTAATCATGCTGGTCGCGCGCGACTGATTACTAATGGAAACTGCAAATTCTGCTGCGGTTCAGTGAAAATGAATGACCATTAGTAAATATACAATTTGTCCAAGAAGTGGAAAAGCATGTGTCTGTGTAATTACACATTAAAAGAGTATTCGCGTTGGGAATGTGACCGAGGAAGCTTGGAGTGAAGTGGGATGTAGTCTGATGTAATAGAGAAGTAATAATTCTTCATCGCTCGAATCGCTAGTCATTTCAATATTATTCCGAAACAACACACACACCGCGTTTCGTGTAGGTTTCAACCATAAACTTAATATCCACTGGAATAGACGAACAGAGTTCACTTGGTTGCGAAACCAAAAGTAAGATGAGCCAGTGTTTGTAATTATGCAAACGTGTGCGTGATTTTAGTGATGCACTGAAGTCCATTTCAGGTTGTCGATAACCATAATGTATTATTGCTCTAATAAATAAAACACAAACAAGATTTAATCATTATAATAAGTATACTTTAATTACATTTATAGTTGAGACAATAGAGGCGTTCTCTAGCGCTAAGCCGACAGTAGGAAAGCCAAACTGCTTAAGAATTGTTTATCAAAATATTGGTTTTGGCCGTGATGTTGATGGTTCCGGCGTAATCCTTACTAATATTATAAATGCGAAAGTCCGTTTGTTTGTTTATTTGTTTGTTTGTTTGTTACGCCTTCACCTCCTGACTACTGAACCGATCATTTGCATACACGTTGTCAGGGCTACAGAAAAGGACATAGGGTACATTTCATCCAGAAAAAACGTATAGTTCCCGAGGGATAGCGAAAAACTGTCCACGCAGACGAAGTCGCGGGCGGCCGCTAGTATCTCTATAAACGTACGACGATACAGGTCGCCTGGGCTTGATATTCACCTGAAACGAACAATTTTTCATCGGTTCCCTATGCATTTAACAATTTAATTGAATGGAATTGACTATAATAAAAAAAAAATACCTACCAGGACATCTTCTGTAGGTATAGATTCCTTTGTCAAAATGTCTTTTCAGAAGGTGATTTCTTTGGATGAAGCAGTTTTGCTTGAAATGCTTGCTACACACCACAGAGGTTTGGCGAGGCTCCCAGCCTATTCTATTCATTATTTTTATCCATTTTAATTTCATCTGTGGATTTACAGGAAACCTGGAAATATTGTTAAATTGGTACATAAGTGGGTATAATTTACTATTTGTAAAGTGTCAGTTAAAAGCAGCCTTAAATAAAACTTTCAGTGTTCACAAAGACAAACAAATGTTTCATGCTGCATGCATCCTTACATGCAAGCAAACAAACATGCATGCAAGCAAGTAAGCATGCATGCATGCAAACAAGCATGCGAGCAAGCAAGCATACATACATGTAAATAAGCAAGCATACATGCTACGAGTAAGCACGTATGTATGCAAGCAAGTAAGCATGCAAACAGAATGCACATGCATGCAAGCATTGTGGAGCTCCGCTGCAAGTGATCAAAACATTAACCTAACCTACCTTGTGCATTATTTTTTTCTTTATAGCGAGGGGACCTAGGCCCCCCGACCCTCCGAAGCAGGGGGGCCAGCAAGCAAGCATGCAAGCAAGCAGCATGCATGTCGGTTTTGCAGCGATTCGTTTCTGTTGTTACTTTTGTAGCACAGCATTTACAAAAACACAACATATTGACTTTTTAAAACAAATATTTAATTCAATTTAACGTTAAAATGCTTTTTTTTCAAATGACAATATTATGCATAAAGACATTATTTTAATGAAACTCTGCCATATTCGTATACCAAGTGTCGACTAAATAAACGTTATGCCAAACGAAATTAATTATGCGAATAAAATTTTTGCCAAAGGTATTTATGCCAAATGAAATTCTACCATCTGAATAGTATGCCATCGTAAATTCGGACATAGTATAAACATTCGCCCAAACAATAAGGATGTTAAAGAATTTTTTTGCCTTAAAAATATACGTTCAAAGAAGATTATGCCAATTGTATTATGTATGCCAAATAAATTGCGGAGCATCAAGATTCTGCCAGATAGAGGTATCGAGTACCCGAGTATCGATATCGATAATTTTTGATCAATCTTTACGTCATATTTTCTCAAGTTCACGGACATAATATCTTTTTATCTAACACATAATGTTTAGAAATCAGCCTTTATTTAGGAAATAGGCGGTTAATAGCATGATATTAGTGTATCACTTAGTGTGTTTGGGAATATATTCAACTAAAATATGAATTATGAAAATGGTAATAGTACAATCATATTTACCTGTGAAATGAGTGATTATTTGGGTTATTGTCGTAATACTACAGTAGCCCGTAATACATTTAAATTATCAAAAAGGTTACCGCTCGCCGTTGTGATATAGTTATTTATTACGAAATTATAGATCCTTTAACCCAAGTTTTACAGACCGCAACCCGCCGTAACCTATATTTGTATATCTCCAAAAATGATATTTTTTTAGTTTTCGAGGTTTAGCTATTGATCCGGGCACCTTGCAGATTTTCAGTGGTGGGGATGGGAGTGGTTGAGCAACAAAGGGGCTGAAAAGCGATTGAAGGTATACAATTTACAGAGCTCTGGATTTGGTGTTGTATAATCGCAAGCCTATCATGTATCTAAATCGAATATAACATTGCCAGGAATTTTGACTGATGGAAAAGTAGTGCCAGGAGGCATCAAAATGCGCGAAAAAGTGGTAAAGTTTGATACCGTCTGGCACTACTTTTCCACCCTTTGTTGCTCAACCACTCCCACCTCCACCACTGAAAATCTGCAAGGTAGGTACCTCGATCTGTTAATAATGAGGGTTTTCGTCAGTCTGTAAATTGTCCGTCCTATTTCCGGCGCCAACTCTTAGTCCAATACCACTGTACCATCAAGAACATGTTTACACACTGATAATAATTAATTTATAATCCGCTTCGTGTGTGGTCATCGACGCAACTTTTTCTCTATCCAATAAGATGCGTGTAATAAATATTTATTATTTAATCCTATGACACGATAAAATACTCTATTCAGAGGACTTAAGAATTATTTTGTACTTTGTAGGTAAGTAAGTATACCTCTTAATAAAGTTTGGCAGTCGTAGATAAGTCCTAGGATGTTGTGCAACTATTAAATAAGGATAATTTATAACTACCTAGTACAGTGTTTTAGGATAAGCTTTAACGAACATGACATATTTATGTGGTTTTATAGCTTTACTTGCGTAAGTAAGAGCACGAGCTTTCGCTATCAGTTTTTATTAGTGTCATAATTTTAATGAAACTTGACTTCATACACATAAGCAGAATAGGTAAGTACATTGGTCTTAAAAGTTGATTGAAAACATTTGAGTAAATAGTGTTACAGCTAAATTGTTTTTCCATAGAAAAAGACATTTCTAAAATAAGTACCTACCTACCTAGGCTAGGTTTTGTTAAATTGGCTACAAAAATTTTTTAGACCTATGTATCATGTGAAGTTTCATTAAAATTAGTTCATTCATTTCGATAAATCAGGACTTGAAAGTTTGTATGAAATGCCTTGAGAAATGTCAAAAACTGTTTACCACGGTACTGCAGAGTCTGCAGAGACCGTTTAGGTGCCATAAATAGGACAAGTCAGGAAAACCTGTAAAATACAGGATGTTTGGTAATAGCCTTTTATGAAGCCGAATATGGTAGTAAGGGACCATCAAACTGAACAACTTTTACTATGGGACCAACTCTGAAATCGCGAAAAAATATCAGCTGTTTCATACATTTGATATTTTCGTTATTAATTTTTGTATGAAACAGCTGATTTTTTTTTTCGCGATTTCAGAGTTGGTCCCATAGTAAAAGTTGTTCAGTTTGATGGTCCCTATTCACCATATTCGGCTTTATAAGGCTATTATCAAACACCTTAACGGTAGGTACCTGTAAGATTTGTACGCTTTCCAAGTTTCTTCATTTTACTGTATTTGAGTAAGTAAACAAGTAATTATAGTTTCAGTCGCCGTAAAATATACGGAAAGGGCACAGATTCAGATTCACCAGCAGAAGCTAAAACAGGAAAAGTACGCCCGTTGTTTGCATTTCCGCGCGTTAGTTTGTTTTTCTAATTTTATATGCGTGTAGGTAGGTAGACTGTGTTGTGTTGCGGTAAGAGAGTGCTTTAGGGAAAACGTCGAAACATCCGTTTTTTTTTTAAATTTTTGTACCGTTTAATGAAGTTGTCTTTAAAGCTAACTTTAGCTTTTGAAGACATAGGTACCTAGGCAGGTAAGTACATAATTTAATTACCTAAGCAAATGTTTTTTTTAAATGCTTAATTTACTGAAATTACATTGTAGGTCACCAAGTTACAAAACGTGTTACTTTAGTAGGTAATTTATTTTAATTTGTAGTATTCATTAACATAGTTTTTTTTAAACGATAACATCATGCGTGTGTGACAGTAGGTGTAGCCAAAACATGATAAATTGCTAATTACAGTACGAGGCAAATATCTTGAAATCAGGTGGGGATTGGGCGGAACGCGTATTTTGGGCATGCGCAGCGGTGAGGGGCGCGGGCGGCGGGAGAGGGGCGCGCGCTATTGGTCGCTCACAAGTGCACATGCGCGAACTTATCCGCACTCCGTCCGTCGAAAAAATTTCAAGATACATAATTATATGCCTCGTATTTGTATGCCTCGTACTGTACCAGTAGGTACCTATTGTGATAGTTTGACTGCAACACATAGGCACCTAACCTACAACACAGCCGTGACACACTCTGTACATGAGAGTTCGAGCGCCAGCGACCTTGAGCCAGAGCGTGTAAGCGCTAGGGTTGATACCGAAATGGAATTTAGACTTGTGGCAAAGGAAATTACATAGTAGGTATTTTAGGAAATAAACTTGTGCAAGGACATGTTAATGAAAGATAGGTTTGATTTATAATAAGTTTTTGTAATCTTTTAATTATATAAGGTAAGTACACATCATAAATTGCAACCTTTATACTTTATTTTCTGTTATTTATCATATAATCATTTTTTTAATCTCTTAACGTGTTAATGAAGGAAAGGTTTGATTTATAATCATTTTTATTAGGGTTCCGTACCCAAAGGGTAAAAAACGGGACCCTATTACTAAGACACCGCTGTCTGTCGGTCTGTCACCAGGCTGTATCTCATGAACCGTGTTAGCTGGACAGTTGAAATTTTAACAGATGATGTATTTCTGTTGCCGATAAAACAGCAAATACTAAAAACAGAATAAAATAAATATTTAAGGGGGGCTCCCATACAAGAAAAGTCCTTTTTTTTTTTTTGCCGTTTTTTGGTACGGAACCCTTTGTGCGCGAGTCCGGCTCGCACTTGGCCGGTTTTTTTATTTATTGACAATTTTACCTACTTGCGAGTTTACGAGGTTTAATCGTCTGAAATCCTTATTTTCAGAGCTTTTTGTTATAATTAAAGTCAGGTTAAAGGAACGGTAAGGGCATGACTAATATTTCGTATATTTTAACTTATAAAAAAGTCGATAAATATTTATTTTATTAAAATTCAAAATATGGTAAAGTTGCAATAGTAGGTCCCATCAACTATGGCAACTTTGACATATTTTTGTTATTTTAAAATAAGATATAAATTTATCGCTTACTCTATAGGTACTTACTTTTCTGGATCACTGGGCAATACGAAGAAACTTTTATCAGGATTTTGTTTCTGGTTGTTGCCACAGCCATAAACACAACAATAACGCCCACCGCCGGGCATGATTAATTATCTAACAATTAAATAATGTAAATTAAACGCGTATCTAGTCAATCCGTGCGAAATGCGGTACAATACGGATTGCGGTGGGACAAGCGAGCGGCGAGCGAAAGTAGAAAGAACCCTTGCCCGAGTAAGTCGGCGACTAACGGCTGCACTCCCCGCGCGCCGCGCGCAGCCCCCGCGCGCCTCCAGACACGCACACATAGCCGCGAGCGATTTTACGAGCATACATGCGCGAGTGTCGTTTCTTTTCGCGTTAGAGTATATATTCTGTGCCTACAATGAATAGTTGGACAATTCAAACAAAGGTCGAGCGAGATTAGCCCTAAAGCGGTTTGTCTGTTTACTGTGTAAGCACATAGGGTCCCTTTGTTAAAGTTTACGCCAGAGAAAGGAGAAGCGGCCCTCACCATAGAAAAAAATGCTTAACCTAATAAAATGCGTACCTACCTATACCAAAGTAGTTAATATAATAAGTCTATGACCTATACCATTGAATTTGGTCTGAAAATAAAGCCAATAATATTTTTACTACCTACTTACATTGATTAAGTTCTGTTTTATTTTTTACCGCATGTAGAAAATAGCTATTTAATTATGAAAAAGAAATAGGAATAATTGAAATAGGCGCGATCTTGTTCGTGTGAAGTTGAGACTTTTGTATTTAGTGGTGACAACCTACCTCGGCAGAACTTACCGAGTAATCTAACATGATATAATTGGTGCCAAATGCTCCAAGAAGCATTGGAATGCGATGCACCTGCATTCTAATGCAAACCGAAACTGGAGGCACTCATAATTCATAATTCATAATTCATTTATTCCATAACAAAATAATTTGTGTCGGAAAAAAATACAATAATAATAAATTAAATTAAAATAATCAATCGGCAATCATAAAAGGCATGTCAAAAAATATTCATAAATGTCAAATAATTAGTTAAGTAATGAGAATTAAAGTAAAAAATGTATACGATCCGAAATTAATAATTCTAATGTCCGACAAAATCATCTAAACTATAATAGCATTTTTTTAACAAGAAGTCCCTTAATTGTCTTTGAAATAATTTATAGTCAACAATAGATTTTAGCGTGATTGGAAGGCTGTTAAACATTTTGACTGCCTGATACCTAACGCTGTGTTTTACTACTTTTAGCTTTGGTACAACCAACTGCGATAGATCCTTTCGGCGAGTTTTCAGACGGATGTCTCGCTCCGTAGGTGATTCAAACTTTTCTATGTTTTTAACCAGATTTGTCAAAATCAGTAAAATATAAAGACTAGGGACGGTTAAAATGTTTAATTTTATGAAATATTCTCTACATGATTGCCATTGTGGAATCCGAACTATAGTTCTGATAGCTCGTTTTTGTAACACAAAAGCTCTCTCTATATTATATTTGTAAGAATTGCCCCAAAACCTAATACTATACCGGAGATGAGATTCAACTAGCGCATAATATACCGTTTTCAATTGTTCCACTGTAATGTCATCACGTAAACTTCTTAAACAATAACACGCTGAACTTATTTTTTTCTCAATTTTTCCTAATTCATATTTCCAGTTAAGATATGAATCAATATAAACTCCTAAAAACTTTACAGATTCAACGAGTGTGATTTGTTTGCCATTTAAAGTTATATCTAGGTTTTCTTTATTTCTTGCCGTGGTTCGGAACAACATAATATTATTTTTTTCATAATTAAGGACAAGATCGTTCTCATTGAACCAAAAACAAAAATCTGAAAGAGCCTGCCTGATCTTACAATTGAGTTCTTCA
Organism: Agriphila tristella; assembly: GCA_928269145.1. Classification (NCBI taxonomy): domain Eukaryota; kingdom Metazoa; phylum Arthropoda; class Insecta; order Lepidoptera; family Crambidae; genus Agriphila; species Agriphila tristella. The sequence continues at coordinate 58,875,331 of OV743430.1, read as the reverse complement.
CTATTGTTAGCCGAAAGTACTGCATTGGTGTCATCCGCAAAAAGTGTAACCTTAATGTCATTAATATTACCTACTGGAGGGCTTTTATAAAATAAAAATAGTAACTACTTGCCTCACTAGATGGCGTTGATGGAAAGAGAAGTGGCAAAATTGGCTTTTAAAAATAAACGTCGTGTACCAAAGAGGCTATTAGTAAGCGCTCGCTGGCTGACATCTGCCCAAAGAGAAACATTTTAGGGATACATTTGCCTGCCTACTTGAGTACCTACTCTTCGAAACATAGTAAAAAAAATCACATTGACACATACATTTTTATTAACGCCATCTATCGAGCCTACAGTTTTTTGTAATTTTGAAAAGCCCTCATTCAAACAATGTCACTGAACCCTAGCTAACACTTGAAACTGGCAAAAGTATTCTCAGAAGAGGGAATGAATTGCCAAAACAATAATAAGAAGAAGGACATAGAAGTAGAACAGAATCTCATGAAAGGGAAGTGAAATTATTTTTACCAAAAACACGTATTGTCTGTCTAAAAAGTCTGTTTACATGAGAAATTATTAAAATATTTTTTTAAATTTTATATTGGTAACCCTGTTCGTGCTGTCAACATTCTAGTTGTAAACATATTTATTTATTTAGATGGGTATTGGTGGGGTGGTTGGTTGGGGATTTAGGTGGGTAATAAAATTACTTTTGAAATTACCCATGTAAACAGACTTTTTAGACAGACTTTCTAGTTGTTGCATTACAAAAATGTTGTCATGCAATGCAATAACACAAATAACAACGAAAGTAATTTTATAGTTTCCTTGAAAGACTGTATGCAACAACCACGTGTTTTAGTAAAAATCATTTCACGAGATTCTGGTCTAAGTGCCTCTACAAAAATGTTTGATAGGAAGCCGATCGGGATTTTCCGGAGTCACCATGGGAAATAGAAAATTCGAAAAGATATGAGTAGGTACATTCTCCAATCCAACCGAATGGGGAGGCGAAGGCAAAGTGAATTACAGATGGCGCTCAGTCTTTGGAACAATTGTCAGTTTGAGCTTATATTGTCTTGACTGTGTATTACGTGATTTTACTTTCTTAGATTGTATTTTTTCGGTTTTGCGGACAAACAATGTATTCTATGCTAACTTTAGTTCATATAAAAGAAGAATTACGGAAAAGAAAAGCCAAAACAACAGGCATGAAAGTTTATAGCAACTTACAAAAAATTGCTAACAAGCATTACATTTCTTTAAATTTCGTGTAAGATTTACAAGTAATCTTTTTATTTCAGATTAGAAGTAGGTATATGATTTAAATTTTAACAAAGCAACTGAGTGTGAATTTCCGTGTTTATAGTTGCCTGATGATGCCTTCTGTGCAATAGTAATTTCAGGTTTCAAATTCTGTACCATCCAAAATTCCACGAACCGTTTTATCATATTTATTTTATTATTCTAAGTTTCTTGAATGACTCTGGCATATAAAATTCTATTAATTCTCTGTTTGGCCCCAATATTGGGCTTATTTGATATTTGATATACCTATCAAATTCATCCAAGTTATAAATATGTTAGAAACTGCTGAGGTTGAAATATTAAAGAACAAAGCTGTTATAATTCAAATGTTGTTTTATTTTGGCGAAGCTTCATCAAATTCATGAAACATCCCTTTTGATTTATAATGTTTCTCAGGCTCAGCAAAGGAGAAAATCGAGGGAAAAGCATATTTTTTTTTATTTTTTTTTGCCTACTATTTTTTTTGTTACTGGGAAATCGATGAACTCCAATATTTTACAAGTTACATGCATAACAATGCGGCATTTTCTCAGTATAAAATTAAAAAGTGCAATACTCCAAGAGATTCCCATATGTTTTGACACTTTCTTTGAGGCGGCCCGGTACCAAAGACCAGACGCCACCTATCGGGATAAAATTGCGCTTTTCCTCCCCATTAAGGGGGAAAACGTTTAAAACTAAATAATGTAACATCGGATGACGTAGGCGTCCGTCATCCGGAATGCCAAACCAAATCTTGTTTTCTTGGATCATGGTGAATAAGTATGAGTAGTTTCTTGGGCCGATTAACAATTTCAATAAGAAATTTTATTCTACTTGTATAATTATATGCGTGTTTCGCGGCCTTTATAGAAGTATAAAATGTTAGAAGGGCTATACTATAGCATGACTATAGCTATCAAATATCACATAATCACAACGGTGCGTATGCGCAGCATATTTTCCACAAGAGTCCAATGACGTCGGCTATTAGTTGCACAATGCACAATAAAAAAACATCAGCGTATAATCCGGTATTGGATGCCGATCGATAAGTCTATAATAATAGTTGCAGCTCTCTTCTGTTCATTTTATTCTTATAAGTGTATACTCAACTTTAAAAGTGAAAGATGAGAAAATTTCGTCAATTTTATTAATGAATTTTCTTGAAGACAGATTGGATCTTAGAATAGGTTATATTTTGCGCGACATAATCGTCACGTGAAACGTGAGAGTGAGATTTTCCGCGAAACATTGCTACAAAGCCTTTACAATGTTTCGCGAAGATTCTCATCTCAAAATGTTTCACGTGGACGATGTCACGCAAAAAAGCCAAAAAGAAAACCTAAAACGGTAGCGAAGAGGCGGCAAATAGAGGCAAACACGGGAAAAATAAGCCCTCTAGGTACACATTCGTGCATGGCGATGTTTGCCAATACTTGCTGAATATGTATTAGAGGCGGCATAAAAAGAAAACCTACTGCTGTGAGTGCTGGCTCTACAAATACGCCAAGCATCGGCACAATGAGGTGTATCACGCAAAGCTAATCGCAGATGGCGCCAGCAGCGACCCTTGATTTGATTGGTTAAAATATGTCAAGAATGACATTAGACATTTGAAACAACCAATCAAACGATTTTGGGTCAGTCGCTTGTGGCGCCATTAGTTCCTCAGTATCACACCCCATTCATCGTAGGTTGCCGGTTTTGTAACCAAGGCTCCAAAGAGGTTCTTTCAAACGCATCACATTAAATTGTACCGATGTTTGGCGAATATATGTACATTGTACAGCCGGCATAATTATTAGGTTTTCTTTTTGGCAAACATCGCCATCGTGGTACCGGCATTACCACAAAGATAGAACTAAATGACTAAGTACTTACTTTGTGGCATAAGTAACCCAACGAAAACTCCCTTCTAAACGTTTCACATGGACGATGTCACAAAGTAGTGGCATATTTTGTGACGATGTCGCACAGAAAAGCTAAAAAGAAAACCTAAAATGGTGAAAGAAAAGTCCTTTTGATACAAAGCCAGTTCGACGTGTTTATCATTATGAATGTGGTACAATAAAAAAAAGAATAGCTTAATTACTTAGATTAGTTATCTCCCTTGAAAGTTTTAACTTTTCTAGTAATTATTTAGTTTACCTAGTAGTTTTCTTCCTGCACAATCGTGCACACCTGTACATAATTGTCAATTTCCCAACATTACCATATCATCATGGAAGAACATAAAACAGCCGAAGTACTTACATATTACAACATATCCAACAAGAATATATGTATTAACATACGTATGTTGGTTTAGCTGGCATGGCTGACGCAAGCGCGCCCGGGAGAGGAGCATAGCTAATCTAAACTATTTAGTGAAATGCTTTTATTAAGCAATAACTTGAATAACTTGGTCGAAGATACGAATAACTAGGTCGTTTATTTGATATTTCTAAGTGGAAATCATAATATAGTTAAACGTTTAATAGTTATTGAACCATTAATTTTATACTCATAGATAAATGTAAAAGAGTTAATTTTCTATCAGAAGAAGTTTAAGAAAATAACTAGGTAAGTTAAGTATCATAAAATTATAATGTGGCCAATTTAAGTAAGTAAGTTTTCCTATCCAAAGCTATTGTAATTAAGTAAGTTAAGTACCTAAGTATTACGAAAGAAAGGTTGACTAAATTACAAAACTCGGATTTGATAGACGGGGGTACAAAATTTTGAAGGATTGCTTTACGTAGGTACACCTAAGTGTGTAGGACTGTAGGTGGTATTCTTGTGACAGTTAATGATAATCATTACCGTGCTTGAGACCACGGCCAAAGGGTTAGGAGCATAATATCAGAAACGCAAAATAGCCGATTCGCAAAATATGAGATTCTTATAATAAAAGATTCTCAAAATAGCCAAAGTACAGTCGATGACAAAGAAACTAATAGGTCATTTATAAGTATTTTATTTTGTCATATGTGGGTGTTTGGTAATAAGTAAGTCTAACTAGAAGTACCAGGACTACATAGTTACAAAGGAGGTACTTGATATCTTCTTTTATTTAAAATCAGGTACATAAGTATGTTGAAAATATTTTGATATTTTCGTTATTAATTTTAGTATGAAACAGCTGATTTTTTTTTCGCGATTTCAGAGTTGGCCCAATTTTAAAGCACAGAATAACTAATGTAAAAGTTGTTCAGTTTGATGGTCCCTATCTACCATATTCGGCTTTATAAGGCTATTAGTATTGTATTGTTTTAAGTTAATTAATTTAATAGAAAAAATACTAGAAAAAATCGACTCACCCGTAGCAGCAATCCCGTCTGAGCTGCTACGGGTGAATCGATTTTTTCTTGTCTTTTTTATGTTAAATTAACTATCCAATTAAAAAATTAAATTAAATATTTTCAACATACTTATGTACCTGAATTTAAACTAAGATATCAAGTACCTCCTTTGTAACTATGTAGTCCTGGTACTTCTAGTTAGACTTTATTTTATTATTTTCAATATATTTCAACATCAGATAATATAGGTAGTCACCTATTTATTATAGGTAACTATACCTACAATGAAAAAAATTGATATTTGTTTTAGCTTCGTTAGAACACGAGGCGATCCATATGGTATCGCAAATTTCTATGGAACTAAAAATTTTTTTAGTTAATTTTGCGTTTTTGATTTCCTAACATTTTTGTCCGTATATGTACAATTTTGGCTATTTTGAGAATCTGTTATTATAAGAATCTCATATTATGCGAATCGGCTATTTTGCGTTTCTGATATTATGCGCCTAACCCCGGCCAAATCTTCAGGAAAAGCTTAAAAGGATACATTATAAAACATTTAAGTAGAATGTGTAATTGAGTATTTCTCAGCAAAAATGTACCTCTGCCTAAAAAATCATGTCTCAAACTGAAAAATAATTGTAACTCAATAAAAGTTTGTCATATCTTTACATAAAATTGCATTTTGCATAGACTAAAATCAACGATATGTCAAACGTTGACTAAAATATAATTCTTCTTGATAAACTATCTCAAACTACGCACGTTGTAGGTATTTAAAATATTTTTTTTGTGAAATACCAAACTATGTTTTGTGTTCTCCATAGAAAAATTACAATGTCGCAAGTACTCAAGAATATTTGAATCAAGTATAAAATGTTCAAAAGTAAAGTATTTTCTGTCATGTTCGACTTATACTGTTCAAGATTTCTTCTTTTATTTAAAATATATTTTAATTGCATATCTCTCCATATAAAAAAAATAAAACAAAATTATTTTATTCTCTGTCGCAAAAAATTGCAGTTTAGTTACGAGCAGGTTCGTTATACGACAACCACGAATTTAGAAGAGTTTCGGAACGCATCTATAATACTTACTATTGGCAACACTGAGTAGTCTCTGATTGGCTGTTACAAAACTCTCTAGCGTAGTTTATTTGTAATTTTTTCTGCACGTAAGTTTCTGAGCTCCGTTGATACAATTTAGTTATACTGGACTAAATGACCATCGACGAAGAAATCTTCGGTAAGTACAATACATACGCAACTTTTATTCAAAATACGTTGTAGATAAAATAATAAGCTTTAATAATTATTTTGGTTTCTTGCGAAAAAATGCGTTTTGACTAATCAAATTAATTTTGAGGTTATTTTTGTAAAAAAATTAGTTACGTTTCGTAACGTTACGAAAATGTTTTATACACAGTTTAGTTACATTTCAAATTAAGCTAGTTGTACACTATACAAATGTACAGAAAAATGTAGTTTTATTTCGCAATAATTTTTAAATATTGAAATCTTTGTCAGTTGTATGAATCGTTTTAAACATTTAAAAAAGTATGTACTATCGCGAATGACATGTTTAAGCATACATATTACACATAACATTAAAATAATTTAGTAGGGAAATGTAAACTATGCTTAACAATAACAATTTCGTTACATATAACCATTTCGTTGCATTTTTTAGTTACAACATTTTCGTTATGGTACAAAATTTTTGAGAAATACTCAATTATTACATTTAAAAATCTAGCTGAAGTTCGTAAAATGTTTCTGTAAAATAGCATGGTCCAAGGATAAAATAGGTAGGTAGATACGGGCGGAAATTAAAATGTATTGGTTAGTTACATAATTATTTGAAATCACTGCCAATACTTATGTAGAGGTAGAAAATGAAAGTTTTCATAACTAGGCTCTGGATGTTAGTTGATAAAAACCTTTTAGTACTCTAAACTTAAGTGCTTTAGCTAGTTTTCTTAGAATCAGAGCAAAGTTTGTAATGTTGTTCAATATTTGCTCACAAACTACAAGAAAGTGCAGCCAACGCCGTTTCCATTCCATTTGCGGTTTCTAACACAAGAAAAAACACCATAATGACTTTATAATCGTTGTAAACCGCCTTCTTAGAAACCTTTATAAAGTTTACAACCGGTGTAACGCGGCGTAGTTTACTTTTGAGATTAACGACGGAGCTTTTAGTAAGCTTAGTAGGTACACTTTGATATGTTTACAACAATACTCGTTTCCGTTCTGTTGTAAAACACGTTAATAACATGTAAATAACATAAAAGACAATGCCCAGATTTGTATGGCGCCATGCCCCACCAGATTTTTTTCAGTTACACAAATTAATTATATGTCAGTTGATAGGTTATTATTTGTACTCTTGAAATTATAAAACACGAACTATGCTAAAGCTCAGACTTTTAAGATATAAGGGTACAAACATACCATAACGAAAGCTTCTTATTTTACAATAACCCGATGTTCGATGTTCTATCCTTATGTTTTTTGTATGGAAAGCATTTTTTTTACATAACTAGTTAAAAAATGCTGCAATTTAAAGTGTGACTTAAGAAAATAGATACCTACTTGAAAAAAATGATACATATTATTAAGATTCTTAGGTTATAAAGTCAATATTTTGAATAAAAAAAAACGGGTTTCAATCAACGAACTATTCGTTGGTTTCAATCGATTGATTGGTAACCAGAGTTTGATTGGTAAACAATTTTGTTATTTTGGGCATAATTTATAACAAAATAAAACAAAATATGTATGATTAGTTTTGTTTTATCCATCTCAACATTCAACAAAAAAAAGTATGAGGATTTTGTTGAATGTTCCCTTACTATGAGCTCTTATAGCAGGACTTATATTGAAATGCCTTACGTTTTCGTACTATGACCTCAAAGGTTAGTATGAAAGCAGGCCTTAAGCAGTCCTGTTTAAGGCCTGCTTTTGAACTAAAGGGTTTCTTATTTGCTGATGGTAAGCGCCCAGATGTTTTGTTAATTGTGTAGGGTAAAACATGCGCTATGGACCCAGCATTATCTAAACATTTTAAGAACATTTTAAATTTTTGTGAATAAAAAGTGTTAGACTTAGTCCATTAAAGTGTTTGTTTGCAACACTGATAGATAAGACTAATACTGGACGCCCGGAAACGGCATAGAACGCTAATAAAAACTAATAAATGTTGACTTTTTATCCGCTGCTTTGTTTGAATTTATAATTTGTTTTTAGTATTAGTAATTTTATTAAATAATTTTCATAAATATTTCATAACTGTAACTTGTAAGAATCCTTGGGGCAGAAATGGGCATTCTCATTTACAATTAAAGCGAATAGAGGTGGCTTTGCTCATGTAGGTACGAGTAAAGTAGAAAATTTAAATTTTCTAACTTATCGAAATTAAGCTGTAAAGCCACCAAACTAAGCTCTTGTAGCCCGAAGCTCAGTGGGCCCTAAGCATTATTGTAATCTTAAGCAAACGTCGTTTCGTGGGCACCTCTGCATCTGTGATTCAGTAGTTTCGACTACCCGTGTAAGACGCAGTGGTCACAGGTTTGATTCCCAGGACAAACACATACAGGGGGTATATTTCATAATAAATAAATTTTTATTCGAAGTTTTTTGACACCTGTAAAATACAGAAATAAAGGCGTCTTCCAAACTTTATTTTAACGTCAATGTTTCCAATAAATACAAGTACCACCGTTATTTAAGTAAAGTAGGTATAAGTAGGGACTTGAATCAGAAAATACTATCGGGAGTCCGTGCTCGGAGCCAATAAGGTAGACAGAGTTATTGCTATGGCTGCGGTACACGCGACATTTTTCCGTTCTAAGTAAAACCCGATATACACGCACCTGGGACTACGCGAAAGGATCACAAAAATCTTCGTGCCGAAACCTTTATAAGTGTTAAGAATAAGGACTTCTCTGACGAATTTGAACATTTCACGATGACTTTGGTAAATAAATAAGTTTATCCTTCAGTTACAATCGTCCAAGATCATAGGGCCGCCAGTTACTTAGGTATTTTTTTTATCATAAAATACCATACACTACTCGTTTGGTTTGGGCTGACCGAGGACAAGGATCAGATATCTGACAGTTCTATCACCGTCCTACGCAATGTACCTATGGCTATTATGTATTCTGTGCCTATGGGACAGTTCTAAACAAAAAAAAATCGCTGTTCAGTGGTTCTATTGAATTGAAGAAGTTACAACCTTCAACTTACAACGATTGCTTGACTGTGTTAAAAATGTTTTCTTTATTCTGTGTTTTCTAGAATTTCATTTTCATAGTTTTGATGGATAGGACAGTAGTACCTAGCTTACGAAGTACGAACGGTAGGTACCTAGTATCACAGTTTGTTAAACTGTGCTAGTATTTTACCTTTAGATGCAATAAAATTGCTTCTGTGGTACAGTATAACTACTGTTGGTTGTACACATAGGTAGGTACCTACCTACTTCCGTCTTCGTGGCTATTATTTTTACAACACAGTTTACCTACTATGTTTTTATTTTTATTGTGCGCATATTAAAATTTCCTCCTTTTAGGCTAAGTCCTGTAAAATTTTAATGTTATTAGGGTTATTAAATTATCAATGTTTGATATGTGGTACGGTTCATAAGTTAAATTCATTTTGATATTGTAAAAATATATAAAATTTACAATATATTACGTTAAAGTACTTACTTACATTAATTAAGTACCATGGTAAGTATAGGACCTACTAAGATGGCTTTCAAAAAATCCCATGGCCGACAAATGAATTCACAATTACCATTAAAATCTACATCATTTTAGCAGCGTTCGTTCATCATCATCATCAGCTTATCATCGTCCACTGCTGAACAAAGTCTCCGAGTGCACGCCATTGAGCATGATCCGCGCGCGGCTACACTCATCCAGTTTATGCCAGCCACCTTGCTTGCTCGTCGCTCCACCTTGTCTGAGGGCGTCCCACACTACGTTTGCCGGTACGCCGTCTCCACTCAATAACTCGTCTGCCCCAAAGGCGCTTGTTCACCAACCTACATAAATACGTACTTACATAGGTACCATGGGCAACAGCGACGCTTAACCACTGCTAAGGTCAAAATCGCTTGCACGCCGCGCCGTCACAACCATACGTTTAGTTCCTGTAGGGGCGATACGCGCGCACACGAATTATGTTGCAAACTGGTTAAGCGTCGCTGTTGCCCATAGTACCTATCTCGCTTCTAGAACTCACAGTAAGACCCCATAATCCAATCATGTGGTAGCAGAACTTTCTCAGATCTCAAAATTGCTATAAAATCAGAAAATGTAGGTACCAACAGAACGCCCGCTAATTTCACCATAAACACCGGTTCGAGGGCTCCAAATGACGAGCAAACACGAGGCAAAGGCATAGTGCAATACAAATTATCGTCGATAGAACCAATTTGATTGAATTAGCTATAGTGAAAGTTACAATGTGCCTTCTTGTGTAGGTAGTACAATTTGAATATTTTATACTATCCTGTCCATCAGCCATTTTTAATGTGTGCAGCAGTGGGGACTGCTGGGGCACAGGCCTTCCTTATGGGTGGTAAGGAGGATGGGCCATAACCCACCACGCGGGCCCAATGCGGATTGGTGAGTGTTAACGACTGCTGATGCAGCCGGGACCAACGGCTTAACGTGCCTTCCGAAGCACGGAGGAGCTAATAAATAAATTTTTGGTCACCCATCCCATGACCGACCCTTGCGGACGTTGCTTAACCGCCGCAATCGTTGGGCCAGGAGCTAAACTACTGCGCCACCGAGCTCCTCCGTGGCGCAGTGGTTTAGCGCGGTGGCGTTTTATACGTGATACCTACTGTTAATTTTTACGTGCACGTCATGCAGATTGTATTGAAAAATATTTAAGTTTGTAAAAACTCGGTTACACACGGCCAAAGGAAATAATCTTACTTATTCCTGTTAAAGCTGATAAGTTTATTGTGCCCGTTCTTCTTGTCAGTTAAAAAGAGGTAGGGAAATTTATATATTGCTCAAAGAAAATAGAGGTTACCATAAATGTGGTGGTCAATCATATTGTGATTTTCCATACAAAAGAGCTAAGTTGTATTTTTCTTTAAATTTAATCTGATTAATTTAAATTTGATAGGTATTGTTCGAAAGCTTAAGAACTTAGCTCTTTTGTATGGAAAATGCTCAGTAAGTATTTGAATAAATATATTTTGACGTTGACTTTGAAAATCACGTGAGCAAATGCGTTTGTTGATGTGTCATCAACCGACAGTGGCGTCAGTAGGGTGAAAAATTTACTGAAAAAAAAACTTTTTTAAAAACACGTTTTTAAAACGGACTAAATTATTACAAAAAAAATCGGACTAATACATTAAAACGGACTAGTAAAAACAGACTAAAAAGTATCAAATAAAATTTTCTGTAAATATTTATAACCCTATACCTACAGAAATTTTAAACCTAAAAACGTGGGGCGCATTTTGTAAAATTTATCATCCATATTGTCTTTAGCATATGCGCCCCACGTAAACCTAAAAACGTGGGGCGCATTTTGTAAAATTTATCATCCATATTGTCTTTAGCATATGCGCCCCACGTTTTTTTAGGTTTAAAATTTCTGTAGGTATAGGGTTATAAATATTTACAGAAAATTTTATTTGATACTTTTTAGTCTGTTTTTACTAGTCCGTTTTAATGTTTTAGTCCGATTTTTTTTGTAATAATTTAGTCCGTTTTAAAAACGTGTTTGTAAAAAAGTTTTTTTTTCATTAAATTTTTATTTTCTGCTTTTTTAGTCAACGAGCTAAGACTAAAAATATACCATCCTATCGGAGCACTCGTCAAGACGACTCAAACGAGCCCAAACTCGATGGGGTTACATGGTTTGATTACAGAGTCCCAGTGGCCTTCTTCCGGCTCCATCATCAGACCCTGGAAACTGTTTCCCAACAAAGTACTCGTCAAGACGATTCAAACGAGCTCAAACTCGATGGGGTTGCATGGTTTTATTATAGAGTTTCTATGGCCTTCCTCCGGCTCCTTCATCAGATCCTCGGACACTATTTCCCATTAAAGTACTCGTCAAGACGATTCAAACGAGCCCAATCTCGATGGGGTAGCGTGGTTTTATTAAAGAGTTCCTGTGTCCTTCCTTCGGCTCCATCATCAGACCCTGGAAACTATTTCCCAACAAAGAACTTGTCAAGACGATTCAAACGAGCCCAAATTTGATGGGGTTGCACGGTTTCAATATTGAGTTCCTATGGCATGGTCTTTCGGCTTTATCATCAGACCCTGGACCTCGTCTCTCATTAGAGTACTCGTCAAGACGACGCTAACGAGACCAAACACGATGGGGTTGTATGGTTTCATCATAGAGTTCCTGTGGCCTTCTAGGGTAAAATCGTTCGCAAACTTTGTGGAGAAACACACAAACAAACAAACAAATAAACAAACAAACAAACGCGAAAGCAACCGAATAGAAACGTGTTAAAATACAGCGTTTTGTGAACCAGAGATTTCCTTTGGTAGGATTGGTCCTTAGGACCCTAGGATGGATATAGAAGTGGCGCCACCACAACGAATCTTTCGTTGCGCCACCACGATTTTTGTAGTAAATTTTTTGAAGTTTTGGCTTTCAGCCCAATCTTGATAGATGTAAGTATTAGTTAAGCTGCTATGCCCAGTTTGATATCATATTCGTATGAATTTAGGGTGTCGAATTCATTTTTGGATTCATATTGGTACGATTCAATTGTTAAACTATTAAAAAAAAAACAAAAATAAATACGCGCTTAATTAAAGAAAAAAAAATCCATTAAATACTCAAATTGGAATATTTGAAAAAGAAAAAGAGCTCTATTATCCTTTTATTTTTAAATTAATTAAAAAAGAAAATATTCTTGTTTGGTTAATTAAAAAAAATAACTTCGTTACCGTTGTAAGGAAGTTATTTCTTTTTATTAAATATTAAAATTTTAAAAATCAAATGATAACTTGTTTGTGATAGGCTCAAATTGTAGCAAATTTAGTTATCTTTAAAAAGTACAGGGTAGAGATACCTGAAAACGCTTCCTTAAGGTAGTTTTTTCGAAAATACTGAAACAAGTGCCAAGTTTTTCCAGCAGTACAGAGTTTCCAAGAGTTAAAACTTGGGTAAAACTACTCTCAAGGTACCTAACAACATCTGAAAAAATCGTAGTTACATGCGCGCTTGTAATATTTTCCTTTTTTTTGCCGATATTGACTGGCATTTTTTGTTTTTCTAATAATTTACTGATATTTTTTAATTCTGCGAAACCCTTCAGCGCCGAACACCTATAAAGGTTCCTTATAGAACTACACAGAATTAAGCGCGCCCCTAGCAGGAGAAAAGAGAAGAAGAAGAAAAAAATTGAGTTTTTTTCCAATCTTCCCCGTATTTTACCTGATTACTTCGCAATTACAATATATTTATAAATTCTGTAAATTGTGTTTTATTTATGGATGTATTTTCCATATTCTAATACTAACAATTAAAGATTATAACATGTTTACTATATAAGGGGGCGTCCATTAATCACGTGATGTTTTTTTGGCCAATTTATAACCCCCCTTCCCCCTTGGTGATACATGGTGAGGTTTAACGCAAACCCCCCCCCCCCCTCCCCCTCAAAATCACGTGTATTTTTTTGGTACAAAATAATCTCAACATTTTTCAGTGCAAATATGTCGCGGTGGGCGGGGTTATCGTCCTGGTAACGGTGAGTCAACAATCAGACGCCGTTTTCGGTTAAAAATCACGCATTCAACGAAAAAAAATTAATACACGTGATATCTCGCTACACCCCCCATCCCCCCTTGTGATACTTTCAACTACCCCCCCCCCCCCCCCCCCCTTCGAGGCTCACGTGATTAATGGACGACCCCTTTAGTTCAACGCAATCAAAGAATTGTCCAAATTTTCGAAAAAAATATTTGATAATATTTTGATAAAGTTTCACAGAACATCACTATTACACCAAAATGAATGAATCATCGTTCTTAATAAAGAACAAGAACGCTTTTTATCACTAGGCAATCAATCCTTCTTCACACCATAGACTTAGAAAATTTTTCGCTATCTTCAAACATCTCGAAAATGTTTAAAATAACAAAAACAACAATAAAATTTAGACCACTTTTGGACCACTTGAAACCTGACACCCGTCATATGTTTTACGTCATCTGTCAATCAAAATTTACAAAGCACAGACCACTAAATATTTTTATCACAGATTATTAGGAATTTCATAAGCTTGTCTCTGAAATAAAGTTCCCCATACACGATCAGTCTCTATCATTGAGTAAATAATGTTTATCCGCGGCAAGTCGCGGCCCGATGCGACCGGTCTCCGGAGACCAAAACAATGTAGTGATAATGTATTCATTTTGCGCGGTCTCTGGCGACCGTTCTGGCGTCGAGAGGTATATTATATACTTTCATTTGATACCCAAATTATTATAATAGAAATAATAATATTTCCATAGAGGTGTAAAAGAAATTGACGGCACGCGACAGTGATTTTTTTTTCGCTATTTATTGTTAATAAAGAATTTTGTAAGTTATATTTTTTTCAAGTCTTCATTCTATAAGCTTTGTTAACGATTTTTCGTTTGCAAATAAGAACATCACATCAGTTTAATGTTTACGGTGACTTAAAGTAAAAAAAATGTAGTTGAAAATATTGTTTATTATGTAATGTTTAGGAAACTTTTTAATAAATTGCAATTTTTATGCCAGAAACGAATTCTACTAAACTTGGCTTAGTATCTAAACTTAGGCAGTTATTAACCTCGGACTTCGTTAAGGCAGAATTCCCCCCACCTGCTTGAAAAATTCAGGTAGCTCAACTTCGTAAACCCATCTTAGGAATACAAGGATCAATCCTAGCGAAAGAAATCTTTGGTTCATGGATAGTCGTATTCTTCCTTTTTTTTTGCCTTCTACGAATGGGGAAACTAGTTGGGGAAGTTAGCAAAGCTTATGCCAAAGGCTGCGTGGGAAAAAAAGTTTGACCCATAGACTTAGAAAATTTTTCGCTGTGGATATTAAGTTTATGGTTTGACCCATAGACTTAGAAAATTTTTCGCTATGCTGTTTGACCCTCCTTTTATTGCAAAAAAGAAAGAAGCAAAAATGAAGTTTATATTACTATTTAGACAAAATATGTAGGTTGCTCTACAAAAAATAATTGCTGAATTCGGGAAATCCCTCACACAAACCTTAATATTTTACCTTTAAGGATTTAACCGCGACTACGGGTTTCACTAAACGATAGTTACGACCCTTGTGTGGTCGTTAATTAACGTAAACAAATTTCGATCTCTATTTTCACACAGCACGGCCCGTGCAAGTCGTATTGTGATACAATCTAGGGTTGTCAGGTGCATCTTGTATTTCATAAACTTAAAGATATGAAAATAACTAAGGAGAAGCATTTGAATTGAATCAGTTATTTTTTCTAAAATCTATGGCATTTTACCTGTCTACGAGTTCCTCTATTTTTTTTGTTTATTTTTTCCTATGATCGAGAAGTAAATATTATAACGGGTGTAACAAGACCCTCAACGAAGCCGAAGTCCACGCATTCCGCCCATCATCAGGATCATTTTTGTCTTTCAGACTATACCTGGGAAACCAATAGCTACGAAGTTATTGAAGGTCAAAGTCAATTTTTTTATGAAATATTATTTAATTCGTTATTTCCTAATTTTTTATCCAAAGAAATATTATCAAAATTTTAAGTATTTCGTAACAAACAATGGCTTCAACACGTCATCACTCAATGTACCTCATGAGCACGCACATAAACATTGCCTATTTCAACTCGGCCGCACGCAGCAGAGCTGTGTAGCATTCACTTTTGTACGCGGTCTTTTGTACGCGTTACATTGCGTGGTAAATGAATGCAATGCTTTTTAACACTAAAAATTAAAATCGTTTCCCAGCAATAATTTTGAACAGAAATGGTCCTGATGATGGGCAGAATACGTAGACCTCGGCTTCGTTGAGGGTCTTGTTACACCCTGTATAGTATTTTAGAACATTTCACACAACACCAATCTTGCAAATGTTAAATGGAAAGACGAGAGTAGGTAGGTTATGTACGAGTAGATAAAAGTACTTAAGATATCTATGTGCATGTAGCTATTTCAGTTGCCAGCGTTTATAAAATTCATATTTAGCTTATTTTCCCAAATAAAAATACAGGGCCAACCCTAAGTTGGTGTTAGGTATGGTAGGTGTTTCCAGTCATGACACGACTTTTTTGTTCTGAGGTCTCGTGGTTTTGTACCTATTTTACTTTTTAATCCTCTCCTAAAATATATGCTAGCTTAAATACAATTGGATGCATTTAGTTTTCTTAATAAAGAACAAGAACGCTTTTTATCACTAGGCAATCAATCCTTCTTCACACCATAGACTTAGAAAATTTTTCGCTATCTTCAAACATCTCGAAAATGTTTAAAATAACAAAAACAACAATAAAATTTAGACCACTTTTGGACCACTTGAAACCTGACACCCGTCATATGTTTTACGTCATCTGTCAATCAAAATTTACAAAGCACAGACCACTAAATATTTTTATCACAGATTATTAGGAATTTCATAAGCTTGTCTCTGAAATAAAGTTCCCCATACACGATCAGTCTCTATCATTGAGTAAATAATGTTTATCCGCGGCAAGTCGCGGCCCGATGCGACCGGTCTCCGGAGACCAAAACAATGTAGTGATAATGTATTCATTTTGCGCGGTCTCTGGCGACCGTTCTGGCGTCGAGAGGTATATTATATACTTTCATTTGATACCCAAATTATTATAATAGAAATAATAATATTTCCATAGAGGTGTAAAAGAAATTGACGGCACGCGACAGTGATTTTTTTTTCGCTATTTATTGTTAATAAAGAATTTTGTAAGTTATATTTTTTTCAAGTCTTCATTCTATAAGCTTTGTTAACGATTTTTCGTTTGCAAATAAGAACATCACATCAGTTTAATGTTTACGGTGACTTAAAGTAAAAAAAATGTAGTTGAAAATATTGTTTATTATGTAATGTTTAGGAAACTTTTTAATAAATTGCAATTTTTATGCCAGAAACGAATTCTACTAAACTTGGCTTAGTATCTAAACTTAGGCAGTTATTAACCTCGGACTTCGTTAAGGCAGAATTCCCCCCACCTGCTTGAAAAATTCAGGTAGCTCAACTTCGTAAACCCATCTTAGGAATACAAGGATCAATCCTAGCGAAAGAAATCTTTGGTTCATGGATAGTCGTATTCTTCCTTTTTTTTTGCCTTCTACGAATGGGGAAACTAGTTGGGGAAGTTAGCAAAGCTTATGCCAAAGGCTGCGTGGGAAAAAAAGTTTGACCCATAGACTTAGAAAATTTTTCGCTGTGGATATTAAGTTTATGGTTTGACCCATAGACTTAGAAAATTTTTCGCTATGCTGTTTGACCCTCCTTTTATTGCAAAAAAGAAAGAAGCAAAAATGAAGTTTATATTACTATTTAGACAAAATATGTAGGTTGCTCTACAAAAAATAATTGCTGAATTCGGGAAATCCCTCACACAAACCTTAATATTTTACCTTTAAGGATTTAACCGCGACTACGGGTTTCACTAAACGATAGTTACGACCCTTGTGTGGTCGTTAATTAACGTAAACAAATTTCGATCTCTATTTTCACACAGCACGGCCCGTGCAAGTCGTATTGTGATACAATCTAGGGTTGTCAGGTGCATCTTGTATTTCATAAACTTAAAGATATGAAAATAACTAAGGAGAAGCATTTGAATTGAATCAGTTATTTTTTCTAAAATCTATGGCATTTTACCTGTCTACGAGTTCCTCTATTTTTTTTGTTTATTTTTTCCTATGATCGAGAAGTAAATATTATAACGGGTGTAACAAGACCCTCAACGAAGCCGAAGTCCACGCATTCCGCCCATCATCAGGATCATTTTTGTCTTTCAGACTATACCTGGGAAACCAATAGCTACGAAGTTATTGAAGGTCAAAGTCAATTTTTTTATGAAATATTATTTAATTCGTTATTTCCTAATTTTTTATCCAAAGAAATATTATCAAAATTTTAAGTATTTCGTAACAAACAATGGCTTCAACACGTCATCACTCAATGTACCTCATGAGCACGCACATAAACATTGCCTATTTCAACTCGGCCGCACGCAGCAGAGCTGTGTAGCATTCACTTTTGTACGCGGTCTTTTGTACGCGTTACATTGCGTGGTAAATGAATGCAATGCTTTTTAACACTAAAAATTAAAATCGTTTCCCAGCAATAATTTTGAACAGAAATGGTCCTGATGATGGGCAGAATACGTAGACCTCGGCTTCGTTGAGGGTCTTGTTACACCCTGTATAGTATTTTAGAACATTTCACACAACACCAATCTTGCAAATGTTAAATGGAAAGACGAGAGTAGGTAGGTTATGTACGAGTAGATAAAAGTACTTAAGATATCTATGTGCATGTAGCTATTTCAGTTGCCAGCGTTTATAAAATTCATATTTAGCTTATTTTCCCAAATAAAAATACAGGGCCAACCCTAAGTTGGTGTTAGGTATGGTAGGTGTTTCCAGTCATGACACGACTTTTTTGTTCTGAGGTCTCGTGGTTTTGTACCTATTTTACTTTTTAATCCTCTCCTAAAATATATGCTAGCTTAAATACAATTGGATGCATTTAGTTTTTTTGTGAATTAATTAATGCTAATAAAAAGAGAGAATCTACTGAATCTACTTACCACTATTTCACAAAATTCGGAGGCCCCTCTATTTACTACTAACTTTGCCAACTAATTAACAAAGTATTTTCAGTAAAACCGAGTATCCGTTTAAAGTGCTTTATTAAATGTTAATTTACTGCATTTTAAGTTAATTGTTTATTAGAAAAAAATTGTGTATAAATAAATTAAGAAATACAAGATTATTATGTCCAACGTCATAGCCATAATAATAGAGTAGTAAAGATAAGGGCCAACGAGTTTATTAAATAAAGATGTTTCATTAAAAATCCATCACATCAGATACATGCGGGCGTATCGCTCTCTTCGAAACGGTGCAACAAATTGATATTACAATACAAATTGTTACTGTTAAAATTTAGATCAATTAGGAAAGGGTTCAGTATTGAATTTATTCAATTGATTTTTAACTCGTTAATTGCAGTGCCTATTGGTATTTAGAGTTTTATGATCTAGTTTTGATAATATTCGGTAATTTCAAAAATTAATAAATATTGGACAATAACCCCTTGGATCATAGAGATGGCGATCATTGAGATCGCCAAACATTAATTTAATATCATAAATAAAAAAATCTTACCACATTTTTTAAGAAAACAAGGGATTTTTTATAAAATGAAACAAAAGTGGCAAAATTCTTTTCATTTATTTTCGACTCGCACTTGGTATCAGCTAACATCCAAACACGCCTTTTAATAATAAACTTAAATCTATTATTTACAAAATTAAACGAACATAAAAAATACTACACACTACCAACTAAATGCGAAGGAATGTCATAATGGCTTCTAGGAGCCAAATTAAAATTATAATTTGTATGGGTGAATCCAACACTGAATATATGAATTAGGTACTTTATGAACAATAATCCTTCAAATCTAATAAGTTCTATCATTATAATCTTGAAATTAATTTCAATCAATTTATTTCGCCATTTACATTTTCTTTGTTAATTTTAGGATCGACTTAGGTATCTTTGTTAATTTTAGGATCGAATTACAGAAAGAAGTTACAGAGGCGGCTACATTTTTTTTTAATTTTCAACCCCTTCCTTTAGAATAATTGGATCACCCCTTAAATTGTTTTTAAGATGTTACAAAAAACATCGAATTCAATTATTGCTAGCTACATTTATTTGTGTCTAAAAGGTGGGCAATAGTGTAACCTACCTTTTATTTTAATAATTTCTCTTATTCTAATCCAAATAAAATGATTTAAACTTAAGACTAGACAGGTACCGTACAGCAAATACTGTCAGTTTTAACATTTATGCAACGAATAACTTTATTCATTAAACTATTTTATCGTTAATCAATAAATAAATGAGCCCAATTCGTTAAAATGCTAACTGGATGACGAACTCGCAACTAACACTTGTACGAACTTCAGTAACTTTTAAGCTAAGTGAAGTTCGTCAAATGCAATGCCTATTAGCATTTTAACATAATGTGGCATGTAAGTAGTGCATTTCAAAGTCATATTAAAGTAGTAACGCAGAGTTTACACAATACTATTAGGGGTTTAAGTATGAAATTGCCGTTTTGTATGGAGAATTTTAAAGAATTTTGAATTTCCATACTAACATTGTCTTAATTTATTTAACAACCATGAACTTTTATGCACAAATGTTTAAAAACTCAGCTTTTCTACTAACGAAAAATAGAATTAGTTTTAAGATTATTTTTTTAACGTTGGAAAAAAATAAGAAATATAATAATATAATAAATAAGCATCTTTAGATCATAGAAGAAATGGGAGCCTCTATGTGTGAGAAAAATCGTCAATTTTATAATTTAACCCCTATTATTTGATATAAAATTGAAGCTTATAAACAAAACTGTCCATTTATAAAACAATGGCATATTAATTAATAAAATATTTGCATTTAACCCTTAGAATTATTTTAAGATTTAACCAAACTATAAAGTTCCCATCATAATATATGGGTAGATATGGTTTAATTATTGCTGTAAATGGAAACGTTGAATATCCATTGTTTACAAAATTATAAAATGAAATACGTTTTTAGTTATCACAATTACTTTAAACTTGTAAAGGTAAAATTATAATGCAGTTATTATTCTGAAAATGACATAATAAATATTTTTCATTAAGTTTTTCTTAGTATTTTACAATATTGTATTCTGCATAGCAATGATGGTAACTAAAGTTAAATAAAATCACTGGTACATAAGTTTCTAAGTTTTTCTCGTACAGTTGACAAGAGTAGGACTTTTCATATAGTCGTTATGGGTAATGATTTTTTTTCCTAACATTCATTATTTTTTATAACAAATGGAAAACTGTTGACTGCATAGAGAAATAACTTTTTTAATTTCCATGGTAAAAATAAATAAAATAAATATCTACTCGTATTTGCTATTCTCGGTTAATAATATCTAAGATGTTTTTCGTACCTTGCTAACTAAAAATTAATAAGTAATCAGATTAAAATGCAAATTACTATAATAATACTTTGATAGCTTCATAATTACTTTGAAAGCATTTAGGCCGCACATAAGTTAGGCATTTTGTAAGTAGCTTTCCGTAATTTCTTACACTTGCGTATAAGTAAGTTAACGTTTTACCGAAGCACCTTACAACCTAAGTTAAGGCAGCAGAAAATAAAAATTCTTTGAATGCAATATTTTACTGGAATTACAACAAAAATCAATGAAATGTTAATACTTAGCATTTTAATCGAATTTTAAGTGTGTAATTGCGCATTGCCCAAGTACATAAAAAAATGGCTTTCGGTATTGTTTAAAAATATTAATTGTTAAATAAACTAAGTATCATTTTAAGCTATTATTTTTCTATTATCACGGATTTCTTAATGAGGTTAAATTGAAAAAGAAAATCCTAAGGATTTATTCAATTAATAATACTTACTTGATTTAACCATGTACAATCGGCAGCTCATTTGCTTTACCACTTTGCAGAAAAATTCGTGTGGTAAAGCTGAAGTGTTGTCGATAGTACTTAACGGTTATAGCTGTTT
Organism: Agriphila tristella; assembly: GCA_928269145.1. Classification (NCBI taxonomy): domain Eukaryota; kingdom Metazoa; phylum Arthropoda; class Insecta; order Lepidoptera; family Crambidae; genus Agriphila; species Agriphila tristella. Next base: position 58,853,960 of record OV743430.1, on the reverse strand, counting down.
TTGTTTTATTATAATTATATTTTTAAGAATTTAACACACTTATAATAAGACAATATCATTTAATTTCGATAAAATATTGTTAACGTTGCACTGTATTTTCATACTATGGCAATTTTTTTATTATTTACATTATACAAGCTTAACAGTATCGAAATATTTGCAGATAATTTGTCACCAAACACATTAAATGGAATAACAATTTAGTAGGTATCTTCATTATTTTAAACAAAATATCAAATTCTCTATCATAATCATCTTTTTTTTCTAACAAATTTCACAGATTCTCGGAAACACTAATAAAACACTAATGTGGCAACACTATTATTTATTAGGTACACTACAAGTGCTAATAAAATAGTTTCGATTCAACCAACCTCTTTTCACATCACTATTTAAAACCCTAGCTGCGCTTGCGAAAATTAAAAAACAAACTGTCACAGTTCGAATTTCGAATGTCCCCACAGTTGGCAGTCTTGAACCACTGAGTAATAACTTCCGGTGCTTAAACCAAGTAAGCTCGAGGCTTACACTGCTTGTGGCTAGGGGACCACCACGTGTGGCTCGCTGGACAGCAACCGCCGAACCGACTGGTGGTTGTTGCCGTCACTGCTAGATATATCGCTGGTGCTGACGACGGCTGGCTGCGAGAAGTTCTTGCACAGGACCAGTACCTTGAAAGAAGAATGCTGATATGAAACAGATGTGATAAATAAACCATAATGGTTTTGGGCATTATCTAGCCGTAATGTGCAGGGCCCAGTAGCACCAATTCAGACACTGTATGGTCACGACTTTACCGCGAGCGCGTCTTGGGTCTTGCGGATCGGTAACCACTGCGCGATGACTTTATGTATCGACCTCTCAGCTCGTCGTCGACCGTGCAGTAGTTGCCGATCCACAAGACCACAGTATTATAAACCAAGTCGCGCGTAGTAAGGTCTTGGTCGGGCGATAAAGAGATGTGTCGTAAAAACACAGCAGCGACTCTGCAATTTTTGATGAACACTGTGATCTCCAACCTCCAACCTTATGTTGTGCAGTGGTTTAGCGCCGGGCCCAGCGATTGCGGAGGTAAAGCAACTTTCGCAAGGGTCGGTCATGGGATGGGTGACCAAAAATTTATTCTCTTGAGCTCCTCCATGCTTCGGCATGCACGTTAAGCCGTTGGTCCCGGCTGCATTTGCAGTCGTTAACACCCACCAATCTGCATTGAGACAGCGTGGAGGGTTGTGGCCCGTCTTCCTTATTCACCCCTCAGACCAAATAAAAGATTCACCCATAAGGAAGGCCTGCACCTCAGCAATGGGGACATTAACAATGATTGATGGACATATCATATGACGTTTCTGTGGTCATGCTGGGAGCCTCGAGATCAGGGGCAACATTCTCTCACATGAGAGGCATTCTAAGTGCTGTATTTATAAACCGTTCTCAACGTCGAGAGCTTGAGATCATACCTGAGATGCTATTCTTAAAAGAATAGCATTTCAATATAACTCTAGAGCCTATAAAAGATCCAAGCTCGGCAAGCTCCCAAGAAAGCATTTCGTTTGCAGATTATTCCACCATATCTTGTAAGTTTTAAATAATTCTAATTAGGAGAGTGGTCAAATCCAATGATTGAAATCTTTAGACATGTTAAGTTTAATTATTTTCCTTACTATTATGTTGAGTTGAGAAAGTTTGCTATTTTATTTTCTATTAAAACAGATTCGCAGATGAGAATAACCGATAGGAAACTCAGAGATGTAAATTCTGCTTGTTTTATTTGAGATAAGATGGAGATTACTTCGAGTTTAAAACTTTATTTTTTTAAAGAAGTCGTTTCAAATAACTATCGTTGAGTACACATTATGAGCTAATGAACCTGTTATGGAAAAAACTGAGTTAATATATTATTTGGTGATTCTTGTTTACAAATACTCTTGAGGCAGTAAACACACACTTTCGATGAGAGAAAGATCTATTGACTTTTGTTAGTAAATCTTTCGTCCCTTTTTGGTACAAAACACCGAATACTGATTTATGCCCATAACTCTAGCCGGAATGCCTTTACCAGTCTTCTCCAGTTTTCGGTACCTTGGATCTTGCGTGCAAGGAGATGGGGCGATCGACCGCAATATAACAAACTGGATCAACGCAGAGTGGACGAAATGGCGACAGCTTACGGGAGTTACATGTGACCCGCGGATGCCACTTAAGTTAAAGGGCAAAATTAATAAGTCCGTAATAAGGCCAGTAGTCATGTATGGATCAGAATGTTGGGCTATGAAGAAAATGGATGAAAGGAAATGACATGTAGCAGAGATGAAAATGTTAAGGTGGATGTGTGGTGTGACGCGAATGGATAAAATAAGGAATGAGTATGTCAGAGGAAGTCTGAAAGTAGCACCAGTAACAGAGAAGCTGCAAGGGAATCGTCTGGCTTGGTTCGGGCATGTTATGAGAAGGAATGAAAGGCATGTTACTAGAAGAGTAATGGATGTTGAGGGCTGGAAAGTAAGATGAAGACCGCAGAAAAGATGGATGGATTGTGTGTGGAATGATATGAATGTGAAGGGAGTGGATGAGGAGATGACGAGTGACAGAAAGGAAAGGAAGAAAAAACCGCAATGCACAGACCCCAAATAAATTGGGATAAGGGTAGGGGGATGATGATGACGCCTAATACTGAGGTACTTATCTGTACAGATTGGTACTACTGTTACATTAGTTTACTTCTCCCCCCGCTAGCTCATGCCACCAGTGGTGCCGATGGTCGGTGATCATGGTGAGCGCGCACACCACCGCGTTGATCAGACACAACATCTGTACTAGCGGCACTATTGCCTAGTTATACGCTATGATCAGATGAACTTATAGTATACAATACAGTGGCAGCCCCCATTGTCCCATCCACTAGCACATCCCACCAGTAGTGCTGATTATCGGTGACTCTGGTGAGCGCTCACACCACCACGTTTATCAGACACAACGTCTGTACTAGTGGCACTATTGCCTATAGCTGTTATACGCTATGATATACTTACAATATACAATACAGTGGCAGCTCCCATTGTCCCACCCACTAGCACATCCCACCAGTGGTGCCGGTGGTCGGTGACCCTGGTGAGCGCGCACACCGCCGCGTAGATCAGACACAACGTCTGAACCAGTGGTACCACAAGCACCGCTCGGTTGTGCCAGCTGAATGCCCGCCTTTGGAGGTACCACTAGAACAAAGAGATCAACCATAAGACTTTTATTTAGAGTATTTAAATTAAAGACGCAATGGAGCTTCGATTTCTACCCCTTTATTTAATAAACGAAGATTAACTTTACACCTAGTTTAAACAAAAAGTTTGCTTACGGGAGGAAGAGGAATACAAAAATAGGCCTAGGATACACAAAACGCCAGATTTTTTTGAAAAAATCCTGTCTACACTTAAAAAAATGCCACGCAGCGCGATTTTTAGTCAGTTTCATTCAATAAACTTGTAATTTTTCCCGACTATGAGTATTAAATAAAAAAAATCGGCCGCGCAGAGCGATTTTTTTGTCTGTTTTATCTGCTAATCTCACTAATCATGTAATATATTATGTGTAGCCTGTCGACTGTCCAGTAAAAATGTCGATAGTAAAAAAAATGCCACGCAGCGCGATTTTTAGTCAGTTTCATCCAATAAACTTGTCATTTTATCAATCTTTAGCAATTTTTTGTGAGTTCTATTTGTACTATTATTTATTCTGTGGTTCTATCCACTAATCTTGTAATTTTGCCTCACTATAAGTAATAATGATTTTTAGTCAGTTTTATCTACTAATCTCACTGAACGGAAAATGAACATTCTGCACTACAGTTTGTCAATAAATGATTGGTATAACTACATAATTATGAAAGGTGCCCTAAAGCTGAGCCTGAGGGGCGACTGACGCGGTAGACTGGGTAAATACGTCCCTGGTTGAAGGAAGATCGACTTATGGACCTATGGAGACATGCTTGGAGAGTTTCATGTTAGTTTACTTTTTTATGTTAAACAGGCAAGCGCTTGCCCGCTATCACGTCACGCCTGATGGTAGGCGATGATGCGATCTAGGATGGAACGCATTTCCTAAGAGATACCTCGAAGATTCAATCGCAACTTGAAGGCTCCTCAGATTGTGCCTATCGGGAAACATAGACTCAGGCAAGGAGTTCCACTCTCTAGCGGTATGGATGATAAGATTTGAAGAAAAAAGACTGAAGTAGTCATTCCATTACTACTTGGTGAAATAATTTAATCTTCTACCTATGCAGGTTAGGATTAAGTATTTCTTATCATAATAACTGTAATAGTATTCGAAGACTGAGCTACCGCACTGACATAGGCTTGATTTGGTTGATAACTGTATACAGGGTATTTGGGAATAGCTTTATAATACCGAATATCGTAGATAAGGTACCATGCACACAATCCTAGAAAATTATTATGAACCCTGAAAACTAACTGAAAACACATGACTGATAGATTTTTTTTGTATGGAAAACTGGAAATTAACAGCCCTAGACGGAAATAGACTAGGTATTATATATATTTTTAATCCTACTAATGGCCAAAAATAAAGCACAGCGTTGGTCTAGGGCTGCCACTACGCAGTTTATTATAAAAGAAAAAAATTGTCGAAAAAGGTGTATATTTTAATATTATTATAATATTTTTTAAGGGTTGTATGTATGGGACGGGACCCTATCTACCATACTCGGATTTATATTCCTACTATCAAACAAAATTAATGGCGAGGGGTGAAATTATGGCGAAAGTAAGCCATTCTACAGAAATGTTATCTTATGATCTATCTGCATAGGGGATCGGTAGGGTGGGATTTCTGAAAAGGTAAGCTGATGGGAATCAGCTTGTAAGGATGCCCTTCGGCACTGAACTAACAATGAATAGTAGCCAGTGATGAGGATTCCGGGTGTAGAGCGCTTCCACCTTATCGTCACTTAACATCAGGCGATGTAAAGGTCAAGCACTATCTCGTTGTACATAAAAAAATGATAACTACAATGATACTCACAGCCAGGAAGAGACCGCAGTAGATGGCTAGAGACGCGTGCGCAGATGGGAAACTCCTCGTGGAGTCAATCACCAGGTACCTGGAGAACCTCGTCGATGTGCATTTGTAGTCGGTCACGAAGTCTGATCTGAAGGAGACAGTACACCATTAATATTGGTAATCTAACTTACGTCCAAATCAACAACTCTAAAGGCAACTGCCCACTACACCGTAGGTACCGTACCATGACCGTGCTATGAAATTAACGTATCAGGTATGGAAAGCCACACGATACGCTATGTATGCCCACATGGTCTGTGCATTGGGCAAACGCCTTTAAACATCAGTGAATAAAAGTTTTTCTTATAAATCACTTCTTTGAATTACGTAGGTATGCGTTCACTGCTACAAGTGAATATAATTATCATTCACGAGAGAACAAAATCAACATGTTTATCACACATTTGGAAAATAATGTTGGTAACAATGAATGTTGTTAATAATTCAATAACGTTACAATTCTGTGTTTAAAAAAAAGGATTACGTTCAGAGGATTCAAAGAAGACCGTAATGAGTTGTCCATTATGTGAAGCGATATTTTAATGTAACAAGTAGTAGGTATGTCATAAAGTTTACATTGTGCAAATACAGCCATTCTTTCAGATGCTAATATTGGCTTTTGGTTAATACCTACAATGTAGGTATTTTGATGTTTTGACGCATTTGCACAAATAATTTTAATGGTTTTTATTGTCAAACGGGTTTCTTTCCGTTAAAAATAGAAATGAAACAAACTTGTGTAAAAGAAATGGCAAATGTTTGTGTCGTAACAAAATGTTAACAATCTTCAATGAAGTCATTTGTTTTTTGCGGTATATCTCAGTTTGGCCTGAGACTCCCTGTACTCTATGTGTGCGTGCACGGAAATCTGCGATTTGTTCCGAGCGGATCTTCTGTCGATTCTACGTGCTAAGCCATGGACACTTTGTTACACTTTACATAGCTGTGTCTAGCCTACACCAGTGACATTAAATGCGTTGGCTATATTAAAGAAGACCGAATCTTCTTTAATATAGCCAACGCATTTAATAAAAGGAAATGATGTCAGAATTTCAGAAGATAATTGTTTAGTTCACGAATTTTTCAGTTTCATATTTTCAGTCAACTCACCCATTGCAAGTCTGAGCCTTGTCTGGGTCGCATAGGTCGAAAAATGTGGGTCTCGGAGACTCGAAGACGCATTTGATAATCTCAAGGATAGTAAGGTTGACGACAGCTGCTCCGTAGATGTAGTCTCTATAGTTAGTTATGCAACTCACCCATTTCAAGTCTGAGCCTTGTCCAGCTCGCATAGGTCAAAGAATGTGGGTCTGGAGACCCAATGACGGATTTGACGACCTCAAGGACAGTAAGGTTGACGACAGCTCCGTAGATGCAGTCTCTATAGATTAACAACTCACCCATTGCAAGTCTGAGCCTTGTCCAGCTCGTATAGGTCGAAGAATGTGGGTCTCGGGAACCCGATGACGCATTTGATGACCTCAAGGACAGTAAGGTTGGCGATGGCTCCGAAGATGTACGTACCTACTTATCTCTATAGATTAACAACTCACCCATTGCAAGTCTGAGCCTTGTCCGACTCGCATAAGTCGAAGAATGTGGGTCTGGGGGAGCTAATGACGCATTTGACGACCTCAAGAAAAGTAAGGTTGACGACAGCTCCGTAGATGCAGTCTCTGTAGATTAACAACTTACCCATTGCAAGTCTGAGCCTTATCTGGCTCGCATAGGTCGAAGAATGTGGGTCTCGGAGACCCGAAGACGCATTTGATAACCTCAAGGTCAGTAAGATTGGCGATGGCTCCGAAGATGTACTTACCTACTTATCTCTATAGATTAGCAACTCACCCATTGCAAGTCTGAGCCTTGTCCGGCTCGCATAGGTCGAAGAATGTGGGTCTCGGAGACCCGAAGACGCATTTGATGACCTCAAGGATAGTCAGGTTGACGACAGCTCCGTAGATGTAGTCTCTATAGATGAGACCAGACGCCTTAGCGCTGACCAGCATCTTACTCTGCTTCATGTTGTACTCGTCATCTCGATGGTGGATTGCTTCTACTGCCCACATCTGGAATGAGAAGGTGGTTGGTATTTTGTCTTTTGCTAAAAGAGTGAATGGGAAATGAGGACTGAGTTTGAGGTGCTTTTAATTTTCATTTTTCGCAGTGACTGAAAGTTATTTTTGTGACGGCTGCCGCTGCAGTTTGGCGTTGTCGTTGATGTCAATGTTGCCCGTGTATTGGCAACGTGCCGCCTAAATAAGAGCCCTTAGCTTAGCAGTGACTAAAATTCAGTTGGCGCTGTAGCTGCAACAGCTAGCTATTAGTTGCTTTACGCGATATAACCTGCTAAATTAGAAACTGAAACGATTGAATAACATTACATACAGATGATATAGAATGTAAGTAGAAAACCCATAGTACTTAAGTAGGTATACATATTGTCAGCTATCAAAGAGATAATTTTCATTGATATCCCTTATCGTTATTATTACTTAGATCAAGGATTGAACTTTTGACACAATTTAATCCAAAAAGATAAACTTACAATAACGAATGGCACTAAAATAGTGATGGCAGCAACGAGTGAGATGGAGAACGTGTCCCCCGTGTGTGGGAAGGAGAGGGCAGGGTCGTTGCATGTGAACCCGCTGCGGCGGCTCGGCAGCGCGCCCACCTCGAGAAGAATGCATACTGCAGCCACTGTGGACAACGAAACATAATGGTACTCGTAAATAAACAAAACATTTTTAAATGTAGAATTGACATGTTTTAATTTTTTAAAGGTACTTTAATCAAATCATGGTGATAGTCAAGCGCTTGATCGCATTGTTAACGTCAAAATTGTGTTTCAATGATTTTTAATACAGTTTTTGTTTCTTAAAACCGAAACACATTGTGTCTCAATTTTGGGTTTCAGAAACAAGAACTGTGTCAAAAATCATTAGTTATCATTCAAACACCATTGGATGGAACACGATTTTGACGTTAACATTAGGAGACTTGACCCCCTATTATGTATTCTGTGCCCCTGGTGGTAAGCGATAATGCGACCTTTGATGAAACTTTGTACCTATCAGTAAAAAGACTGGAGGCAAGGAGTTCCACTCTCTAGCGCTACGGATGACAAAATTCGAAGCAAAACTCTTATCCAACAAAAAAAGGTAGGTACGTTTGGTTGTTCAATGGGAGAAGGGAGATGGAGGCATTGGGTAGTACAATAAAATTCCGCTGCACACTCTCTTAATTTTTATAGTCAAAATTTGTAACGTAACGTTTTGTTGTTGTTATAATTTCATATTTTGATGATGGGCTTAGATTAAAAGTTTGATAAATTAAGAACATGGAACACTCCCAAAACCTTAGAGCTACCCGTCGAACAAGCCATGAAATCTGCTTGTTTGGTGTTTGAATGCTTTGGTTACGACAAAAGGTGGATGAATGCGTTTGCTGCTGCACTGCAGCAGCAACTCCTCACTAAAATCTTTGGAGCGGAAAGATTCTGGAAAGGCATCTTCGCTCTGGACGAAACAGTCAGCAGCACGTCAGGTTGTACAAAACTGTCAAAAATCTGCAATTTATTATGAACCAATATCTTCGTATTTAAGCATAAAATTGATTCAATATGATTACCCTGACGTGGAAGCCCAGCGTGCCGTTGACTGAACAAGACCGATCATCATGGAAATCCTTGGCCAAAGGATTTCCAAGGACCTTGGACCTAGGACTTTGCCCAAGGACATTGGGAGAGACCCTTGTCCATCTGTGGGCATCACACCGACTTTTCACAGGTTATCTAAGATATTTAGTTAACATGCACTGTATGCATCATTACATATTTGTGAAAACGACTTAAATATCTAATACAATACTATATACATAGTATTGTTCTTTCTGATGTAGGCTAAACATTATAAATATGTATAAGTGAAGAGTCATTATTAGGGACCATCAATATTTAATCAATATAGATGGTATAATGGCATAATAAAAATAATAGAAATTTAAAATATTGTTTTATGGAAGAAATCAATGTGAAACTATAAAATAAAAACAAATGGTAGCTCAGTAATGATTTATTTATTGTAGTTGGACACCTTAGATTTATCTTTACGATCTATAATAAAACAAAACGTTATCCATTGATTTAGTACTTACAACGCTTTTGTGTTATTTTATTATCTCATGATTTATTGAATACCTATTACTTGTTACACTGTGTTTTTAATAGATAGGTACTTAGAGTTATATTGTGTTATATGAAACACAAATATTAAATCTTCTTTAACATAGGTGAATAGTAATTTTTAATTGAACCACAGTAGCCCATACGTTAATTAAAGTTTAAACATAAATATAAAATAATTATATAGTTACCTATTTAGCGTAGGCATTGTCCAGTTTTCATATTGTAAATTTTGCAAGAGGTTCGCATTTTGGAAATTGTACATATGCTACGAGGGGAAAATGTTCCAACCGTGCTGACGAAAAATTTTTAGAGAGTTATCATATTTTTTATCTGTAAATGTAGCACGATATTATATTGTAAAATGCTCACGAAGGGACCTTTTTCGCAAGTTAATTTTACAGTCATCATCAAAACTCCTCCAATTATTTCCACAACAATCAAAATTTCTTTATCTAGACAGCAATTTATTAAGGAAAAACAAGGGAAAGACTAATAAAATTATGTCACACTTTTTTATCTTTTTCGGCATAAAAACTTAGTGTAGGTAGGTAGGTACCTGATATTATTTTGCCATAGAATAGGTACATACTACTAGCTTTCACATAGGTGCTATTAAACCTAAGTCCGATAGTTGCGCAGGATTATGAGAAGTTAATACAATTATTTATATTGACATTGAGTGCTGCGGTTAAATATTGTAAGTATAACCTATTCAAATTTAATGCTCCTGTTATTACGCTGATGAGTACAATCAACGCAAATACAAAATAATCGTACCTACTTAATATATTTACCATTGAAAATGGTTATCAGATGCAAATCGCCTGAGACGTATTTTTGACCATATCTCCGAGGATTTTGAGAGGATCGAGATGGAAATAGTACCAAAAGTTGAGGAATTTATCGAGACTTCTGTGAACGTTTGAATTTTGAAAATCTACTGGAAACTTTTTTTGGAATTTTGTAAAATTTCGAAAATTCCGGGTTTTTTGGGGGTTGTTTGTTTACTTAATTGTAAATATTTCGGAAAAAAACCGACTTAAGAAAAAATGAAAAAAGGGTCCTACCTAGGGCATTAGTTTAGCTACCAAATGGCGAAATAATTTTAAAAATCGGTGTATAATTGTGACCTGTAGGTGGTCCCTTTATATTTGGAATTGTAGAAAAACGGCTGTTTCCGTACCTACATAAAAAGTGATGTAGCTTCTATGATTATTGACCGATCGTCATGGTAATTGTGTTAAAAGATGCAGAAGCAGACGAGAAGTGCATTCGTTGGAATTTTGAAAATCGGTTAATAATATTTCGGCTGCGTCGAGGCAGTCAGCGGGCGCTTTTGTGACACGAGGCGGAGCCGAGTGTCATAATCGTAAAAATAAATAGGTACTACCCTAAGGTACTACCTAGGTAACTTTAAAAATATAATATGTAGGACTGCATTTGAATTGATTTTGGTTTTGCGTAAATTTTGGTTTTGGTGTTCATTTTCAATGCTCCGATTCTTGCGGGGACTGTAAAATCTGTGATTTTTTTATTAATGTAGGTATCATGTTTCTAATAAACGTTTTTAATGCAATTTTTTACTTGTTTTTTATGTCATTCCAGAAACATACGGCTGCGAAATGATAACATACCTACTTTTACGAACTTTGACTGCAGTTACATTAATTTGTAAGGTGACATAACTCTCTTGAAATTACCTACTTTAGAAATTTTCAATTCAATATAATTTATCTACCTACTTAGCTGTTACAAGCACATGTGAATGTCTAAGCGGTATAGGTACCGCTTCAAGAAACGGCAAGAAACTCGTCAAGGGCTGCTTTTTTCTCCCTGTCTTATTTCGACGGCAAATTGAAATATTTACCAAGAAGACACACCTCCGTATCAGTCAACTTTTATTTATTCTCCGGTTGATAGTACTACACGGGTAAACTCTGATCTCTGGTTTATCTAAATTGCGTTAAGATTGTAATAATGTTGCTAACATCCTGATCTCAGTTTAGTTGTGCCCGGAAATCATAATAACATTCGTTCTTCCTGTTAGATGCGAGCCGTGGGAGTTTCACTTGTTACATCGTACAAAATGTACTGGATCGATTGTTGATAAGAGGTTTACTTATCTAAAGTCAGGTCAACGCAGTAATCTCATGGTTAAATTAATGCAAGTTTCGATATTTAATATTTTTGATATAACGTTTTATCCTTACTAATATTATAAATGCGAAAGTCCGTTTGTTTGTTTGTTTGTTACGCCTTCACGTCGTAACTACTGAACCTATCATTATGAAATTTTGCATACACGTTGTCAGGGGTACAGAAAAGGACATAGGGTACCTTTCATCCAGAAAAAACTTACAGTTCCCGAGGGATAGCAAAAAAACTGTCCACGCAGACGAAGTCGCGGGCGGCCACTAGTTACTTATACTTATCCATTATGTCTATTTTTTAGGTAAGAATAGTATTCTGTGAAACAAGCACTTCAAATAGTACTTAAACCACAGATTTAAATCGTTAGATCTGCCCTCATACTAAAAATCTGTACCATGTTGCTTTATTTGTATTTTGTTTGTACCTATTTGTACAGATAAAAGGCGCAAGACGGCATTTTGAAAAAGTTCTCACGTGGCTTCTCGAAATAACTGACACTGTGTTCAAATGAGCACTGATAGCCATCTAATAGCAAAGAAGTGAGGCTCACTCATTTTAATGTTGTCACATTTCGGTGAGCTCATACTATTGTAAGGTAAGGGCATATCTAACGATTTTAAATCTTTGACTTTACATAAAATTCCACAAATTCCTAGACCAGTAGAACAGCTGATAACACCGAGTTATCTAAAAGCTCATGTTCTAGTCCGATTCAGCGTATAACAGTGAACCAAGGGTTTAATCCGCTAGAAAGCTCTTAAGACATTCCCACAAGATAAGAGGTATCAGCTCGTCTGCAACTAACTTGAAAAAATCTCAAGTGATTTTAAACTCTTTGGGTTTCGACTTTTAGTTGAAAGTTGAAGTGATCTGTGGAGTAGGTTTCCCATTGATAAATACTTATCTGGTTGAAGGTTAACGGTATTTAAAACGCTGTTGTATTTTTATTTATTTACAAGGTGTTTGGTAAAAGCCTTATAAAGCCGAATATGGTAGATAGGGACCATCAAACTGAACAACTTTTACTATGGGACCAACTCCGAAATCGCGAAAAAAAAATCAGCTGTTTCATACATTTTGATATTTTCGTTGTTATTTTTTGTATGAAACAGCTGATTTTTTTTCGCGATTTCAGAGTTGGTCCCATAGTAAAAGTTGTGCAGTTTGATGGTCCCTATCTGCCATATTCGGCTTTATAAGGCTTTTACCAAACACCTTGTATAAGGACGTAATTTTTTTTAGATAGGTTGGTACCTAAGTTAAATCTTTAGTGGAAAATTAAGGTTAATAACGTTTATTCTCAGAAAAGTCACTTTATAGTTAACTAGCGGCCGCCCGCGATTTCGTCTGCGTGGAAAGTTTTTTTGCTATCCATCGGGAACAATATTGGTTTTCGGGATGAAAAGTAACGATGAAAAACCCTATGTCCTCTGTACCCCTGAGAACGAGTATGCAAAATTTCATGATGATTGGTTCAGTAGTTAAGACGTGAAGGGTAACATACAAACAAACCGACTTTCGCATTTATAGTATTAGTAAGGATATAAGTATGCAATGTCACCCAGCGAGCAATGGAGAGAGCCATGCTCGGCGTTTTCCTGCGTGATCGAATCAGAAACGAGGAGATCCGCAGGAGAACTAAAGTAACCGACATCGCTCGAATGATTGCTTAGCTGAAGTGGCAATGGGCGGGACACATAGCGAGAAGAACCGATGGTCGTTGGGGCGGAAAGGTTCTGGAATGGCGACCGCGCACCGGACGACGCTCCGTGGGTAGGCCCCCGACAAGGTGGACCGACGAACTGGTGAGGGTCGCGGGAAGCCAGTGGATGCAGGCAGCGCAGGACCGATCGTCGTGGAGATCCTTAGGCAGCCATTACATGGTCATGCAAGCGTCAGTCAAATTCCATCAGTCCTGAATTACGTTTGACTGATTGACTGATGGAAAGAACAAATCACATCATGCAACCATCAGTCACTACATTACACGGTAGGTTAACCGTCAGTCACAGCCCGTGACTGTGGTTAAACTGACAGCAAAACTTAGCGTGTAATGGCTGCCTTAGGGGAGGCCTATACCCAGCAGTGGGTGTCGTGCGGCTGATATGATGATGATGATGAGTATGCACAACAATATATAATTGTAATGTAACTAATTAAAAAAATCGATGATTATAATCTCTTTATTTAAAATGTCAAGTGTTCATTAATCATGATGACCATCAGCTATAATATTAATGTCCCCAATGCTGGGGAACAGGCCTTTATGGGTGGATAAGGAGGATGGGCCATAACCCACCATGTGGGCCCAATACGGGTTGGTGAATGTAAACAACTGCAAATGCACCTAGGACAAACGTTTTAACGTGCCTTCGGAGGAACTTGAGATAATAAATTTTTGGACACCCATCCCATGACCGACCCTTACGAAAGTTGCTTAAGCTCCGCATTCGCTGGGCAATCGCTAAAGCATTGCGCCATCGAGCTCCAATATATTTTACCTTTAATATTTTGAATTCTTTAGCAATGAATAAAAGAAAATACTAGAGCTATCTGTTTATAAATTCAAGGTTAAGAAAGTACAGAAGAATGGGCTATAAGTCCTGTTATCGCACATCTTCACGTGGACCATGACTGCAGTCGGGTGCGCAGGCGCAAGCGATGCACTTGTGGAAGTAATGAGAGAATGCCACCACAGTACATATTGTGAACAGCAGGTACAGACAGTCTTCATTTGTTTTGATAGATAATATAGACGTATCCGCATCCTTTTACCATAAGAATAAATAATTATTCTTATGTCCTTACTATCCTTTCCTTAGGTACTAATATTATAAATGCGAAAGTCCGTTTGTTCGTTTGTTTCGTCTTCACGTCTTAACTACTGAACTGATCATCATGAAATTTTTTAAACACTTTGTCAGGGGTACAGAGAAAATGACATTTTATTTAGAAAAAAAAAATGTTTCCGAGGAAGTCGCGGGCGACCGCTAGTTTAATAATAAAATTGTAAGTAGTAATTAGTAATTAGCATAATTAGGAGGACTTAAGAATGCTAAATTTAAATGATTTTGGCGGCGTTAGGTCATGGGCCGGCCACAAATCCACCATTGATGAAACATCTATTTAGCATACTTCCAAAATGGAAGTAATCCAGATTTAAGCTATGGAAGTGACGGCAATGGTGCGTCTAAATGGAATAATAGACATTATTGAAGCATCCATTTGTCATGCTACCAAATCGATCCATTTGGAAGTAGGTAGGTGTATACCTACAATAAATGGATGCTTCGTCATTTGCTAGCTTTGTTTCTGTTTTTTCAAACCGCGAAAGTTGGAAAACGAGTCTCGAAATTTAATCTTTACCAAAGAAAACACAAATCGGATTTAAATACTGACAATGCTCATGAACTATGGTATCATAATGGCTAAATTTCATCGTAGTCACTTAAAGTTTCCGGTGGTTTGGCGATAAAATCTATGCTCAAAGATGTTATTAGGATTTATTGCTTCGGGTGGCAGTGCGCAGATAATAATCACATATTTTAAGATGCGGGGAGATTAGAGGGAATGTATTGGGCGTGTCGGTAATTTGTTTTAATATACAGTACTCCTCGAACATCTACAGTGAAAAAAAACCTACTGCAAAAGTATTCGATGGAAATTTCTTTTCGATTTTCAGCGGTAGATGGCTTTTAGGTACTTTCCCATCCAAAATTACTCTTTCGAATTGACAACATTTCAAATTTTGAAACTAAAAATCCTCGAAATGGTTTTCGATTTAAAGTACATTGTAAAAAATGAAAACATGTCAATTACGCGCGTTATTTTTTGATATCTGTGTGCTACGGATACTTTCTAAAGACCCTTTATTAAAATAATAAAAAAAATAGTTTCATTCATTTCGAAAAATAAGGACTTAATGTTAGTATTAATGAAATGCCATAGCTATCCATAATACCGGTTAACCATCCTTGTTGAAAAACTTAAACTTATTCAACTAATTGGTAAACCAGTAGGTTTATTCACGATTGTCGGAAATCTACTCGAAAGCCTTCGATTCGAATCCGCATCCTCCGATATTACAAAAATATAGCTATTCACAAATACATTCGACTGGCATTCGATTCACTTTCCGACGGGAAAGCGCAATGCATTTACAAAGTTTGGTAGCAAAAGTAGAAAATAAGATCGAAGACTACAGACTTTTCGATTCGATTAGAAAAGTTGGTTTTCGACAATGGATAGAAATTCTTGAACAATAGTATTTAATTTTGTTTGAACATTAAACACTTATATAGTAATTTGATTAGTTCGAGAATATTCTTCAGTTCTAGTTTAGTGTTTTGTAAGAATCTATTGTCCTAGTTCCAACTGTAATCAGATAGATGTAACATCATACAACGGATTTGACGCCTTGGGCTGCGCTTGCGACCGCAAACGGTCAGGTATCGCCACAATTACACTGATTTAATTCAATTATGGAGTTGAAATGAGGTTATGTTATTTGAAGCGCTCATGGCGGAACTTGACAGACTGATCGTACTTGATCACGTTTGTTAAGCAACGATCGGTCCGGCCAGGTGTCGGATGGGTCTTGTCCCATGTCCCCGCGAGTCCCACATGCCCCCCTCTCACTCACCTGCGGGAGGGGAAGCGCGTAAAAGCGTTTTTCTTCGGCATAAAAAAAAAAAAAAAAAAAAAGGTGTCGGATGGGTGACCGTTAAGTGTCACTACAACTAAGCACTTCCGTAGTTCGGACGGTCTCGGCTGTTGTCATCTAATAACAGTGGTTAACCCAAATCAGAGGCGTTACAGGCGGCTTGATAAACTCTAACACCGAGGTGGTCACTAATCCTCATTCCATAAGAAGAAGATTAAAGGGCGAAATCGAAGTCAATGGCAATCTTTTAAACTTACCGCAATAATAGTATTAACTGTCGCCGGGAAAATCGACATTTATCGACAATCGGTAGTAAAAACTAAAATCGAATCACCATCTCATTAAAATTAGGTTTGTGACAAGCGATGTCGATAAAAACCCTATTTGACTAAAGTACCTTAGAAAGTCGCCAGGAAAATCGACCTGTGTAGATGCCCCCACATGAGTCGATTTTTTAAGCGACAACAGTTTATCAATATCGCGGTTAGATTCTTAGTTTAAAATATTGCCCATATTTTTAGGGGGGTATTTAATAGCACTTTAAATTTGATGAAAACAGCTCTAAAATTGTATATTAGCACTTTAAAATAATAATAGATCTATAATTTAATATTATCACTACAAAAATAATGGTTTGCACTTTAAAATAATATTAGATCTATAATTTAATATTATCACTACAAAAATAATGGTTTGCACTTTAAAATAATAATAGATCTATAATTTAATATGATCACTACAAAAATAATGGTTTGCACTTTAACTGTGTCCCAACCACAGACAGTGGTCCCAACCATTGGTCCCAACTCCGAAACCATTTAGTTTCTGTCCAACTATGTCAGACTGACCGCTGTTTACAACGAACTAGTTCGTTGGCTGTTAAAATGAGATGGAAAGATGAAAACAACTTGTGGCATAATGCATATACACCATCAGGTCGGTTCTGGCGTTGTTGGGCACAATGGAACCTAACCTCCTGGGCTCCTCTCTTGCTGCGCCTGCTCGTCGTCACACCTACCTACACGTCTGTATACCAGTGCTAAAGTTATAAAATTAATTTGCATGGTGCAGTATTAATTTTAAAGCTAAGCAATTAAATTGTATAGTGCAAAGTATTAATTTTAAAGCTTAGCATATTTTTAGTGGAAACCATTATTTTTAAAGTTCATTCAATAAATTTTGAAGCTAAACATTTTTAAGTGTGTTACATTATTTTTAAAGTGCATTTATATATTCCCCTATTTTTAGGGTTTCGTATCCAAAGGATAAAAACGGGATCCTATTACTAAGACTCCACTGTCCGTCTATCACCACCATGCTGTAGGTACATATCTCATGAACCGTGATAGCTAGACAGTTTAAATTGTCACAGATGATGTATTTCTGTAGCCGCTTGAACAACAAACACTAAAAACAGAATAAAATAAATATTTAAGGAGGACTCCCATACAAAAAACATGATTTTTTGACGGAACCCTTCATGCGCGAGTTCGACTCGCACTTGGCCAGTTTTTTTATATGCGCATAGCATATTCAATGGAGCGTTCCAAGTGTTTATTAATACTCGTACTTCAGAACTAATAATAATAGAGGCAATAATTTAACCAACCACTTTCATAACGAAATGTCTTTCATTCAAAACCGTATTTATTTACATTAGTGGTAGGCACAAGTAGTCAAAAAATTCGATGCAACACATTGTCAATTAGACCTTTTACACATTGATTTAAGGGTCATTTTGACTCAAATGTTACAATAGATTAGTGTATGCAGCTTCCATAATTAGTTAAGTGTTGAGAACATAGTTTAAACTTTAAACAAACGTGTTCACGTTCACGGTAGCTGTTGATTTAGCTTTGGTATGTATTTTGATATCACTCGATTCATATTCATACTAACACTTACTTATATTAATTTATACTGTACTTACCTATATAAATTCTGTGCTTCTTAATGGGCAATGTTTTAGATTTAAATGTTGTCTCCAAAATTTGTTTTTAGAAATGCAACTTTCTGAACTCAAACATTATTGGTTTGTAACAGTACCCGTAGCACGAACAGCTATCGAAAAAAATAACGCGCGTAAAATCATTCGATAGTGCAATTTTGTATGAAAAAATAGTACAGCGCCATTTACCGCCGAATAGCGAAATTAAATTTTCAATAGAGAATTCTCTATGTTAGGTTTAGGGAAACCAAAAGGATACAACTGTTTAAGTTTAAAAGTTATTTATTATTTATTTGAATTCGGAAGGTGTGTTATATTATACGCGTGCGATTCCACGCAGAGCTTAGCGAGCAGTAAAACACAGGAATGCGGGGGATGCAATCCAAAGTGGCTATAGAGGGCTCGTATCTAAAAACTAATATTTACAAGTTAGAAAGAGATCGAATATCGTGTTGAAACGAGATAGATTTATTTTTGTTTATTCCAACACGCCCCCTCAAAAATAAACTCCTTTTAATTAAAAATCCTTAAATAAATATTTTACACAAAAACTAAAAACACACACCTTCTCATCTGGGGAACAATTATCATGGTCCAACATTTGTTGCGCAGGATTAGGGAAAACCCAGAAAAACCTAATGACATAAATAAAAAAAACCGAATGGATTTAAACTTCCTGAAGAATCACTAATGCGGAAGCGAAAGTAACTGTGTCTGTAACTGTAACTGAAACGCATAAATCGCTGGACTAATTTTGATGAACTATAATTAGTACCTACATAATAAAAAACCCTGTATATTGTGATATTCCATAACTCTGAGGTTATATTCTATAGGTAGGTCAAAATAATAAAAAAATACCAACATGTGAACCAAAAATTAATAGTTTTGGAGATATAATAAATCTTAATTAAATGACATCAAAAGTTATAATTAGCCTTATCTTATGATGATTCTTTATTTATGCTTACACATACTTTTTTTTACTAAAAATGAAAATAATAAAAAAAAAATTCCATTGCTCTTCGATTCTATTTCATGGTCTCTTTTTATAGTTAGTTATGGTGGGATATCAATAAAAACACGTTATAGAATTAGATTAGACATTGGAAAAGGAAAAAAAAACCAGATGAAGTCGCCGGCAAAAGCTAGGCTTATATACTTAATTAATACATTATTTATAGGAGTTTTATCATGAAAACATGAAAACACGACGCGATATGGGAATGAAGATAAGGTATTTCCTTATGGTTTTTTGCTTTTAAATATTTTAACTGGCGTAAAACCTGAAAACGTTAATTTGAAACCTGAATTAATTTATCTGTTAGGTTGTTTTAGTTTTAATATAATTAAGCTGATTTTTGACATAACAATACTTTAGAGTAGCTTTTACGGACATTGTGTAGATGTATTGACATATAAATCAACAAAAAAACATACAGTCGTATGACAAATACTTTTTCACAATGTTTGTGTGTTATTTTAAGCTGTAAAAGTTTAATTACTTATTAACATTCAGAAAAGAAAATCACCGCAGAGTTATAAAACATCGTGAATTTGGGAAATGTTAAGTAAGAAAAGGCGCGTAATTAATTAAGACTTACTTAGGGCCTGTTTAACAGATTTCGGTAAGGAATATCTTCTAATTTGATTGAATTACTTAATAATGCTTATAATTACTTAATAAGCTTAATGGGGTATTAACATGGAGCGACTTGGCGGGCGACTTTCGACAATCGCTTGTAAAATCTAATCGCAAACCTAATTTCAATGAGGTGCCGATTCGATTTTACAATCGACTCGTTTAAGGCGCTAAGAAGGGTCAAATCCCAATATTCAATTCAAATTATTGAAAGATTACGCGCGTGAAGTTATCATGGAAAAAATATATAATGTAGGTACTTGGAATAATGCACAATAGATTTAATTGAAAGCATTTGTAAAAATGTTACCACCTTTGATGTAAAAAAATATTCCGTGGACCCTGTTTCTGGTCCTATTTGCAAAATTTCTCGGAAAAATAACATTCGTTTATTTTAAAACCAACACATAAAAATCGGCTATGGTAATACCTTCAATCTTAATTGAACAGATTTTTTTAACTAACTTGAAAGTGAAGAAATTTTATAAAAACATGTAAAAATTGAGAATTCGGTGCTAGTTCGTAACGCAACCGCCGCGTTGGAACGCGCACTGATTTGAACCCAAAGTGAGTAGAGTTACGTTCGATTTCACTCCATCACGGATCGACCCGCTCGGATTGAGGCATGTTAAAGCCTTAAATACAGCCTAACAGATTTTTCAGACATTATTTGCAAATTGCCACTTCAACAGAGCGATCCTTCGCTTCGATGTCGGTTACTTTAGTTCTCCTGCGGATCTCCTCATTTCTGATTCGATCACGCAGGGAAACGCCGAGCATGGCTCTCTCCATCGCACGCTGGGTGACCTTGAGCCTCCTTATGAGACCCATAGCTAGCGACCACTTTTCACTGCTCGGCTGAAGGGGCAGTGGGCTGGAAACATGCCGAGAAGAACCGATGGCCGTTGGGGCGGAAAGCTTCAGGAATGGCGACTGCGCACCGGACGACGCTCCGTGGGTAGGCCCCCGACAAGGTGGACCGAAGCGACGGGAGGGTGAATAAACAAATAAATAAAAAAAATAAAAAAATATATATTAAAAACACGACTGCCCTGCCAAAACGAACTAAAAAGTTAAACAACAAGTGTCATTGCAGTCGGGGGACCTTATCATGGAACAATTTTTGATCAAAGAGGTCCCCCGACTGCAATGACACTTGTTGTTTAACTTTTTAGTTCGTTTTGGCAGGGCAGTCGTGTTTTTAATATTTTTTTAATTTATTTATTTTTATTTTACACATTTAAGTGACATAGTATATAGTTTAGGAATGTGCTCATCAAGGCCTTTCATTTGATGCCCATGGCATATTGTAACAATAGAAGAAAAATTTTTTTTTCACATTTGAAAATGGCGTCGTACAGTCGCCATATTGATTTTTTCTAGAAAAAATATAGCCAGTGTCATTCGGGATGTTGTAAGGATTCTAACGATACCCCATTTATCCAAATCAGTTCAGGCATTTAGAAGTTATGGTGGAATAAAGAAACTCACATACCCACAAACATACATGAACCCTGAACACATAACACTCTTTTTGCTTTGGGCAGTCGTGTAAAAAGGTGAAGGTCGCGGGAAGCCGTTGGATGCGGGCAGCGCAGGACCGATCGTCGCTCGTGGAGATTCTTGGGGAGGCCTTTACCCAGCAGTGGGTGTCGTGCGGCTGATATGATGATGATGATTTGCAAATTAGTGAACGAACCCCTAACATCATTTCGAGCGATGCCAGTGTAGCACGCTTTCGATTCGATTCGTATAATTTCGTGTAACGAACGTCTAATAGTTTGTTTGGGAACGTAGAGCCGTAGTCATTCACATCCTTTGTTATGGGCCAGTGAGCGGGATTCAGTTGAGCTTGGAATTACCAATATTTGCTTTAAAATAGTTTAAATTAGACATAAGTCAAGATTTTTACTATTTGTCATGTATACTGAAAAGTTTTCAGAGAAAAATCACAATAAGTATCTTCCAATACTGATGATAAATCTTATTTTATATTATCTAATGAAAACGTTAAAAAAGTTCTAATGCACTTATTGCATTTGCAAGACACTTTTATTCCTAATTTAGTTTAGTTAAATTCTGTTAAACGAATTTATTAGTAGTTAAATGTTAAATTTAGTCAAGTAAAGCTAGTCGTAGAAATAGTTTATTAAGCCTTCTCTAGGTATTTAGTTTAACTTAGAAAATACACAGCTCTTTTTTCAGATTATTTTATAACAAAAGCGATAACAACTTAGGATCATGTTGTTATTGTAGCCTGCTTGCTTTTTCTTTATTACTTACTACTCATTTTCATTTGAAATAGCAAATTCCGCATTTTTTAGTCGCTCGTTAATCAATAATAAAATAATAATAGTTTATTTGGAACAAGTTACATTGTTACATTTAGCATTGTACGTTAATAACCGCAAAAGTTATAAAACTGTGTCGCAGCACTAACGCCCGTCTCCGTAATAAAATAACAGGGACAGCGTTCCAATATAGTACATTACGATATTAGTGCGTTAAGATGGTTATAACATGCGAGGCGGAATTTCAGCCCGAGCCGGAGGCGAGGGCGTAACCCTTGTGAGGAAAAAGAAAAAAATACGCCAAAAGTACATTTTCGGAAAATGACTGGGCTTTTTTCATGTTTTTCCACTTCAAGAAATTTTCATACGTGGTTATGTATCTATTCTGTCCTTGGATATTGACGGCAGCAAGCTATCGCATGCGGTTCGCGCTTCTGTTAGTATATCCGGTGGAGTTGAAGTAATATATTGCTCATCTTCATTATTGAAAGTTGTCATGTTTAGATATTCACAATACAAGTACAAAGAAAAGAAAATTTGAGAAAAATGGCGCGAGGATTATTTTCTGCCGTGGCTGCGTGAAAATGTTGGCAAAGACGCTAGAGCATGCAGCCAAGTTTTTAAATTACCGAATAAACTATTTTATTTTTATTTTAAATAAACTCAATCTGTGAATGCACACTGTCTACTGAATGTCGCCGCGCGGCGATTAGTTCGAAATTTGAATAGCAACAGCGCGCTGCTCACTAGCTCCAGCTAGTCGTGCGGCGGCGATCGTTCCATATTTGAAATGGCAAATAATACTGTTATGGAATTTGTATGGACTATAACTTAACTATTTGCTTTGATAACACACGCGTTTTTTATGACCCGCTTTACATATTTAAAACCAGTGGAATTACATCAGCTTTACGAGCAAGGGTGTTAAAAAATAAATAACACAAACGCACTATTTGATACTTAGATAACTGTCTGAAACACAGCAATATAAGTAAAAACTTAACAGCCTTATTTTCAATGTACCTTCTACACAAATGCCTCACTTAATACGTATTTAATTGTAATTAGTGTGTAGTATAAGAAAATATAATAATATAGTCAGTAGCCTCACATTAAAAAAACAAAATTGCATAAAATTTCAGTGTGTATCTTTGCAAGGTCAACACTGTGATAATTTGCATTGTATGTCCTCATTTTTTATAAAAGATGTCCCGATTGCATAACCCTGGATTAGGCGCTTGAACCTGTGGATGGCACTTGTGGAAGTGTGATGTGGAAGGTACTTAACAATATAATTCAAGGATTTTTTATCTCATAGTCATCTAATAGAGTCTTATCTACACTGTAAATGTATTAATATTTGATTGTAATTGCATTTTGTATAAGTTGAATAACTTTATTGTAATTGTAAATTAGTCTCGGTGAATTATTTATAATGCCGTAAATCTAATCATTATTACTTAAAGAATTTAAATTGCATAGAATAATAATGATATGGCATAAGTATTAGGATGATAATGTTGCAATAACATAAATTTTGCTACTTAGAACTTATTTACGCTGGTCAATGGGGAATGTCCGAAAAAAATCAAATTGGCTGAATAATTTTCTATAGGTAGGAATAAGCTCCCTTAGTAATAGAAAAAGTTTCAGAATATTCTGTTGCGTAAGAAAATTTAAAAAAATTAAAATCTCTTTGATTTTACAAATGTGTAAAAGTAACAGCAGAATGGAGGTACAGCTCGCGCAACATAACTTGAATCAAACCATAGACAATGACGCTTGCGCAGTAGCAATTTTCAGTACAAAAATTGTAGTGCGCAGGTCACGTGGTACTAAAAATAGGGTCAAGTTATGTTGCGCGAGCTGTAATACCTGCCACCACTTGCCACGAATAAAAAATAAAAAGTTTTGACATTTTGACGTTTGTCATGTTTAAAACTTTTACCATTGAAAATGGTTATCAAATGCAAATCGCCTGAGACGTATTTTTGGCCATATCTCCGAGGATTTTGAGAGGATCGAGATGAAAATAGTACGAAAAGTTGAGGAATTTATCAAGACATATGTGAACGTTTGAATTCTGAAAATCTACTGGTAACTTTTTTTGGAATTTTGTAAAATTCCAAAAATTTCCGGGTTTTTTGGGGGGTGTTTATTTACTAAATTGTAAATATTTCGGAAAAAAAACCGACTTAAGAAAAAATGAAAAAAAAGGTCCTAGGGTATTAGTTTAGCTACCAAATGGAAAAATAATTTTGAAAATCGGTTAATAATTGTGACCTGTAGGTGGTCCCTTTAGATTTGGATTTGTAGAAAAACGGCTGTTTCCGTACATAAAAAGTGATGTAGCTTCTATGATTATAGAGCGATCGTCATGGTGATAGTGTTAAAAGATGCAGAAGCAGACGAGAAGTGCATTCGTTGGAATTTAGGAAATCGCTTAATAATATTTCGGCTGCGTCGAGGCAGTCAGCGGGCGCTTACGTCACAATCGTAAAGATAAATAGCTAGGTAACTTTAAAAATATAATAGAACTTTGCATTTGATTTGATTTTGGTTTTTCGTAAATTTTTGTGTTCATTTTCAATGCTCCGATTCTTACGGGGACTGTAAAATCTGTGAATTTTTTTAATACCATCTTGCAGTTGTGGCAGGTGGTGGCAAAGGTAAAATTTCCATTCTGCTGTTACTTTTGTATATTTGTGAAGTCGAAGAGACTTTAATTTTTTTTTACTTTTTCACGCAACCAAAAACTCTGAAACTTTTTCTATTACTAAGGGTGCTTATTCCTACCTATAGAAAAATATTCAGCCAATTTGATTTTTTTCGGACATTCCCCATTGACCCACAGTTATGATGTTAAACAAATAAAATAATTTGTATAAATAGGTATTATACTAATTAATTTTAAATTGTCTTACAGATTTTTAAATGCCTAGAAAGATTTTATTCGTTTGATACCGCATAGGTACACCACTAAACTGAAAAAGTTTGTCATCAGTTTGTCTGACAATTTATTTTATTTGGTAAATAATCTAATTGACTGATCTGTAGCATGGGGATTGAAAAATCAGCTGTTAATGGTATGAATTCACATATCCTCTTATTCATCACTTCGACTCCCACTGTTGGGCATAAATAGCGAAGGTTTTTGTACAGTCACCATTACAGTTAATTCATCATCAGAAAAACGACAAAAAATATGTGTAAACTCGCCACAGGTAGCATTTTAAAAATAGCTTTAAATTATTTTATTCTATTGTAAACACGCCACTTTAGGTGTTTTCGTATGGACTGCAGAAAAATAAACATCAATTTTGTAGGGCGATCATCATCATGGATGAGTTTTGTAGGGCCATGTATCTATCATCATCACCATAGATAGACACAACATGGATAACATAATGACTTATAGCCTTGTTGATATCATAGAATCTTGTAGTGGAAATTTAAGCAAACTAATATTAGGTTTACATTAGTGAATTAACATTGAAATGTGTCTCGACCAAACGGATATCCTTCGAGGAACCACGCTTTAAAGTGACTTCAAACAGACAGACAGATTTATGAATCATCACGTTTATATTTAGATTAACCTAGGCTTTCACTAACAGTAGAGCATTTATACTGAAAATTTTGATTAAAAAAATATTTTATAAAGAAGTATCATTTGGTGTGCTATTTGTATGTTTGTTAGAAAAACTCTTATTTAAAACACCATTATAATGATCTTAATGTAGGTAGGTAACATTATAGTCTAGATCTAGTCTAGATTTTTTACCCACGACGGACGGAACGGAACGGAGGCGGTATATGCGTTTGGGGTTAGAGGTTGTGCGTTTGTTTGTTTGTGTGTTTTAACCGACTTCAGTGCAGATCTATGTTTAAAGTTTAACATGTTTTTTTAATTTCGATTTTACATGAATGAGTGACATGAATTTCAGTTCCAAAATGAATTTTTCAATGTTGATTTATTAAGTGCAGTTTTAATTCTGAAAGTGGCGCCCTCAGAGGTTTTTATTTAATAAATTGGTAATAGAAATTGAGTTTAATAAAACTTAACGTGGAATATTTAGGGCCTATGTTCTTGTATTTTTAGAAGGTATCACTACCAGTGGCGAGGGGTGAAATTATGGCAAAGGTAAGCCGGTCTACAAAAATGTTATGATCTGTATAGTGGATCAATGGGGTGGGATTTTAAAAAGGTAAGCCGATGAGAATCGGCTTGTATGGACCCTTCGCCACTGATCACTACATTCCCTCGTAGTCTATCGTGGAAGTAGACAGCAAATGTGTAAAAACGGCCACTTTTAGCAGTTTTGTCATTCACTTCTAGCAGTGACTACGACTACTACGAGGGAATGTAATGATACTGTCTAGACTATTTATGGGCCCTAAACATTCCACGTACTTTTATAGAATTACAATATTAAATAAAATTCACCGCGGCGCCACTTTCGGTCAGGGTGCCACCTTAACAAATCCATTAGAAATCTCGCAGAAGATGGATAGTAGTAATACTAGAGGTAGAGATTGCCACGTGGGCTAACTGGGCAGGTGGCCAAAGGTTATGTTAATGGCCAACTTAACGTTAATTATCACTTTCTAAATACTATTTATGCTAATGGGCTTTACAGATTTTCTTTAAGAAATATACGAGTTTTCAATCGACTCCTAAAGTTGGGAGGCGATTTAAAGCGGATTATGAGTAAGTGCCTACTTAGTGGGTTATGATTGTGACATATGATGAACTCGTAAGTTCTCGATGTGACAAACTTTAAGTTTTTTACATTGTCCATAATTTGTGATTTGATACGTAATATTACATCTACAGAAAGTATATTTTTGTCTTTGTACTTACAGTCAACCGTAAAACATTAACACCAACACATAGACACACCAACATGTAAAGGGAAAACAGATTGAGTCAAAACTGAAATCTCTCTGTAATTCCACGTAATTCTGAAATTATTCGGTTCAACCATAGATTTAAATTGGTTCAAATGTGTTAAAAATATATAAAAATTTTGTTGAGCAATGATGCACTTATGTTTGTTTACATTTACTTGATTTTATTTAGTTGATTCATCCGAATTGAAAGTCAACTGATTATTTGTAAAACACCAATAACCTCGCAGGAGCAGATTATATCATAAACATCAACATTTGTGCAATGATTTTTCCGAAATCGGTCAAATACAAAGCTCGATCAGCTGTTCGGCTTATTTGTATGGAAAGTAATTTTTTGACAGTTTTCGGAAAAGTCGTAAATAAAAATGTTGGGGATGTATTTAATAGCACTTTAAATTTGATGAAAACAGCAATAAAATTGTATATCAGCACTTTAAAATAATGGTTTGCACTACAACAATTTTGTCAGCACTTTAAAATAATAATAGATCTATAAATTTAATATTATCACTACAAAAATAATAGTTTGCACTATAACTGTGTCCCAGCTCCGAAACCATCTAATTTCTGTTTAACCATGTGTCAGACTGACCACTGTTAAAATGAGATGGCTAGATGATAACAACTTGTGGCATAAAATACATATCTACACGCCATCAGGTCAGTTCTGGCGTTGTTGGTCACAATGGAACCTAACCTCCTCCTCGGCTCCTCTATCGCTGCGCCCGCTCGTCGTTGAACCTAGTCGTCTGTTTACCAGTACCTACTAAAGTTATAAAATTAATTTGTATGGTGCAAAGTATTAATTTTAAAGCTATTCAATTAAATTGTATAGCGCAAAGTATTAATTTTAAAGCTTAGCATATTTATAGTGGAAACCATTACTTTTAAAGTTCATTCAATAAATTTTGAAGCTAAACATTTTAAAGTGTGTTACATTATTTTTAAAGTGCATTTATATATTCCCCAAAATGTTGTAGTTTATGATGCTATTAATGTACTCTTTTGAGGATTTTGGTGTTTTATAATAACACTGTAAAAGCATAACCCCAGTAGCAATACTAAACTGCCGGAATGATGGATGACCAAAATGACGCAAATAGCGTCATTACACGTCAACGTCAATAATAAATCATGACGTGTCGACGCGTGAAACCGCTGCGCCGGCGCATTTCGTTATCGGCACGGCTTTCCGACGCCGATAATTAATAAGCTTAAGAAGTTGCTTAATAGGTAATTAGGTACCTATATAAGAAAACTTGCGTATTGCTTCCCACGAGAATAATTATATAAGGTTTTTTAAGAAGACGCCAGTTTTGATATTGATTGTGACACAATGTCTAATCCTCTTATACCTACCTCAAACATAATTTGGAATCATCAGAAAGTTCATCTACTTAGCTAGACTAATCAAGAGTTCTACTATGTAGTAAGTTGCCATTTTATGGTAACGAACGAGAATGGAGGATTTTTTTGTCATCACCTTGGACGAATAAGGTCATCACTAATTACAAAATTATCATAATTAATGCATTTCAATTTGTTTCCCTTAGCAAACGAAACAGTTTAAGTTTAAAAAAAACTAAATGATGGCTCTATGAAAATTTAATTTCATCTGGAAATCCGACTTTAATAAAATAATTGAAACCTATTAATTTAACAATAAGAAAAAAATGCTCAGCTGATGTGGCAATGGGCGGGACACATAGCGAGAAGAACCGATGGCCGTTGGGGCGGAAAGGTTCTGGAATGGCGACCGCGCACCGGACGACGCTCCGTGGGTAGGCCCCTGACAAGTTGGACCGACGATCTAGTGAAGGTCGCGGGAAGCCACTGGATGCAGGCAGCGCGGGACCGATCGTCGTGGAGATCCTTAGGGGAGGCCTATACCCAGCAGTGGGTGTCGTGAGGCTGATATTATGATGATGAAGAAAATATAAAACACTTAAAAGTTTTACAAATACTTAATCCTGCGTTTAAAACCAACTCTAACTTGTTTCCCAAAACAGTAAAATAAATTAATTGTCGTAAACCCAACACCCTCTTAAAGTTGTTTACAAAAAACAAACAACCAAGTGATGGGAACTTCAATTTGGGCCACCCAGTCAAACACGTGTACCATAGACAAAACTATTTTATACAACTCAGTAAACAAATCATTCACAAGGTGTCGACAAACAGTTAGGAAGCTCTCAATTAACGGACAAACGTTATTATTTATTGGATATTGATGATGATCACACGTCCCTAATTTGGAAGAGAAAGTATGCGATAAAATATGCGTGGGCGATGCAACCTCCACGTGCAGTCATGGTGCAGGCGGATTTAAAAACGAAAATTGAAAAAATATAGCGTTGTATCTTTGGGCAGACGAAATCTTGAGTGGAGACCGCGTATCGGCAAACGTAGTGTGGTACGCCCTCAGACAAGGTAGAGCGACGAGCGAGCAAGGTGGCTGGCATAAACTGGATGAGTATAGCCGCGGATCGTGCTCAGTGGCGTGCACTCGGAGAGGCCTATATGTTCAGCAGTTGACGATGATATGCTGATGATGATGATGATGTATCTTTGAGTGATGTTTTATAAAAAGAAATGAGACAAGCTATCACCACGATTTTGACACACGAAAATCACGAGGACCAAATTCCACTTATTAAAAAAGTAGGGTTGGCATTAAATTTAACATTTACTTGTAATATAAAAAAACGTAAAATAATAAGTAAGTACCTATTTATTACTTCTTTTCTTTTCTTTCTTGTTCTATATAATCTATTAATCATCGATAATACTAAATTTTGCTCAAGTTTAACATAACTAAATACTTAACTAATAAACTATCTTTTGCTCACTTTAACCGCTTACAATATGGACACTCCCTTACGTTCCCAATTTTATACAATGCAATCGCATAGCTTATTAATAGCATTAGCATTTTTAGATTAAAAAATTTAGGCGTACGTAATCAATTTGAGAAGAATAACATGCGCGATACCTATATGTATAGCTTGTTTATGTTTTTGTTAAGATAATATATCTTCGACGACCCAAAAACATAATAACTGTAAGTAAGGTTAGAAAACAGCGAATTCAAATTCTGTACATTTTCTTTTTGTACTTGTAGATTGTTTTCATAAAGATTTAGGTGACAGTTAATTTCTTTGTTTGAATCAAGGGCTGAAAAAGTACTTCTCATGATTCAAGAAAACACTTGCTCACGTCATCTAGAGTTTTACTATCTAGTTGCCATTTTTTGGTAACAAACAAAGAATGTCATTTTTTCTGTAATCACAGATTATAAAATTATTTTAATTAATTCAATTCAATTGTGATTTGTTTCTCTTAACAAACGAAACAGTACAAGTTAAATGAACGCGATTTTCACTAAAACACTCATAGTTTTATAAAACTCTTACTTACAGGTATGGGAGTCAGGGAGTTTGTATGACTATTAACACAACAGGTAAGAGTAGACCACGTAACCATTGTCTCTCGGAATGCTATACCAACCCCCCTAGTATGACCACAATCACGCCAGGGGGGCCACAAACAACCACAAACACGATAATATCGTGTGAATAGCGTTTTATCGACACTCAATTCAAAATCCATTGTCTTTTGACAATTAAACGTGAAAAATCGTTGTCATAATAGTATTTCGGTGGTCATGCTACCCCTAGCAAGACCACCGTACAGCTCGCGCAATATAACTTGAACCAAACCATAGACAAATGAAACTTGCGCAGTAGTAATTTTCAGTACAAAAGTTGTAGTGCGCAGGTCACGTGGTACTAAAAATTGGGTCAAGTTATATTGCGCGAGCTGTACCATGGTACAATAATATACTGCACCAGCCCCCCGGCACAGAATATAATTGTACCATAGTACCGCCAATTGGAAATGTTTGTTAAGAGGTGACAAGAGCTCTAGGTGTAAAGTTTATAAAAATCGAATGGTCTACCTACGTACATGCTTAAGAAATCGTAATTTTGTTGCTAGAGAGGTAAAATTAATAAATGGGATAAGTAATAAGTTTTTTTTCAATAGGGTCTAACTTAAGGCTAATAATGAGACAATTGTAAGCAGAAAAGTGATAAATAAACTTAGGTACTCGTCAACTCACCGGATTTACAATTGGAAACTTTGTCAGTTAACATAATTAATATTGATTGCTGTGTTGCAGCTAATTTAAATAAATCATGTTTGCATACAAGTTTCACTGGAGCTGACAGATTTCCATTACGTATTCTATTCAAACAATGCATTTCTAATAAGTTTTGTTAGTGAACATTTTATTAAAAGACGATGATTTATTTCATTTTATCACAATGTTGCGTAATTTTCTGAAAAGTAAATGAAACAAAGGTTTTATTAGCTATTTTAACGTTTTCATTAGATTGCTTTTTTATTGTCCCCACTGCTGGGGCACGGCCTTCTTTATGGGTGGATAAGGAAAAATGGCCATAACCCACCACGCAGGCCCAATGCGGGTTGGTGGTTGTTAACGACTGCAAATGCAACCGGGACCAAAGGCTTAACGTGCCTTCCGAAGCACGGAGGAATTCGAGATAATACATTTTTGATCACCCATCCCATGACCGACCCTTGCAAAAGTTGCTTTTAACTTCCGCAATAGCTGAGCCACCGAGTTCACATAGCAATAAGCATTCATTGATGTAAGTATGTAGAGTTTCATACAAAAGTGACAGCATTGTATGGAACGAATCGATCTTTTGAAGATTTTATGCTCTACAAATTGCAGGCTCTATTCATTCTGGCAATTGAAAAAGTTTGTTCAGTGTCAATATTATGTGTTAGTGTCGATATTACCCAACAAACAAAAACGTCATATAAGATCTGACTTGTACGACTTTAAGTCGGATAGCAGTCTTATAATAGCAATGAGATGACTGCTAGGTCCTATAGACGTCTTAAATTTAACTTTTTAGTCGTGCGACAAATATGTCCTAATAAACCGGTCATAGTAACGTCGGCACGACTAAACTATACGACGTTATATTAAAGTTTTAGCTAAAACGTCTGTACGACTTGTAGTCACATTTCAGTCAAGTTTCGACTTTTAAACGACGTTTAACAAAATGGCGGCTTTACTTGGTCTTCAAATAACCTTAAAATGACTTTTTGTCTAGAGATTAGTGTGCGACAAAATTAACATGGCTGACATTTTTAGAATTAAATATAATTTTATTAATACAAATTTTATGTTTCAAACGCAAAATTATGAAGGGGCATGAATATATGAATAGTATTTACATAGGTATATTATCATAAAATTGTAATTCCCAGACGAACTAAACGGTATGAGAGACAGACACAGTTAGCAAGATATGAAAGTTAATTAATACTCACCATTTATTTCCTTGTAATTGATTTGTTTTGCACTCAGATCTCAAAACATAACCACAAACACGAGTCACTGACGAACATTAAAAATCAGTCGTACAAGTGTTGTTACTTGACTCATATACAACGTTTTCGACATTCAAAAACGTCTGTATGACCACAATATAACGAAAGAGTCGTTGTAAAGTTTTGATGCGACTACTGTACGATGAAAGTGGTAATCTTGTGACTTTTGTATGACCATTAAACAACAATGTAGGTCGTATAAATGGGGCCCTTTTCGCGTTGAGCAAACGTTATTATAACGTTAGTGTGACCTATCTTTTGTGACCAGTGGTAATAAGTACGTACGTAACGTATGTACGTAAAATTGTTAGTTGGGTACATACTGAATACACTTTTTTTCTTTATGTAAATACGATAGGTGTTCCAATTAAAAATAATAAATTGTAAATACCTAGTTACCTAAAAAATATTTCAGGTTTGAAGTTACTCAAATTTCGCATCAAATCAAAACCTTCAAAGGATTTTTTATTTTTCAATGGCTTCGTTCATTCTGTAAATAACCAATACCATAGTGGACTAAGAGCTAGCCCCAGATATTTCCGGGGATTCTGTAAATTGTCCACCTATTGGGCGACGAAATCTCTCTAGTTAGTTAGCCATACTATCATTATTAACAGATCCGGGCACCTCGCAGATTTTCAGTGGTGTGGGTGGGAGTGGTTGAGCAACAAAGGGTCTGAAAAAACGATTGAAGGTAGAGCTCTGGATTTGGTGTGGACGGTGTGGTATAATAGCAAGCCCATCATGTATCTAAATCGAATATAACATTGCCAGGCATTTTGGCTGGTGGAAATGTAGTGCCAGGCGGCATCAAAGGTGCACGAAAAAGTGGTAAAGTTGGATGCCGCCTGGCAATAACTACTTTTCCACCAGTTCTTTGTAAATTGTATACCTTCAATCAATCAATTGCCGGTGCCAGCTCTTAGTATATAGGAACATCATCCAACAATCCTAACTCAATTATAACAATCCGCTTCATTTAGTTGCATAAACGTCGCAGAATAGGTGCATTATACGCGTGTCACTGCAGAAGTAGGCCACTGTAACCGCACTCTTAATGTCATTGCATTCGTTAGGTAGGATCACTGAAACACACGGGAGCATTTTATGCATAACTACCTGCATTTATTATACAAGTCATATTTATATTCATTTTTAAAGCATGACCAGAAAAAAAGCTGCTCTGAAAGCGCTACCTTTGCTTTATTCAAAGCTTTTTTTCCGATTTACGTCAGCTTCAGTAGGTAAGTACAAGTTTGTTTCCGCAACATATTAGGTTAGGTTAGGTTTATAATATATCTAATATAACATTTGTGGGTCATTATTCATACGAACCCTGACAGGGAATTTATTTACGTCTTTAATAGTAAAGATTTTCAGTTCTTTTTAGGGTTCCGTAGCCAAAATGGCAAAAAACGGAACCCTTATAGATTCGTCATGTCTGTCTGTCTGTCTGTCTGTCCGTCCGTATGTCACAGCCATTTTATTCCGAAAGTATTAAGATTACACAGTTGAAACTTAGTAGGTAGATGTATTCTGTTAACCGCTTAACGATTTTAATACAAAAATAAAAAAAATGATTATGGGGGGCTCCCCATACATGGAAAAGAAACTGAAAAAAATATTTTCCTTCATACCAATACGTGCGGGTGTCTATAGATAGGTCTTTAAAAATGACATTGAGGTTCCTAAGACATATTTTTTTCTAAAAGTCAACCGTTTGAAAGATAAGCACTGCCAAAGTGGTAAAATGTATGTCCCCCCCCCCCTCTAACTTTCGAAATAAGAGAGTGAAAAATCTAAAAAATATATGTAAATCTTAATAAAAACTTTCAACGAAAATTGGTTTGAACGAGATATACTAATTAAATTAGTTTTCGAGATATAGATATCATATTTTCCAAAAATATAACTTTGTCATTCATACCAACACTGTGAAAAACAAAGTTATTTTTACAGACGAAAAATGATAGTGGTATTAAATATAGTATGGTATAAGGTAACTACGGAACCCTACGGCGCGTGGCCCGATACACACTTGGCCGGTTTTTATTTCAAATTACAAATGTGTTACTCGAAAGTTAAGTGTGGTTTGTTTTAATTTAGTTATCTACTCGTATTAGTTGTATTATTGTACTAGCGGCCGCCCGCGGTTTCACCCGCGTGGTTCCCGATCCCGTGGGAATATCGGGATAAAAGTATCCTATGTGTTAATCTAGGCTATCTACTATCAGTGTGCCAAATTCTAACCAAATCCGTTCAGTAGTTTTTGCGTGATTGAGGAACAAACATCCAAACATCTAAACATCCAAACCCACAAACTTTCACATTTATAATATTAGTAGGATCCATTGGTGTATCTAGAGATAATTTCCAGGGAAGAGCAACAGAAAAATATTATCAGGTTTTTTGGGTGGGCTCCAGGCTGATCTGAGATGAACGGCCCGTCTGCCCCCTCTCCCTTTCCTACGCCAATGATTGTATCTCCATGAATACTAGGCAGCAGCCATATCGTGTAACGAGGATATTGAGCAATCGCGATTTCCACCCGTATGTTGTGATCCAAGGAAATTGATAGTTACAGATACAGGGACCCTAAATGCTGTTATCTCGGTGCAAATGCAAGCCAGCCAGCGGCAAAGGATGCGTCCATTACTTACGTGGGGTGATTTAGACGATTTTTTGACCCCCTCTCCCCCTTAGAGAGATGTCGTGAGATTTGGCTCGACCCCCTCACCCCTCCATAAAGGGGCCATCCATAAATTACGTCACACGTCAAGGGGGAGGGAGGGGGTCGACGAAGTGTGACATTGTGTGACAAGGGGTGGGAGGGGTCCTAAATTTAGTGACATCACATTTCAAAATCATTAAAATTGAAATAATAGTAGATTATACAACAAGTGAAAAAAGAAGGAATTTAGTTCGAGGTACTATGTTGGATCCCGAGAGCAGCGAAGGATTCAAAAGTAGAATCCTGAGCGATACGAGGGATACAAAGGACCGAGATGAAATTTTTTTTCACGAGTTGTGTACTCTACTTTTTACCATTGACTGCGAGAAAACATAATAGCAGTACTTACTACTACTTACACCTATAGTACCTATTTATAGTTATCAAATTTTATTATTTAAGTAGGTAATCGGTAATTTAACCGTTAGAAAATAGTGAAACTTATCTCGATGAGTGAAACTAAAAGTTTTCTAATAACATAAAACAACCATGCTATAAGGGAAATTACATGATCTTGATCAGTCTGACATCAGTCCATTTCATCAGTTTGTATAGACTTTGAATTTTTACAGACTGAAGATCGTACCAGACTGATGGAATGGACTGATGCAAGACTGAACATCTAATCTTCCTCTAATATAAAGAAAAGAACCCAAAGATAAGACACTAAAAAGAACCTAATTGATTTGGCGAGATATTTTTTTAGAAAAGAACCCAAAAATATGACACTAAAAAGAACCTAAATATGGTTTTATCTATGGAATAACTATCGAATAGCATACGATGCGCGCTTGTTCCAAATTCAAAATATTTTTATTCACTCGGTGAATAAAACAGCGTTTTATTCACTCTTATCGTTGAATTAAACGCACTTTTTCGAGTGGCAATGGTAAAAAACAAATTTCGGAACTGCTGTTTTAATCCAATAATTATTTCTTGATGTAAAATTGTAAAAATGTGACGACACACTAGGGATGGGGGGGAGGAATCTCACAAAACGTGACCAGCTGTGACAAGGATGGGGACTATGGGGAGGGGGTCAAAAATCATGAAATTCATGTGACTTAATTTATGGCTGGCCCCAAATCTCACATGAGATTTTTCAAAACGTGTATTTATTGCATTCTTGCTTACTTTACATTTATTTTAATAAACATTATTGTTTTGGACTAAGTAAGTCATATTATTTTCTTAAGAAAAATGATTTATAGCGATACTGTTTCTGCAGAAAATAAAATATAATAAATCTGGATAAAAGAAACTTTTCAGTCAATAACCTAATGTGATCTGTTTGCCGCTGAACTTAGAAAGATTGGTCCTTTTTACAAATCAAAGATTTAAAAGAAGTTTACATCATCATCAGCATCATCGAGCACCTCATAAATGATAAGTTTTGAATTTCGAATTTGAACTCAAACGCGATAGTAACATTCCAATCTAAACGGTTCTAGCCTGAGTGCAAAGACATTAAGGTCCGTATTATAGGACGAGACTCAAGCACTGCTTGCTGCTTGAGTACAGTTAGAAAGGGATGGTACTATTCATCGCATATAGCGCCATCCCTCTCTAACTGTACTCAAGCAGAGATTTGAGTTTGAGTTTGATTCTGTAATACGAGCCTAAGTATTGTTGAATGCTCCTGTGCTTGAGTGACATGGCCATCCGACCTCGTGGCAAAAACATGTGGGAACATTAGATCCACCTGTCACGACTCGAGCAATCTTCTCAAGGGTCTGAGATTGAAGTGATCTGATTGGAAACAAACGTCAGCTGACGCTAAACGACGGCTATGACGACGACGACATTTCGCAGTAACCATGATGTTTGAAAGAAAAAATATTGTTAGGCGTTTTGGTGACAAAGTTTCATGGGAGTTCAACTTGAATTGGACAAATCACAATCCACAATTTTATCCTTAACCTGTATCTCATGATTAAATAATAAGTTATGTATATTATGTTATTTATTATATATTTGTAAAGGTAGGTACGACACAAATACCATACAGCGTGTTCTATAGTAGTTTAGTCAAATTAATTATTAGAAGACATGAATATAAGTTTCCTCTGAGATTTTTTCCTGCTATGAACGGAACATCGTTTAATGAATGTTAGGTATTAACATTGAAGTCCCAATATTTTTTTAAATATTATACCTACAATAACAGTTTCTTTCCATGTTTTGTTACAATTTTAATCTTCGTATTCTGCCCATCATCAGGCCCATTTCTGTTCAAAATTATTGCTGGGAAACGATTTTCATTTTTGGTGTTAATAAATCATTGCATTACATATATTACCACGCAATGTAACGCGTACAACAGGTCGCGCCTGCGAGCGGCCGAGTTGAAGCATTTATGTGCGTGCTCATGAGATACATTCGTTTTGAAGCCATTATTTGTTACAAAATACTAAAAAAAATTGATATTGTTTCTTTAGGCAAAAATTAGGAAATAACAAATAAAGTAAGATTTTATAAAAATAAAAAATAAATTGACTTTGACTTTCAATAACTTCGTAGGTTAACTATTGGTTTCCCAGATATAGTCTATAAGACAAAAGTGATCCTAAAGATGGGCGGAATGCGTGAACTTCGGCTTCGTTGAGGGTCTTGTTACACCCGTTATTTTTAAAATCTAAGTATTAACTATTCAAATATGCCAAAGTTACCAGATAAAAACATAACGTACCAAAACTCTACCTCGTGGTCATAGTATGGTCGTGGCATCGTGTCATGGCACGTGGGGGTGGCACATGGTTCTACTCGTGGTATACAAATACAAGCACGCATCAAGCAACGAGACTAAATAATCTGCGTCTATTTACCACTACACTCGCGGACAAATAAATAGAGTACTTAACCACTTTATTTCATTACAAAACTAGCGGACGCCCGCGACTTCATCTGCATGGAAAGGTTTTTTCCTATCCTTTGGGAACTATACTTTTTACTTGGTACCCTATGTCCTTCTCTGTACCCCAGACAACGTAAAATTTCATGATGATGGGTTCAGTAGTTAGGACGTGAAGGCGTAACAAACAAACAAACGGACTTTCGCATTTATAATATTAGTAAGGATACTCGGTCTAATAAATTGGTCATCCGACTCATACATCGGCACATTCATAAATCATTAATGTTTATACTTAATTAATTAAGAAAATAAAGCAGTGGCCCGATTTATTAGTCTGTAAGTGTATGATATAGTTTGTTTGTCGCATAAGATAAGAATAAGGCCGCTTGTGCACTCGTATATTCATAATATTCGTAGAGATACCTTCCTTCCTTCTGCATAATAATTTTTCGATTTAGTTTTTATAGTGTTCGTAAAAAACACGAATACGAAACGAATATGAGTGATTACATAAACCTATCCATGAATTTGCGATTATGTTTTTTGTCAAGTCGTAATGCGAAATCCTTACGTATATATTTTTAATAAACTTCCACAGACTTTCTCATTTGGAAACTTTTTTTAGCCCGCATGAAAAGTAGTGGATGTAAAGAAAATGTAGTTGTATAGAGATACAACTACATATTTGTATAAAAACAGAGATTTTTCATTCGTCCAAGGATTTTTCCTATACTCTCAATACAAAGTGTAGGTTTATTTATTTATTTATTAAAGGACAGCTAGCAAGAACATCCACCTAAGATAAGGCAATGATTATTTTTATTATAGGTTTGAAAATACGGTTATACGGTTTATAATGTGATTGCTGTTCGTTGCAAGAAATTTTAATTAGGTAGCTTCTTAGTTTAGTTGGAATTTAATTGATAGAGAAGCGACAAACGGTAAAACCATATTTGGCAAGTCTTTGATCTTACCGCACGCTTTCAATTATTTATTTATCCTTTAAAGGTGCCGCCATTATTGCCGATAGATCATTGCAAGAATGCACCTACTCATTATAATGACGAAACGAAGCCGGGACAAATTCCCATGAGTGTTGCCATAATACTGTTGTCACGACCGAACCTAAGGGATTATTATGAAACCTTTAAATGAAGACGCCATAGTCTTTCGAAATTGCGAGTTCCATTGTTTTGCTAGTGACACAAAACAAACCTTTTTTTTGTATCTTTGCATTTCGCAATCAATGAGAACGTACAGAAGATTAGGTTGTACAATGTAGGTTTTTGGTTTGCCTTGCCCAACCTACTTCGAAGAATAAATTCCTATTGGAAAATGTAAAACTATTTTATTTTTACAATGAAATTGGTGTGTCATTTGACTTTACCGCTTAAGCTGTATAAATATTCAAGATAGTAATTGTTTTATGAAGGAATGTAATTTGGGTTTTTGGTTGCCTTACCCAACCTACTTTACAGAATAATTTATGGGAAAATGTAAATTTATTTTATTTTTACAATGAAATTGGTGTGTCATGTGACTTTACCATTTAAGCTGTAGGTATTTTTTTTAATATATCGCAAAATATTCAAGATAGTTCTTGTTACATGAAGGAATTTTGTATTTTCTAGACGAAACATTTGATTAGACCAGGGGGCTAATTGTCTAATTTAAAAATCTATCGCAATCGTTTTCATTTGACAGATGGATGTGACACATTGATGCATTTCTTTGGTAAGTTTTTATTTGTGCCAAAAAGAAGCATCAATGTGTTACATCCTGAAAGCGATTGGGATAGATTTTGAAATTAGACAATAGAAAGGCAGGTATTCTCAAAGTGGACGATATCGACCCCTTGGGATCGAAATTGGTTTCTCAGGGGGTCGTCGCCATAAACAAATAATTATAAATATAATTATTAATTACGTTTGATATTTTGATAGAATTTCTAAAGTAATTTGGCTATGAAGGTATGAGGTAGGTACCTATCAGTTCGTTTTGTAAAATAGTTTTGTCTTGTAATAGTCTTGTCCAAATTAGTGTGAGAATTCCTGGATTATACCAACAGCTACGAACATAATTAGGTAGATGACTCAACGTTAAAATATGCACATTGCATCTTCTAACATTCTACTCCAACTTGCTTATCATATTAATGACAGCGCTAATACAAAACATCGAATTTTATTAAATTAACGCACTGCAGCGGCTGACCCTATTTCCACAACAAACTTATTTGTTCATGATAAACAACAAATCTTAACTCTTCTGCAGTGAAGATAAGGTCGAAGTTGAGTTGCACGAAGTGCATGTTTAAATAATGTAGAGCACTGCGTTTCGTTCAAGTAATTTGGTGCAAATACAGGGTCACTGCACACGAACAGAGAGGAAACTATTTTTCGTTTATGGTCTACTGTAAGAAATATTTGGTCTGTACTAAATTATTTTGAATGGCAGTTTGTCTAAACTAGATTCGATTAAATACTTAAGCTAGTTTTGGTTAAGAGATTAATGTTCCGTGCAGTGTAATTTAGTTTTATTTGGTAAGGATTTAGCAATCAAAAAGCACCATGTATTGAGTGCTCTTATAGCTAACTTATGGTTTTAATTTCGATATCATAATTTTTGAAATACATTTACACATTAAATATTTCACCAATAGCACATCTGAAGAAACTATAACGTACTTGTTTATTATAATAGCTTCCTCTTCTAAGCAAATACAATAATTTAACTATCACTTCCCGCCATTATAGACGTGTTGACTTATCGATATAAAAATAAAGCAGTGTTGCATCACTAAAATAGTTTTATACTCGATTAAAATAGAATTTGAGATGCAGTTTAAGTTTTATGAGATGATCTTGCTAGTGATTTTCGTTTTGTACTGATCACCACACTATACCCAAAACATTAATAAAGATACTTACTTAGGCATTAATTTATTAGTAGGTACAGTCACCAACAAAAGTCACTAATCACTTTATTCCTACTACTTTTTAATGGCAACTTTTATGTCAGTTGGAACCTTTACACAAAAGGTAACACAACAAAATTAATTGTTTAGCGACTTTTGCTAGCGGTACCCATTTCCTGTAAGTACCTACCTACTCATTTATAAAGCCTGTAGGTACCTATGCCTTAGTTAAATCATTTCCCGGTGAAGCAATACCTGAGTAGGTATCTACATTATACCGTTGCCTTAGGCCAAAGCAAAAGTACCAGTCTATCTTAGACTTTCGACATTTAGATTTAGATATTTAAACCATCAAGGAATTAACCACAATAAAACTAAACAGGTGATACTGTTGCTGAAACTGAACAACTATCTCCATGGAACATAGGGCGTTAGAGTATATATTCTGTGACATAGGTCGAAAGACGAAAACAAAATTTCATACTCCCATATTGGTCATTTGCCCGACTTACTATGGAAAGGCAAAAAAAAAACATTCGTTATTCGACCTACGTTCATTGGAGAATATTGTTCAGTTTTAGCAACCCTATTCAGAATATGACAGGGTTTTTTGATACATGGTGTAGCCGTAGATGGATTAAAACGTAGAATACTTTTCTTTTTCTTACACTTTTTCTCGATAAACAGTTCTCCAATATAATGACTAACTCAATAACAAGTAGACAAATAAAAACGCGTTAAAAAATATGCGGAGACATCATTTGATCAACCTTGAAATTTTCAATTTTAACTCCCATAACCGATTGCAAAGTTGTAAAAATATGTCATCATCATCATCATCATATCAGCCACACGACACCCACTGCTGGGTATAGGCCTCCCCTAAGGATCTCCACGACGATCGGTCCTGCGCTGCCTGCATCCACTGGCTTTCCGCAACCTCCACCAGATCGTCGGTCCACCTTGTCGGGGGCCTACCCACGGAGCGTCGTCCGGTGCGCGGTCGCCATTCCAGAACCTTTCTGCCCCAACGGCCATCGGTTCTTCTCGCTATGTGTCCCGCCCATTGCCACTTCAGCTGAGCAATCCTTCGAGCGATGTCGGTTACTTTAGTTCTCCTGCGGATCTCCTCGTTTCTGATTTGATCACGTAAAGAAACGCCGAGCATGGCTCTCTCCATTGCACGCTGAGTGACCTTGAGCCTCCTTATGAGACTCATAGTTAGCGGCCACGTTTAACTGCCGTAAGTCATCACTGGCAACACACACTGTTCATAGACTTTCGTCTTGAGACACTGAGGTAAGTCGGACGCAAAGATTTATCGAAGCTTCCCGAATGCTGCCCACCCGCGTTGGATTCGACGAGAGATCTCTTTCTCGAAGTTGGACCTACCTAACTGGACTGCTTGTCCTAGGTATACGTAATGGTCAACAACTTCAAGTGTAGTGTTCCCAACATGAACTGGAGAGGGTACAACATGGGCATTTGACATAATTTTCGTCTTATCCATGTTCATCCTAAGACCCACTCTTTGGGAAGCACTACGGATATCTTCGAGCATTGTGTTCAGGTCTTCCATGGTCTCAGTCATAAGGACTATATCATCGGCAAAACGAAGGTGTGTTAGGTACTGGCCATTAATGTTGATGCCGAGTCCTTTCCAGTCCAAGAGCTTAAAGATGTCCTCCAACGCAGCTGTGAACAGTTTCGGAGAGATAACGTCTCCCTGTCTCACACCACGCTGCAGTTGGATAGGATTTGTGTTCTGGTTCTGTACTCGGATCGTCATGGTGGCATTTTGGTATAAGTACCTCAACACCTCGATATACCTATAGTCCACTTGGCACCTTTGGAGAGACTGCAGCACCGCCCAGGTTTCAATCGAATCAAAGGCTTTCTCATAGTCCACGAACGCCAAGCAAAGTGGCTCATTATACTCCTCAGTCTTCTGTATAACCTGCCGCAGCGTATGGATGTGGTCTATGGTGCTAAAGCCTTTTCGGAACCCGGCTTGTTCGGGAGGTTAGAAGTCGTCGAACTTGCGAGCGAGACGATTCGTAAGGACTCTCGAAAACAACTTATAGACATGACTCAGAAGCGAGATGGGTCTATAGTTCTTTAAGAGGGACTTGTCACCCTTTTTAAAGAACAAGATCACCCCACTTATGTTCTGTTATGTAAAAATATGTATTCTTATAAAAAAACTTATTTTCTGCAAACGCGTGAGGTCTTTATTATTTCAATACTTACGCGAAAGAAAGGTATAAATTCACTCTTGTTTATGACCCAATAATAGATAATTATTAATAAATTAACACCGTAATGAGATATAGGTAATTAATTGCATTGCATTATTTATTGAGGTAGCTT
This sequence comes from Agriphila tristella, assembly GCA_928269145.1. Classification (NCBI taxonomy): domain Eukaryota; kingdom Metazoa; phylum Arthropoda; class Insecta; order Lepidoptera; family Crambidae; genus Agriphila; species Agriphila tristella. Next base: position 58,810,787 of record OV743430.1, on the reverse strand, counting down.
CAGGGACTCTATAATTTATCTCTATATATAATTATCTTTGTTTATTATTACAAATGGCTGCTTTTGAGGTTTTTAATTAAAATGCTTTTTAATGCCCTCTCTATAAATAATTTTATTGTAGCGTCCCAGTATGTCAATAAAACTTCGAAAATAATGAAATAAAACATATTTCAAGACTTTTATTTGTTCATAATCATAACTGCATGAAAAGTGGACAAAATTCTGTAAAATTTCATTTATTTATTCACAAGCTTTATGGGTTAAAATAACGTTATTACACGAAATTTAATTGGATTTTTTATGGGACAAAAACCATACACATTTATGAATCACAATGAGTCGTAAAAAATTCACAATTTGTGAAAGAGCCGACAGAAATTCTCAAAAATAATTACTGAAATTAAAGAAAAGATTTAATTAGGTACTCATTCCTTTAAGTTCTTATTCTGTACCAAAATATTATACAATATTCGTAAAGAGTAGACACGTAGAGACACAAAAAAACTTTTTTTTTGCATGAAGTTTAATTTTTAGTAATAGTTTCTCAATCGAACATGTTAATTGAAATCTTCCATTGAATTCACAATAGTGTCTAGAAACAAACCAAAAGCTTGTTTGCAAAACAGCAATTGTATTCCTGAAAATACTACGAACATTCTGATTGTTTGTAAGATGCAATAAACATAAATTATTTCGATCGTGAAAAAAATAGGGTGAATCAAACATTCTTAAATACTCTTTGATTGGGATTTAATTTTTTTTTTCAAAATCGTAATGAATGTGCCATAATTAAACAGTTTAAAAACTCGATTAATTTATTTCCAAATGTCAACATCAATGGTATCTTCTATAATTTTATTTCTCGTGGGTTCATTTTGTAGTAACATTTTCCAAATAGCTCAAATTTCTTAAACATCTCGCCGTCTCGTGGTTTCGGCAACTCGACACGTCGTCGACTCCACGCATTCTTTTGTTAGTAAACAATTTCGTTCCTAGTATCTTGACACTTTGACGACTCCACGCATTCTTTTGTTTATAAACATTATTTTCCTAGTAACTTCGCATACGAATCGTTGTTATGATAAACAACGGCTTATGAGTTGGATTTGAAACCATTTCATTCGAAATAATTATGTATGACATGTCCCTAATATGTCATTGGGGACAGTTTTGATTTGATGAAATTAGGTAGGGTGCTTTTATTCTTGATAATCATTTTAACACTATTATGAATAAGTGTCAAAAATAGTTATAACCATTGAAACTTTCGAATAATGCATTTAATCTGAAACAGTGATAAATAACAAACAAATGACGACCTCCGTGGTCGAGTGGTTCGCACGCCGGTCTTCAAGGCGTCACCATCTCTTGAGGTCCCGGGTTCGATCCCCGGCTGGGTCAATGTAGAAAATGAACTTTTCAATATTGTCTCAGGTCTGGGTGTGTGTCATACCACCGTTGTTTCTGATTTCCATAACACAAGTGCTATAGCTACTTACTTTGGGATTGGAGCAATGTATGTGATGTTGTCAAATATTTATTTATTTATTATTTATTTATATTCTTTTAAAAAAAAAAATAGTTTCTTCTTTCTGATTCTACGGGCAACAATGAAAGATTATCTCTACTTATATATTTGTTCAGTGTTAAGTTTTCATGCAAAAAACCACAAAACTAATTTCGGTGAATTTTGGTTAAAATATATAAGATTGGGCCTTAGAACCAAAATTCCCCGCGGATGAAGTTAAGTACGGAGTTGTGCTCGTTCCAAAATGCACACGCAATGCAACTTTATATATAATAAATAAAGGTAATCTGAGTGAACTGACAAAGCTAATATTACTATAACATCCAAAGTTCTCTGTCCTTCAATATTTTGAATTAGGAAATAAAATTGGTTTTAATTTCGGTGCCCACTTTCATCTCGGTGGGTGGTCGTGACGTGTTGACGTGACGGCGACGGCAGTGACCGTGACCGTAGCATACACTGTCATTATGTCAATACCCATCTTTGTGGTTAGGTAGTGCTCTTAAGGGACCATGATAGGAAAACATAGTTTGCTCGGGTTATATTTTTATATAAAAAACTTAAATTAAAGAGATTATCTAGTAGCTACAAGGTTTAAATTATGTATTTCCCAAAAATAAGTTTTTATTCCCTGAGAAGGAGTTCACATGGCCAGGTTACAACCTCACAGATGATTGTAAAAAAATCAGAGTATCATCAAAAGCGCTTGCGTTGGGTCATATTTTTGGCGTAAATAATAGCGGAAACGAATTGAATTCTATATCAAAATACACTGAAGAAGTGAAGTTTCTCCAATAACTTTTTTCAAGAAAGATAATTTGTGCTAAAGATAATGATGAAAAAACAACGAAAAACATCGAAAAAATGCTGAAGTGAGGTTATTTTCAATACTCTTTACACGTAAAAAAAGGCAGTGACAAATGTTTCGGCATAACTGAGCCTTAAGGGTTAAGTGCTTTAATGTACCTATAAAGTTTGTTCGAAAAACTATTAAAAAAAGCTAAATATTAAAAGTTTTATTACATTGCAAAAAAGCCTCTGTTAATTTTGAAGCAAATAATCATGTTTTTTAATTTATTTTTCCAATCACGTTGGGTTCTGTTCTGTTTCACTGAAAAACTTTCATATAAAAAGGTTTTATGACTTTCTTTTGTCTTTATAATTAATAGAACTAGGTAGGTACCTAGTTATATAAATATCTAATTACTAGTTAATTAACCTACATAGTTAATTAACAACATGCACGTAGGGTGACCAGACGTCAGGTTTTATCCTGACATGTCAGCTTTTTGGGTCCTTGTCAGGATTCACATAATAGGAAACAAACGTTAAGAAGGAAGCTTTTTTGGCAACAAGAACATTTACAGTTAAATACTAATTTTGCAATAAATAATCAATTTTAAAATAATGAATAATTAACAAGTAAAAATTTTAAAACGTAAAACTAAAACTTTATTTTTGTCTGAGTACTTACTTGAAATATTTATTTTCAACGTCGTTATAACAAGAAACAAATAATTTATTTATAAAAAAAAATGTGTTATTTATGTGGACTTTTTTTTAGTAGAAATCAGGCTTTTTGTCAGGATTTTTATGTACAGGGTGTCCCAAAACTATGCCACTCGGAGGGAAAGTCCTTGAATATTTTTACTAAGATAAGAACTTCGTTTTGTTCTAAAATATAATGCTAACTGCATTCAAATTTTTTTTATTTGCAATAATTTCTATACAAATTGATACAATACGTAATAATTAATATTTAAATGTTAAATTTCATAGTCTTCCTTTTGTTTAATATGCTGTGTTACTTAACAAAAAATAATCCTAATGATCCTGATGATCCTTTCTTTAGGTATTGTAAAAATAAAAGATTGTTTTTTTCTAATTTGGTTGGTTCGATTTCTGGTTAAGGCATGCGATATTTCAAAAACTTTTGAATGCAGTTCCAATTATTTTTAAAATCAAAATGAAGTATTTTTTCAGTAAAATTTCCTATCTTCAATATTCAAAGGAGGTGAGGAGCTCGGTGGCGCAGTGGTTTAGCGCCTGGCCCAGCGATTGCGGAAGTTAAGCAACGTTCGCAAGGGTCGGTCATGGGATGGGTGACCAAAAGTTTATTATCTCGAGCTCCTCCGTGCTTCGGAAGGCATGTTAAGCCGTTGGTCCCGGCTGCATTTGCAGTCGTTAACACCCACCAATCCGCATTGGGCCCGCGTGGTGGGTTATGGCCCATCCTCCTTACCACCCATAAGGAAGGCCTGTGCTCCAGCAGTGGGGACATCAAAAATGGCTGATGGACAATATTCAAAGTACTTTCCCTCCGTGTGGCCAAGTTTTGGGATACCCTATATACCAGGGGTGTCCATACTTTTTCTTAAGGAGATCGACCAAGCAAAAATTTATGAGTAAGTGATCGACATTTTCACCGTTTAACCCACCAAATATTTATCAAGAAAAAAATTCACAGATTTTACAGTCCCCGCAAGAATCGGAGCATTGAAAATGAACACCAAATTTACGAAAAACCAAAATCAAATCAAATGTAAAGTCCTATTACATGTTTAAAGTTACCTAGGTAAACTATTTATTTTTACGATTGTGACACTCGGCTCCGCCTCGTGTCCCAAAAGCGCCCGCTGACTGCCTCGACGCAGCCGAAATATTATTAACCTATTTTCAAAATTCCAACGAATGCACTTCTCGTCTGCTTCTGCATCTTTTAACACTATTACCATGACGATCGGCCAATAATCATAAAAGCTACATCACTTTTTATGTACGGAAACACCCGTTTTTCAACAATTCCAAATCTAAAGGGACCACCTACAGGTCACAATTTTTAATCGATTTTCAAAATTATTTTGCCATTTGGTAGCTAAACTAATACCCTAGGACCTTTTCTTCATTTTTTCTTAAGTTGGTTTTTGTTTCGAAATATTTACAATTTAGTAAACAAACACCCCCCTAAAAACCCGGAATTTTAGGAATTTTGCAAAATTCCAAAAAAAGTTACCAGTAGATTTTCAAAATTCAAGCGTTCACACGTGTCTCGATAAATTCCTCAACTTATAGTACTATTTTCATCTCAATCCTCCCAAAATTTTCGGAAAAATGGCCAAAAATACGTCTCAGGCGATTTGCATCTGATAACCATTTTCAATGGTAAAAATTGCATAAGTAAATCTGTAATGGGTGTAAATCTGTTATCCTTGGCGATCGACCGGTCGATCGCGATCGATCATAAGAGCACCTCTGCTATATACCATCTGGTGACCCTACATGCACGTGCATTAATCTCCAAAACAATAAAACCATCCTCAAAGTTTCGATTACTTTATATTGATTTACAAAATCTTCCCCTAACAAACCCATTGCTTATTGTAATTCAATCATCAGTGTACGGTTACTTCGTTTCTGTCGTGTGTCTACACTGGTGGTCCGTTAGCTTTGACACCGGACACACTATAGTAATTAAGTTGACACTGCTTTCTGATAATAACACGTGTGCATTCTTTGGAAGTCAAACACCTAATAAACTTTGTAATAGCTAATTGTTTACTTACATAGAAATACAACAGTGTAAGTGCTGACCAAGATTTTACCATTTCCGAAGTTAACATTGTTTTGAAGGGTAAACCAAATTAAAGTTAAAATTATGATTACAAACAAAACTGACTTTTTTGATACAATCTTGGCACTAAGTATATTTATTTTATTTTTCAATGGCATTTTGAAACGGGCAGCCAGCCCTGATTTTGAATAAACCAGCGATTCCGGTAACAGTAACCTGTGGTCTGCGGACCTCTTGGGGGCCCGCTTGTGGGTACGCAGTCTCATCTTTGGACATCAATTCTTAATCAATTCAGTCTCTTAATGAGGCACTACTAATTAACTATTTTTATAAAAGTTTTTCAGTACTAAAATAGACGGTCCGACTGCTGATTTTTTATTAAGATTAAGGGGGTCCTTGAAAATTTTACTAGATTTCCTAGCTGCCTGCCTACCTATGTACTCTTCGAAGCTTAGTAAAAAACAATGAATATTAGATTCTTGGTAAAAAACAAGAACTTTATATATAGAATATGAATATAAGATTGTTGGTAAAAAATTACATTAACACATACATTTTTATCAACGCCATCTATCGAGCCTGCAGTTTTTGTATTATTTTGAAAAGCCCTCATTAGGACAATCATTGACAAATTGCTATGTTGCATAATCCAGATTCATTAACTATTAATGATATAATAAATAGCAGAAATCCGCAACTTTTACTCATTTTCGAGAAAAAAAACCGAGACCGTTGTCCACCACGCATTTGCGCGACAGCGTGCGAAAATGTAAACAATATAAACTAAAGTAAATGACGTACTGTCAATTCAATAATTACTTACACAAGAAAAATGACCGGCTCATTCACACGAGTCAATCAACTGATTCGCCACACCACCAGTGGGTTGTCAAGTCCACAATGTCACGGGCATTAGAATTTACAGCAAGAGAGAGATGGAAAACTTACATTAATGCAAAAGAAAGGGAGATAGCATTACTATGTCTTCTTTAGAATTGGTGACCATGCTACTGTGCTAAACGGTTTTTCCTATAGAAATAGAATGCCAAAGAACAACAATGTCAATAAACAGGTGATCCGAAAAACGAATGTATATATGAGATACGTAAAATATGACTTACATATATAAAATATGACGATATTATGGCAAAGAAAATTCATAAACTATGTTCATACTGTTTTCTTCGTCGATAAACGAATAAATGTAGCGAAATCTGGTAATAGAGAAATGTGTGGCAAAATCTTATTTACCTTTGAAAAGTGTGATTACTTGGATTGTTTCTTTTTATCACATCACAATTACTTAGACCACAAGACACCATGGCTCCACGATACCTTTATTTGAAATTCTTATAAGGATTAACAAATATTTTAAACAAACTGTGATTGCTCATTTGCAAGGCGGGACGCTAGGGGCTCTTACTGTAAAAAATGTTGGCACATTGTCACTTGATTCTTTGTCTCTTTTTTTCACAGACCATATCCATATAATGTTAACTTCTCTTTTCCACGCTTTGTTGATCATCTTGAAAATTTTTCTATGTCTATGGTTTTTCCGATCGGATAATGATAGTCTAGACTAGAGTCCGTACACATTTGCCACTGACTGCAGCTCTTTCGCTCACACATTTCATGTTTTCTCAAGATTTCTTAAATCTGAGTGCGTAATTGAAAAATGTGTCTTGGCTTCTTTTCGCAATATAAGATTACAGACATTTCAACATATATTTCAGTTTCGAGTTGCTGAAGTACAAAAAGTTATCGTTTTAGCCAGTTCAATAACTGTTAGAAATGACAACTTTTTGTACTTTAGCAACAAAAAACTGAAATATCTTTTAAAATGTCCGTAATCGTATATTGCGAAAAGTGGCCGAGACACATTTTTCAAATACGCACTCAGAATTAAGAAATCTTGAGAAAAGATGAAATATGCGGGTGAGAGAGCGGTAAATTACAAACTACTGGCTCTGTGAGCTGTACTGTACACCTCACGTTATTGACATTTTTTAATGACAAAAACTGTACTGGGATAATCGAACATGCTCACAAAATTTCACGAGCATTGGTTGAAAAATGCGACCTGAAGAGTAGACAGACGGACAGCCGTTTTTGCCCAAGACGGATGTCTTGTTCGGTCGCGTTTAACGTTGATATTTTGTAAGACAAATCCTAAATAAAACATCATTAAGAACAGCTTTTTATGTAGAAACAATCCTACGAATATTTATCTGTGGAATATAACTTGTACTTATTAAAAACTTAGCGAGGCGAACTTAAAGTGATTATGTACATTTTGCTCGACTACTTATTCGCTACAGTCACTCACTTAGACCGGCTTAACGACAATCTTTCACCGACAAAATGAATTCTCCAGATAATGATAAAGATAAAAGTATAAAATGATAATTTTAATTAACGTGTGCTCTGCAAATAGAAATGACTTCACTGGATTAGGTTTTGCAACTTATGTTTTATCAAACATTCATGACCATTTCAAAAACTTGGATTGTAACTATATAGGATTTTATTGAATTTGTAAATGTATCTAAAAAGTGTATTTTTTTAGTAAAAAAAGAAGCATTCTTAGAAAGTTTTAAAGTAAAAAACTGTGTTTACTAAGTTTTAAAGTAAAAGTGTTTTATTTTCAAAATAGAAAATATAGAACGTTGAGAACACACAAAAAATTCTTGCATAGGTCGAAACTTGATCGAAATCCTTTTATATTTTTTACTAGCGGTCGCCCGCGGTTTCACCCGCGTGGTTCTCGTTCCCGTGGGAATATCGGGATAAAAAGTATCCTATGTTTTAATCTAGACTATCTACTATCTGTGTACCAAATTTCAACCAAATCCGTTCAATAGTTATTGCGTGATTGAGGAACAAACATCCAAACATCTAAACATCCAAACCCACAAACTTTCACATTTATAATATTAGTAGGATGCTATGACCATAGCTGCATAAACAAAAAGTATCCATTTATATAAAATCTGATTAAAATTAGTATACATTTATAATTGTTTTGCTTTAAAATAATTATATTTTGTGTAATTGTACAGTCGTTACAAGCCACTGTATCACACAAACGAGTTACATAAATAAAACGATAAATGTTTGATTGTTATTCAAAACTTGTTAATTTATGACGACCTACTACCAAACCACATAAATTGTTCCAACGAACTTATCTTAAGAATGCTTTAACACATTAACGGCTTACATTAACATACAATGGCGCTTGTTCAGACTGTTAAACTTTTTTCGGTTAGCAACGAAAGCTTCTTAAAGCTTATAGAAAAGTTGTTAACAGTTACTAAGACTTATGTGTCGGTAACATTTTATAATTTTAAGGTGATATACTTAATAAAAACCGGCCAAATGCGAGTCGGACTCGCGCACGAAGGGTTCCGTACCAAAAAACGGCAAAAAAATCACGTTTGTTGTATGGGAGCCCCCCTTAAATATTTATTTAATTCGGTTTTTAGTAATTGTTGTTATAGCGGCAACAGAAATACGTTATCTGTGAAAATTTCAACTGTCTACTTGTTGTCGTTATTAAAATAAAGCAGAAAACGGCAAAAAAATCTCGTTTGTTGTATAGGAGCCCCCCTCAAACATTTATTTTATTATATTTTTAGTATTTGTTGTTATAGCGGCAACAGAAATACATCATCTGTGAAAATTTCAGCTGTCTAGCTATCACGGTTCATGAGATACAGCCTGGTGACAGACAGACGGACAGCGGAGGCTTAGTAATAGCCAATAGGGTCCCGTTTTTACCCTTTGGGTACGGAACCCTAAAAATGAGTTTAAAAATTTTTTCGTACAAATATTGTATCCTTCCTCTTCTTATCCAATGAGGAATAGTGGTCACCTCTGGTGTAGAGTTTATCAAGCCACTTGTAAGGCCTCTAACTTGGCTTAACCACTGTTATCAGATGACAACAGCCGGGACCGACGGTTTAACGTGCCCTCCGAAGCACGGAAGCGCTCAGTTGTAATGCCAAATAACGGTCACCCATCCGACACCTGGCCGGACCGAGCGTTGCTTAACAAACGTGATCGAGTACGATCAGTCTGTCAAGTTCCGCCAGGAGCGCTTCAGTAAATATTGTATTATGGAAGGAAGGTAGGAAAAATCATGTTGATTCAGCAATTTTTTTTGCTATAGGTACCTACTATAAGTTTTAGGTTTACGTGAAACTTTGCAAAATAAGTTTCGTATACGTGAAAGTTTGCACGATTTTCTGTTTTTCGGTTATCCCCTTTATAATAATTTACATTTAATTAACGTTTGAAACTTGAGTAGGTAACTAAATATGTAGGAGTACGTGGTGTTTCAACCGCCGGTCGTGATGAGCGTGATCGTACGAGTCACTGAATAAGGACTTACCATGTCATGACGTCACGTCAAATTAGTGGCGAAGGAATTCATGTAGAGTTCCTTGTGATCTATGAAATTGTTTATCTTTATTTAGGTTAGGGCTAGTTATATTCGGAGGAGGAACTCCATGGCGCAAGGGCTTAACGCCGTGCTATTGCAAAAGTTAAGCAACTTTCGCAATGGTCGGTCATGGGATGGGTGACCAAAAATTTTGTAGTTTTTCCGTGCATCAGAAGGCACGTTAAGCCGTTGGTCCCGGTTGCAATGCAGTCGTTAACACCCACTAATCTGCATCGGGCCTGCGTGGTGGGTTATGGTCCTCCTTATCCACCCATAAGAAAGGCCTGTGCTACAGCAGAAAATGGCAAATATCAAGTTAGATCACAGGAACTGGAATAATCCTGATTTTGTTTGACTGATATTTTTTGGAAATTCTATTCTAATTTAATATGGGTGGTATTTGGAACCTGTGAGATAGGCCTATAATATTGTATGAAAGCATTTTTTTGCCTAAGTTGTCACGGAGATGCTTCGCTCGCGCGTTGCGATCGCAGTCACCTTATTATAAAAATAAAACGTCAAATGCTTCTCTTATTCAAACTTTCATTGCATATTATAACAATTATTCGCTCTGGAATGGTATGGCACAATGTCCGGTATGGCGGTATGGCGCATACGCATGTGTGTTAGCGGGCCGGCTCGGATTTCGCACAACCTACTTAAGCATTGTTGTGCATATCATTGATGTCGGTTTATTATGTGTTTTGTTTAGTCTATGGTGGGTTTAAAAACATTTGTTTTCAGAACGGAAATTACGAATGAGTAGGTTAAATTTCGCTCAATGATACCTTTAACCTTATTAAACTATTTAATTATTAATACTATATAAATATTATAGTAGGGCTTATTTCACCACTTATTTACCACCATCTTATCCAAGTCTGACGCCATAACAACAATTTAAACAAATAATGAAAAATATTAGAAAAAATCGACGGGATAGACGGGATCCCGTCTAAGTTGCTACGGGTGAGCCGATTTTTTCTAATATTTTTCATTATTTATTCATCTTAGTATAAAAATAGCATTGTGAATGCAAAAATCTAAAAGTTTATCAATTTAAACATTGTTGTGTTGTCGAAGTTAGAGGTAAGATAGCCAGTTCCTCAGTGATGACTGTGATGAGGATATTGGGTGTAGTGCGCTTCATCATCAACATCAGGTGAGATAAAAGCCAAGCCTATCCCGTTGTGCCGTGTATGTGCCGGCCTAGAATAGCACTACCCCCTATCATCCCGTGGGTGTCGTAAAAGGCGACTAAGGGAGCATAGCCTTCAAGAGACGGGCAGCAGCGTCTCCAAAAAACCTTGGCCTACTGCGATCGCCAACCCGCCTGCCAAGCGTGGCGATTATGGCAAACCCCCCCCCCTCATGCATAATGGATCAAAAAATTGGCCCCCAGTCCCCGGCAGCCCCGCTATTCCTAGCTACGGTAGCGGCTACGGTAACGGCGGGGCAGGGGGTGCTAAGAATCCCCGGGTGCGGCTCGGCTACCAAAAACGACGACAACTGCACCTGGCAACCTATAACACGCGCACACTAAGGGAAGACGCGAAGTTAACCGAGTTGGAAGAAGTTATCAGCAAGGTACACTGGGACATTATCGGGTTATCTGAAGTCCGAAGAGCGGGAGAGGACTCGATAATCCTCAACTCCGGTAACTTGCTTTACTACCGGGAGGGCGACCAACAGTCCCAAGGTGGTGTCGGGTTCATCGTCCACAAGTCCCTTGTCAACAACGTGATTACCATCGGAAGTGTGTCGACCAGGGTGGCGTACCTTATACTCAGAATATCCAAACGGTGTTCGCTGAATGTTATACAGGCTTACGCACCGACCTCGACACACCAAGATGACGAAGTGGAGGCTATGTATGAGGAGATCTCTAAAGCCATGCATAGCTACAAAACCCACTACACTGTTGTGATGGGGGACTTCAATGCAAAGTTGGGGAAACGATGCGGTGATGAGCTGAGAGTGGGGCAATTTGGAGTTGGGCAACGGAATGACAGAGGCCAGATGCTGGCTGACTTTATGGAGAAGGAGAACCTCTTTATGATGAACTCCTTCTTCAGAAAGCCGGAATGCCGGAAGTGGACCTGGGTCAGTCCGGACGGTAAAGTCAGAAATGAGATAGATTTTATCATGTCGACGAAAAAGCAAATATTCAATGATGTCACTGTGATCAACGCTGTTAAGACGGGGAGCGATCACCGATTGGTACGTGGCACATTGAATATCAACCCAAAGCTGGAAAGATCTCGACTGATAAAATCAACAATTCGACCATTGCCGGCCCATATTCAAAACCCCGAGAGCTTTCAACTCGAACTCCAAAACCGCTTCGAAGCCCTTGAGAACAGCATAGATGTGGACGATCTAAACAACATGGTGGTGGATACTGCCCGTACGGTAGGGTCCAAGCTCTTTAAGACCCGCCGTCCCAAGATAAAGAAACTCTCCGACCACACACTCCTACTCATGGATCAGAGACGTGAAATGAGGCTCCAGAGTTCAGTAGATGCTAATCGTTATCGGCAGCTTAATAGACAGATATCTAAGTCTTTGACGAGCGACCTTCGCCAATTTAATACGAATCGTATTAAAGAGGCTATCGAGCGGAATAAAGGCTCCAAAGTGTTCGCGAGAGATCTGTCTATTGGGCAAAGCCAGATGACGAAGCTGAAAACTGACGACGGACGCATCATTTCATCAAAGCCTGAAATCCTGAGGGAGATCGAGAGCTTCTATGGGCAGTTATATTCCACGCAGACACCTGTTGAAAGCAAGGCTAAAGACCCCAGAGCCAAGCTTACCCGACACTATACTGAAGATATCCCGGACGTCAGCCTGTACGAGATTAGTATGGCTCTCAAACAGCTGAAAAACAACAAGGCGGCGGGTGACGATGGAATCACTACAGAACTTCTGAGAGCGGGCGGTAAGCCGATACTCAAAGTCCTCCAGAAGCTCTTTAATTCCGTCATCGTCCAGGGCAGAACGCCAAAGACATGGAACATAAGTGAGGTGATCTTGTTCTTTAAAAAGGGTGACAAGTCCCTCTTAAAGAACTATAGACCCATCTCGCTTCTGAGTCATGTCTATAAGTTGTTTTCGAGAGTCCTTACGAATCGTCTCGCTCGCAAGTTCGACGACTTCCAACCTCCCGAACAAGCCGGGTTCCGAAAAGGCTTTAGCACCATAGACCACATCCATACGCTGCGGCAGGTTATACAGAAGACCGAGGAGTATAATGAGCCACTTTGCTTGGCGTTCGTGGACTATGAGAAAGCCTTTGATTCGATTGAAACCTGGGCGGTGCTGCAGTCTCTCCAAAGGTGCCAAGTGGACTATAGGTATATCGAGGTGTTGAGGTACTTATACCAAAATGCCACCATGACGATCCGAGTACAGAACCAGAACACAAATCCTATCCAACTGCAGCGTGGTGTGAGACAGGGAGACGTTATTTCTCCGAAACTGTTCACAGCTGCGTTGGAGGACATCTTTAAGCTCTTGGACTGGAAAGGACTCGGCATCAACATTAATGGCGAGTACCTAACACACCTTCGTTTTGCCGATGATATAGTCCTTATGGCTGAGACCATGGAAGACCTGAACACAATGCTCGAAGATCTCCGTAGTGCTTCCCAAAGAGTGGGTCTTAGGATGAACATGGAAAAGACGAAAATTATGTCAAATGCCCATGTTGTACCCTCTCCAGTTCATGTTGGGAACACTACACTTGAAGTTGTTGACCATTACGTATACCTAGGACAGGCAGTCCAGTTAGGTAGGTCCAACTTCGAGAAAGAGATCTCTCGCCGAATCCAGCTCGGGTGGGCAGCATTCGGGAAGCTTCGAAAAATCTTCGCGTCCGACTTACCTCAGTGTCTCAAGACGAAAGTCTATGAACAGTGTGTGTTGCCAGTGATGACTTACGGCAGTGAAACGTGGCCGCTAACTATGGGTCTCATAAGGAGGCTCAAGGTCGCTCAGCGTGCAATGGAGAGAGCCATGCTCGGCGTTTCCCTACGTGATCAAATCAGAAACGAGGAGATCCGCAGGAGAACTAAAGTAACCGACATCGCTCGAAGGATTGCTCAGCTGAAGTGGCAATGGGCGGGACACATAGCGAGAAGAACCGATGGCCGTTGGGGCAGAAAGGTTCTGGAATGGCGACCGCGCACCGGACGACGCTCCGTGGGTAGGCCCCCGACAAGGTGGACCGACGATCTGGTGAAGGTCGCGGAAAGCCAGTGGATGCAGGCAGCGCAGGACCGATCGTCGTGGAGATCCTTAGGGGAGGCCTATACCCAGCAGTGGGTGTCGTGTGGCTGATATGATGATGATGATATGATGATGATCCCGTTGTACATAAAAAAGAAAGACCTTGTTTTCATGGACCATGCTGGACGGGTGTGAAAAGTACTGAAAAGTGTCCAGCCTTTTTGCGATGGTGACTGCTTGAATACTTGAGCTTTCTAAAGGTTTTGATGAAGGCACTTACCAAGCAGCAGTATAGGCAGGTCTACCAGCAGATGCCACCAGTAGCTGTGTCGCGCCTGCATCTCTTGAGGAGCTGGGGCGGGACTCGCCTCTGGTACTGACTGCAACAAAAACAAACAAATTATAAATAAATTTTTTTTATTGAAAAACTGTTTTTAGAAAATACTTAATTACTTAGCTTGATCACGCTCTCTTACTTATTTTTTTTTTTAAGAAAATTATCTATTACGTTTTCACCCTTTTGAACCTTAGAGCATTCAACCAATTTTGAACACAAGCGTAGTGTAAGCTTGAACATACTGGCAAGTAATAGATCCTGAAAAGCGTGTGTGATTATTTTCCATTCTTTAAAAATAACAAGGTATTCGGTATCGATAGCCTTTAATGTATTTACTGAACCGTTTATAAACTCTTTCAATCATATTTTTTTTACTTACAAGTGCCATCTAAAATATAGACACAACAAAAAAGTCACTGAAAACTACACTTGAGAAAAATATCAATTCTAATATTTCTCCAAGTTTATTATGTAGTCTAAACAATCTAACAAACTACTCAATTATGTCAAAGAACAACATAAACTATCAGAAATGTCGTCATCAATAATTGAATATGCGATAAGACGTGTCGATGAATGTGGCTATACATTTTATTATATCTATTTCTTTGTATATAAGTAGCTATCAGGATTATCAAAGGTCAATTACTTACATAATTCGTAACTTCACTAAGTTTAAGTATGAAGATGTCACTTCAAGCTAGTGGAGTTGTTTTTATAAGTGTTTAATGGAGAAGTTTTCTAGCTTTTCTTACTATTATTGAAATTAAGGCCAAAATATACCTGCACAACTGTGAAAGAATTTTCAAATTATCTCTAAAAATTAAAACGTTACAGGACGTGAACAGTATAAGATAATTTCGCTCATCGGGAACCGGTCGCCTGACGTCATTCTACGAAACTTCTCCAGCGGCGGCCGCGCCACACCGCCATACAAGCAACAGGTCGGATGACGTCACGCCCGCCCTTACAATCGCATCGCGCAAAAATTAGTCCAATTAAATTATTTATTACTCGTCATTTACTGACGATTTCAGTTTTTTCACTAGTATATTAATTTAAGCTTATATTTTAATTTTATGAAGTTAAATAAAGCAGTTTTAACATCACGAAACTTCTCCATTATGCGGCTTATACCCGTAACCACAAACATTGTGCAATGAGATCTCACAGTACCCGCAGATGCACAGCGTTGGTTTAGTCGGTTTTCTAATCTAATGTCCAGATCAAAAGGGGCTATTTAAAAAAAAATGGTCAAAGGGGGCTATTTCCATTTTACATTCTTTAATATTAAGCATATTAATAATTATAATAAAAGAAAAAGTTGCTATATTAAAAGGTTGTCTTCTCACGAGTTATTTTTGTTGGAAAAAAATATAATGTCCCATACATTTTTATTGTGCAAGAGGTTTTTTTTGATTTACTGACAGTTTGTTTAGTGTGGATATAGCCCCTTTTGAACAGACGCTCCTCAAATGAGATAGTAAACTACAATGAACTATCAAGGCCTCGCAAGCCCAAACTGGCATCCAGGTTCGACCTAGGAATTAACATAAGCATGCTGCTTAGTTAAGTGTTGCGACATTCGTGGCTTGTCTAATTAGATAGGTGGGTGTTATTAGATATTTTAGAAAATACTAAGACGACAATGGCCTTATCGTATTTTTTACACGACTGCCCAAAAAGTGTTTAGGGTTCATGTATGTTTGTGGGTATGTGATTCCACCATATTTCTTAATTCCACCATAACTTCTAAATGCCTTAATTTATTTGGATGTATGGGGTATCGTTAGAATCCTTACATCATACCGAGTAACACTGGCTATATTTTTTTTGAAAAATGTCAATATGGCGACTGTACGACGCCATTTTCAAATATAAAAAAAAAATTTTTTTCCTCTGTTATACAATATGGGCATCAAATGAAAGGCCTTGTTGAGCACATTCCAAAACTATATAATTTGTCACTAAAAAGTGTGAAATAAAAATAGAAAAAAATAAAAAAATAATGAAAATTACAAAACTTGTTTTTAATATATATTTTTTTATTTACTTAAGCCTTTATAAAAACAAAAATGCACTTTTAAATTAGAATTGATGGAAAATTTACCTCTGACAGGATTCGAATCTATAGAATAGAATAGAATAGAATAATTATTTATTTTCCATTGGTGCCGATACAAAGTTTTTGTGCAAGGTTTACATAATGAACAATATATAACGTTTGCCTGAACTAGGAAATCCTGTGTTTCAGGCGATTTGAGCTAATAATATTCACAAAAATTAATTAATCACTAACTTATTACTTAAGCAAATATATTTTTTTCTCCACAATAAAAGTTTTTGTTAAAGTTAACACATATATTACAAATTATTCTTTGATTAAAACTTACTTAAATAAATATACAATTTACTATTTTAATACAACCAATAGTCTCTCATCTGAATAGTTAATTCCTCTAGAACAGCTCATACGACGCCACTGGAATCCCAAACATGCAAACTTACATTTTGAAATAATAGTGCATAGGTAGTTGCAAATATTTCAACTTTCTACGATCCTTACATTTTCTTTTACTTCTAGTCCTTTAAATATAATAAAAAAAATCTTTATAATAAGTCAATAATTCTATTTTTGAGTCACTAGCTCTTTTGAAAACAATAAACAACGGATAATTTGATTATTGAGGTTAAATCAGTGATCTTTACTTTGAATGTTTGCCAAGCCAGGTTTGCAACGTTCCATTGCACGCAAATGTTCGATATTTACTATCTGTTATTGATATTCGTGTCTCGAGTCCATTTGGCAGATTATCTTGGCCGCATTCTTGGTACTACTTAGGAACCAAAGTTAACCAGCATACATTGAGCATAAGTACATGAAATGTGCATAATCGTGAGATATCGAAACTTTTTTGGCACAAAAATTTGAATAAACTCTTCTTTCTCTCCATACTTGACGTTAATCTGTGAAACTTATGAAAAAAATAACATAAAAAGTATAAAATGTGCCAGTAACACACATTTTTAATACAATCACATCGAAAGGCAAAGCTTTTACTGTTTTACTATTGGTTTCTCACGTTAAAGGTGCCTATTTATTTTTTATGGCTAAACTATTTCATGAATACAAAATGAGGACTAATCCAAACACCTTTAGGTGACATAAACAGTAACTAAATACTTCAACTAACGCATTCTAGTCTTCACATCAACAATTCTATGCGGCCTGCGCGTGGGCACTTAACCCACACATTTATACGGGGAGTGTTGGTATTTCAACCTGTAGAGAGCTACTATACATCTCCATTCCTCATTTACCTAGTTTCGAAATCAAAATAATTACCTCGGTACTTAAAAAAAAAGGATTTTTCAGCCTGGAATTAAACTTTTTTTAAGTTTATTTTTACTTCTCAAACAATATAGGTACAGCTCGCGCAACATAAATTAACTTGAACCTGCGCGTCGTACGATTTTTAGGCGCAACTGGGTAGGGGGTATGAAGCGCGGGCGGCTGCTCCCCGCGTAACCATGGTAACGGATGTGCCGCGCGCTGCGCGCCCGCACACCACCCGCGAGTGTCTTTAAGGACAGTCGAGTGCTAAGTTTAATGTGTGGTTTTTCAAACGTTAAAATGCCGCCGCCAAGTCGTTTAAGCAATACATTTCTGAAGCGACAAACGAGACAAATGGTTTATAACGTATATTGTTTTATCAAAAAGGATTATAGTGGATTAACTAAAGGCCAGATTCAAACAAATAATTCGTGATTAACTAGTATGATCGTACTCGCTGCATTTTCATTGTTCACATTCAAAGATTTAATAAATAAGTAAAACTAGGTATTTCTTTATTTAATTTTACTAACTAAACTTAATTCGCTCTTAAAAATTTTGTGAGCGTCTGTACTTGCGCAGATCGGCGCCATCTTGGGTCAAGTTATGTTGCGCGAGCTGTAAGTATTTTAATTTGCACTTTACCTACAACTTTTCCGATAGCCAAAATCTTTTTAGATAATAGTACGAGCAAAGATATTGTCTTTTTCAAATCTTTATTAACTATGAGATTTCGATTGCATTCAAAACTCGACTCAAAAACTTTCTTTGAATTGCAGCAATTTTATTTAACTTAATTTTCAAACGCTATTTTTTTGTTATTTAATTCATGTTTCCGAATGGAAGGAAACATACGAAAAATTCGAACGTAAATCTTATACGAATACGACGAATACATACGAAAATATTTTGTAGTTTGTAATTTTGGTTCCAACTTTTCTTATGTCGTTCGCCAAAAACGAACAAATGAGTCGTTTGTAAACATCAGAAGTGTGTCAATGATCAATTGATTTACGAGCGGCACATAAAATTACCACGTTAAAATGTAAAACATTGAATGATTAACATTTAACGTGGTTAAGGTTGTCAATAACGATAACGTTTCTGTCTTACAAAAAAAATATTATAATTTTTTTCACTGACATAGGATATAGGTAGTAGTAGGTACTACGTGCACTGATTAGAAAAGCTAAGCACTGTTTGTATTTCGTAGGATCCAAAATTATTTTTCAAATCAAATTATATGAGGATGGAATTACAGCTGGAGATGAGAGAGAAATGTGTGCCATATGTAATATAAGTAATAAGTCTATGGTGCCATTTAGACATCGAATTACATCTGAGGAACAGTTACGTTTAAATGAAAAGGAAATGATAAAATATTATATAACGAGTAACAGAATTAATGACTATAGAATATGGTGGATGGTGGTTTTACTATGGGACCAACTCTGAACTTGATAAAAATCTGCTGTTTCATACAAAAATTAATAACGAAAATATGAAAATGTATGAAACAGCTGATTTTTTCGCGATTTCAGAGTTGACCTCACAGTAAAAGTTGTTCAGTTTGATGGTCCCTATCTACCATATTCTGGTTTAGCCATTAATTCTGTTACACGTTTTACAGCGTTATATAATCCGTTGGACCTATGTTAAATATTTCCAGTAAAGCTAGGGTTTCCTAGGATGACGGTGCCGTCATTTAGAGTCGTAGAATGTTCTTTTTCTTCTTTTTCTTCTTATTTATGTGTTGGCAACCAACATTCCACTTGGAAGTAATTTTTACCAGTGTCAAATGTTGAATAGTTCAGTGGTAGATCTCGTAGAACGTTGTCTATGTAAACAATGCGGTGCAGATTCTGACGTCACGGTGTCGCCATATTGTTTACTTATACAACATTCAACTTAGCAATATTACGGCCGTAATATGACGGCACCGTCATCCTAGGAAACCCTAGCTTTAGTGATCTGTTTGAAAACCCTATGAACGCTCAAAAGCTCTTTTACAAAATGTGCCCACTACGTTCCCACAGACCAAATGAACTGACTAAAGTCACAAGAACTTGTAAATAAATACCAGTAAGAGACCGCGATCACAAGAACTCGCGAAATGTATAGTGCGACAGTTATATCACTTGGTCAGAGTCGTAGCTAGGGGATGCCAGGGGCGCAACCTTCAGGAGGGTGCACTTTACTGAGCCATAGCTGAAAAAATGTATATGGCGATAGTTATATCTGAGTCGTAGCTAGGGGATGCCAGGGGCGCAACCCTCAGGAGGGTGCACTTTACTGAGCCATAGCTGGAATAATGTATAGGGCGACAGTTATATAACTTGGTCAGAGTCGTAGCTAGGGGATGCCAGGGGCGCAACCCTCAGGAAGGTGCACTTCACTGAGCCATAGCTAGAAAAAGTATAAGTCTTGGGGCGCAAAATTCAAATCTTGCCAGGGGCGCTCATGATCCTACAAATAAGTCTTGGGACGCAAAATTAAAATCCTGCCAGGGGCACTCATGTCATGATCCTAGATATAAGCATTGGGGCGTAAAATTCAAATCTTGCCAGGGGCGCTTCATGATCTTAGAAATAAGACTTGGGCCGCAAAATTCCAATCCTGCCAGGGGCGCTCATGATACTAGCAATAAGTCTTTGGGCGCAAAATTCAATCTTGCCAGGGGCGCTCATGATCATAGAAATAAGTCTTGGGCCGCAAAATTCAAATCTTGCCAGGGGCACTCAAGCTGAACTAAATGTCTCATTGAAGGCGCCACTTACCCTGTTAAATTAATATGTTATTGGAAACTGACCCTTATAACACAGTACATATAAACTTATATATGTACTGTGCTTATAATAAGGCGTAAACTGTCAAAAGTCGCTTTTTTTTCTTACTGCGCGCAAACTTATACGCACTGTACTGACATTTCCTGCCATTTCCCACATACACCTGTTACAAAAACCATACAAATGCCACCAACCGTTTCACAAACCGTTATTTAACGGTCGAATTAATAGGAAAAGCAACTCATGGCGATTATAAAACGCTTTTCGCAATGCTGTTGCGAATTATAGTTATTCCTATCACGTGGAGAGAACTGTTACGGACAATTTCATACTGTGCGCTAGTTTATCAAAAAAGGTTATTATCACGTTAGATAATTTGTTGTTAAACTAATTTTCTCTTCAATAACATACTTAGTTAAAAATAAATAGATATAAGTACAGAAATTTTCATCAGTCTACTATAGTAGGATGTTGCCATAACATAATCTTTACGCTTTAGGTAGTATACATACAGGGTGGGAAAAAAAGACGATACGAGGGAAAGTACCCTAAATATTGATGATGGCAAAAACTGAAAAGTAACATATTATCTTTATTTTTATAGTAAGTACCTACAAACTTTATTAAAGTTTTTTTTAAATCTCAGTCGTGAATCGAACGGGTTAAAATCGGAAAAAATATTATTTTTGGGTCTGACTTTAATTTGATAGTATGTTATTCAGAAGAAATTGCCTATTGGTAAATTACGAAAATACAGTAGCCCGTTCAATTCACTACTGAGACAAGTCATTTAACAAAAATCTTTGAATGCAGTTTTGTTTGTTTTAAAAAATAAAGGAATGTTTTATTTCAGCAATAATTACCATCAACTACCGGTTTTTTACAACCTGTATAATTGTACGTATATCGGTATATCTATCGAGATAACATAATAATATTTCGATGCGTACCTATATCTTATTACGTTTGTACGCATCGGAAAGTGCCCGCACACAATATGACATACATTGCTTCAACTGCAATTTCTAAACCACAGTTAAATCGAAAACCTTAGAGCAACGGGATGAGAACCGCAAAATTCAAAACCGTGTCGTGTTAACTCTTGCAAATGCAAGAGTAGTAGATATGCATAGATATTTTGTTGACAAAATACTGTATTATACTAGCCATTAGAAAAGTTCTACCTACCGAATGTAATTTTCACTGTATTCGAAAAATGTTTCTGTTGCATTGCACGACCGCAAATATTTTCCCATATTGTAAGCTTTAAAACAAAAAAAATAAGTAAAATTTTCCTAGTTTTAT
The DNA here is from genome assembly GCA_928269145.1 of Agriphila tristella. Classification (NCBI taxonomy): domain Eukaryota; kingdom Metazoa; phylum Arthropoda; class Insecta; order Lepidoptera; family Crambidae; genus Agriphila; species Agriphila tristella. Next base: position 58,789,252 of record OV743430.1, on the reverse strand, counting down.
CTATTTATTTGTAAAAAGGATAATGCCCTTGCAGGAAGACAACCAAAGAAATTATTCTCTGGAATTTACGGAATTGCTCATCGGTAAACCTACGATTAAGGTAAACCAAAGAATTTTACTAATACCAATTTCTTTACAAGAAAAGAAAAAGTTACTCACTTACGAATCATTTGGGTTTTTGGAATAGGAAAATCAATAATTGAAATTGCGCACCACTAAAGCCATATTTGACAAGAAAATACGGTTCTTGCCGTGAATTCAATAATAAAGAATTAGTAAAGCTAATCCTAATCCCATTGTTTTATAAGTCAAATAGGTATGTAGATAAATATTGATCGTAAAGCACGTAGGGTTAGGTCATCGGATGGCAGGTGGCAGTGACTTGTCCAATATGGCCCGGGTGACAGCTGTCATCCTTACCGGGAGCTGTCAAACTGTCATTGACCATTGCGCTGCATTCGTTTTGCAAATTAGTTGAACGGGGTTTTGCCAACGCGCGGTGAGATAGAGTACACGTGACGTGGATGAAATTGCCGTTTTGTATGGATAATGTTTAAGAATTTGCTTTTTCCATAATAGCATTGTCTTAATTTATTAAACAAACATGAACGCCAATGTTTTAAAACTTTTACGCACAAATGTTTAAACACTTAGCTAACTAATACGACATGTGTTAAGTGTAAAAAATAAGTATCGGCTAAGTTGCAACGAATTAAGTGGTCATTTCGACTAACGAAAGAAGGAGTAACTTTTAAGATAAATTTTTTGACGTTCAGGAAAGAAAATGAGAAATATTTTTTTGTTGATAACTTAACATAATTCAAAATAATAACAACTAAGTAATTGAAGCATCATTATCACCTATTACCATCATTCTATTCTATTCTATTTCTTAAGCCTCTGTTTGTGAGAAAAGAATCGAAAAAATTCATTCTTTAACCCCTATAATTAAGAGGTCCACTGTCTAATGAATTACATAATTATGGTACTTGGAACGCTTTTTGTACCAAATTTACCCAGTTCATGAAACATTGAGCAAAATCGTGTTTGATTTCAAGAGCTTGTTTTAATGTACAAAGCTAAATAAATTCAACTGTTTAGTATGGGGACTTAGGATAGGAGGTAATCATGGTGATTCTTTATGTATTTTTTTTAATACAAGGGACGTGTGGTAGTTCCATAAACTGTTGTATGGGCACAGGGAACTTGTATTAAAAGTTGGTATCGAAACTTTAGCAAATGAAAGCCAAAAAGGTTCAATAAAATCGTAAGTACCTACTTATTTTTGTAATGCAGTTCGTAAGAACGAAGTAGGATGTAGATACTTAGCACAATACATTTAACCCATTATATTATTTAAAGAGACTTAAGTTCTATTATTTTTGATGGGAAAAAAAGAAACATTTTATTTATTTATTTTATTCTAGTGGATTTAATCTTTTACTTGACAAAGATACTAGAAGGTACCTACCAACTTTAAAATAATTTAAGTGACACACCATTATTAAGTAAAGCTTTTGATAATTCTGCTTCCTTGTCAATAAAATTTTAATTATCACACCTAACGTATTTCCTACAAATTTCAATTATAGCTACTGGTATAAACGTAGTCGTTAAACATTATTCATTTCATACTAAAACATTTACTAATATTATTTATTTATTAGAGAAAGTGACTTGATGAGAAAATGATTTAAAACTAGTGGCTCTGTGAGCCACTGTAAGATGTATTTTTATAAAACGGCTGAAATATGATTTCTTTTTATCGAAAAATTTAGAAAAACTGAATGGACAAAAAAGCCAGTGCTAAATATTTACACAATAACACAGAATAGAACTACAATAACAGTTTTCAACAAGTTTTCAACACACGAAAAAATAGTGACAAAAAGTTATTATGTTGTACAAACGTCTATGGAACACGAAAGAGGTTTAAATCTTGTATGCAACTTCATTTAGGTTGCCCACCAATGTAAACACTACAGCCCTTGACTACAGCAAACTTCCCCCTTTTCTCCCCCTCTACTGGGGAGTAGATAAGGCCCCCCTCATAAGATGTTGCGATTTTTTTTTTTTCATTTATTTAAAGACAACCAACAAAGCAAACACTAAATAGGTACATGATATAAAACACAGTGCAAATTAATCTAGGACTAGTGTCACCTTAATTAAAGGCTGCCACGGCATGCAATAGAAAATATAGTCTGGTACAAACTTAAAATTACTTTAATTACCTATAAGATAGGTAACTAACAAGGTTGGTATTAGTCATAGTAATTATGAAAAGGAAACTGCATTTTGTGATGGAAACAAGCCACTTCGCCAACTTCGCACAGCGACAGCGGGGACCAAACTAAGCTAAAATTATTAAAAAAATCACGCATTACGCACATCTTGAAAGCTCCTTACTAGTTTTTTTGCTGGGTTTCTTTCACACTAAGAGTTGTTCGATGATTCCTAGCCTAGCAGTTTTCAGGTTTTGCGATATTTCCGTTACACTACAAAATTGTGGTTATATATGTTGTAAATTCGCAGTTCGCAACTTTCACAAGCTTTCGCGGCGAGAATGTAGAGAAGAAACAACATAAAAAAACAAAATGATTTTTAACTCTACATTATAATTATGAAAATATGACAAATTATTACTGCGATATAATTTGACCAAATAAACTTGCGGTATAAATTTTCAAACTTTTATTTATTGTTCAAATAAATCTAGAAAGTCTGCCACCTTACTACTTACTTAGTTTGGTACCCCTGACATTAAGTACCTACCTACTTTCAAGATCGTGACAGAGAGGCAGTACTGTGACAATATAAATATTGTAGTGGACACACAGTGGGCCCACAATTGAACTTAAACCCTTAGAAAGTCACGACATTATATTTTATGTGTGCGTAAACTAAATATTATGACGCTGATTGTACTATTATTCAAGTTTATATCAGACTCAGTTGATGTTATGAAAACAAACTTTGACTATTTGTGGTTAGAAAGTTGTGAATTTGTGGTATTAAATCACGCTGGTTGATAAAGTCCATGTCCTATTATTATATTATTTTATATTATCTACCCTATATCATACACAGAATAATATAAAATTTAAACAATTTGTGATCACTAAAAATAGATTAAGTTGTAAAAAAACTTTCATTTCAAGGATGCACGGAAAAAAATTGTTTTTTTTATCATTTTCATTAAAGCTTTTTCCTGACCATAAGTGGCGCCGCGGTGAGTTTTATTTAATACTATTGACCGTCCGCGGTTTCACCCGCGTGGTTCCCGTTCCCGTTGGAATATCGGGATATTAAGTATTCTATGTTTTAATCTAGGCTATTTACTATCTGTGTGCCAAATTTCAATCAAATCCGTTCAGTAGTTTTTGCGTGATTGAGGAACAAACATCCAAACATCTAAAACATCCAAACATCCAAACATCCAAACCCAACTTTCACATTTATAATATTAGTAGGATTGTAATTCTAATCAATTTTAATAAAACTTCTTGGGGAAATTTTAGGATCCATAGTCTAGTATTTTTAAACGGTATCATTACATTTCCTCGTAGTCACTGTTGGAAGTAGATAGCAAAACTGCTAAAAGTGGCCGTTTTTGACACATTTGCTATCTACTTCTACGAATGATTGCGAGGGCATGTAGTGATACCTTCTAAAGATACTAGACTATAAGACCTGAAAATTCCACGAAAAGTTTTGTTAAACTTCTTTCCTATCATTGACAACTTACTAAATAAGAATTGACTTAAGTTTTTAGCACTTATAACCCAGTAAATAAGACATAAAAAGGGGGTAATGGTTGCATCAAATCAGGTATTTTTGGTCTAACTGAATAAAGGTAGCTTTTTTGTTTTTTTTGAGAATGACCGGTACCTTGATTACGTAAAGCTGTTGCTAACAATTCTCGATTGAAATCGATTGAAAGCGCGGTTGCATTGCTGCTTTAGTTAAGATAGTTGTCACATTGGTTTTTACTAAAGCAGCGATGTAACTGCGATTTCTGTCAGAGTTGATTGCAACAAAGTTACGTAATTACCCCCCCGGTCGTCTGCCGAGGTCAAAAACTTGGATTTAACATTGCCTCCACATTACCAACAATATATCCAAAAACCAAAAATACCTGATTTGATGTACGATAAATGTCTAATTTAATTGGATTATAACATTTAATTTTGATAAAAGATTTTTCCACTCATATTGGCATTCTCAAAGCTACCATCCAATTAGTTGTACAAAATTAACTGTACAACAAAACAACTGTACTTATGTACCAGATTTGTACCAGTCCTAGATCCCGTTGACCCTACGACCTGGCATTATTTATGGGTGTAGATAACTTTGATGTGGGGCCTGTTTGGCCGCTGCCGTTATTGCTTACTATTGTAACGTTTGTTAAACATGACCGATCTCTTTGCTATCCAATTAATTGATAGGTTTAAGTTTGTAAACATTGCGTGATGAATAATTAATTAAGCAATGTTTATATGCTGAGCTTTGAAACTAAACATGTGTCTGGTGCCAGCTGTGTCATTCCGCGCAAGTTGTTAGAATTCTAAAACTCTTTATTATATTCTTTTGTATTCTAGAGTTTTCATAACTTTTCATCACCTTCTTAGCAGCCACGTAACATCACTGCTGACAATCAAGCTAAGTTATAACTTTTGCCTAAATTAAAATCAAAGCCAAGTTTGCACAAAAAAAAACGAATCGAATTCACACATTTTTTTGTAAATGTTAGTCCCCTTTATACGTCACAAAAAAGACATATTTCAGGTTTATTACGAATTCGCTACGTATAAATTTTCGTGCTAAACGTAAATAATATCACAGATTATGTATCACTCAGAAGACAAAGTTTATTCAATCTGCTAATGAAGAAGTGGTCAAGCATCCGATCTGTCGACATGCCTACATACCGGAAGTATAAAGATTACAATGAAGGAAACACTGCAAGTTTCCATGTTAATTGAATTAGGTACGTCGACTGACGGCTGCGAGTCAACGGCCAGCGTAGGGTTGCCACCTTTTTTTGTAGAATTTTTGTATATTTTTTCAAAACATTGCAAAAATATAGTTACTTTGGGAAAATTCAAGAAAAAAATGTTAATTATTATTAGTCATTATTTATTTTTCCATGTGTTTTTGTATTACTTTTAGCTTTAGTTCACAAGGTTTTACTGTTTTTTAAAATAATTAAGGCATCTGAGCAATTTAGATCCATATAAAAATTAATTAACAATTATTATTCAATTATTTTTCATAAGTAAGCTACGAAAGGACGACGTAAATGCGTTTCGTTCTAAAATTCATAATGCCGCGTTGTGACTTGTGGGTGCGTTCCAGTCACAGCTGATATATAAAAAGCATGACGACTGAATCACCCATGAAAATAAAGTATTATTCGTACTATATATTTTTCTACTAGCGGCCGCCCGCGGTTTCACCCGCGTGGTTCCCGTTCCCGTGAGAATATCGGGATAAAAAGTATTCTATGTTTTAATCTAGGCTATCTACTATCTGTATGCCAAATTTCAACCAAATCCGTTCAGTAGTTTTTGCGTGATTGAGGAACAAACATCCAAACATCTAAACATCCAAACCCACAAACTTTCACATTTATAATATTACTAGCGGCCGCCCGCGGTTTTACCCGCGTGGTGCCCGTTCCCGTGGGAATATCAGGATAAAAAGTATTCTATGTTTTAATCTAGGCTATCTACTATCTGTGTGCCAAATTTCAACCAAATCGGTTCAGTAGTTTTTGCGTGATTGAGTAACAAACATCCAAACATCTAAACATCCAAACCCACAAACTTTCACATTTATAATATTAGTAGGAAGGATATTTTTCTATAATATACTGGCCCGTCCCGGCTTTGCACGGGTGCAATGTAGTTACTAATGTAAAACTGTGCTAATGTGGTGAGGTTATTAGATTATACTATTTCTAACATATATAGTGCAATTAACTGAAATATAGTACGATACTTAATAATATAGTAGGTACAGGTGACAACCCTAGGCCAGCGGCCGGCACGCGCACGCGGCGGTGATTCATCAAAATTACTTTTTTCAACAAATCAGCATTGTATTAGATGGTCATTTTTTTTAAATAATGAAAAAAATATAGGGATCGTGTCGTATCATAAGAGACTTAAAGACTTATTCGAAAAAAGTGGTTTTTGTCGATGTCGATTTATTTAGTTAAAAGAACGACGAAATCATATCTCAATACGAAAAACTATAGAGGCAGGTATACAACGTGTTACAAAATAACCCCTAATACGAATATGGTGGATAGGGACCAACAACTTTTACTATGAAACTAATTCTGAAGTCGCGTAAAAAAATCTGCTGTTACATACAAAAGTTCATAACGAAAATATAAAAATGTATGAAATAGCTGAATTTTTTTCGCGATTTTAAAGTTAGTCCCGTAAGAGAAGTTGATCAGTTTGATGGTCCCTATCTACCATATACGGCATTAGGGGTTATTTTTTAAGTTTTTTAACAAGTTTCTTGCGCCCGTTCGTCTTATCAGTTAAAAACAAAAAAATAATTTCTTAAATCGGTTTATAAGACTAAGATGGTAACAAACATAAAAAAAAAAAAACAACCGAACTGAGAACCTCCTCCTTTTTTTGAAGTCGGTTAAAAAAAGTCTGGAACGGGTGTTAGGAAAATATAGATGATTCAAAAGTGCTTTATTTGAATAAAGCCATTTTGACTTTGACTTGACAAGTTGTATATTAGTATATTCAATAGCCATTCTTGTATTTTTAACAGCTCTATAAATAAAGTGTGTATTTCATCTAAGAAATAGATCCTTACTACTTTAATATTGTGGTTCAGTGGTCGCGGCAGGCGCCGTACAAATTGTACTTATTAATAAACTCATAGCGATACAGCTGTCCCTTCAAGGCCGGGACAATTATGGGACAGATGCATTTGGAAGTGTTAATTGACGAACCGTGCTTATAGTGACTACTGTTTGAATGTATTTTTGGGTTAAGTTAATCCATTTAGTTCAAGTTGTTTTGTTGTTATTAAATTTTAAATTGATAATAAAATAATTCTTCTTCTTCTTATCCCACCTCTGGTGTTAGAGTTTATCAAGCCGCCTGTAAGCATCTAACTTGGCTTAACGATTGTTATCAGATGACAACAGCCGGGACCGACGGTTTAACGTGCACTCCGAAGCACGGAAGCGCTCAGTTGTAAATGTTGTAATGCCACTTAACGGTCACCCATCCGACACCTGGCCGGACCGAGTGTTACTTAACAAACGTGATCGAGTACGAGAAGTCTGTCAAGCTCCGCCATGAGCGCTTTAATCTTTAATTTTAAGATGGTGTTTCGAAATTGTGACTTTTTATATTCGAGTCACTTTTGAATTATTAAACACACAACAAGAAATAGGTCTGAGTCATTATACAAAATTATCCCTTAATAGCTCGTTTATTCTTGTTAAGTTAACTAAATAAATACGAGCACGGCACTAAATCAACGAGCACACAAAATAAATTCATAAATGTCCCACATGTCTTGTAAATCTGTTTAATTTTCTAAACGTTTCTCTGAAAATTAAAGAGATGTCATGTTCATTTACGTTGAAACGACTATTAAAACCCCGTATTATGGTGGCACCCTGCAAAGAGAATGTAAAAAAACTAGCGTTTTAGCACCCTGAGCGAAACTGGCGCCGCGGTGACAATTTTAATAATGTTTTACGTGGATTTTTTAGGGCCCACAGTCTAGTATTTTTAGACGGTATCGTTACATTCTCTCGTAGTCACTGCTAGAAGTAGATAGCAAACCTGCTAAAAGTGGCCGTTTTTGACACATTTGCTACTTATCTATTTCTACGAGTGACTACGAGGGTATGTAGTGATACCTTCTTAAAATACTAGACCACGGGACCTAAAAATTCCACGTAAAACATTATTAAAATCTATTTCAATTAATAACTTAGGTATTAAATAAAAACCTCTGAGAGCGCCACTTTCGGTGGGGTAGCCATCTTGAATCAAAATATCCCTTTTTATACCTCACGTTCTCCGATTAACACTTAAACCGCTCACGGGACATTTTTGTCATAAACTAAAATTATGATGACAGATAATAGCTGTCTCGTTTTACTCAAAGGCAGTAAATCAAGTAATGTTTAATGTACTACGTGAATAAGATATTTGCATTTTAATTAATTATGTCATTCTGAGTAAATTCTAAGTGAGTATGACAAGCGCATGTCTTGTCTAGGATAGTAGTAGTTATTGCATTTCTACGCAAATGGTAACACCACGTATACAGAGTGTCTCAAAACTTTGCCACGTGGAGGGAAAGTAAATATTGAAAATAATAAAATTTGCTGAAAGAAGGCTTCATTTAGTTTTAAAAAAAATGTAACTGCACTCAGAGATTTTTGAAAAATCGCCAAAAATGAAAAAAAAAAAATTACGACACTAATCGAAAGGGTTAACAAAAGGAAAACCATGAACTTTAAAATTTTACACTTAAACATTTAAATTTTAATTATTACGGATCGTATCAATTTGTATCGGATTGTATGCGATTTAAAAAAAAAACTTTAAATGCAATTCCATTTCTTAAAAAAAACAAAATAAATCTTCTTTCAGTAAAAAAATAATTATTTTATAAAGCCGAATATCGTAGACAGGAACCACCAAACTGAACAACTTTTACTATGGGCCCAACTCTGAAATCGCGAAAAAAAACTACTGTTTCAAACAAAAATTAATAACGAAAATATTAAAATCTATGAAACAGCTGCTTTTTTCGTGATTTCAGAGTTGGTGCTATAGTAAAAGTTGTTCAGTTTCCCTATCTACCCTATTCGCCATACACCCTGTATATTAGTTCTTTCAAATATACCTACGTAATTATTATTTAAGTCGACTTATCAAGAACGTTTAAAAATACTACTGATGATTATTTGAAGTTATGGAAATTTAAGAAAATTTTAAATGTCGTCTCATTGTTAAATTTGATTTATTGTAAAACAGCATTACTTATTTTCAAAAACCGCGAGAAAAGTTCAATCGTCTTTAAATTATATTTCTAAAATATTTAGGTAAGTACCTAGGTAAGTAAGTAGTTAGAAGTTCAAAATCATGTTATTTGGAATTGCGATACTAAACAAGTAAAAACATCTGTATTACTAAAAGAAAATTATGAGAATACAATAAAATTTATAATGAAAAACTCTTTGATTAACTATTTTTGGGCATAATATTTTAGTTGTCAATTTTTGTAGTGTCAATTACGTACCTAATTATTTATTAATCTGTTTTTAATCATTTTAATTTTTGTTGATTTAATTTTTATTATTGATGATGTATATTTTAATTTTTATAATTTAATTATTTTTATTATTTATTATATTTATTTTAATGATTTACATCTGACAATTTGTATTTGTGATAATTATTATTCCCAATTTTAATTAAGTAAGTAATTGACTTGAATCTATATATTTTTAAATAAACTAACATATTTTAAGTCTTCTACTAACAATAATGGATCTTTGTAAACTGAATAAAAATAAATTATTAATAAATAAATTAGATGAGATCAATCGAAAACGAAGTAGGTATCTCTGGGTCAGTTCTTAAGTGTTTAAAATCACAACAACATTCTCTAAATGACAGATGGACATTTTAACACTTACGCATGTTACCCTAAAAGGCTAAAACAGCTGTCTATTATGGTTCACGTCATTTTCTCGTAACAGGCGATACGTTTCTAACGATATTATTAGAACAGATCCTATTTTTAGTACATAATTGACGTAAACTGACGCAACAGAGTTGTTGAACTTTGTCATCAGAAAATTAACCCTACAGAGTTGATAAAACATCATCAATTTTGGTCAAAATTTAAACGTGTCGGGCAAAAATCAAAAGTGCTTTATTCTGATAGATTTTGTCCACCTAAGCATTTCTTATTATGGCACCGAAGCTGTAGCACCGCTATACTTGCTTTTAAATAAGATTACAAAGTCTGCCTTTTCATACTTTTTGGCTAAAATTTCAAAATCCGGCCAAAAAGCAAATTCTGAGAAATTTTGTCAGCCAAAGCATTTCTTATTATAGCACCGAAGCTGTAGCACCGCTGTAATTTATTTTAATTGAGTTCAAAAAGTGTCTTTTCATACGTTTGGACATAAAAGTGAAGCGGTGCTACAGCTTCGGTGCCGTAATAATAAAATGCTAAGGTGGACAAAATCTATCAGAATAAAGCACTTTTGTCTTTTGGCCGGCACTTTCATATTTGGACCAAAAATGTATTAAACGTGGATGATGTCCTTTTGAGTAAAATAAAGGTTTTTATTTGTTTTTTCTAAACAGCATTAGAAAAAAATTCACAGATTTTACAGTCCCCGCAAGAATCGGAGCATTGAAAATGAACACCAAAATTTACGAAAAACCAAAATCAAATCAAATGCAAAGTCCTATTATATTTTTAAAGTTACCTAGGTAGTACCTATACTATTGATTTTTACGATTGTGACACTCGGCTCCGCCTCGTGTCACAAAAGCGCCCGCTGACTGCCTCGACGCAGCCGAAATATTATTAACCTATTTTCAAAATTCCAACGAATGCACTTCTCGTCTGCTTCTGCATCTTTTAACACTATTACCATGACGATCGGCCAATAATCATAAAAGCTACATCACTTTTTATGTACGGAAACACCCGTTTTTCAACAATTCCAAATCTAAAGGGGCCACCTACAGGTCACAATTATTAACCGATTTTCAAAATTATTTCGCCATTTGGTAGCTAAACTAATACCCTAGGACTTTTTTTTTTTCATTTTTTCTTAAGTCGGTTTATGTTTCAAAATATTTACAATTTAGTAAACAAACACCCCCCTAAAAACCCGGAATTTTTGGAATTTTGCAAAATTCCAAAAAAAGTTACCAGTAGATTTTCAAAATTCAAACGTTCACACGTGTCTCGATAAATTCCTCAACTTATAGTACTATTTTCATCTCGATCCTTTCAAAATCTTCGGAAATATGGCCAAAAATACGTCTCAGGCGATTTGCATCTGATAACCATTTTCAATGGTAAAATAACAGCTAAGTGTCACAAATTAAACCACACAAATAAACATGCAACCTATTTTCTAATAATCGCTATAATTAAGTACTAACGGATTTTATTCACAATAGCCTTAAGTCCAAAAGTCCCACTTTGGTGACAGTTTGACACTTCAACATGTTTATTTACCACGCCTTTGTTACAATGTTTATCTTTACAAAAATTACACTAAGCGATGGTTAAGTTGACGAGACGCCATGAATAAACTATGAACTAACTGTTCATTGGTTTTTAGTAACTTGTGAATGAATAGGGCTGCCCGATAAAGGCTTTTCAAAATGACAAAAAGCTGTAGGCTCGATAGATGGCGTTGATAAAAATGTATGTGTCAATGTATTTTTTTTTACTAATCTTCGAAGAGTACTCAGGTAGGCAGGCAGATGTAATCCTAAAATGTTTCTCTTTGGGCAGATGTCAGCCAGCGATCGCTTACTTGCCTCTTTGGTACAGACCGTTTATTTTAAAAAGCCAATATTTGAAACATCTCTTTCTATCAACGCCATCAACTGAGGCAAATAGTTACTATTTTCATATTTTAAATGACACTTTGAAAAGCCCTCATTGCAAAAAAACAAGCTTTTAAAGATATCAACTTTTTGTAGTCTGAAGTAATCGAATAAATAAATTTAAAAAATTTATAAAGTATGAAATGACTAATTTAAATGTGATTTAACATTTTTTTTTGTTAAATACATACAAACATTGCTGCTGTTTAATGATTTGTTTTTATCGTTCCGTACTTAATAAAAAATTATGTCATTTTTTAACAAAGATCTTTAAAGTTGTTCAATGTTTTTACCGTTAGTAGTTAGTTTTTACAGAATATTAAGTCATTTTAGCTAAGTGTTTTTTTTGTTTCTACTTTAATATCTTTGTTATTGAAAGTATATAACAACACTAACTTCTGCCCGCGACTTCGTCCGCGTGGATATTAGACGAAATCCTTTTAAAGAAACCTTCAACCAGGATCCGGCCAGCAATTTTTTACGCGATTAGGCGAGTCCCCATCAAGCGCGCTGCCTCGCGAGGCAAGACATTTGCCGCGTGTGGCGGGCCTCGCACTAGGCTTCCAGTTCCCGTTCCCGTTCCCGCTCCCGCTCCCGTTCCCGTTCCCCGTTCCGTTCCCGTCCCGTTTGCGTTCCCGTCCCGTAAACGTCCCGTAACCGTCCCGTACCCCTTCCGTTTCCGTTCCCGTTCCCATCCCGTTCCTGTCCCGTACCCATCCTGTTCTCGTTCCCGTTCCCGTCCCGTTATATTCCCGTTCCGTTCTCGTTTCGTTCCCTTTCCGTTCACGTTTCTTTCCCGTTCCCATTCCCGTTCCGTTCCCGCTGCGTTCCCGTCCCGTAAACGTCCCCTAACCGTCCCGTACGCCATACGTTCCCGTTCTTGTTCCCGTTCCATTCCCGTCCGGTTCTTGTTCCCGTTCCCGTTCCCATCCTGTTCTATTGCCGTTCCGTTCCCGTTTCATTCCAGTTTCGTTCCTGTTTCGTTCCCGTTCCGTTCCCGTTACGTTCCTGTTTCATTCCCGTTTCGTTCCGTTCCCGTTCCCGTGCCCATTCCGGTTCCCGTTCCCGTTCCCTGGATGTGCATGTCCAGGTCCAGGTCCATATGTGTCATGCCCACCGTGTTGGACTTCAAAATAAATGTCATTTTTGCAATCGTCATCCCAGAAAACCCCAATAACGACATCTATATCGATTTTTATGTTTACTCACCCCATTTACCCCCTAAGGGGTTGATTTTCAAAATAACAAAATATATATTTGCCTATTTATTTTTAGATGTGCTCCTACGAAGTTTAAAGTTGTAATGTCTATTTTATATTATTTTCCATACAAAATTTGGACCCCATTTTCACCCCTTTAGGGGTTAAGTCACGTCCACCGTGGTTGGACTTCAAAATAAATGTCATTTTTGCAATCGTCATCCCACAAAACCCCGATAACGACATCCATATCTATTTTTAGGTTTTTTTAACCCTTTTCACCCCCATTTCATCCCCTTTGGAGTTGAAATCCTAACAAAAACAATATACGTTGCTTTAGATTTCTATCCTTAAGCCTAAATTATAAATTTAGCGATTTTTACTTCGAAAATGAAGGATTTTCTTCAATACACAACTTCATCCCCCTTTTGACCCCTTCGGGGGTAGAATTTTGAAAAACGCTGAGACCCGTATTTATTAATTTTCAATCGTCAGCCTAAACACAAAATTTGAAGATTCTAGCTTCAAAACTGAGGGACTTTCATACAAACTTTCATCCCTTATTTCATCCCCTTAGGGATGGAATTTTCAAAAATCCTTCCTTAGTGGATGCCTACACTGTATAAAGTATCTGTGTGCAAAATTTCAAGTCTCTAGGTCCAGCGGTTTGGGCTGTGCGTTGATAGATCAGTCAGTCAGTCAGTCAGTCATTCAGTTTACGATTTTATGTATTAAGATTCTTCACTCAAATATTCTATTGTCGTACGATAAGAAGTGATAAAGTTTTATACTCTACGTTTATAAAGAGGGTAATAGCGAGCTATTTCCTCAAAAATAAAAATACGCACCCCTATTTTTATTACCTACTCAGGTACCTGTATACCAGGTATATTGGTGACAATAAAAATACTTCGTTTCAAACATACTCTCACTACACAATGGTTTCAACAAAAAATGAGGAACTCGGTGGCGCAGTGGTTTAGCTCCTGGCCCAACATTTGCGGAGGTTAAGCAACTTTCGCAAGGGTCGGTCATGGGATGGGTGACCAAAAATTATTATCTCGAGCTCATCCGTGCTTCGGAAGGCACGCTAAGCCGTTGGTCCCGGTGCATTTGCAGTCGTTAACACCCACCAATCCGCATTGGGCCCGCGTGGTGGGTTATGGCCCATCCTCCTTATCCACTCATAAGGAAGGCCTGTGCCCCAGCAGTGGGGACATTAAAAATGGCTGATAGACAACAGAAAATAAAATAGAAAACATTAAATTTTATTAGGCCTTAATTCATTGAAGAATTGGCCTTTTTATTTGACGTTTGATTTTGTATGGGATTTTGTGAAAACTATTACTTACGCATCGACATTGATTTTAATTTGATGTTTATTATTTATATTTGGTTTGTAACTGAATAACAAATGAAAATGAAACATTTAGAAGCAAAAATAGAGATTTCTCCTACAAGTAATTAATAAAAATGGTTTTAGATAAAAAAAAATACTAAAACGTTTTTTACTTAATCTAACGTTTTTCAAGGTTTTTTTATACAATTTCCACATCCATTGTAACAGTGAAAAATTGAATAGCATTCTCATTTCAAAACTAACGGTTGTTAAACACAAACTATAAGCATCATCTTACCATAAACTAGACAGATAAACGTCAATTGGTAAGTTTGTCTCAATTTTTATCGCATTGAATACCATATTGACTGATTTAGTTAAATATTCCGACATTTATGGCAATCATTTGACGGTGTAATTGACGATGGGAAGATCAGAATTAAGATAGATATAAATTTTCATTGAAATTCATTCATTCATTCAATTTCATTTCTAAATTAATCAATAAGCCAAGATTGGTTTTTCGTTCTACATATTTTAGACATGGTCGTATTTCAATTTCAATGCAGTTTTTTGGTTAAATTACTTAATTACTAAATTCATTAAGAATCAGTGAACTTAATTACTAAAATATTATTTAGTAAATAAAATAATAATTGAACGAATTATTAATGTTTCACTGTAGTTACAATACCAAGTTAATGATTGATTTCAAAGCATTAAAGCGTTGAAAAATACTACCAAATTTAAATCTATGACAAAATTCCTATTACAATACTCATGTAGGTTGTCAAAAGCTTTACGATCCGTTGAAAGCTCTCCATTAAGATTTATGACATACAGTAACTATCATGCGTTATTAAGGCCTACATTTGAATTTTTGTTGTGGGTGCTCCCGAGCAACAAATAACTTAAGTTTTTTTTTTATTTTCTTTTTTAAATAGAACATTATGCTCTTTATTCATTCAGCAAGCCAATCATGTAGATATCTAAATCGAATATAATATAACATTGCCAGAAATTTTTACTGATGGAAAAGTAGTGCCAGGCGGCATCAAACTTTACCACTTTTTCGCGCATTTTGATGCCGCCTGGCACTACTTTTTCGTCAGTCAAAATTCCTTGCAATATTAATTCGATTTAGATACATGATTGGCTTGCTATTATTAAATTGTATACATTCAATCACTTTTCAGCCCCTTTGTTACTCAACCACTCAACCCCACCACTGAAAATCAGCGAGGTGCCCGGATCTGTTAATAATGATAGTATGGCTAACTTGCTAGAGCAATTTCGTCGCTCTGTAAATTGTCCACCTATTTCCGGGTTTCTTAGTCCATTAGAGTAAGTAGATTGCAAAAGTGTTAAAACTGGTTCCTAATTTAATTTCACGGCTGAATTGATCTGTTCTGACCAAATTAATAAGTAACTTGGCCTAATTAATTTCTCTTGAAAAACGAGTGCATTTTAAAGGCAACCCTCAAATTGGTTAAGATCTTTTTTTTTTTCAGAAAAAATATTAATTTCTTTATTTACTCCCTAAACAAACATTAATTAAAAATCCTTGATAGTACGAGTACCATATTCTAAGTTTGATTAAAAAATGAAACTTTAATTTCTACAAAATTACATGTCAAATAAATTATCTGAAACTTATCCGGAAACAGATTTGAAAGGTATAACATTTATTTTATTTCTCCAGAAATGTGCTTCGAACTCTCTCATAGCTTAGCTAGCTAAGTATAATAAGCCAGCTAAAATTATAATAAGATTAATAAGCTAGCTTATAGACAGCTAAGCTATGAGACAGGCCAATCAAAGCTAAGCTTCGAAGCTTTGTAGGTTACCTAACCCTTTTCACAAACGCTTAGGAGCGAGTAAATTGTAAGAAAAATATAACTATAAGGGCAACTAGGAACAAACTGAAATAATAAAACGGCGGATCAAACTGCATTACAGAGGAAATAATCACATTGCCAGCGAAAAACACGCACGCCGTTGCCATGGCAACGCCTACAAACTTTATTGGGAGTCGTTACTCCAACGTAATTAACTGAAAACTAACAAACGATCGAATTTCAACCTTAACTCTAGTATAATTAACGATCAATACGAATGAAAAGCTACATTTGTTCGTGTGTTACCCTGCTTTGGAAGCAACATTGTCAATTTTAGACTTTAGTATGTTGAAATAGAAGATATTTTGCGTGTAAATCGAATTTTGTTTGTATTTTCAACCGCTGCCAAACGCATCGTAAGTTTATTAGGATTTATTTGTGGGAAAATGCACCGTTTATTGTGAACGAACATATTCTTTTATCTTTTTAACGATTCAACAAATCGATTTTTACTATAATATGATAAAGTACCTAATATTCATTCACTCTCGATACGTTGTAGAACAAAGTCGCGTCAATCGTTAGCGGAAATTTCGATCTACCCGAAATGGTGGTGAAAAAATGTTCTAAGTGTAAAAAAAACATCACGAAGAAATTGCCTGGGCTGGAATGTAGCAGGTGCGAAAAGATAGTTCACGCGGATGCTACGTGTGCAAAACTATCGAATAAGCAGCTAAATACTCTCCGTAATTCCAGCGGTTTTGAGTGGAGCTGTGAGGAATACCTGAAAAATCTATCCCGGAGATCGTCGTTTTTGGTACCGGAGGATGATGACGGTGATGATGATGAATCGGAACCAGGATCCAACCTCCAGCCCTTTGATACGCGTAAGCTAGTGCAAGATATCAGTCGTGAACTGAAAAAAACGTTTAAAGAAGAGATAGGCAGCCTTGAGTCATCCTTGGAATTTCTCAGTGTACAAATTTCTACAATGGAGCAGTCAATTAAAAAGCAGGATAGTGTCATTAAAGGTTTGGAGAATAAAAATCAAGATCTGGTAAACAAGAACAAACACCTGGAGTTAAGAATATCTGTGCTGGAGCAAGCAGTTAATGCATTTGAACAAAAGAGCCTTTCATGTACCATGGAAATAGCTGGTTTACCTGATATGCCTCCAAAAGAAAGAGAACAAGTGCTTGAGAAGATAGCCTCCAATTTGGAAATGGAATACAGCGACATTCAGTCTTCTTCACGACTACCCGGATCAAAAGAAAAACCTGGTCCAATCCTCGTCCAAATGAAGAGTGATGCTGTACGTAGCCGATGGATCGAAGTCAGCAAGGAAAAATGTCCCACCCTTGGAGTATTGATACTTACCGTCCCACAGGAAAAAGCAGCAAATCGTGTGTACCTCAGGAAAGCTTTAACTAAACATCTTAAATCATTATTGTATGCAACGAAAACTAAACTGGGTAAATATTTCCAATTTGTATGGTGTAAAGATGAAAAAGTGTGTGTTCGTAAAAATAGTAATAGTAAGATTTATTATATTCAGTCAAATTTAGATATTGATCGCATACTTAATCAGTTACAAGGTTCTGAGTCTGATCCCAAGTAAAATTAAAAACTATTTCATTAGTTTAAACAACCCACAAGCATTATATTAATATGGAATCTCAAATAAATCAAATAACCCTCTGTTGCTCTCCTAATACCTTTTTACAAAAACTACCTGTAAACTCTCACTTAGGCCTCTCATGTTTACATATAAATATCAGATCGATGATTAAAAACTTCCCTAAATTACAACAACTTGTTCACGACTGTCCATTTCCCCTCGATGTTATAGCTGTTACTGAAGCCGGTATTTCAAATATGATAGTAAAATTGTATAATTTAGACGGATATAATATGTACACACATCTACGTACTGCCAAACGAGGAGGTGGTATAATTATCTACACTAAAAAACACCTTAAGTTTACATTAATTACACATCCAACCAAAACATTTGAAAATCTAACGGGTACTTTAAAATTAAATAGTAACCAGGACGTAGTCGTGTGTGCAGTCTATAAGCCGCCTAAAACTAACAAACACATTTTTGTTAAGGAGTTGGGTAAACACATTTCTATGTTTGACACAAAACAAAACTTGATTCTAATTGGTGATATGAACATTGACCTGAAAAGCATATCATCACACACGGATAAGTACTTAGAAACACTGAGCGCGAACGGATTAATGTGTGGAATATCCGAGTACACTAGGATTGAAAAAAAGTTAGGAATTATCACAAAATCCTACATTGATCATATATTTGCGCGACTCCCCACATTACATCCGTACACGGCAGCTCTGGATATTGCACTGGCCGATCACCGGGCCATTATTATCGCTTGCATAAACGACGCTGCACCGCGCGGGTACACACGGGGTGTTTTAGATAAACCAGTTATTGATTATGATACTTTACATAATACACTTAAAAATACTGATTGGATGCAGACGAACACCATGAATAGGGAATATGCATCAATTTTTTTTTTAATCTTAATCAAAAGTATAATGCGTGAGAAAATTAACTGTAATATTAAAACTTTTCTCTTGCGTTTTTTTCTCGAGATATAGTTACTTGAAGTTAGCGCGCAGCAGCACCCGCCGAAAACGCTCCATACAAAACGGTGACGTCACACATCACGTTTCAGGTGTGTTTCGGCGCGTTTAATATGGAGTTAGCCAATAATCTTCAATTATCTCCCTAAATTTTGCGTTTAAGTACATATGTGTTTCACAAAATATTGTTTCTTATTCGATATTCTATCTGACTGTAAAGTGCATTATATCCGAAAATGAAAAAAAAAATATTGTTATTTTTCCCTGATTTCATCGTGTGATAAAACTAAAATAATACAATTTTTTTTATTTTTTCCTGTTTCATCATGTTTTTATAAGTGTCCGCAGCGATCAAGCTCAAATTCATCAAAATCGGTGACTTATGCATATTCCCTATTCCCCTAATGATATTTACAACTTTATAAAACAATCCTTTCAAAATGCGAAAGATACGGCGACTAGTTTAAGGAAATGTAAATTAAGTAAACATAACAACACGCCTAGTTTTAGTGTATCGTGGATCGATGACAATGTCACTCAATTATGTCGCAAACGTGATAAACTTTTCAGTGACTGGATACGAAACCCGCATGACTCAAAATTAAAATTACAATATAATAAAATACGAAATAAAGTGCATAAAATTTTTGAAATTAATCGCAATAAGTATTATCTGAATCATATAAAAGAAAATTTTGGAAATACAAAAAAAATCTATCAGATCATCAATAAAATGCTGGGCAGAGTGACATTATCAATCGATTCGGCAATTTTAAAAGCTTTTGGAGATCAAGGCCGTACTATCCAAGACATCGTCGAAGACTTCGCATCAGGGTTTGATAAGGCTGTAAAAGACATTATCCCAAATTGCAAGGTGAAGCTTCTTAAACCTAATGTGAAAGCTGAACCGGTTGACTCTAGCATATATTTTCGAAATGCTTCTAGTGATGATATTTGTAAAATAATAAAAAAACTTAACGTTAAAAAGGCACCAGGCCCAGATAATATTAAAGTTTCTGAGATCCGAAATGTAGACGCTGGTGTGTCTGCGGCTGTTGCCAATCTTATCAATCTAAGTGTTAAAACTGGTATCTATCCTGATGAGCTAAAGATGGGATGTGTGAGGCCCTTGCACAAAAAAGGTAAACGGGACGACTATCAAAATTACCGACCAATAACATTATTATCTTCAATCGATAAAATTGTCGAAAAGTATATCTGTCAACAGATACAAGAGTTTTACAAAAAACACGAAGTCATATACGAAAACCAATTCGGTTTCCAAACTGGAAAAGGCACTAATGATCTATTACTTAAGTTCACAGATGAAGTCAATGAATATTTGAATGATAAGAAACACGTACTAGTCTTATTCATTGATTTCTCGCGAGCATTTGATACCTTAGATCACCGTCGGCTAGTTGAAAAACTTGACAACTGTGGTGTAAGGGGACCATTGCTTGAATGGTGTAAAAACTATCTTCAAAATAGGAAGTTCATTGTGAAAGTTAGTGATACGTATAGTAATCCCAAAATAGTAACCGAAGGCACGGCTCAAGGATCGGTGCTTGGGCCCCTACACTTCCTATCTTACGTGAATGAAATGAGTCATTGTATTAACCATAGTTCTTGTTACCAATTTGCAGATGACACATGTTTAGTTGTTGCAGACAAAGACCCTCATGCTGCACGCGATCAGCTTCAGACAGATTTCAATGCGGTCGTAATATGGTGCCATGATGCTGGTTTGGTTTTGAACACATCTAAGACCAAACTGCTCGTAATTAAATCTCCTTATATAAAGTCCACTAACTTAAGTAGCGTCGTGCGTGGCTCACGATCACAGTTGTCTTCACTCTCAAAAAAATGACATTTGTGATTGTCCCGGTATAGACATTGTCAACACCCATACATACTTGGGACTACAAATAGATAATAACTTCAATTGGCGCAACCACATTGAATATGTCTGCGACAAGCTCAGACAATTCTTAGCCTACATAACCATATTAAAAAGAAGAATCCCATATAAAGTAAAATTAATGTTGTATAACTCGCTTGCTGAATCGTATGTTCAGTATGGTTTATGTAATTACGGCCGTAGCTATAACACATACCTAAATAAAATATATAACCTGCAGGTACAAATTTTAAAACACATTGTATCAAATAACATCCGATATAAATTTCATGGGGACGATAGTGGTCTTTTTAGGCATTGTAAAATATTGCCGGTTCAAACCCAGTTCAAATATATGTTTTTAAAAACTCATTTCTTTAACGACATTTTTAAAAAAGAAATAAATCACCCGGTGTATACGCGCGCGGTAGCAAGAAACCGGCTCCAAACGTGTCGTGCGAACAATGTGTACGGCAAAAGAACTGCCAACTACCTCGTCCCCCGACTAATAAATAATCTACCGCCTGAATTATCGGGTACTTTAACACACACTAATATAAAAAACAAACTCAAGATCTATTTTTTAAGTAATTTGAAAAATATTATGTAGTGACTGTCATTATTACACTTACGAGTATACCCACCCAACTCCTAGTTTTTATTTTGTTTAAGTTTTATTAGTGAATGTAATCGCATCAAACAAACCTTAGTGGTTTAAAATTGTGATTATGAACGTTGTTATTATCTTGTATTTTTAAATGGTAAATAAAGGAAAAAAAAAAAAAGCTGAATAAATAATGAAAAATATTAGAAAAAATCGGCTCACCCGTAGCAACTTAGACGGGATCCGAGACGAGATCCCGTCTAAGTTGCTACGGGTTAGCCGATTTTTTCTAATATTTTTCATTATTTATTCATCTTAATATAAAAATAGCATTGTGAATGCAAAAATCTAAAAGTCTAATAAAAGCTCTTTATTACCGGAAATACGGTGTTAGCAGTCAGACAAACTGTAGCCTCCAAAACTTTAAAAAGTAAAAAGTCACTTTTCAAAGGAGGTTGGGCAGTACCATGACCATCACATCAGCATTTTTTTTTATTATTTCCATGGGTGGATAAGGAGGATGGGCCAAAACCAACCGCGCGAGCCCAATGCGGATTGGTGGGTGTCAAAGACTGCAAATGCAGCCGGGACCAACGGCTTAATTTGCCTTCCGAAACACGGAGGAGCTCGAGATTATAAATTTTTGGTCACCCATCCCATGTCTCAATTTATTTGGAATCATAATCGTATCCTACTAGTATTACAAATGTGAAAGTTTGTGGGTTTGGATGTTTGTTCCTCAGTCACGCAAAAACTATTCAACGGATTTGGTTGAAATTTAGCACACAGATAGTAGATAGCCTAGATTAAAACATAGAATACTTTTTATCCCGGTATTCCCACGGGAACGGGAACCAGGAGGTGAAACCGCGGGCGGCCGCTAGTACTTAATAATAATCTGCACTTTCAAATCTTACTGGATCCTAACAAGCGATTATACCTTCCGATATCCTAAATTGGATCTCAACAAATTGGATAATGTTATAAAGGCAATAAAGCTACGCTTAAGCAATGAAATTATTATTCTTTCTCCTTTCTCCCATTAAAGTCATAAATAAAGAATTAATGAGTTAACGCTCAGTGCACTTACAGATTAATAGTCCTACCTACTCAATTAAGTCTATATCAGTTACAAGTTATTAACCAGTAGGTCTGTCTGTCACACATGAGTGGTTTAAGTAATTACATTGATTACAGTAGGAAACTATTTAGTAATGTGACAGTTGTAATGTTCCATATTAATTAGTTTCCGATTGAATATGTATGAGTCGGATGAAATTATTTAAAAGTTGGTCAAAAAATAACAAAACTTTACTTTGTAACAAAAGAGGAAGGAAATAGTTCGTTCTGTTTTTTTTGTCCTTTATTGACGTTAGATCTTGGACGAATTAACCACAGATTACTTAGATTGAATCAGTTTACGATTTTGTATTATTCATAAAAGCTTACTTATGTATCTTTTTGCCTCATATTCTATTCGTTGTACTAAAACAAAAACATTAGGTACGAATAATTATGAACTCGGGTTATAAGTCGGATGAAAAGTTGCAAAGATTTCGGCCGCCGCCGCGCCGACCGCTTGATGCAATGGTTGTTTCGTGTCCCGGGTTGATATTTTGGTAGAAATAATTATTAAATGTTTGTACAGATGTTTCCTTATTTATACTTATATTTAATATTCGTAATTTAGTAGCCATATAAAGGGATAAGTAATAAGTATGCTTTTTTTCAGGCTAAATGATTGAATGAGAGTTGAACTATTAACCAAATAGGGTGATATTAAAATCATCACAAAATGAGCCAGGGCTCATTTGTCACATGTATGTGACTTGTGCTGATTAATAATTTATAAATTGTGTGTTAAACAGCAATAAACGAATTATTTATCAATCTATTCTTGGTTATGGTTACACGATAACAAATAATGTTATAAATAAATATAAATAGGAAAATTATCAAATACTTTGAGGAGCGTCCGCGTTGAAGTTTCGTCGGCGAGTCTTGCGAATTGCGAAACAACAGTTTAGAATAAACCTATTCTTGGTTACATGATAACAAATCATGTGGTATAATAGGAATATTCTCAACCACTTTACCGTGAAGCGACAGTAAAATTACCATTTGGCGAGTCTTGCGGGACCTGTCAAATTAATGCGAACTGTCATCAATAGTCTTGTTAGTAGGTAGGTACTATTCGCCGTACTGTCTAACTGTGCGTTAAAGTGCATCTTAACAGTAAAATATGATGAAAACCCTCTTGTACTAAGTTAAGTCTTTTGAGTTGCTTAATGCAGTAGCCGTGCTATATTCTACTTCGTGTCAAAGTAAACATTTGTAACTTAATTCCTACAAATTCATAAATTTAACCGGCGGAACGCATTTCCAGGTTATCGTAGTTATACAACAATGTTCATAACAGCTGTTTAGGGCAGTAGCCTGCTATTATTACACCTTGAAAGGAAACAATAAAACCGAAAGCCTATGAATCGAAATATTTGCGTAACATTGCCTTGTTAATTGAGTTGCAAGCGAAAACAGTACTTATTACGAGAGCATGTAAACAAGAAATGCAAAAATAGTAAAAATTACATACCTAGGTAGGTAAGTAAACAAATAAAATGATAACATATCCTATAGGTAACAAAAGGGTTAACATAAATAACGCAAAGTCATTCTCTGTCTAAAGCCCGCCGGTAACGATCATTCGCGATTGTCAATTTTTACTTCATTGACACCCATTGATGCGAAAATAGATCGTTTACGCGTGCGATTGAAGCGATTGTCATTTGCTCTAACAATGGCATTGACGAAAAAATTGACAATCGCAATTGATCGTTACCGGCGGGCTTTATACTTACAAGAAAACTACATCGAACCTTTCTCATTACTCTCTTTTGCAACTTTTAACCTATTTTGTTCGTTCTTTAGAGTTTGGTCAACGAAAGATGAGACTCGGTTTGAAACTAATGTTCCGCCTTATTTTAAGGTTCAGTTTCTAATAACTTAACCTCTAAACGTTAATTTAACAGGGAAAGTGGCGCCTCCATTTCCGCATCTTTCGTTGACCAGACTCTATTAGTGTATAGTATACCTAACCTACCTTTATTCACTTTCATTTAGTTTTACTAAACTATAAGCTTCACTAAAAGCCCACGTAGGTAGGTAAGTCGAAACATTCTAGCATACATTAAACTTAACTTACCTACACTTAAGTTTACGATTTTGGCTACAATCTGTGCTTAGCTCTTAGCAATAAACTTGTTAGTACACACACAGTGTAAAATAAAGCAGGTTGCCGTGTTTGTAGGTCGATAGTTTATGGTTTAAGATATTTTTCTTTATAGTAACTACAGGATATAATAAACACGACAGTCTAGGAACTCATAAAACCGAACATATAACGGCTTGAAAAACGTATTATGTTGTATTGCGTACAGAAGTAAGTGAACTATTATGTACTCTGTCACACTCTTCTTCTGAACGTTGCTATACTTTCAAATGAACGCAAAAATTGGGGTGACTTGGGAATTAAATCTACTACTTTAAATTCAGGACCCTTAGCACGAACAGCTATCGAAAAAAATAACGCGCGTAAAATCATTCGATAGTGCAATTTTGTATGAAAATTTAATACAGCGCCATCTACCGCCGAATAGCGAAATTAAATTTTTCATAGAGAATTCTCTATCAAGTAATTTTACGCGCGTTATTTTTCTCGATAGCTGTTCGTGCTAAGGGTCAGTTGAAGTAATCTAACTAAAGCTGAAAATATTTATTTTTCATTTTAAACCTTTCTATGAACTTTGCGATATTAATACTACGCAACTACGTCAGCATGTAGGTTATTCCATTTCCTATTGGAATTTTCAAAAATCTTTTCCTAGTCGAAGCCAACGTCATACCTACTAATTACCATAGGTAATGGTTATTACCATGGATTAGGTGCCTAATCACCTAATATGCTCAACAGTCCAATTTGTCCTGTTAGAGTTAGGTATGCGATGCGATAATGAATCAACGAGTATCAAGACACGACATCAAACTTTACCATTTTTTCGCGCACCTTTGATGCCTACATTTCCACCAGTCACAATGCCTGGCAATGTTATTTTAGATTTAGATACATGATTGGCTTGCTATTATACCACACCAAATCCAGAGCTCTGTAAATTGTAAACCTTCAATCGCTTTTTCAGCCCCCTTATTGCTCAACCACCCAACCCCACCACTGAAAATCTGCGAGGTGCCCGGATCTGTTAATAATCATAGTATGGCACACTAACAAAAGGGATTTCGTCGCTCTGTAAATTGTCCACGTATTTCCAGGGGCTCTTAGTCAATTAACTTATAATTATAAGTATTTTAAACAGGTAAATACTTACCTATGTCTATCTTAAACGATGTCCTTTTATTTATTCTCTATGTTTGTTTAACTGCAAAACTTAAGTAAATTAGTGGCTCTTTAAACTTTGAACCTCGAGTTTGTGACACTTATGAATATTTTTGAAATGGCTGAAATGTTTTTGTAGAATAATATCGGAAAAACGAATCGACTAAGATCTAAGTAGGTATATAATTATTGAACTGCTTACAAAATTTCACAAGAATCGGTTAAGAAATGCGACCTGTAAAGGGGAACAGACGGACATAGGTACGAAATAATTTTTGCCCAACCTGAAACAGAGACGCTTCGCTCGGTCAAAAAATAGCCGTCGAGTTTTGCTTAGACCAATAGACCACAGAAATCGGATGATGTTAAAGGGTTTTTTTCAGTGCATTGTGCATGCGTTAGCAATAAGTTTGAAAAGAATTCAATATTCACTCATTGCCCTGTTTATCAAAACTTACAAGACATGTAAGTAGGTACTTATTAATACAAGCATTTTCCTTGATTGTTTTAAGTAACTAAGTATATGTTTTCACCCTTGTATGAGTAATTTCATTAATCAAAAAAATCACTTTGTAAAAAAATACAACTTGTTAAAAACTCTATGGATAATCCTAAGGTGTCCGGCGACTTTCTATTCTATCTGACAATTTTTACAAGTGTCTATAAATTATTTATAAAATATAATAATTTACATGAACTTGTAATTTTTTTCTTGTAGGTAAAGATACTTGTAAGTTTTGACAAACAGTGCAGTGGTGAAATTAAAGGTGCGTTTTAGGAGTAAACTAGAATGGGTTTTATTATCAAGCTATTACGCCTTCCTTCACGCCTCGAACAAATATAGAATTATCGCAATTTAACCGTTTACATTGTTTATCTAATTATGAAATACGATTACTTTGTCATACTGTTTCAATCAACAATTGATTGGCAGATTTAGGGTGTTGAGATTGAATGAGACATAATTGGACATTGTGTTATTTCGAAGCCACATCTTCGCATATTCTTAACTAGGCATTCATAATATCACAGAATAAATAATAGTTATATTTAATGTATAATAATCATAATGTTAATAATAAGACAGATTTAAGCAGCAGAATAAAGCAGTGAAAACCTGCGGAGAAAGCGAAGTTTCAAAATCATAAATTATCGTCACCTGAAATCTTTTCACATCAATTTAATTCGCTACGGGCGACGGACTTTGCATTGTAATAAAAAACAAATGACTCGCGACTTCAGGTAAATTTTTGTTTTATTTTCATGAATGTGTTCTTAAGTTTAAAAAAAAAAACAAACATTCTATACCTATTAAGCTTCTTGATACCTATTCAATTATTTGTTCACGCAAAGTTTTCAGAGTGCCCTATAAGCAAACAATAGTTATTTGTTATACAAGTGACCAAAATCAAATTGTGCTGCGAGTGCCGACTTTAAATCACGAACTAGCGAAGTAGTCTAGAATTGAATCACGAGCGTAGCGAGTGATTCTAATATAGACTACTGAGCACAGTGAGTGATTTAAAGGCACGAGGCAGAAAAACATTTTGGTCTCGTGTAAAACATACAACTTTTCACCTCGACTAGCGAGAAAATTTTCATGTGACTTTCCTGGTAAAAAGCTTAATTCAGCATTAGAAACTAGTTCTCTTAACTCTTTTGGAGTAAGGCAACTATCATCATCGTTGGACGCATTCATTTTTGTAATTTATCACAAAATAATTCGATCAAACCTATGCTATAAAAATTTATGCATAGAGTCAGTAAATTAGATTCCCGTCGTTTTGATTACATGACGTTGTGTTTTTCTCTTATTCATTAATATCCCGTCTTATTTATTTATTTATAACCATAAAACATATAATTTGTTAATAAATTTTTCTTATTTCATATTTGATTCACACATGCGACCTCATTACCTCCTCCATACTCTTTATTTCGAATTATCAACCTTCTTTTTTAACAATTCTTACTTAAAACTCCTTGGTATATCAGTGCATTTTATTTTTTTACTTTTTAATCCGTGTATGACACCATAAAGCACTCTATCTATCCTTTTCTCACATATCAATTTTACAAGTGTCATCCTTGTCACTTTATTTGTTTTTTCTTTATTATTTAAAAGTTGGTGTTAGAAATTAAAAAGGCACTTTGTCTCACGCTCGCAGCAAAAATCGATTTTGCTGCGAGTTTTTACGCGCCAAAAGCACCCTTTTCGTGCTGGAGAGGTGAAAAAAAAATTTTGTTCATGCGTTCCTTTTCTATGGGTGATAATAGAACACGTTTTTTTTCATGAATCCAAAGGCTAAAAATACAAAAGTCCTCAAAATCTTCGCGTGTTAATTGGTTGTTCAGTTCGTAATGGCTAGATAAAAATTATAAGTAACTCATAGACAAAGGCCGGATTTGCGGTGGCAGGAATACAAACTTGCTAGTGATTACCAAATTATCGTAAATGTTTTTAAACATCGATGTTTTAAAAATATTTTTGAAGTGGAACTTCTTTGATCGCGTCTGTATATATTTTTTGTATTTTACCAAGGAGGATGTATTTCTTAAAAATTAGACATTTACTTCTATCTTTGCATCAAGAAAATCTGCAGTGAATTTTATTATTTATTTATACATTTCACGGTTTTCACTTTTCATATATTATGTAGGTAGGTAATTTCTACTATTTAAGACAGTTAGTCTATATATCATGTTACTTAATTATATTTTTTTATCGATAAATTACATAAATAGATAATCAAGTTGTCCTCGCACTATTAAACGTCATTTTATTCGTGCCACCGCAAGTCCGGGCTCTACTCATAGATCATTGAGCTGGCGTGAATTTCAACGCTTCTATGGTTTTGATGCAAAAAGTTACACATTAGTAATGTTGATTTGACGTTTGACGGAATCTCTCTTATAATAGAGATGAGAAATCATTTGCACAGTGTTTGCAAACCTGTGTTTTATTTTAACATTGTTATTGACTATATGTATGTATGTATATCACCAAAAACTAAAACATTTTTGTAATTAGTAATAGTTTTTAAATCAATAAGGCTTCGTTAAAATTTAAAGGTGTTTTATTAGAGGTAGAGCTTCAATATTTACGGTAAAAATACACGTCATGAAGAGATAAATTTGCACAAATATTTTTTTTAACAATGATTTACATTATTTTGTTCCAAACTGCAAAAAGGGCTAAGATTCAGCATTTACCTAAGTTTTAATAGTTATACAAATGTAGGTATAGAAAATGTTAATCGCAAAAATAAAGGTGCCAATAATAGGGACGTTGACTTATGAATAAAATAACGAAATACTAATAAAAATCAAACATCAAACTTTTGGAGTAGTTTGTATACCTCTTGGTTTTATATATTGCGTATTATTTGTTTTATGACCCTTCAAAGTTGGGTGGACAAGTCCATTTAAAAAGTATAAAATTTGTTAAAATAAATAATACATTTAATTAGTCCGTAAAATTTATAGCAAATTTGTCAAAGAAACCATTTTGATAAACACAATATTTAATATAGCTGCCGAACAAATTTCCTCATGGTCGCATACAACGTAGGAAGGCGTGACGTCATAACTTGGTAGCCGTTAGTATGGAGCGTTTTCGGGTAAGTCCAATTTTGTGCATTTTAAACTGTGATATCTCGGGCAGTTTTCATGCTAGCGAAATAATTCTAATACAAATGTTTCTTTTTTTTGAGGGGTAATTTATGTAACATAAAATAAAAAAATTGTCAACATGCCTATTATTTCTGAATGAGGTATTGTAATGTAAAGTTTTCTCCAATCTATTTTTGGTGTGAAAATTTTACAGTTTACGTCCTGCATGGAATTATGTGCACTTTATTAAACAATAACATAAGATCCCTTCCCTCCCTGTCAACTACTCTTTCCTTAAAAGTAAATAAGTACATCTACAAATAAACATGAGTGACACCAAACAATTACCTTAGTGCCAGGGTCGCCACCTTCCGGAAATCCCCTATTAAAGTTATTAAGGAAAACTATTAAACTGGTACTTATATCTCTATATATTGTAACTTAATCAAATCAGTGACTTTCAAGAAGTTTGTAGTGATGACTATGTAATGAAGTTTGTTTATTTATTTAGGAATGTGTAATTAAGTTTATATCATAATAGACATATACTAAAACCTATAAAATTATTATAAGCTATAGCAAACTAATTTATTTCAAGTGTTTTCCAGTACAATTGTTACTTTTAGGTATTATTTTATTTTACGCAATTTTATGGATTTCCTTAAATGACTAATAAATCTTGTATAGGGTTTTTTTACGCAGCTGTTTAATTTTTTTAGCACAAAAGCTCTTAAAACCAAGCTCTTTCACTTAGAGCAAGATGTATGTAAGTTATGTATGTATAATGATAAAGCGATTAATCGATCAGTAACTACTAATTTGCTCCGAACACCCGGGTTCGATTCCCGACTGGGTTGTTTTTGAAAACTTTTTTTTTACTGTATGTTTGTGCTGACATCACCGTTGATTGATTTCTTAACAAGTGCTACTTAGGAATTGCAGCAATGTACGTGATGTTGTTCAGTATTTAAATGATTTTTTGAGTATGTATACAGTATTTTCAGTATTTAAACGAGCGAGCACGAAGCGTTCTCCATTTCGGCTTGGGTAAAAATACTTTTGTATATCCGTCCGGCTGTCCGTCGGTCTGTTTGTTCTCGTCCACAGATCGCATTTCTCAAACGATTTTCGTGAAATTTTGTGAGCAGGTTTTATAATTAATGGATTTTTTGTCGAGTCAACTATTCGAAATTTTTCAAAATGGCGGATATAAGGGAACAATAATTATTCAGCAACTTAGATTATTTTTTCAAAAATCACAGATACGCGAGGTCTACAGATCCAACCACTAGTTTATAATATAGGTGCCTTACCAAATGTCTGACATATTAATTTTAGATGTTGGATGATTCCGGTGGCAACCCTGCCATAGGGGTTAGAGTCGGGATGATTTGTACCGGTGCTAACGACCTTTACATTTTGACAAATGCCTTGTTTGAGAGTGAGCTTTCTATTCGGGAGTGATTTCCCGTGTTGAATGCATTTTGTTCGAGACTTGACTAATGCGTCTTTTGACTAATCGTTGCATCAACTGTGTGTAATTATTTTTAGTTCAGTTTCGACAGATGAAGCAATGTGAAATTCCATTCCACGCAACAAATTCATTTTTAAATGATTTTCTGTCAAACGCCGGCGCTCCTAGGTTTGACTACTTAACCTCAGGTTTGACAAGAAGGCTTGGTCAAAGTCCAAAACCAATAGCATTTTGCGGCCTTTGCCTAACGAATTTATGGCCAAACCAAAATTGGACAGTCAAACGCCGAAACTCAATACGATCAAATCGGAGTTTGACCAGTCCGACCTTAATAAAATTTGTATATAAATGTATGAAAAACACATTATTTAGAGTGAAAATTTAACTAAATGAACAATCTTTCTGTAAACTAAAGATTTCTGTTGTCTGTTAAAATCTCTTATATAAAAGTGAAACCACTGAACCTAGAGACTTGAAATTTTGTACATAGATATTTTATACAGTGTAAACACCCACTAAGAAGGGATTTTTGGAAATTCCACCCCCAAAGGGAAATGGGGGTACAAATTTTGTATGAAAAATAAATATTAAATAGATATTTCAACTTGAAACTTCGTAGGAGTACTTTTGAAAACAAATAAGCAAACACGTGTTTCGTGGTTTTCCGAAACTCAACCCTTTAGGGGGTTTAGGGGGTAAAAAAATCCCAACATCAATATGGGTGTCGTTATTGAGGTTTTATGGGATGTTGATTGTGAAAATGGAATTTATTTTTAAGTGGTAGATATTATACAGGGTCATTTATGGACCCCTTTTCAAACTTTGTCAGGTCATTCTATAACAGCAGTACAATCAATTTATGAAGTAAAAAAATATTTTTTTTTTACATTTTTGCCTCAAACTTTTCCCTTCACAACTTGAAATTGTTGTCACTGTTTGCGCATCGCACGGTCGACCCGCGTGAGCTCCCCTCCCGCCACCCGCCTTCCCCGCTCGCGTCGCTTGCGCGAGGGTGAGCGTTCGCGCCTAGATTTTTAGGATATAAAAAGTGGCTAAAAACTGTGAATTTAAAAAGAAATTATTCATAATTATCTCACCAATATTTCTTTTATTACTTCCTTGAACTTATATTTGATTTTGTAAAGGGGTCGCAAAATTACCCTGTATAACTTCTAACGGGGTCAAATGGAGTTCAAACTTTGTACGGAAAAAATATAAAATAGACATTACGACTTGAAACTTCGTAGGAGTACTTCTATAAACAAATGATCAAACAAGTATTTCATAAATTTCTGAGAATTAACCCCTTAAGGGGCAAATGGGTAAAAAGCCCAAACTCGATATGGATATCGTTACTGAGGTTTTATGGGATTTTGATTGCGAAAATAGCATTTATTTTAAAGTCCTACTTAGTGGCTATGTTTCAACCCCTAAAGGGGTCAAATGGGGTTAATGTTTTGTATGAATAAAGAATATGAACTAGACATTTTGACGTGATAGGAGTACTTTTAAAGACTAACAACTTTTAAAAGCAAACCCGTATTTTGTGATTTTTCGATAATTAACCCCTTAGGATAGATGGGGTAAATATTTATTTTAGGGTTCAGCACAACACGGTGGACAATATTCAACACCTCAAAGACTAAAACGGGGGGTTCAATTTTTTATGGAAAAATAATATGGGAACGGGTACAGGAATAAGAACTAGAACGGAAACTAAGTTTTGAAAGAATTATTGTTTGTCATGTTCAGTTTCGTCTACGCGGACGAAGTCGCGGGCATCAGCTAGTACTTAATAACCACGAAAGAACTTCATCCATTTTGGTCCAAATGTGAAAGTACCGGCCAAAAAGCAAAAGTGTTTTATTCTGATAGATTTTGTCCACCTAAGCATTTCTTATTATGGCACTGAAGCTATAAGTTCAAAAAGTTTACTTTTTCATACATTTTGGCACAAATGTAAAAAAGTCAGCCAAATAGCAAATTCTAAAAGATTTTGTCTGACTAAGCATTTCTTATTATGGCACCGAAGCTGTATCACCGTTGTAAGTAAGTAAGTAGGTACTTGATTTTAATTGAGTTCAAAAAGTCTGTCTTTTCATATATTTTGAAATCTCAAGCGGTGCTACAGCTTCGGTGCCATAATAAAAAATGCTTAGATGGACAAAATCTATCAGAATAAAGCACTTTTGTCTTTTGGCCGGCACTTTCATATTTGGATCCAAGAAATGTATGAAATGTGGATATCCTTTAAGACATTATGTTTTTCATACATCTTGCGCCGGAGCGCCGCAGCTTCGGCGTTTGCTTTAACATTATGCATATGAAAAACCATACATGCATACAGCCGTGTATGCGCAATGCACTAAAAATGTCACAATTAGTGTTAACAATTACGACGGGACTGGTGGCGCTAACCACACATAACTGTGTCTCTTCAATGGCTACTGTGTACGAGGGTGGATTGATAAGTCCATGACTTTTTAATGAAGAAATACTTTTTTTCGGAATATTTTGTTTTATTTCTGTACATAATCTTATTGTAGCTCTGCGTATTCAGTCCAACGAAGTTCCTACCTCTTTAACCCATTATTTTTTTCTTTCATCGCTTGAAAATTGGTAACTGAAATGAGGGCCCATTTCAGACACCACCTTTTGGCTTGATGAAAATTTTTGCCCGCCAAGACATTCCTTTATGAAGACATTTATTTATGTTTGGTAGGAGAAATATCTCACTGGGGTTGAATCTAGAGAATAGGAAGGATTCGCATCTTCATTCGATGAGTTTTGATGTCATGAGTGCCGCCGGGAGGGTCGACAGGGTCATTAAGAGAAGTTAGAACTTGCTTGAGCTTTTTGTTTCCAAAAGTAATAATCTTTTGCCGAATTTGAAAAAAAATGTAGTGTAAAGGTGCCTTAAGGAGTTTCTTTTTAAGACACAAAAATAAATTATGAAAAAAAAGTATTTCTTCTTTTCAAAGTCATGGACTTATCAAACCACCCTCGTACTTCTGCGAAGCGAAATTATGTTTTATTGTGAGACCCACTTCTGTGCTTTTATCACAAAACTCTGTCTATTGAGTGGCAGGCAATCGAATTATTAATTAAAGGCGACTATAACCCTCAAGTTACACCCTCGTCTTAATTAAATTTATTGCTCGCTTAATATAATGTTTCGGAAATTCACATGTTAAGATTGAAGATCTAAGGTTCTGTACCCTTAGCACGAACAGCTATCGAGAAAAATAACGCGCGTAAAATCATTCGATAGTGCAATTTTGTATGAAAAATTAGTACAGCGCCATCTACCGCCGAATAGCGAAATTAAATTTTCCATAGAGAATTCTCTATCGAGTAATTTTACGCGCGTTATTTTTCTCGATAGCTGTTCGTGCTAAGGGTACTGTACAGTACACTGAACAAGTCGTAATTAACTACATTCTGTAGTTTATTTACAAACAATAACCTCAGTAAAATACAGTTAGGGCTGGTTCATCCCACGGTGTGAATCGCACAAGGACGCTTTTTGAATTCGCTGTTTCATACCATGGTATGAAAATAAAATCAATGTTACCAAAAAAATTCAAAGTAAATGCTGGCAAAATTACATTCAAATGGTTGCTTGGTATGAAACAGCTAATTCATGAATAATAGTCCTTGTGCTATTCATACCGTGAGATGAAACACTCATGGTATCAATCGACGAAAGATCCGTAGTAGCAGGAAAAAGTGCCAAAAGTGGCCACTTTTTGCTCATTTGCCTACTTCTACTAGAACTTACTTTATTTTACTGAGGTTATTGTTTGTAAATAAACTTTTCTATAGTCTTTAGCTTCGATCTGTGTATGTGAGTTTTCAATACATTATCTAATTAGCGAGCAAGAAAATTTAATTAAGATAAGGGCGCCACTTTGAGATTTAAAGGGCCCTTAAACAAACCCACTTACAAAACTAAGATTTCTAATACATTTTGTGCTCGATACGAATTTGATTGATCACGATTCCATAATCTTTAAAATAAAATGTAGAATTATAACAACTAGCGACCGCTACTTCGGCCGCGTGGACACTAAGGAACCTTTAACCAGCATAAACAGTAGCAAGGGCGTCGCCAAAGGTGGGCAGCTGCCCGCCGTAGCTTACTGCAAAATAACCAAAGTCCTAAGGCCGTGCAATTGACTTGCTTTTCCGAGAAATCCCGTCTGAAAAGTTGAATAAATACACTAGGTGCCGCATTCATGATATAGTAGGATGATAAATTGTATTTTTAAACTTAGATACACAGAGCAGTGGTTTTATGTAATTTATTATGTAATTAATATTCCACGCATAATAGGCATAAACTTAAATGTTATTTATAAACATTTTTTAATTAAATAAAAGCCATTGCTTAAGGTTTTTACCCAGTATAATCTAATTGGATTTAGTCATGAATGTATATTTAAGTATATGTAGTTTCCCGTAATCTCAATAGGGATGTGTTAAAAATAGATTCCTCTTGTGTTGCACTCTGATTAAACTAATTAGGTACTTATTGAGTTAAGCACTTAATTTAATTGAATGTTGAATAATGTAAAAATAAAACAAAATTGTATGTTAGGATAAATTTTAAAACGGTATGGTAAGGGTTTTTATAAGTAAATGAAATGAAATGAAAATATATTTATTTAAATGAGCTCACATAAGAAGCATTTTTAAATCGTCAAATCTTTTACCCTACCACCCATTATGACGTCTTTTAGCTGACATGACTTTGGAGAAACACTTTTTCACCATTATTTTGTTTTATTTCTCTACATAATCTTTTTGTAGCACGGCGTACTCAGTTCAAGGAAGTTACTACCACTTTTGTTCTTTCATCACCTGAAAAATGTGGTAACTGAAATGAGGGTCTATTTAGTTCACCAACCTCTCTTGGCTTGGTAAAAATCTTTGCCCGCCAAGACATTTTATTCATATTTGGTAGGAGAAAAAATTTCAGCGGGCTAAATCTAGAGAATAAGAAAGTTACAGTAATAATTTGTATTGTAATTCGATAAGTTTTGATTTCATGTCATGAGTGCAGCCGAGAGGGTATACAATTAAGAAAAGTTACGCCGCTTGAGCTTTTTGATTTAAAAAAATTATGAAGTAGGTATTTTTTTTACATGGTCATGAACTTTACAAATCGCCCGTATCGTACAAAATATGACATTGTTTACAGCATAAATGGCGATGGTTAGGCGATTATACCGTCCTACCTCCTACACTAACAATTTCTTTAAGGCTTTTTCACTCCCTTAAAAATATTACTTATTCTAAAAAGTTTGTTTATTTATAACACGTAACATATTCTAAGGAATATGTTATTTGATAAGCAACTTTATCTAAAGCAGAAAACGCATTACCGAATAGTATTATAGTATTTCGCAACTAAACTCAATTTCCTGGCCGAGTTCACGCCGCACGTTTTTCTGAATGAAACTAAAACTATAAAAACTAAAATACTTCCGAAGCACGTGATTTCAAACATTGCATAAAAATGGATATTGGAACATAAGTGTTTCCTTTTAGTTTGTGACGTAAAGATAGTATGACTGCTTAAGATTTAATAACCCTTTTAATGGGGAAAAAACCGCTTCGGACGAAAATTTAATCATTTGAAATACCTACCTACTTACTCAGGTGAAAAGAAAGTTTTCAATACACGAAAACCTATTTACCTACAATGCGATTAAATGAGGGCTTTTCGAAATTACAAAAAACTGCAGGCTCGATGGCGTTGATAAAAATTTATAAGTCGCTATGTTTTACCATTGAAAATGGTTATCAGATGCAAATCGCCTGAGACGTATTTTTGGCCATATCTACGAGGATTTTGGGAGGATTGAAATAAAAATAGTACCAAAAGTTGAGGAGTTTATCGAGACACGTGTGAACGTTTAAATTTTGAAAAGCTACTGGTAACTTTTTTTGGAATTTTGGGGGATGTTTGTTTACTAAATTGTAAATATTTCTGAAAAAAAAACCGACTTAAGAAAAAATTAAAAAAGGGTCCTAGGGTATTAGTTTAGCTATCAAATGGCGAAATAATTTTGAAAATCGATTTATAATTGTGACCTGGTAGGTGGTCCCTTTAGATTTGGAATTGTAGAAAAACGGCTGTTTCCGTACATAAAAAGTGATGTAGCTTCTATGATTATTGACCGATCGTCATGGTAATAGTGTTAAAAGATGCAGAAGCAGACGATAAGTGCATTCGTTGGAATTTTGAAAATTGGTTAATATTATTTCGGCTGCGTCGAGGCAGTCAGCGGGCACTTTTGTGACACGAGGCGGAGCCGAGTGTCACTCACAATCGTAAAAATAAATAGGTATACTACCTACCTAGGTAACTTTAAAAATATAAAAGCACTCTGCATTTGATTTGATTTTGGTTTTTCGTAAATTTTTGTGTTCATTTTCAATGCTCCGATTCTTGCGGGGACTGTAAAATCATTCTTTTCAGGTAGGTAGCAAGTGTATGAATGAACCACTTTCACATTTGTAGTATTTTTACATACATACACACTACACGTATTTCAGTAAATTCCTGAAGTTTCCAATGATTCGCTATTCGATGATTAGTAGCTTGATTCGAAACTAGTTTTTGCTTACGACAAAATTACGTTAAGTATTCGGTGATTTGTTAAAGAGGTGTCTGTTTAATTTTATTACCGCAATCATATTTAGCAAATGTGCGATAAATGATGATTAGTGTTTTAGTTTGCATAAAATTCATACAAGGAACAATTTACTTTATGTGAAAAAAAACGTCTCACATTGCAATATTTTTGCATTTTATCGTGCTACATCGGCACGCGTACTTTTGTGGAACACATTGTTATCGGTCAAAACATTTTAATCTATGGCAAGTGTTAAAGGTCATGGCATGCACGATAACCACAAGCAAATAAACAAAGTCAATCAATAGAAATTGCTTGCGAAAACTTTTACCATTATAGATACTAAAAAATAAGAATAAAACTCTTCACAAAACGTATTTCTATTGTTAACTTTTTGGTCAAAAAAGTTATTAAGGCTGTTCATTTCAAATTCTAAAGCTGAAAACGGTTACCGACGAAATAAAAAAGAAAGACATTTTTCTTTTCCAAATTGAAAAGAGTTCCGCTACTCAACAAAAGATGTCGTTGTCCTATTGCAAAAAAATGTCATCAGCTTTAATACAAAGGAAGATAAGAGAAATAAAAGTAATCAATCAAACGATAATATAATCTATGTGTAAATCTATTGATTCATAAACCAGACGTCATTGATACATCGAATTGATTCTAAAATTCCCGCGATAAAAAATTTGCTACTTATCAGTAGGTACTTATTTAAATTGATAAGGTGTAAGTAATGTAGCTCACGCAAAAATTAATCATTCGTTTTGCAGAACTTTCATTTCCTATTTTATTTACTTCATCTTTAGAAATGTTGTTTGATAACTCGATTTAAATTCTACATTGATTTAAAAATAAAAATGGTTAATTAATAAATATATAGGCCACCAACTTAATCAATTTCATATTAAGAAGAACAACTTTTTATAGAATACTAGCGGCCGCCCGCGACTTCGTCTGCGTGGACAGGTTTTTTGCTATCCCTCGGGAACTGTACGTTTTTTCTGGATGCAAGGTACCCTATGTCCTTTTCTCTACCCCTAACAACGTCTATGCAAAATTTCATGATGATCGGTTCAGTAGTTAAGACGTGAAGGCGTAACAAACAAACAAACAAACGGACTTTCGCATTTATAATATTAGTAAGGATTAGTTTTGCAAGTTTCTTTACAGGATATAAGTTTATAATGCTGTAACCTATAATAGCCCACCCAGTAATGTAATTATATAGCATTCACATTTATATGATTAATAACTAACTCAACATAAATAAAACAATATAACTTTATTTGACACCAATAAATAACACAGTTAAGTAATCTAACATTCATAAGGAATTTTATCATAATGAAGACTATAATTTAACGACAAGTTTTTGATAAGACTAAGTTATTATGATTTCCAATTAGTGTAATGCGACGATAGTTATAATGACACGTAAAAAAAACTTACTAAAAAATACTTAAAAGAAGGAATATTGAAAAAAGTTTGAACTCACCAAAAACTTTTTAACGCCGGCTCTATGTGGCCAAAATGCAATGGACCATTTTCCAAAAACAATCAAAACAACCGATCTTAATCCAAAACTGTTTGGAATGTACTCCACTAACACGGTCACACTTTAAAAAGGGAAAATTAAAAAGTTTGTTGTGATTTAGAAAACTAAACACTGTCCGAGTGAAGTTTCAATTTTCGAACGTTCGATCGTAGAATTCAAACAATGCGTGGCGCGTTCGTACCGCATGTAATGCAATCGAGAACTGGCGGGAGTGCCGACCGACTCCGTCCGCGTGAACCCGACCCGACTGGACTTCGGAGTGACGAGAATGAAAAAATTGGATGTACATACGTAGGTACCTAATACACCCGCCGCGGGCGATGTTTGACAACGGATGTTAATGTTTATTATTTTAATACAATGCTGGAAAAAAAAAATGGAGCGCGTCTTGGGAATATGAAAATTGAATGCGGTTGAATATTAAATGCGGTTGTTTACCAGTGCAGCTAAGTGTTAACTATCAACATCTAAAATTATTAATAAAAACATTTATTGAAAACAAAAAAAATATAAGTTCATAAAGTTACTTTATCGGCAGGTAGGTACCTACCTATTCGAAATTTCGAATGCAAGATAGTTACATTATAAGCGCTACTCGCTCACAGATGGCGCTGTAAAATATAGTTCGTCTACGCGACGCTAGATGTCCGTAGTAGGTAGTAGGATCACAGTTTTATTGTGAGGTAAAATGTTGGTTTGATTTCGATTTTTACAGTTACTAACTGAGAATAGAAAATTCCATGCTCATATTTAGGCAAGTACCTACCAACTTAGGTAAATTTAATTATTTTGCTATAGGTACCTATCCTACTAATATTATTAATGTGAAAGTTTGTGGGTTTGGATGTTTGGATGTTTAGATGTTTGGATGTTTGTTCCTCAATCACGCAAAAACTAATGAACGGATTTGGTTGAAATTTGGCACACAGATAGTAAATAGCCTAGATTAAAACATAGGATACTTTTAATCCCGATATTCCCACGGGAACCACGCGGGTGAAACCGCGGGCGGCCGCTAGTAGTAAATAATTGGTTTCATATACTTAACTTCGTTAAAAATATTAACTTGATTTTTTATCAATTGCCTAACTAGCGAAAATGATTATAAAATTTGTAGTTTTTTCAGGACTTGTTTAATAAAAACACTCAAGCACGATCTCACTACAGGGCTTGATCAATTTTGATAAAAAAAATACTTAGAAGCAAAACACACCGGATGCGTAAGCGTAAGCGTGCACGTTACACATAGACGTACCATGACGTTGTAATGTCTGATACTTTATGAGACATGGCACACCGCTTGCGTAACGTAGACCGATGCGTTACCCTACGCATTGCAGCTCCCATGAGACAAAACAGGCTGCGTACCTACGCAGAGCGGAACGCATTGGTGACGTTGTACTCAATGGCATTCCCTATTGGACGTCACACCGAACAAATTCGAACACGTACGTATCTTTGCTGCGCGTCACTACGCGCGTAACCACGCGCGAGACTACGCATTCAGTTGTATTTGTTTACAAATAGTTACCGGTGCTACCGGTAGTAAGTGGTGTTTTATTTTGTTTTTAAATAATGAATAACGATATTAAAGAAAAACTAATTGAATTAGTGCGAACAAATTAGTCCATTTACTCAATCTTCGTCTGACATCGCGCACTAGAGTCGCAAACATGGCTGCCGCACACAGCGGCTGGGTACGCAATGGACAGGGGTTGCGTTGCGTGCCGCGTAGACGTAAGCGTAGCCCGCGGGCTGATTATCTAATTAAAAACCACCTAGCGACTGGTTGCAGTTCACAGATGATCGTGATCCATTGCTACTTCTTCTTGGGTTAAAAAAAACATACCAAAGAAAAGTAGCAATGTATGTCAAATGCAACCGGTCGCTAAATAGTTTCTTTTAGATAATCAGGGTGCGGGTGTGTCAAGGGGTTACGTGCGTAACTACGCGCGTGTCTACGGAGCCGGTGTGCCCAGCGTACTTATCATTTACTTGGATAGACTTCTTACTAAATATTTAACATAAAAAATAGTACCTATCCAAAAGAAAAAAAATCTTTAAAAAATACATTGAATTTCTTGAAATCGAGTAACTTCCTGAAAGTCAATTTAAGAAGTTAGTAAAAACCTAGGTTTAAATTTACTAGGTAGGTACAGCTCGCGCGGCGAGTTAAGAGCGCTCGGCAAATGTAGAGGGGGTATGCGCAGTAGTAATTTATAATTAAAAAATGATACTGCGCATACCCCCTCCACACTGCCGAGCGCTCTTAATACGTTGCGCGAGGTATACGTAGTAGGGTTGCCAACTATACTGTTTAAAACAGTATTATACTGTTTTTCACTATATTATATTTTTTACTGCTCAACAAAACAAAGTATACAAATATACTGTTTTCAGCAAGCATCACTATCCAATAGGTCTGTTTAATAGTAAGTAAATGCCCAACACTACGTTTTAGGCGCGCGGTGCAACGCAGACAGACCTCGTTTCTCCTTTGATTATAATTGTAATGAGGCTTACGAAGCTTTCATAAGTGACACAAAATTGATAAGTTGTGCGAAAAGCACTAAGAAATATGTATTCAAAAGATTAAAAATTAAATACTGTTCATTTTTCTAAAATACTGTTTATTTTTGTTTTCCGACCTTAATATACTTTTTATTTTGTAAAAAAAGTTGGCAACCCTATACGTAGGTATCTTCATCGTTTAATCACAATATAATGACTTCACTATATTCATAATTTCTCAGAATAGGATATGGTCATACCTACGTTCGCGATGGGATAATTGCTATTAGATGAAGTTTTTAAAATACCTAGTATTATAAAATACTAGCGGCCGCCCGCGGTTTCACCCGCATGATTCTCTTTCCCGTGGAAATACCGGGATAAAAAGTAATATGTGTTTTAATCTAGGCTATCTACTATGTGTGTGCCAAATTTCAACCAAATCCGTTCAGTAGTTTTAGCGTGATTGAGGAACAAACATCCAAACATCTAAACATCCAAACCCACAAACTTTCACATTTTTCATATTGAGTAGGATTGGCTAGTCACTATCATCTTCTTATATACAATGTGGTACAGAACAAACCTAAAGCCGAATATGGTAGATGGAGACCTTCGAGCAACAAAAGGCTTCGTTTGTCACGAAGCCCGTCTTACTCTAAGATGGAGACCATCAAACTGTAGAACTATAGGACCAACTCTGAAATAATGACAAAAAATCAGCTGTTTCATTAAAAAATTAAATACTTAGGTAACGAAAATATGAAAATGTATGGAGCAGCTAATTTTTTCGCGCTTTCAGAGTTGGTCTCCTAGGTAGAAAAGTAGTAAGCAGTAGTAGGTAATAGTAATATTAAAATTTTCAAGTACAACGGCATTTTGTGAGCCATTTTTACAATGTGTCTTTTAACTATTTTTCTTAACACATTCACTAGGCAAAAATGTTAAACAATTTTAGTACTTTATAAAGTAGTTTTTAGAGCAAAACACGCTTGAACAAAAATCAGGGGGAGGGGGAGCCAAAATTTGGCTTGGCAACATTTAGAATCGAATTCAGCAGGTTTTTTACATCAGAAAAG
This sequence comes from Agriphila tristella, assembly GCA_928269145.1. Taxonomy (NCBI): domain Eukaryota; kingdom Metazoa; phylum Arthropoda; class Insecta; order Lepidoptera; family Crambidae; genus Agriphila; species Agriphila tristella. The sequence goes on along the minus strand of OV743430.1, from coordinate 58,746,837 downwards.
TCATGTTGCCTAAATGGCTCACAAAATGTCGTTGAAGCGGTAAAGGAAGCCGATTTTTTGAATTTTAGACCCATCTATTTTAGAAATAATTTAAATTTTCATAATTTTTACTTATTTAGATACATATTTTTATTCTAAATTCAAATGTAGGTATATTCGCAACATTATGTTTGGATATACATTTGTAATTTGTGCTAACTAAAGGAATGGAAAATAAACTACAAGTATTATTCAAATAAGAACAAAAACCCTATAAAGTTTAACAGAATGAATTTGCTAAACTGGTCTTCATTCACCACGGCCAACTAGTCCAACTACTTGAACATACCTAACCAATAGGTAACAATTTCTTAAATAATCCTTATAGCCATTTCAATTAGGTTTAAATTATAGCTAGAATATTGTTATTATGGGTCAACTTACCTACATTTTGAAACGATCGTATTTTTATTATTATTCAAAATCGATCCTTACTTAAGGCGGTTGCATGACCGAAAATGGCGCCCTAAAAGGTTTTTATTTAATAAGTTATTAATAGAACTTTTTCTATTAGGGCTTTTAGGGAAAACATTATTAAAATTGTGTATTAGAATTATAATATCAAATAAAATTCAGCGTGCCACCTTAAACTAATGAATATTCAACAAATTAATTTCATAATATTCCTACCTAAGTACTTATTGCGTGAAAAAATGTTTCTGCAGAATGAATTTTTATTCAATTCAACGGTCGAAGAACGATTGGTTTAAAGGAGAATGGCAAACTGGGAACCATTTTCCAAATTCATAAATACTGAGCGTGCCCAATTCGGACCTTATGAGATTTAAAGGTCATAATTTGGTGGTTACTTTTCAATTTAAAGTGTTCGTAAAGAAGGAGGCAACATTTAGAAAAACATGATAGTAATATTCTTCTTAGCTAGAAACAAAACGCAATTGATCTGAAACAAAACGCTTTTGTGAGGTTTGGTTTATTATTGTTATATTGGCCCCTCTAGAAAAAAAGACAGGGAACCAATCACGTCACGTAAATATATATATCCAGGACAGCCAACATGACAGCAGTCTAAGAACGGCAATGTTATTAAGGCTATATTCCGAATCACGATAAAATCGATGTCAGCGCTCACGTTATCTGTCAAACCCATACAAAATCACCGACTCGGAACGCATTTTAGTGCGCTGTCATCGATTTTAGTGTGATTCGGAATACAGCCCATGTTGGTTTGCCTACTAGGTGCTGTTTTGAGGTTAAGTTTTAAAATCAACTTTTTATCCCCAGCTTTAAAGTGTATCTTACGATTACATAATTAATTAGGCTTTAATAGAGGATTAAAGTCATGCTATTTACTTCTTGGCACGCTAAGCCTTTATGTGGTTCTGAAAATATATGGGCACCTGCCATTCTCCTTTTAAACTAAGTAATTTTTATGTCACACTCTAATAAAGCTCGTAACTTGTAAACAAGATTACAGCAGTTATATATACTTATTGAATTATGACTTAAATAATCAAGTTTCGCCACTAATCGAATCACATATTTTTTGTTTTAATAATAATTATGGTGATAAAAATTTTGTAAGAGAAGAGACGGCCTTTTTTGTTAGAAAAATCTCTATAAAATTTATTCGTTCTAACAAATCAATTCATCGCGTTTAGGAGTTTAATAGAACTTTAGAAAAACAAGAATTTAAACAGTTGTAATGCAAGAGTTCTGTTTCTTGAAGCAAAATAGCAATTAGAAATAAAACACTTTTTACAGATCACATGCAGCGCATTAATATTATATTGTTTAATTTCAGATGTTATTTTAAAATTATTTAGTTTTGATTTGTTCGTTTTTGAGTTTCACGACGTTTCGACACCTTTCCAGGGGCCGTAGTCACGAGGCGACAGCAAAAAGCGAGCCTTTTAAAACTTTATTAAAATGCATTTAAGTTTATTAAATTACTAGCGGCCGCCCGCGGTTTCACCCGCGTGGTTCCCGTTCCCGTGGGAATATCGGGATAAAAAGTATCCTATGTTTTAATCTAGGCTATCTACTATCTGTGTGCCAAATTTCAACCGAATCCGTTTAGTAGTTTTTGCGTGATTGAGGAACAAACATCCAAACATCTAAACATCCAAACACCCAAACCCACAAACTTTTACATTTAAATAATTAGTAGGATTGAATTTTTTAAGTTGCTGTAATCCGTAAAAAGTGTTTTATTTCTAATGAACTTAGAAGTGAATACAAAATCCCAATATTTTTAGTCATGCTTTCCACACAAACCAGGCTTTCCCACGAAGTGACTAAGTAAAAGCAGGTTAAACTTAACTACCTTGCGGTTTTAATTGCCATAGTAATTAGTAACATGCAACCACACGACAGATACGGCATGGTTAAGTAAAGTATTTTAGTATAATTTAATGTAAAATAAATTTTAAACGATTTAAAAATCACCAAAGACAAACGACATTACTCTATGTTCCAAGAATCTTATATTCATATTCTATGGCACATATATAAGGTTCTTGCTATGTTCTATGCTATATATTTACTTTTCTTTTGTTTTTATTATACGTTTGTTTGGGTATAGGTACGTTTAAGCCTGACAAAAAATACAAAAGAAAATTATTGTTTAAAAAAATTAAACTCAAGTCTCACACCGCCATTTTTGGTTTTCGCTCTTTGAACACTTATTTTATATCCTCAATAGAGTTGCATGTCTCCACACATATTACCTACTTGTATGAATGAACCCAAAATGGGAACTGTTTCTTCCAGCGAAAATTTTTCTATGTCTATGGTTTCTTCGGACCATCAAACTAAACAAGTTTTACTGTTGGACGCGATTTCAGAGTTGTAGGTTGAATCGCGAAAAAAATCAACTATATTTCATTCATTTTGATATTTTCGCTATTAATTTTTGAATGAAACAGCTGATTATTTTTCGCGATTTCAGTGTTGGTCCCATAGTAAAATTGTTCAGTTTGATGTTGCAAAGAAAGTTTTCTCATTTTGGGTTCATTCATTAAAACGTTGTAGAGTTCACAACTAAATAATATTAATTAGGCAGGTAACTTAAAACAATGCTTCATTCAGGTTTAAAGTTGAATGTCAATGAGTCAATGTTGGAAAATTAGGTTTATTTAAACATTATTGGTCGTTGTAAAAATATTTATAAGTATATGAATAAAAATGCTTTGTAATGCGGTAGTTATTGAATAAACCACAATATGTAAACCCAAGGACAGCTCATAATGGATAAGCACATTATGATAAATTTAATTGTTCGTTGTTTGACTCATTCTTTGCAGGTTCTTCCATAAATTATGCATTTGTATGAATATGTTATACCTACGAGTATGTAGTTTAAAGTCTAAAAAGACAATTTTAATTCAAAATACTAAAAAAACCTGTTGATAAATTATTCCTAAGAGTAGGTATTAATAATCAGAGAAAAATATTTGACTTAATGGTAGAAAAGAACGCTCAAAATAAATAAAAAAACCCGACAAGCAGGGAATGATAAAGTTATTTTTAAATATAACGTTATTTGTTACTTTTTTACCGTTAATTTTAATATGAACGTCATGTCAATAAATAACGTTACTTTAGATAACGTTACACTGAAATTTACGTTATTTCAGTCAATAACGTTAATTTTAACGTTATTTCAGTCAATAACGTTAATTTTAACGTTATTTCTTACTTTTTTACCGTTTATTTTGAAATTAACGTTATTCCAATTGATAACGTTACTTTTTTACCGATAATAATTTACCGGTACTATTGTACCGGTAAAGTTTAACACTATATTTAACGGTAATTTTACCGGTACAATATTTTTAACGTTATTTTTACCGGTAAATTTACCGATGAAATGTTTTAACGGTATGTTTAATTTTATTTTTTTTGTATCGTTTTTTTTAACGGTATTTCAATTCCAGCCGAAAAGAACTTCATGCACTTATAGCGTTATTACTAATACATATACCTACCACAGAATAAATAATAGTATCTACCTACCTATACACTTCTAACCGTGTTCATTTAAATGTCCATACAATATTGTATGAATGGCAGGAAATCACGCTAACTAGGTAGGTATGCTGGTTGACACGACGGCGGTTGCGCCTTTTGTACTATTCAAAAGCGACTAGCACGTTGACTAGAAGAAAATATTTATGGAGGGAAAGAGGTGGGTCGCATGAGAAATTACCACATGATTATTTACTAACTAAAGGCTATTTCAATTTCTTAACCATCCTAACCAAAAATTTAAAAGATTTCCGATGAAGATGTAGGGTTTTATAAACAGCTATTGTGCATGCAAGTACGCTCGAGCATCTTTATCCGTGGTTGGTTGTTGAGTTTACAATATGCCAGTCTAGCATTCAACTAACATGCCAGTAGAGATGTAGGTAACTGTCATTTTTCTTTTACCTTTTATTTAAGTTTCAATTGTGTACAAATGCTGATTAGGTTTTCTTTAAAATGTTTAAAAATATTCTCTCAGTAAGTGAATCAATGTAATTATTTATTAGAAAATTGTATTTTTAAACCACATAATATTATTTAAAAAGTTAAAAAAATATTTTTCATTAATAATAATATGAATCGTTGTAATAGACTATTTGACTAATTTTGGAAAACCATTTTAAATTATTCCTTATTACGTAATAATCGCACCACATTGATATTTCAGGAAAAATCAATGTATTTCATTAAAAAAATCAATGTTAAAGTGTAAAATTTTAAAACCGCGCCAAAAACGCTATGGCACTGGACACGTGACTTGATGACGTCACAAGCCTGTAAAAATTGTAATATCCTTAGCCATTTGACAGCCATCAACCACAGATCTTCAGTCTATGGTCGTGTCAAACGCCTGAAGCCATATTTGTTTACAGGCAAGTGACGTCATCAGTCAGCTTAGAGTGTTTTCGCCACAGGAAAAAAATCAAAAATTATTGCATTTTTCTAGGTGAAATTAATCGATTAATAGACTTAATTTAGTCCATATAATAGTTGAATATGATTTTTCACGCCATTATCTGTTAGGATGACCATAATTTGTAGTATATTTTCAATGTTGTCAAATTGTCTATTCTTTATGAGAAAATAAAGTTCTAAAACCACATAACATTGTTTATAAAACAAGTACTTACCGAGGTAAGTATAGTTATTTTTTAATTTCAGTTGACATAGTGGTAGGGAGGTAGGTGGTGGGTGATGTAATGGTTTTAAAGCACGAGAAAGCTACCTACTTATTACTTTTTGGTCACCCATCTGAGAATTTACCTCCGTGAAAGTGGCTTAACTTTCACAAAGGTAAATTCTCAACGCCTACCCAATCTCCTCCCTTAGTCTTTAAATCCTTAAAGATTATTTTATTTAAAACATTACAGAAGTTCAAAGAGATTCTTGTTTCCAACTTTTAGCTCAACGGAATTTGTTAAGGTACTTACCTATTATAATAAGTAATTTAAATTAATGAATATTAAACCATTTCAAAAGCAGATAATTGTAGCCAAAGTATTCTTATTAACTTGATAAGAAGCTTAAAGTCGAAGAAAGTTTATTTTGTGGTTCCCCATTAAACATACTTATTCTGTAAAACAAAAAAATATAGGCACTTTCAGGATGTTTAGTAATACCCTTATAAAGCCGAATATGGTACATAGGGACCATCAAACCGAACAACTTTTACTATGGGACCAACTCTGAAATCGCAAAAAACAGCTGTTTAAGTAAAACATTTTGATATTTTCGTTATTAAATTTTTGTATGAAACAGCTGAATTTTTTTCGCGTTGTTCAGTTCAGTCCCCATCTACCATATTCGGTTTTATAAGGCTAATTACCAAACACCCTGAGAAATCAAAAGTCCAACGGTAGAAGTGGCCGGGAAAATTAATATAATCAAAATTAATTTTGATGCTTTCTTGAAAAAAAAATATCAAACTTTTCATCCGCGTTTTTAAATAAAATTGACTCACTCCTGTGATTCATCAAACGGCTTACAATAATCAGAATTTAGCTCCTTAGATTGTTTGAGATAAACGAGAGCAATCTTTGGGTTGGTTTCCGCAAATTAATTCCTTTGAGTTTCTGCGTAATAGATTCCTTTGTCAAAATTCTTAAGCAACAATTTCGGCTAAAAAGATTAAAGCCAACCACAATCTGATTAAGTGATTTATAGTAAAATAATCAAATATTCATCAATGGGTCGTAAAAATTAAAAAGAATTCGAAATGCAACTTTTGCACACTTTTTGTTATAATTTAACATTTAAATAAAGTTCATTCAGAACATCGTACCTACACCCTACAAACTTACATAATATCGATAAGATATTTTATTTACAACTTAGCAAAATAATGTCTGTAATAAATAAGCTAAATACAATTACGACTATTAGGTCCTCACGTATGAAATTGGCGTTTGATATGGAGAAATTTTAACAATTTGAATTTTCAGTACAGCATTTTCATAATTTATTTAACCTCCATAAACGCTATTGTAACAAAACTTTTATGTACAAAAGTTTGAATATTAAACTAAGTTAGGCCACACGACTTAAGCGAATAAAATAAGTTTAGGCTAAGTTACAATGGATAAGAGTCACTTTCAGTTCAAGAAATTTTTTTAGTGCTAAAACTAAAAGGATAAAATAAATATTTTTAAACTTTTAGATTTTTATGTATTCACAATTTTTATATAGCCCGTCTGAGCTGCTACGGGTGAGTCGATTTTTTCTAATATTTTTTTAATTTTATTAATAATTAAAATAAATATACTTTAATAATGTTGATACGACTATGGTTATAATTTAATGTAATATCCAGCAACTGATAAATATTATGAATCACAGAAGTTTTAAGTTCTCTGTATGTGAGAAAAAACACCAATTTCATAGGTAAGGACCTCGTAAGGACCCAATATAAATTATAATAAATACGAGGCAGTGTGTTGAAGGTTTAAGAATTCCAAATGCCTTATTATGAAACATACTCAAAGGCATTCGCAGCAACGGAGGAATTTCCCAGGCTTAAACCTGGAAACCACAAGGTTTTAAACCTTAAATTCCTTTTCATAAGGATCAAATTACAGTAACACTGATAACAGGTAAGCATTTAGTTTAGTTACTTCGAAACAGGTAAAGGATCCTATTTTAAATATCGATATTTTGTGTAGAGGTATTCTCCTTTTTTATGTTTTTAAAGGATCGTGGGATATGTGTCACAATACGAAGAATAGCAACCTTGGAAAAGGTCGTATTATAACGATTTTCGACTAAGAACCATGACTAGATCAACAATCGAGAAAAAAAAACGCGCGTACTCGATAGAATACCTAATAATCTTTAGAAAATGTTACCGCTTTTTGACGGTAGATGGCACTGTAAAATTTCTCATACAAAATTACTCTATCGAATTTTTTTGCGTGTTTTTTTATTGCTGTTCTTGTTACAAGTGTAAGAATTTTTTGAAATCACAACGGAACAAGGTAGAACTGACCTTCATCTCGTCTGTCAAAATACTGTGGATTTTGACAGCTAAAGTATCGATAAATCTCTGTATACTTTGGTCAAGTACCCTAGCTAGATATCAAAGTTGATGGTATTAAACCATCAACAGCTAAAAAATAATAATTGAATACTCAAAACTATTCCCAGTTTGGGCAAGATTAAAAAAAACCGGCCAAGTGCGTGTCGGGCCACGCGCAGTAGGGTTCCGTAGTTACCTTATACCATACGATATTTAATATATGACGCGACGGAAAGTCTTATAGTCAAGATCGGATAGGTAATTGAATGGCTATATATTGCAGGTTTGAGACACATTAAAAATGTAATAAATTAAATTGTTTACTTATATATTTTAAATATTTATATTGTATATATATTTCTAAATTATTGTTATATATACTTATCTATTCTTTTAACTTATAATTTATTATGAAATATTAATAGGTAGGTATGTTATTATAAATTTCATCTTAATTTACTTAAATTCATAAGTCTCTTTTCTCTTGTGTTTTAGTTAACCGAACCGAACAAATGAATTTTGGTTAAAATATAATTGTTAAACGTAACCGGTACCCACAGGACAGGCTTAGCCTATTGTGGGGCCATTAGATATGGTTGAAATTGTACCACATTTCTGTCAATAAACACATTTTTATTTTTATTTTATTTTTTTTATTTTTTTCGTCTGCAAAAATAACTTTGTTTTTCACAGTGTTGGTATGAATGACAAAGTTATATCTCAATAACTAATTATTATATCTCGTTCAACCCAATTTTGTTGTTTGAAAGTGTTTATTAAGATCTACAGCATATTTTTTTTTAGATTTTTCACTTTCTTATTTCAAAAGTTAGAGGGGGGGGGGGGGGACACACATTTTACCACTTTGGCGTTGTTTATCTTTCAAACGGTTGACTTTGAAAAAAAATCGTCTGAGGAACCTCAATGTCATTTTTAAAGACCTATCTAAAGATACCCCACACGTATTGGTTGGGACAAAAAATTTTTTTTCAGTTTCGGTTCCATGTATGGGAAGCCCCCCCTTAATCTTTTATTTTTTTATTTTTGTGTTAAATTCGTTAAGCGGTTAACAGAATACATCTACATACCAAGTTTCAACTGTGTAATCTTAATACTTTCGGAATAAAGTGGCTGTGACATACGGACGGACAGACAGACAGACAGACATGACGTATCTATAAGAGTTCCGTTTTTTGCCATTTAGGCTACGGAACCCTAAAAACAATATTAAATATACTTTAACAAAACATGAAATTAAAACATTCCAAGATACAGTAAAAAAAGTTTTGTATAACTACAATCTGGTAAACTATTTACCTATTTTAAACAATAGATTTAAGTAGGATTTCCCCAAACTGTCGGAAAATAAAACGTCATTTAAAGTCACCGTCTGTTCATTTAACCTTGGTATAGCCGCCAGATAAATTATGTACCAAAATTATCAGGCGGAACGCGAAACAATTACGTTTTGCAATATAAGTACTGCAGATATGTAGCACCAACATCCATCGAAAAAAAAAACGCGTGTGAAAAATTCGATAGAGCCATATAGAGCACAACAACAACACGAATAAAAATATAAAGCCATTTTGACATTTGTCATTTATGAAACTTTCTTTTAATAGTCATGTTGTGGTTGTGGCAGGTGGTTGCAAAGGTAAAATTTCCATTCTGCTGTTAGGTACTTTTGTATATTTGTGAAGTCGAAGAGACCTATTTTTTTAACTTTTTCACGCAAAAAAAAAATTCAACTTTTTTCTATTACTAACGGAGCTTATTCCTACCTAGGTATAAAAAATATTTTTTTCGGACATTCCCCATTGTATGGGAAATTAGTACAGCGCTCTATCTGAAAAGCGAAAATAAAGCCATAGATATACATTCGCGTGATATGTAGGGTATTAGAAATATTTGCATTGCGCAAATGGCGGCGAAAAGTTTAAATGAAAAAAAATACTTGTTTTCCGTTTTCTAACAGTCATATTCCAATAATATAAAGACATAATTACTCATTGAAGGTCCAACATGTCTTCTACATTTTGTACTTTTTTAAATTGTATGTTGATTTCCTAAGAATTGTATGAATTACCGAGAAGCCACATATTCTCTCTTTTTACAATATTATTAATAAAGATTGGAATTTAAAAATATGTAATAAAAACCGACAAACCATTAGTATGGTACTTGAAATAGACTTTCGTAATAAATAATACTTAACTAAGATATCAAACTTCGACTCACCACATCAAATATTTAGTCCCAAATAGCAGACTTCGTTCTATGAATAATACTTAGCCTTGGACGAATTAACCACTGGACACGAAACGCAAGAAAAATGTATGAAATCACGTTCAACCAATTTTTGCGGGGCGAGGGGGGATTACACTTGTCAAATAATGACAATAGTGCTTAAAAAAGTCGATATTTTTTTATCGACACTGTAAAGAGTGAATGAATGAATGAACCTAATGAGTTTATTGAATTCATGTGTTTGATTAATATTGAAGCGGACTTAATTTGTAATATTTATTACTACTTTATAATTGAAATAATTGTTTTCGTTTACTTATTAATAACCTAACATTAAAGATGATTACACTGCATCGAAATTGTTCTTTCATAATTTTTATAGGATATTGGTAAATTATTTCATGACTTTTACTCTGTGGAATTCTTAAATGAAAAACTGGTAAAAATGCACTCACAAATTCATAGAAACCATAATAAATGGTTTACAATAGGTGTTTAGTTAGGATATTGTGCGATAATCACGAGTATGGGTAAGGCCGTAGATTTTGCCACTTAGTAATATAATATGTTAATAATGCTTCTATGTTACGGTAACGTATAAGTAACATGAAAGTACACGAAAGTATGAAAAAATACCGTTAAATTAACGTTACGGTAACATAGAAGTAAGTTAGAATTAACGTATAAGCGACATTTTTTAGGATATTTTTGGCCATAAATCGGGCTAAATTTGAAACAAAAACACTGGTCGCACATTCCTTATTCACTTAAGGATATTTTTATATAAAATAGGTGTAATAAAAACTGTTATTTACCTGTTTTTGGCTTTTAGGCATTTACTAGGCTATTATATTATTATTATATACTAGGATAAATAATATACTAGAAAAAATCAACTCACCCTTAGCATTTCAGACGGGATTCTAACCCAATGAGATAGGAGAAATTTTCTAGTATTTTTTTAAGTTTTCGCTGTAAGCCAGCGTTATTTCAATAATGTGAGGAAATACCTACATTTACTGGTGTGCTTGGTTTATTGTCTGTTCCTTTTGTTTGCGCCATTTCCATTCCATCATCGGATAACATATTATTGTCGTCACGCTTCGTTTCATGTGAGAAAACATAAACTTTTGAATTGAAATCAAATAAAAAATTTTTCATGGTTTCGGTCCTAGTGACAGAAGTTACATATACTTTAATACAGTCTTGTTTAAAATATCAAGAGAATCATTTAACATTTTAGCAAGCCCAAAACAGTAAGAAAACTTTTTACTATATCTGTTTATCATTCCTTTCGTAATTATGTGTTTAATGATTTAAAAATTGTTATTATTGTGATATCTACACCAGACATTTTTTATGTTCCCACTGCTGGGGCACAGGCCTTACTTAGGGGTGGATGGGACATATCCATAACCCATCATGCAGACCCGACGGGAATTGGTGGATGTTAACATGGACGCGACCAATGGCTTAACGTGCCTTCCGAAGCACGGAGGAACTAGAGTTGTCAGGAGTCACACGTTGTCAGGGGTACAGAGAAGGACATAGGATACCTTTCATTCCGAATAAAGTACTCTAAGTAAATAATAACACTAATTTCATTAGCAAACATTTTTAAGATAAATGTTTGGTTAAGTTAACATTATTTTGGTGAATTTAGTTAACTTTTAGTATGAAGTACCTAGCTGAAACGTTTGGTTGGTGCGTGTTGTGTACTTACAAATTTAGGCAAATTCAATGTCGGGACAGAATCTTTATTCAATTTTTTTTGTTTTAACGAATTAACATTGTAGCATTCTGTTTGAAAATGTATGCTGCATATACGGTGATGTTTGGTTGGTATCCATGTAGTCTCCCTGCGAACTGCTTCTACCCATTTTCTTTTTCGTACTGGATCAACTGGGAATCTGCAAAATTATTTTCAATTCATACCCATTTCTATTAAAATTAAAGATGCTTATAATTTTTTATAAAACTTAAATTAAAATCCTTCACTTTACAATCACATCGATACTATTTATCGATATTTGTAACAGCCCCTTACTAATAAAAAATGACAAGCAAATGAATGAGTGACTGATATAATCCAACCAAATTAAATGCAACATTTATGAAGCATTTACTTTACCAATGAGTACTTTTTTAAAATGACGTGTTATATTTTGTTTACATACCAAATTTTATTTATTTTACGAAGAAATAGCTACTATAATAGGTTGAAAATGTACTTACGCGTGAAAAGAAACATTTCTTGATTTTCCACTAGTATTTTTGCACTACAATACGGAGCATTTGCCCATTTTTTCTATCAATGTTTCGCCTCGAGCTCTCGCGTAACACTGACACCGCGATATCGTTTACTGAGGCTATCGGTCACAGTAAGTGGCTAAGGGGTAAAGGCGAATATGGCTGTCATTTCGCGTCCAGTGGTTAATTCGTCCAAGTACTTAGCCGATGTTAGAGGTTATCAAAATTCTCACAATCAATGATTTTGGCAATGATTTCAAAAGGAAGGATGAGCCCATCCGAATATTTGCTTTATAATTCCTTCATACAAGCAAAATCAGCGACATCTTTTAGATCCCACTCGAACTACTGCCATATTAGAGGTGGGCAAAAAAGATTCCTGAAGTGAACTATTTAGTTCAATTGGAGTTAAGGACAAGTTCACTCATCTGGCTCCTTTGGGTCGCTAGTACTTTTAACTTTTTTTTATATTTTTATAATGGTAATTATATCAGTTTTTCGATGGTATTAAGGCCATAAATAAAACGTAAGCATTACAAAATCTCAAACATGTTTATTTCAAATTAGATGTTTTTGTTCTTTTTCACAGCTGTACTAAAATAATATTATAAACTATTTAAATTATTAAATATAAAAAGGAAAGATTTGTTTGTTGGTTTGATTGTTTGTAATGCAAAAATTCAAAAACTAACTGAGCAGATTTTATAAAACTTTCACCTATTGAAATTATCAGCAAGTAACGGTTACCTATCTTAAGATCGAATTTTGTGTTGGTCGAATTTCATTTTACCGACAACTTTTCGACTATTTTCGTTTCGCTTTTTTTTACTTCGTCGAAATCACGTTTCCCACTGTATTAGTTGACCTAATATTAATTCGATTTTTTTCGTTACTCCGACGTCTCATTTGGCCGAAAAACTTTTTACCGAGGTAATGCTCGGTCGAAAGAACGTTTCGTCGAAATATTATATTCCCGAACATTCATTACACCACTGATTTATTTGCCATATTTTCAGTTAACCAAACGCCTTAAAAACTTGTAGCACACTATTTCCGATTAGCGAGTCGTATTTTTTCTAGTATAATATTTAGTATTCTAATGTTATTAGTTGATTCCCAAAATCGTTTTAAACTAGAATCGGATAAATTTTCGTGATGTTCTGAAAATTTATTATTTATAAATTTAAATTATTTTCTGTTTGACTCAATAAATATGCATGCAAAATAACTACCAACAATCGATTCTAGGTTAACTAATATTTTCCCTTTCCAAGGCATGCAGCATGCAAGCAAGAATGCAGCATGCAAGCAAGCATGCAGCATGCAAGCAAGCATGCAGCATGCAAGCAAGCATGCAGCTTGCAAGCAAGCATGCAGCATGCAAGCAAGCATGAAGCAAGCATGCAGCATGCATGCAAACAAGCATGCAGCATGCATGCAAGCATTTTGGAGCTCCGCTCGCTACGCTCGCTCCGCTGCGAGTGGTCAAAACACTAACCTAACCTAACCTACTGGTAGGTGCATTAAAAGTTTTTATTTATAGCGGGGGGCCACAGGCCCCCCGACCCCCCCGAGCAGGGGGGCCAGCCCCCCTGCACCCCCCGGCAAGCATTTTGCAAGCAGGCACCCAACATGCAAACAAGCAAGCATGCATCAAAGCAAGCAAGCATGCAAGCAAGCATGCAGCATGCAAGCAAGGATGCAGCTTGCAAGCAAGCATGCAGCATGCATGCAAACAAGCATGCAGCATGCATGCAAGCATTTTGGAGCTCCGCTCGCTTCGCTCGCTCCGCTGCGAGTGGTCAAAACACTAACCTAACCTAACCTACTGGTAGGTGCATTAAAAGTTTTTATTTAAACACTGACCTAACCTAACCCACCAATGTCAAAGTCAAAGATAAAGTCATGCAAAGTAAAAAATATCTTTATTCAAATAAACTTGCAGCCAAATGATATTCGGTAAAATGATATTCGGTAAAATGTTGTTCTGGTGAAGCAAAAGTATGGCAAATAAGTTATCTGGCAAATGAAAAAAGTCAAAAGAGACTTCGGCCAATAGTAAAAAGTTATTTTGAAAATCGGTGAAACGTATTTCGGTAAAATGAGACATATGCCAAATGATATTTCGATGATTTAAAAATATGGCAAACAAAACATATAGCAACAAAGACGTCGGTCAACAGTTTTCGGTCAAATGAAATTAGGACAAGTAAATTTCGGACATGTGATCGGTTACCGCAAGTAACATTAGCAGTATTTTATCTAAAAAAAATTAGAGATCCCAATGAAAATAGGAATAATGAAACGAAAGCCACAGTATATATTTTTCTTCTATAAAAGTAATTATTGATCGGAAGATGATGACATTCGTATCATGATATGCTTTCAGCTTCGATAGTCCAGCTTTTGACATCCGTGTCATAAAAAAGAGCAGAGCATATTCTTGCGTTTTTAGGAGCTTATGAAATAGGACTGTTTTCGTTATTTTATCTACACCCATGCTTTAAATCCTTAGTCCAATCAATGAGGATATTTGTTGTATGGCGACATCCGAATAATTCTTCCGTCTATGAAATTTGGCATGTGATGAAGTTAGGTAATACAGATTACAGATGAACAATAATCCAATAAATTTTGTTACGAGAAGTTAGGTATTTTTACCTAAACATGAAAATCGCTTATATCTCTCTGTGAATATTTCTTCGGGCTAAAATACTTTCTGTATACGTACTTATGTATTAGTTAGAATAAGTATGTAAAGAAATCCAACATTTTTTCGATTTCAGAGATACCCCAAATTTAAATTTTAATATTTTTCAATATTTCTTCTGTTGAAAAATTTATTTGCTAATTATTATTTTTTAATATGTTTTTATATCTTTAATTTATAGTTCTGTTCAGTAAGCCAATAAATTTTCTTCTTTAATAATTTATTTTTATTTTTTGGTCTAATGAGGTAATGTGAAAAAATTGTCGGTCCATTTTTATACGTTTATGTATAAATATGATCAAAGAAGAAAATTTATTGGCTTACTGAACAGAGCTATATATTAAAGGTATAAAAACATATTAAAAAATAATAATCCGCTAATAAATTTTTCAACAGAATATATATTGAAAAATATTAAAATTTAAATTTGGGGTATCTCTGAAATCGAAAAAATTTTGGATTTCTTTACATAATTATTCTAACTAATACATAATACGTATACAAAAAGTATTTTAGCCCGAGGAAATATTCACAGAGAGATATAAGCGATTTTCATGTTAAGGTAAAAATACCTAACTTCTCGTAACAAAATTTATTGGATAATTGTTCATCTGTAATCTGTATTACCTAACTTCATCACATGCCAAATTTCATAGACGGGAGAATTATTCGGGTTGCATAAGCCCCGTTGATTGGACTATCTATAAAAGGTTCTGCAACGGTTAGCTTACTGCCACCATTACAGTATCCGAACGGGAGGAGGACCTGCTGTGCCGCGCGACCACGCGCTCAGCGTTGCATAATGAAATTCAGTACAACATTATAACACTCTCGCGGAAGACATAATGACGAGGAGGGGGAGGAAGGTCAAAGTCAAAACCTTTATAGATGATACATATCATGGGTGTAGATAAATATCATGGGTGTTTTTAATCCATATGTATTAATATTGTTTATTCCCAAATAAAAAAAATGGGTGTAGATAAAGTCTTGTATGCAACTGTACATAATTAGGTATTAAAACACTCATGTGATACTATTATCACACTCGGCTTCGCCTCGTTCGATAAACCCACATTCGTGTTTTAATACCCCTCATTATAGTACAGTTGCATAAATAACTATTATGCAACTCCATATTTCTTTACGCACTAGATCATTAGGCAATCTGTAATTATTTTAATTGAAATGTAATGTAGATAATTATTTTTGCAGCAAATATGTTTCATATGAGACATTTCTGTACGCAGTATTCGTAATCTATCCTTTCCGTTTACTCTCGTTTGTTGAGTTAACTAGCTATGGAACTAAATGAACTAAGGATCTTTTTATGGACTCAAGTGAACTACATAGTTCATTTGAATCCATATAAAGATCTTCAAGTGAACGAGTTCATTTGAGTCATGATGACCCATCTCTATTGCCTCGAACAATAACAAGTAATAGTAAAATATTTTATAATTTATTAAAATTGTTAGACACGTAATAAAAATAATGTAAAGCTTCTAACCGATGATATGATGTTCCATGTAACTTTTTAACGTTTGCATAATAATTTTTGCAATCTACAAATGCGCCATTCGCCATTTTTATGTCACGTCGGTCACCGTCTGTCTACCATAGTCTTCCGCGCATGACTGAATCGCGTTGGCCCTAAAATTTTAATTTTAGGGCCAACCAACTGGCGTCACTTCGTAGCGACGTTGACCGTGTCCTTACGCTAGTAATATAATAAGTCTATGGATTTTGGACACATTTTAATCCTCCACCTCAACTTCAATTTATCAATGAAATCCACATACTTACATACTGTGGTTTACTAATGTATGGCCAAAAAAGTTTTCCCAAAATAACACATCTCAAACTATTTTACGCAAATTTTCATTTGGCAAAAAGACATTATGTCATAGTGCATTTTTTTACATAACAAAACTCTTTTCGGCAAATTATTGTTTCACAAATAATGGGGAGGCGAAGGCAAAGTGAATTACAGATGGCGCTTCATTCTTTGGAACAATTGTCAGTTTGAGCTTATATTGTCTTGACTGTGTATTACGTGATTTTACTTTCTTAGATTGTATTTTTTTCGGTTTTGCGGACAAACAATGTATTCTATGCTAACTTTAGCTCATATAAAAGAAGAATTACGGAAAAGAAAAGCCAAAACAACAGGCAAGAAAGTTTATAGCAACTTACAAAAAATTGCTAACAAGCATTACATTTCTTTAAATTTCGTGTAAGATTTACAAGTAATCTTTTTATTTCAGATTAGAAGCATATGATTTAAATTTTAACAAAGCAACTGAGTGTGAATTTCCTTGTTTATAGTTGCCTGATGATGCCTTCTGTGCAATAGTAATTTCAGGTTTCTGTACTGGAATTTCTGTACCATCCAAAATTACACGAACCGTTTTATCATATTTATTTTATTATTCTAAGTTTCTTGAATGACTCTGGCATATAAAATTCTATTAATTCTCTGTTTGGCCCCAATATTGGGCTTATTCCATATTTGATATACCTATCAAATTCATCTAAGTTATAAATATGTTAGAAACTGCTGAGGTGTAAATATTAAAGAACAAAGCTGTTATAATTCAAATGTTGTTTTATTTTGGCGAAGCTTCATTAAATTCATGAAACATTCCTTCTGATTTATAATGTTTCTCAGGGTCAGCAAAGGAGAAAATCGAGGGAAAAGCATCTTTTTTTTGATATTTTTTTGCCCAATATTTTT
This sequence comes from Agriphila tristella, assembly GCA_928269145.1. Taxonomy (NCBI): domain Eukaryota; kingdom Metazoa; phylum Arthropoda; class Insecta; order Lepidoptera; family Crambidae; genus Agriphila; species Agriphila tristella. Next base: position 58,729,353 of record OV743430.1, on the reverse strand, counting down.
TTTGTTACTGGGAAATCGATGAACTCCAATATTTTACAAGTTACATGCATAACAATGCGGAATTTTCTCAGTATAAAATTAAAAAGTGCAATACTCCAAGAGATTCCCATATGTTTTGACACTTTCTTTGAGGCGGCCCGGTACCAAAGAGCAGACGCCACCTATCGGGATAAAATTGCGCTTTTCCTCCCCATTACTCGGTTATGTTTCATTTTACCAATACATTTTAGTTTTCAGGAGCTTCGCCGGCTGCTCCCGCGGCACGCTCGCTTCGCTCGCTCGGCTCGATCGTTTTTGGTGGCAGTTCTGCCCCCCTAGCCAAAGTAACATTTGCAAATTTTCGCTATCGCTTCGCTTCGAAACATGTATGGATTTGACGTTTTAAAATTCGATTGTTAACGAAACCTTATGTCAATCCCATACATGTTTCGAAAGCGAAGCGATAACGAAGATTTGCAAATGACACTTTGGCTAGGCCCTCTGACCTCTAATCAGAACTCTTTAAGACTTTTTTTAAGGCAAGGTGCCGCCCGAGCCCCGCTATAAGTTAAGTGGCTAAAGTGACAATTTGAACAATATTTTTTTTGGAATATTTGCCAAAATAATGCATATAAACATTTGACTTAATAAAACAAGTAAAAAGATGCCAAATGATAATTTGACCAAGTAGGTATAATGCGAAATGTGAATTTCATTTGAGAAATGAAACTATAGTGCGATAATTTTTTTGGGAAGTGAAATTTGACGAAAAACTTTCTACCCAAGCCACAGAATAAATAATAGCACAAGTCCCAGTCTCAAACCAATATTACAATAAAAGGAATGAAAGTTGCTGTGTCATTTTTTGCTCATTGTGCACAAGAAGATGTGGTAAATATCTAGACTGTTCTATTGTGTTCTAATGTGTAATGTATTTGTGTTAATTCCATACAATGTCAGTCACACTCAGTTCGTACTTGCTATGGGAATACTACATCATTTTACTAAAGAGTAAAATCAATTCAATTAAAGATGGGATTGTCTGAAAAAATCAAATGACTGAAACCTTTTTTGTAGGTTGAAACAAGAATATTATATTCATAATATAGAATATGAATATAATATTCTTGGGTAGAAAGAAACACATGAGGTAGAAAGAAATAAGCTCCCTTATTTATAGAAAAAAGTTTCAGAATCTTTGGTTACGATGAAAGAATAAAAAAAATATTATGTAACTATACAAAATAGAAGTCTTTGATGTAACTTCATCTTGAATGGAAGTAACAGCAGAAACATGTAATTAAAAAAGTTTTGCCACAAAATTACAAAATACATAATAGCCAAAATGTCAAAATTGTGTCAAAACTTTTTTACCATTGAAAATGGTTATCAGATGCAAATCGCCTGAGACGTATTTTTGACCATATCTCCGAGGATTTTGAGAAGATCGAGATGAAAATAGTACCAAAAGTTGAGGAATTTATCGAGACACGTGTGAACGTGTGAATTTTGAAAATCTACTGGTAACTTTTTTTGAAATTTTGAAAAATTCCAAAAATTCCGGGTTTTTGGGGGGTGTTTGTTTATTAAATTGTTAATATTTCGGAAAAAAGACTGACTTAAGAAAAAATGAAAAAAAGGGTCCTAGGGTATTAGTTTAGCTATCAAATGGCGAAATAATTTTGAAAATCGGTTTATAATTGTGACCTGTAGGTGGTCCCTTTAGATTTGGAATTGTAGAAAAACGGCTGTTTCCGTACATGAAAAGTGATGTAGCTTCTATGATTATTGACCGATCGTCATGGTAATAGTGTTAAAAGATGCAGAAGCAGACGAGAAGTGCATTTGTTGGAATTTGGAAAATCGGTTAATAATATTTCGGCTGCGTCGAGGCAGTCAGCGGGCGCTTTTGTGACACGAGGCGGAGCCGATTGTCACAATCGTAAAACTAAATAAGTAGGTACTACCTAGTTAACTTTAAAAATATTAGAATTTTGCATTTGATTTGATTTTGGTTTTTCGTAAATTTTTGTATTCATTTTCAATGCTCCGATTCTTGCGGGAACTGAAAAATCTGTGAATTTTTACATACTTACGACACTTACATGTTGTTGATGTGGCAGGTGGTTATCAATTCTGCTGTTACTTCCGTACTTTTGAGAAGACGAAGTTATTTTCTTATCTTTAGATTTTTTTACGACCGTGTCTGAGATCGTTAGATCCGGTAGAAATTTATTTGTATATTATGTGCCTAATTATATTAAATAAGGGCCTAATCGCGCTATTTTGTGGTATTGTTCACGAAAAAAAACGTAGTACATCCTACCTAACTAAAGAAGTAAATGTTTTCTGTTTTATACAAAAAGAGTGTAGCTGATTATGTTTTGAACAATGGTGAATAAGTATAAGGTATTCTACGCTTGCGCATTTAATTTTCATACGACTCAAAAACAGTTTTTTACACTACTGGGCGGGTCTCACTATTCCCATTGATCTTACCCAAGAAAACGCTTGTTTATTTCAATAAGGGCGATTGTACACGCTAAGAAAATTCACCATGTCCGCGGCAGACAGGACCAATTCAACATGTTACACGACAAAATAATTGTCGGACCTATAGCCACGAAAACTGATAGTGTCTGCTGCAGGTTACCATTAAAATACAATGTGAAATGTCTGAAAGAAATCAAATTGGCAGGATATTTTATAGCTAAGAATAAGGCAACCAGAAATTCTGAAACTTTTTCCTATTAATAAGGGAGCTTATTCCTACCCATTAAAAAAATCAGTTTATTTTTTTAGACATTTCCCGTTGTATTTTTACTAAAAAAATGTCTACAAATTTTTATGTAGGACGTTTAAAAATCGCTCTAAATGGGAATAAAGAGACATTTTGTAGGATAAAATGAGCACAGAATACATGAGTCTCATTATTGCCACTCGTCGTTAAAAAAAAGTGCAGTATCAGTATTACAGTACTATAACTATTCTGTGATATTACCATTGCAATGGGTAATGGGAATAGTGAGGTGAGACCCACCCAGTGTAAAAAAAATTCACATACAGTCGCCGTAGGAATCGGAGCATTGAAAATGAACACAAAAATTTACGAAAAACCAACATCAAATCAAATGCAGAGTCCTATTTTATTTTTAAAGTTACCTAGGTAGTACCTATTTATTTTTACGATTGTGTTGTGACACTCGGCGACTGCCTAAACGCAGCCGAAATAATAATTTTCAAAATTCCAACGAATGCACTTCTCGTCTGCTTCTGCATCTTTTAACACTAACTAACACACTAAACAAAACTATTACCATGACGATCGGTCAATAATCATAGAAGCTACATCACTTTTTATGTACGGAAACAGCCGTTTCTCTACAATTCCAAATCTAAAGGGACCACCTACAGGACACAATTATAAACTGATTTTCAAAATTATTTCGCCATTTGATAGCTAAACTAATACCCTAGGACCTTTTTTTAATTTTTTCTTAAGTCGGTTTTTTTTCCAAAATATTTACAATTTAGTAAACAAACATCCCCCAAAAACCCGGAATTTTTGGAATTTCACAAAATTACAAAAAAAGTTACCAGTAGATTTTCAAAATTTAAACGTTCACACGTGTCTCGATAAATTCCTCAACTTTTGGTACTATTTTCATTTCGATCCTCTCAAAATACTCGGAGATATGGCCAAAAATACGTCTCAGGCGTTTTGCATCTGATAACCATTTTCAATGGTAAAATCAGTTTTTTGAGTCGTATGAAAATTAAACGCGCCGGCATAGTCATTGACGATACGCGTTAACTCTACGCTAACCTTTAAAGTTCACTCTAGTACTATTTATCTATTCTGTGGTTCACTGCGGCAGAGTAGTCTGCATTGTGTCAATGGTTAAACTCATTGTAATCATAGTACTTTGTCGGTGACTCGGGCGGGTCGGGATGATCGAAGATTGAAGTTGAAAGTAAAACTGCATTTGAAAGTACCGCAGTGTGAAAACGCTTAATACAATCGTTACAGTACCTACTAAAACTACTGAATAGGTATAGGTCAATATAATAAATCTATGGTATAGGTATAGCATAGGTAGGGGTTCTAACGCCCCTCTCCCCTCCCAAATAAAGACAAACTAAATAAAATCCTTTATAGTCATGCGTTTTTTACATGGTCCGATCAACCTAAAAAACTGGCATCGACCCCCTCCGAAAACTAGCTGGCTACTCTACGCCCCTTTTTAATATACTATATCTATGACTCTACGCCTATGGAATATAGCCTGACTGACATGACATGGCTTCGTGGTCTGAGCGAAATTGTTATACCTACCTACGAAATTTCTAATAGAGAGTGATTCGCTGCATCTTCACACGAGAATGTATGGGAAAGAGAACATTTTACAGATTAAAAACTTTTTTAAAAACACGTTTTTAAAACGGACTAAATAAAAACATTAAAACGGACTAGTAAAAACAGACTAAAAAGTATACAATAATTTTTATTTTATTAGGTTGCACGGTTTCATTTATTGAGTTCCTATGGCATGGCCTTTCGGCTTCATCATCAGACCCTGGACCTCATCTCCCATTAGAGTACTCGTCAAGACGATTCTAACGAGCCCAAACACGATGAGGTTGTATGGTTTCATCATAGAGTTGTGGCCTTCTTCCGGCTTCATCATCAGATCAGCTCAATGACACCATAATATTGTATTGCCTTCCAGTTCTGACCTATGTTCAAAGTTTCAATTCTCTAGCTCATCGGGAAGCTAGGATAAAATCGTTCACAAACTTTGTGGAGAAACAAACACACAAACAAACGAAAAAGCAACCTAATAAAAACGTGTTAAAATACGTCGTTTTGTACCCCAAGCGCTCTGAAGTACAGTACATACGGTACATACACAGCAAGCCACTGATTTGTTCTACATTATATTCTCTGTAATCGTAGTGCATTCTTGACATAAATTAAGCCTACTAGAATAGAACCTACATTTAAGTATTTAAATGTAGGTTGTTTATAATACCCATATTAGCATTGTTTTAATCCTACTCGTAAGGCTGCGCAGTCTACACACTAGCGCCGCCATTGGAAAAAAAATCATAGTGCTTAAATAAAGACGAATTTGTAAATTATCTCTCTGGAGTGCACTCCGAACAAGCTTTGTGGTACTTTTTATCATTTAAGCAATATTTTCTAGCCTGTCATTTAGTTATATGGACTTTTATTGTTAAAAGTGGCCACTTTTCGCAATAAAAGTCCATATAACTAAACGACTGGCTAGATAAATAAATTTAAAAAATATTAAAAACACGACTGCCCTGCCAAAAACGAACTAAAAAGTTAAACAACAAGTGTCATTGCAGTCGGGGGACCTTATTATGGATCAATTTTTGATCAAAGAGGTCCCCCGACTGCAATGACACTTGTTGTTTAACTTTTTAGTTCGTTTTTGGCAGGGCAGTCGTGTTTTTAATATTTTTTAATTTTATTTAATTTTATTTCACTCATTTTAGTGACATATTATATAGTTTTGGAATGTGCTCATCAAGGCCTTTCATTTGATGCCCATATTGTAATAATAGAAGAAAAAAATTTTTTTTTCACATTTGAAAATGGTGTCGTACAGTCGCCATATTGATTTTTTTTTTAAATATAGCCAGTGTCACTCGCAATGCTGTAAGGATTCTAACGATACCCCATTTATCCAAATCAGTTCAGGCATTTAGAAGTTATGGTGGAATCATTGAACTGTATGTAAACTAGAATGGACAGATCTATGGCACAAATTGTCGCAGCGATTGCAAAGATGGCGGCTACGCATGGACAGTGCGAGCGTGAGTTGTCAAAGAAAAAGTAGCATGCACACAGATGCGACACATTCTTCATAATGATTAGGATATACCTTGTTTAATAATATTGCATAAAATTATAGTAAGAACGCAATTTAATTAGGTAATAGGTACATGTTAATACTTTCTCGAAAAATAAAAAAAGGAGGATGGGCATTAAGTATCCGCACTCAAAACAATTATTTGGTGTCGTCGAATAGATTTTTTATTAGGAAAATATAAGGTACTATATGGAAGGAAACATGGAAAAATATTTTTCCATGTATCCATTGTAATAATAAAAATAATGATTAGGATATACCTACTTGTTTAATAAAATTGCATAAAATTTAATAAGAATGCAATTTAATTAGGTGATTGGTACATGTGAATACTTACTCGAAAAAGGAGGATGGGCATTTAGTACCCGTATTTGATGTCGTCGAATAGATTTTTTTATTAGGAAAAATATTTCTATTGCAACATGGAAAAATATTTACTAACCCAGATCCTTGTCCGGAAACCGCGGAAAGCTCACAAAGTGCTAGTTCTAGTTGATATCATAATAATCGCATATACGATATTATCATAAAAAAATTGCAAATACGATTTTACATATACTCTGCTTTATCTGCTGCTTATAATAATTACTCTGTCATAGCATTAAAGAAATAAACGAATTGAAATAAAAATCTATAATTTCAATTAAATCTTATAAAATTGAAATTAAAAAGGGAAGATAAGGCACTAGCTAGCGTCTAAAAATGCGCCCTCAAAATTAAAGCGTTGAATAAACGTACTAATTAATTCTATAATTCAAACACTTGAAACGTACTGGGGATCGAACCGGCCGGCACAGCGCCTATCCAAATGGTAGTCAACGGCATTAGTAAAGTAAAGTAATCATTTATTTGGCGATTTCAATACAATACAGATCTTAAAAATTTGAATTAGACGACCGAAAGGTCTGACCAGGCTCAGCTTGTGTTTGTGGAGTCTATTCCACATCGCTGGTTTTCAGCTGGACCCATAAATATATTAAAGATATAAAATATATGTAAAGAGAAAACACATTAACCACTATACTATCGACGATGCCAAAACTGATGTAGGTATAATACAGTCTAAAATAGTCAAAACAAAAAAATGTAACAAAAACATATTGTGTTGATTTTTTTTTCTCTAAACTACCGAGTCAGATTTTGATGCCGCTTTGCATAAGGGTGTAGTTGAGGTATCCCTACATAAATACAACAACAGTGTCGCTATTGGTTTATGGACCACTTCCTATACAAATTTTCCCACTCTCCTTTCTCATAGACAATTACTCTATTGAGCACTTTTACGCGCGTTTTTTTTTCAAGATAGATATTCGTGCTAGGGGTAACGTAGGTACACATTCGAACTCACTATTTGCCTTGCCACTCGAGCGGGATGAGTAATTGCGGCAATGGAGCACAGTTGTTCTGTGCACGGATGTGCCTCGACAACAAAATACAGTAGGGATTTAAGATTAATAATCACTTTTAATTAATTTTTCTTTTTTGACAAGCCCCTGGACATATTTTTCGCCTGACAGCGTAAGTTAAGTACCTACACTGTGGCGGCGCGCGGTGGTGTTGTCCTACATCATAGGCAGTTCTTAACGGAATATAATAATATACTTATATTGTAAAACTGTGCTATTAGTTCACCTATCCTAGTTTAATACCTACGTATACAATCTGTATAGTTCACTTTTCATAATCTATGATTTTCATACAAAATGTCGGCTCAGTAGAAATAATGTATAAAAATTAGTTTTGGTTGGTTTATGTTGATGTTTTGTTTACTTACCGATGATAAGTCACTACACAATTTTTTTGCTTCGTAGTGGCACTATTTTTGCACGTCTTCAACACACAGGTCGGCATTTTTATCGGCACAATTACACCGTGCGTTCGCGGTGAGCGTTGGCGAGTGACTAAATGAGTTGAGGTCAATTGACCTCAACGCGTGGAGCAAAAATCGGGGCCGCGAGGTCGATTCTATACATACATTTCAATGGGTGGAATAAAGAAACTCACATACCCACAAACATACATGAACCCTGAACACATAACACTCTTTTTGCTTTGGGCAGTCGTGTAAAAATGTCCTTTAAGTGATAAAAAGTACCGCAAAGATTGTTCGGAGTGCACTCCAGAGAGATAATACATAATTTCTTTTTTATTTAAACACTATGATTTTATTTCCAATGGCGGCGCTAGTGTGCAGACTGCACGCCCGTAACTACTTACTTAAAAGTTAAGTAAGCGTTGAACGGTAAAACAGTGTTTACTTAACATTGTTGACACGAGCAATCGCAACGTTACGTTTGCTTTGGTTTTAAACTTAAACAATGTAAGTAAGAAAAACTGTAAAAGCAAATCCTTTCTTTCACGATAACTTTGTTTTTTTTACTTGTAAAAGAAAATTACTTAGGACACGAGACATTTTTGTCAAAAGTCTCAAAAATAAATTGTAAGTAGGTACTAATCATTAGTGTTATAGTGATATAGGTATAGCATGGTCATACATAATAAGCAACTGAACAGCTGTGACATGGTATTAAGTGTTCAGTTAATTTTGAGTTTTGAAGACGTATAGAACTATGGTAATAAGTGTGTTTTAGGTAGGTATCACATATTTTTCAATTTAGGACTCTTGCTGCAAAAATAATGTCATGAGGTTGTTGACACATAATTTTAATTACACTGTAATAAGTAGACTGTAAGGTCATAGCACTTTCGGCACTACAACATTCCCTCAATAGAATACATAGATTTTTTTTCGACATTTTAAGCATGGAATGTCGAAAAAATTCGACATTATCTGAACACCATTTTTTTTCAGAAAGTCGTAGAACAAAACATTCTCAATATAAGTTTGTAGGATTTACAGATAGGAAACTGATTGTACCTACGAAGAAAAACAGGTAATTGTAACAAAAAACAAACAAAAAATCAGTTCTGCGGTAGGGACAGACATGCGGGCGAAGTTGCATGCGGTCGCTAGTAAAGAAAAAAGGCAATACACATATATAATTATTGTATATCACACAGCTGTTATATATTCAAGGTGAACCAATATTTCCACATAAAGATACAGAGATAGAGCGTGTTTGATCTTCGTAATAAAAACAACGATATAACTTCTTGATAACTTAAATTAAAGATCGCGTATTTAATTATTTTTAAGTATCTTATAAATATGCACTTGTAATGAATTTATTTACATCCGTGATTGAATAGTCCCTGATAATGTGTAATTTAATGATGAGTTTAACTAATGGACCTTGAAAAGCAGCAATTAAATAAGAAAAAAATAATGTAATGTAATATAACCTCTATTGCATTCACATAGGATTTACAATCGCCATATTTCTTTCTCACATCAATATAGAGTTACTCGTGGTTCAAGAAAATTGTTAAATTAGTTTAATACTTACAGCTATATCTAAAGTGGAAGTTGATGACATATCTATAGTGAAAACCCCAGAACCACTTTGGACAGGAACCACTTTAGCACCACGTTTCGGCATTTTGAAACAACTCACTACTCTATAAGTGCGCACCATGTTTAAAAACCACTTATTCCACTTCTTTATTCAAGCACAGATAGAACACAACACTATTTAATTCAAATTTCGACGGTTTTAACTGATTTTCATTCAAAAATCGAACGCGGGCGTGCGAATTTCGATCGTGTTTTGTCCAACAACGTGCGCGCGCGCACTGTAAGCGCGATGGAATGACAGGTTTAGGTCATTACGCCGAGGTGCGTGGTCACGGGTGGTTTGCGGTGACTCAGCAACCCTGTCGGAGGCTTTACGAGATTCTGAGATTGCAATCTGTGACGTCACTTAAGAATCTGACGACAAGGCGGTTAAATTGGACGAGGTAGTTTACGAAGTTACGATTCAAACAACTTTTATCGCGCGATATAAAATGAAACAAAGAATAAGTAAGAAATCTTGTGTTTTTAGAATTATTGCCATAATTTATTACCGTGGTAATAAAACCTACTGATTACAAGTTTGTGGTAAGTTAAAATTAGTCATGAATGCATGCAAAGTCACGCACCTTTAGGACCATAATGTCCACTTCTAATGACCACTTCCCAAAAGGACCACATCCCAGAATGACCACTCCCAGATCGTCCACTTCCCAATATAGAAATCTGGGATTGATTTAATAAAAATAGGTACTAGAGTATTAATAAAACTGGAAAAAAGTATATAACTCATTCTGTTTATTTGACTATAGTCATTGTTACGTCTAAACCACTCACTCAACAAATTTTGATGAATTTGGTATAGACAAGATTTACTTAGTATTTAGGTAGAGCCAAGAAGCTTATAGGTACCAAGCTTCTTGGGTAGAGCACTATTATTCCCAAAACGTGACAACGCGAAATTCCACGTAGACGAACATTTTGTATTAAGATAATAAATAGAAAATAAAAAAAGGGTTCTTACTTAATTTTAAAGTTGCCAATTTTCTCAAAAAACGGCGATATTAACAAAATTTGCGGTTGCCTCAAACCAAAAACGTTTAGCAATTTCAAACCACGATTTTACCTTCTACAACAGTTATTATTGCTCAAGAACTTAAAATATTGTCACAAAACCATTTCGTTTGTGTCAAAATATACTAATCTAATTTTACTTTCACAATTCTTTGCAAGTTTCTTTAACTTAATTTAAAACTCTATTATTATCTACCTCTTTTTGGTTGCGTGAGTACCTATAATATTGGTATTTAATTTCAACGCAATAATTAATACAAGTAAAAAAAAGATTATATTTTAATAAAAAAATGTCGAACTCAAATCAATTTGTCTGTCTTTTGCAATTTAGGCGGAGAGTTTTAATCAAATTAGTTCATTCAGGTATCCGTGTCCCTATTGTTGGTAATTTTCTTATCTATAATCTTTTATTCCTTCAAATTTCATGAATAGATTTAACAAAAAGTGAAAATTAAGAATTTTTGTTTTCTACAAGAAATTATAAAAAATCGACCACTCGATGACATTTCTTAGACGATGCTGTTTGAGTATTAGTAAATATTCTAAACTGATAAAACACTACGTTGAAAATATTTAAACATCTATATAACTATCATAATATTAAAACATAATGGAATAGTAAATTTTGGAAATAATCCAATACTTTCACAGGATTGTAGAGTTTTTAACTTAGAAGAGAAACCATGTAGATGTAACTTAACAATTTTTGACGACTGTATTAATACAAAACTTAAGCGTACATCAATCGAAAGCAATTTCTCGATGGCTGCAGTCACAGTGAACCATAGACGCATCAATTTGCATTTCAAATGGGACATTATTTATTCTGCAGTGAAAGTTAAAATCTCGCAAGGACGACGACACGACTCGCTGTCGACTGCAAATTATGCAATATTCTCATTTCTAGTTGAGACTATCGAATCAAAAACTAATCGCGTGAAATCGAAACAATCGCAGTCAATATAATTGGATGATGATGTTGGGTTCTGTCGGAAATTATTTTGGTGGAAATGAAATTCTTAATTCAAGATTTGGTAATAACTATTTAAGGTTTTTTTTTAACAATGAAATATTTTACAACTACTATAGATAATGTGGTATTTACATGGGCGACTAAAGCCGCACAACTTTCACTGCACAGCTAAAATCGACCGTGTAAATGACAATTTGGCCTAGGCCGCAGATGACTGAACAAAATTATCTGATCGTGTCCAAAACTGAAACTACATTTTACACATTGTTAACTATATAGGTTACGCCATCAACGACAATCATTACGACAGCGACGCCATCACCTGCGATTCAATTTTGGAAGCGACTTGCTATAGGTGACTAAAGTTGACTACCACAGGTGATTAAAATCGACCCATGTAAATAGCTCATAACGTATCATTAAGTCTTGGAAGTTAGAGAAACATTATATTCATGACCCAAAAGCCCAATGGCTATATCTACGATAATAATACGTAATATATAATAAATAATAATACGATAAAAAAAACATATTGTGAATCGATATTAGTATTAGGTGCCTATTGTTTATTAACTTATAATTTCTTGACTGTGCCTTACTCATATTTGAATGCTGTACACGCCTGTTATTGGCCTACACATCAGAAGTGAATTTTGATTATTGTTCCAATGTGTATGTTTTATTGTGTATGCTGGGGTCAAAGTCTGCTAATGTTTTCGTCAAAATCGTAGTTCAATGGTGTTTAAATAACAATGCTTTTTGACACAGTTCTTGTTTCTTAAACTCAAAACCGAAAAACATTGCGTTTCTTAAACCCAAAACGGAAACATATTGTGCCTCGATTTTGGGTTTAAGAAACAAGTACTGTGTTAAAAAGCATTACCATACAAACACCATTGAACTACGATTTTCACATAAAAATTAGCAGACTTGACCCTTTTTTGACTTGAAACTTTGGTGAACACAAAATCCAAACCAATAGGTAATTTAATGGTAACAAGTAAAGGTTAACAGGATCCAGATAAGCTCATCCAAATTTGGCTATCGAAAACATGTGTGATAGGCCCGCAATTTAATTGATAATTTTAAAATGTTGTGAATAAGATCAGAATAGCCTGATCTCTTCAATGCGCTGGAACAGCTTGGTTTTCATCTGCAGAACGCCGAGGATCCAATCAGGAGTCAGCTTCACGTAGCGGATGTCGTAGTCAGTGTTCTGACCTTCGATCCTGAAGACCAGCTGTCGGTAGAAAAGCATTCATATATTGAAACGAATAATACTGGTGAATGGAAGATAGTGGACCCCCAAAGTAAGTCTTCAGTAGACGAAACTTTACAGTATGATAAAGTATCATAAATGAAAAAAAAAATCCGAATCGACCTTTTTTGTTTTTGGATATTGTACATAAGTTTTGGTTCATACAATATTACATCCCTGCAAAGTTTCATCGACTGAGGATTTCTCGATTTAATGTTGAGGTCTCCATATAATGTAATGTACACAGTAATGTACACAGTGTAACACACTGTAATGTACACAGTACAATTTTGGAGGTACCCAGTACCTACATTATTTAGAAAATATGAGACAACTTTCCATTCGAGTAGGTACACTGCTCAGCAGGTTTCCAAAGTAAGTATACCTAAGCTAAACATTTTCAAGGGCAGATCCAGGATTTTTTTTTGGGGCAGACGGGCCAAAATATCAATAATTACTTTCACTCGTGTCCTTTCTGTTATTTTATCCATATATTTTTACACCCGAAATCGAAAACGGAAAATGGAAACCGAAAAAAGTAACTTTGTCTATTTGTTTTTTATGGTTTCAAAGCTGAATCAATGTTGATTAATTTTCATACATAAAGATAATTCCCATAATTTCACGCGTAAGTATAATGCGCCAGTAAAAGTAAGTAGGTACATTCTATTAAGAAAATATAAACATAAATGGTTTGTTCTTTAAAACTCACGTATGGCACACCCCTATATTCCACATGCTTTAAATGCTTATCTTCCACTCTGAAGAATACAGAAACCGTCGCTTGTGGTATCGGGTACGCAACCGTGGGCTGGCTGAAGATGGCCTGTCAAAGGAAGTAGGTAGTCAAAAGGCTTCCTAAATGGCCTCATGAAACGGTTTTGTTCCATTGGTTCTACCAATACCATCATCATTTCAAAGCAGATTCTCTTTTGAAGCTTTGTTGTATACTGTCGAAATAAACTTTCAACTCTCTATAGCAGCGGACATCATTATCGCAAATCCTCGATCCCAAACTTTAATTTTACAACTAAATCTTAAGGAAATTCATGCTGTTTGAAAAATGAAACTGGATTCGCATTATGCCCTGTTTGCATTGAATTTCTCCTACTGTTTTTATCTATGTTTAAGGACCAACCGCTCCTGATTCTACATAACTTTTGCCAAGCACGGGAATAAGTATCAGAATATTGACCATCAGCCATCATTTTTAATGTCTGCTGGGGTGGGGCATTGGCCTTACCTTACCCATAACTCACCAAGCGCACCCAATGCGAATTGGTAGATGTTAACGACTGCAAATGCAGCCAGGATCAACGGTTAAACGTGCCTTACGAAGAACGCAGGAAATCGAGATTAAAAAAAACTGTTGATCACTGACCCATCCCATGACCGACCCTTGCGAAAGCTGCTTTACCTCCACAATTACTGGGCCAGGAGCTAAACCACTGCGCCACCGAGCTCCTCTTACAACATATTGCTTCATCATATCAGCCGCACGACACCCATTGCTGGGTATAGGCCTCCCCCAAGGATCTCCACGACCGACGATCGGTCCTGCGCTGCACGCATCCAGCGGCTTCCCGCAACATTCACCAGATCGTCGTCGTCCGGTATGCGGACGCCACTCCAGAATCTTGCCGGCCCAACGGCCATCGGTTCGGCTTATTATTGCTTATTGCTTACTTTAAAATAATTCAATAGAAAAAATACTAGAAAAAATCGACCCACTCGTAGCAGCTCAGATGGGACGGGATTTTTCTATTATATTAATTGTCTTAATATAAAAATAGCATTACGAATATTGATATGCCGGGTGAGAATATTCCCGGCAATATTATCAATCAAATGAGAATATTCTCGATAGTGCCCGGAATATTCTCACCCGGCCGGCACATCAATAATTGTGAATTCCCAAAATCTAGAATTTCAATAAAAATATTTCTTCTAAATCTGACCTCATAGTAATAATACTGCGAGCACTCATCCTCTGTCCTGCCGGTGTACTTCAGCATGTACTTGACTGTGCTGGGGAGCTTCCACTTGTTCTCTATGACTTCCCTGATGAAGGCTTCGGTGGTGACCGCGAGTGGCAGATGGAGACTGGTGAGCGTCACTTTCGTGTCGGGGGTGAGGAGTTGGCGGGTGTCTGTGAAGAGATGATCTTTGATATAAGCCCATCAGATTTTTGGTTGATATTTTCAAGCAGGTGTCAGTAATAAATGTCACGCGAGCCCAGTGCGGATTGGTGGGTGTTAACGACTGTAAATGCAGCCGGGACCAACGGCTTAGTGCCTTCCAAAGGAGGAGCTCGATATAATACATTTTTGGTTACCCATCCCATGCCGACCCATTACGAAAGTTACTCAACCTCTGCAATCGCAGGTCCAGCCAGGTAGTTATTGCTTTCTCTGTGCCAGGCGGTGGCACCGAGCTCTTATCCTAAGTATCATATTGTATCATTAAATAGTTTTATATGCTGATCTTCAGTGGGTAAGTATGCTGAGCGGAATCATCATCAGATTCGTATAAAAAAATGTTTATAAAAGCTTTGTTGTTAATATAGTGGAAATTCATGTGTTTACTTGCAAGTTCTCTGAGTGTCTGCCTCTCCCCTAGGATCTCCTTCGCTCTGTTTATTACTGAGACCAGGGTGTCGATAGCCTGTTCCTCATACGGTATTATTTCTGGTATCTCCATTTTGTAGGATTTTGCTAAATTCAACAGTTTAGAAAGCAAAATAAAAAGGATTGTTGTATCGTATAGTACTCTGATTGTTGATGTTGCCTTGTCAAAAGTGACAGCTAAAAATACATGTACCATAGATATACATGTACATAATCATAAAGTATCTATGTAATAAAATAATATAAGAGATTATAATATATATAAAACGTATAATATCTATAAATGCTTTTTTGTTCTGTTGTTTTACTGATATTAAAGCATCTAACAAAAACTTGTTATAATAATGATCATTGTAGGTATGCCTAATTAAGCAAATGTTTAATTGACAGAGCATTGACCCGAACACCCAAAGGTCGCGGGTTCGATTACCACCTGAGACAAATCTGGTGACGAGATTATTTAGTATGTAAAAATAGCATTGGGAATCCTAAAATCTCAAAAAAAATATTAAGTTATCAATATTTAAGTTAAGATAGTAAACATTATGGCACTCGAGACTACAAAACCGTATGACTCACCAAAACGAAAGTAAATATATGTTTGCTATGACTCAGTTACCTTCCATTGAATTCAAGATACTGGTATTTGCAGTACATAATTATGTCTACCAATATGTCCAACTATGTCTGGCTGGAGTCACTTAGGTAGCTGTGTTAATATTTAACAATATGCCGTGGTTGGAATTTAAACGTTTGTAACTTGGCAAGCAAAATATCTAAAAACGTGTGCATTAGATTTTCGTACATTGTTTAAAGAAAAGTAGGTATAAGGAAAATGGTTTCGATGTTAGATGGCAAATTATAAGGAAAATAAAGTAGAAATCACACTATTGAGTAGTATTTTGAAGTCCTTGGGTTTTATTTATATTAAGCTATTCGACTTTTGACTAATTTCCATCATAAGGGCTTAACCAGACCAAATAAACCTTACAAAGATTGTTTGGAGGTCACTAATTTTAACAATAACCGTCATGGCAGAGTGGTTTTGTTATGCTCATGTATGGCGGCAGTTATCGGGTGGCTTACTGAAATGAAAAGAGGTATCGAAATAATATATTCCGTGATACCTAATCAAATAATTAATTAGAGCTAGAAAAATAGTACGCTTCATTAGACACGTTAAACCTAGTTCAGGTTTGTACTATTACTTATTCTGTGGTTCAGGTACTTAGTATTTTTGCTTGAATTTATGTTAGATTATTTTAATGAACATTTTATTATTATAATTATTAGGTGCGCTTGAAAATTGGTGCGCTTCGAGGAATACCTCGTGATTTCGATGCAAGTATTTTTTTTGGTTCCTCATGCTATGCCAAATGGTTTAGAGCAAATTTCAAAGATATAGTGACCGGTGACGAAACTATACAAGAATATTTATCCCTTAGAATAATAACACCTAGAACGATAATTCCCTACAAAGCGCACTGTCAAAAGTGAGGCAACTAAAATAGCCAAAATGGCGCCGTTTTCAGATTTTTATTGTCCATTATTTCATTATCATACATAATAAACAAGTACAAAACAGTTTAGCTACGATATTATTGGCTTTTAGTCGCGATTAGGTAACGTATGAAGGATATAAATCTGAAAACTGAGCCATTTTGACTCGCTATTAGTTGCTTCACTTTGCATACGAGGACACGGCTTCTAGGTATTATTATTCTAAGATTTATCCAGAAAAAAACGCCCATGAATCTACTCGAAATAATTATTCTCTTATTCTCTATTGGAAATCTCATTTCGCTTTTCGGCGATAGATGGCGTTGTTCAAATTTCCCATACACAATTACTTTATCGATTTTTTACGCCCGATATTTTTTTCGCTACACGTTCGCAGTGCGGGTACTAACGGCACAGTCCACAACATCACCCGCTGACCCACAAACGGACATCAGCTCAGCGTGTGCGACTGCCGACCGTGTCCATGTATTACGACAGCTCACGTGTGTGATTCATACTGGATCCGACACGGAGGTATATTGGCGCCAGGCTGGAAGTGGCGAGTGTGGTTTTGAAAGAAAAAAATCGACACAGCCCACCGGATTAGCAAGCTGAAGTGGCAGTGGGCCGGCCATAGGCGTCGAACCAAGGGCGTCGCCAAGAGTGGGCAGGGGGGGCAGCTGCCCCCCCTAGAGGTTAAAAAAATGTAGCCAACTGCAAAGTAACCAAAGTGCTAAGGCCGTGCAATTGACTTGCTTTTCCGATCAATCCCGCATCTCAAAACTTGAATAAATTCACTCGGTGCGGTTGACCGTACCTACAATTCATATTTTTTCTCATCCTCCTTGATATTAACTTGAAAATAATTCTACATTATTTTTCATGAAATGTAAAAGAGTGAATTTGAGGTCTTCTTTAAGTATTTTTCTGTATTTCAAAGATTTTTCTGTAATGCAAAACGCTGGAACGTGTCTTATCCAGTGTGACACATGTGTGTGATGTGTGCCATACAAACTAAGCGCCTGCGCAGCCCACTGTCAGTTGTAACCGATTGCCACTCACAAGAACACTTGACTTGACATTCGAGATTCTGTTAATCTCTATCTTAAACTCTATGACGCCTAAAATAAAAGTGATCCAAACAATTTTCACGTTTAGTGTTATTGCAAAGTGCCTTTGAACGACTTGAAGTGGCGTGAAGGTTGTATAACTGCATAATAATTAAATATGTTTATTTATTCGAAATTCAAATATCTCAAGTTCGAGATTTGCTTAAAAAGCTTTTGTTGATTCTAAATTCAAAATTTACAGCCAGTGTTTAAATCAAAAAGTTTTAAAAGAACAGAGTAATGACAAAAGAAGTTTGAATCTTGTTATCATAAAAAGTGGTGGATCATAAAAAGATGGGTGCTTTGGATTGTGTAACGAATAGCAAAATGCAACCTACGGAGAGTACCGAAGTTTTTACCATCAACATGTCATCAAATTCAACATTGAATGAGCCGGTAAGACAAATGTTATTCATTATAACAATAGGGTATTTTCCAAATTCTTTAAAACTGCTTATATTTAAAGATTGAGACGAACGATTTAACAGAAAAATATTAAAAGTATAATTAATGTCTTTTTTCTTCATTAAACCAATTAATGTTAAATTATTTTTAAATATTTTTGAATTTACCGCCAAAACGCTCGGTTCGACGACGTCTACTGTGTGACGTCATCTTTGTGTAAACAATAGAGTAAATTGTTACACAGACTACATAGGTGTTCAAATTGTTTACACAAAGTTGACGTCTCACAGTAGACGACATCGAACCGAGCGTTTTGGCGGTAAATTCAAAACCATTAAAAATAAATTAGACTTTAATTGTTTTAATAGAGAAAAAAGACATTAATTAATTTATTTTGATTTTTCTGTTAAATCGTTCGTCCCAAGCTTTAAATTAAAGCAGTTTTCAAAAAATTGGAAAATACCCTATTGAATCTAACGGTAATTTGTATGATTGCTCTGGCGCAAAGTAAAAGTAACTCTAGTTTGCTCATCTGAAGTTTCTTAATCAAAAGAAGTAATTTATTAACAGTGTCAACTGATAACATCTGTGGTTATTATTTATTCAAAGTTTATAACCATAGTTTTGTAGCTTTATATTACTTATATATGCTTACTCTTTATTGCACTAAAAACACAGTTATACACACAAGTTACAAAAAAATGTGAGCAAAGGTGGGTAATAATGATAAGAGCTTATCAAAATATTGGTAAGGTACTGAGCAAAGTTTTAAATTATATTGTATTAGTAACAACAGACATGAAAAGAAAAACTAATAGGAGATAACTCAAGTAATATTTCCTTTTTCGTTTGAACTTGGTTTTCCGGTATAATATGGGATAAGTAATCCTGCTAAATATTATAGATGTGAAAGTAAGGAGAGAAAGGGTTTGGATGTTTGTTCCTCAATCACGCAAAAACTACTGAACGGATTTGGTTGAAATTTGGCACACAGATAGTAAATAGCCTAGATTAAAACATAGAATACTTTTTATCCCGATATTTCCACGGGAACGGGAACCACGCGGATGAAACCGAGGGCGGCCGCTAGTGTCTCTATAAATTGTATGAAATAGCTTCTATTCTACTCAACAATCACCTATCAACCTACATTGAGTGCATATTAGATTAAAATAAGTTAGTCACAATAAAGTTAGCGGAAGTGAAAAATACCGCACAGATACAGCGTCATTGCACACAGCGGATTATCCAAGATCAGCTAACACAACATAACTACAGATAAAATTACTATACACACTAATATAGACTAAACATGGTGTTTGGAACTAGCTTATAAAGCCTCGGTAGATCCTTAACTAAAAAAAAAACGGGGTTGTATTTAATTATATTTATGGAACCTTTACCAAGCATACAATACAACCCCAGATTTTTTTTATAAACCCTGAATACATATTTTATTATTTATATGTAAAATTGCTAAGTGACCCTAGACGCAACCAACGCCACCTTGCACTTTAACATTTATAAAGAAAAAAAATGAAAAAGTGGTTTTTCCAGGGTACATAATAATTTCCCAGGGATGTATAGGAAGGACGGGGGCCCAATGCGGATTGGTGGTTGCTAACGACTGCAAATGCAGCCGGGAACAGCGGCTTAACGTGCCAGGTGCTAAACCACTGCGCCACCGAGCTTCTCTCTTATTAAAATATCAAGAGGTAAAATTTGATCAAACAAAATAATTGACTAAAATAGTTAACTTTAGTGAATTTTTTTATTTTTTATTTTATTTTAGGCATTCACAATGCGATTTTATATTAAGATAAATAGAAGTCCCGTCTGAGCTGCTACAGGCGATGTACAGTGTTCGATATTTTAATTTTCGATCATTTGGTATTATATGGATGGATATGGATATGGCTTAGGTAGCCTATTTTTTCTATTAAAAATATGGGTCTTTAGTCAATTATTTTATTTGATCCCATTTTCCCACTAATTTATATAGCGAGTTTTAAACTTTGGGGGTACCTACCTACCACATAAGACAATAATATCAACTCAATTCAATATGACAATATTATTATCATTCAAAAGAAACAGTTTTGTAAACATGAGTCAAACTTACGCAGAAATGTGGCCTTTTCTTAAGCTAAACAGATTCATGATATGTTATTCTTTCGTTAACAGCAGGCAACGCTCGCTGATTTGTGATAAAACATTTAAATTAAGGAAGATTTTGCCCTCTTTGTGACCTTTGTAAGTTATTCCTTGTCAAAAAAATATAATATGTAGTTAAGTACCTAATATTATTCCATTAAATTGTCAGGGTGAGTTTATCTCACCTCTCTCTTTACTCTCTTTTAAGTAAATTTAAGAATGTTTGTTTTCAAATCGCCGTAGAAAGAGTTTATCCGTTCCGAATTCTGCGTTCTTATAATGGGGAATGTAAAAAAAAATTTAATTGGCTGAATATTTTTTATAGGCGGGAATATTTTACATCATGAACAAAAACATCTAATAACATTATCATGGCCATGTCATCTCTTTTTCCTTTTTTTTAGTAGGTATTTCCAAACTCGCATTGGCTCTTTCAATAATATTTATATTTGTAACAGCTTGCTCTTTTACAAAAAATTCTATTTTTTTAAATTACGTTTAAATTATATTTCATTATATCTACTGGTTATTCTTGATGCCAAAAACTAAGTAAAATATTAATTTTGGATAAATGAATCATTCGATTTACTGAGCGTTCGATATATTAACCATTCGATATTTTGAACGTTTGATTATTTGTAAATTAGATATTTTGAACGTTCGATTATAATTATGACCGTTCGATTTTTTGAACGATGAATAGTGTTCGATATTTTGATTTTCGATCATTTGGTATTCGATATGGCGTAGGTATCCCATTGCCTCCACATACCACAACCACAACATGGTATTTGAAAAAAAAAGTTTCAACACAAAATGTCAAAACGTTTTTTTATATGTGTTCTGGTTGTGGCAGTTGGTGGCAAAGATATAATCTCCATTCTGCTGTTACTTTAATACATTGACCTCTATATTATTACACTGGACTGGCTGCTGTCAAACTGTTCTTGTGCCTGTTTGATTTTCGCCATTTTGGCGCTGTAGGACGTAGCGTGAGCAGAGCGTGAGGGACATGGTACTAAAGTCTGGAGTCTGGAGAGACCATCACGACAACCATTTTCATTGGCAACCGTCAAAATTAGTTCTTTAGACCTCACGCTAGAGGCGTTTCAAATAGGCACAAGAACTTTGCTGTCAAATCATAAAGAAAGCCAGTCCAGTTAAATAGAAAAAAAAAATCAGGTCAGTGCTTTAATACATTTGTGAAGTCAAAAAGACTTTACCTACCTATTTAAAAAATTTAAACGCAGCCGAAAATTCTAAAATTGTTTTCTTTACCTAAGGGAGCCATAAAAATATTCAGCCAATTTGATTTTTTCGGAATCCCCCTATTGTTTCTTTAATAAATTGTTTGGTTCTTTTTCTAGTAATATTTTTTTTCTAAGAATCTCTGACCAAGTTCCAATTTCCGAATATTAGTTTTATTTTATGTTTGACGTCAAACAAGTCCTTTGTTCATAAATACTTGAATTACCCCAGTCACCTTGCGCGTACGCGGAAGAAAGATGGCCAATTTAACTCCCAAATGTCCTGATTGGTCCTGTAACTGCCTGTTTGGGCACATAAATACGTCAATTCGAGGCTGATGCGTATAGACGACAATAGTTTGTTTACAATCAATACTCAACTTCAAAATGTTGAATAAATACATGGGTACGTACCTAGGTACTAATTATTTTTCTTTACAGTCAAAGTTTTTTGAATTTTTTTTAATGGTTTTCTACAAATTTAAGAAAACGTAGTATACGTAAGTATTCAAGTAGCATACCTACTATTCAAGAAAGTTTCAAATTTAAGATTTTGTTTTCGAAAACAAAAAAAAAACTTTTTTTACCTGCATTTACACTTGCTTACGCCACAGACACAGTGCCACAGGGTACTTAAAATTTATTTTCACCTCTCCAGCACGAAAAGGGTGCTTTTGGCGCGTAAAAACTCGCAGCAAAATCGATTTTTGCTGCGAGCGTGAGACAAAGTGCTTTTTTAATTTATGACACCAACTTTTAAAATAATAAAGAGAAAACAAATAAAGTGACAAGGATGACACTTGTAAAATTGATATATGAGAAAAGGATAGATAGAGTGCTTTATGGTGTCATACACGGATTAAAAAGTAAAAAAATAAAATGCACGGATATACCAAGGAGTTTTAAATAAGGATTGTTAAAAAAGAAGGTTGATAATTCGAAATAAAGAGTATGGAGGTAATGAGGTCACATCTATGAAACAAATACGAAATAAGAAAAATTAATGAAATTTATTAACAAATTATATGTTTTATGATTATAAATAAATAAATAAGACGGAATATTAATGAATAATAGAAAAACACAACGTAATGTAATCAAAACAAAGAGAATCTACTTTACTGACTCTATGAATAAAATTTTTCAGCATAGGTTTTATTGAATTATTTTTGTGATAAATTACAAAAATGAATGCGTCCAACGATGAAGATAGTTTCCTAACTCCAAAAGAGTTAAGTGAACAAGTTTCAAATGCTGAATTAAGCTTTTTTACCAGGAAAGTCACGTGAAAATTTTCTCGCTGGTCGAGGTGAAAAGTTGTATGTTTTACACGAGACCAAAATGTTGTTCTGCCTCGTGCCTTTAAATCACTCACTGTGCTCAGTAGTCTATATTAGAATCACTCGCTACGCTCGTGATTCAATTCTAGACTACTTCGCTAGTTCGTGATTTAAAGTTGCCACTCGCAGCACAAATTGATTTTGGTCACTTGTATAACAAATAACTATTTTAGGATAAGTATTTTTTTTTTCATTTATTTAATGACCACAAACAGTCATGTACATCAACATAAATATGTTTAAACTAATAATTATTAAACTTATAGACCTAGAGTGCCTATTATTACTTTATGAAAATTATATAATAGGTATGTGACAAATCTTATCGGAAACGATTCGTGATAAACGAGATCAATTGACTTTACACTGAAAAACTTAATTCAATTTTGGTTCAATATAACAAAATGGAACATAATTTTATTCTTTTGGGGACTTTTGTTATGTTTTAAGTGCATGTTTTCTTTTTTAGATATTATTATTTAAACTTTTCTTTAGTTACAGTTTTGCTTAGAGCAACGTGGCTTCCGTATCGAACAGGAAGCCGGCTGTTTTGTCCCGAGTAGAGTTCACTGTACAGTTATAATATAGTAATACTACTCGACGTTAGATGGCGCTGCAAAATAAGTTAGTTACTGAATATGATAAAAACATTATGACCTTAGGCCATTAAAATTTAGAGATTTTAAATACGTAACCATTGTAGTAATAGGTAATTAAATTAATATTCATGTACGTATTGAAAACAATACAAAAGTAAACCAAAGAAATATTTCAAAAATATTAATTATTTAGTTATAAAAGTTACAATTGCTACGTGTAATATTTCATTATGATGAAAATTAGGTAAGTACCTACTTCGAATTAGGTATGTAGGTAGAGTCAATTATTTCAAATTCATTGGATTTTCTAAAATGTACGTATCAAATAGGTATACCTAGGTAGGTAGTAGTGTAGGCGTTATTATGCTTAACCAAAATTGCATGTTAATTTTATTAGATAGGTACCTACATATTTTTGGAAAAAAAAACATTTTTTTTTTTTAATTTTGTTTTACTTATCTCAAACATCTGTATAATATGAATAAATTACTACAAGGAAACTATTATGAACGACTTTAAAATGAATCCTAAATGTTGGCCGGGAATTTTAAACACTTTTCAATGCGTGAAAAATAACTTAGAAGGTGTTTTGAAAAATAACTTTTCATTATTTTAAATTAACTGATCCGATAGTCGTGATCCTGTCCAAATTTCTATTTCATTAAAATTGTGATCGTTTTGTGAATGTGTGAAAAGTTGTTTAAAAATGGTATAAATGAAAGAAAATCTGATTACTGGTTAGCTTTTGTTGTCTATTCTTTATTTTTATTTTTTTGCTCAAGTGCCTTCTAAGTGCCTGTTTTGCAAACGAAGTCCGATTAGGTTCACATGAATTCCTAGGACGAGAAAGGAGACCCGGCACATGCCGTAGAAAAATGCTTGGGTAACTTGTATACGATTGAATTAGGTCTTAAAACATTGAGAAAAAAGGTGTTTGCTGCGTACGGCTCGCTTAACAGATTCCGCAACTTTTTACCTACCAGCACCAAAATTACCCTGTCACAATCTCTCCTGCTACCCATTATTGACTACGCTGATGTCTGTTACACAGATCTGTCGGAGGAACTGCTCGATAAACTTGAGCGTCTGCAGAATATTTGTATTTGGTTTATTTTCAAACTTCTCAAATTTGACCATGTGTCACACTTCCGCGCCAAACTTAACTGGCTTCCTATTCGCCAGCGCATGCAGGGACTTGCACACTCTTTTCCTTCTCTACTCCATACTTTTCTTACCAACTTCCCCTCCTTACCTAAAAGATTGTTTCTCATTCCTTTCCTCGTCGACGCAGTGTACCTTGCGTTCTTCCTCTAACCTCACTCTTGAATTTCCGCGTCATTCCTCTGATTTCTTCTCCTATTCCTTTTCTGTTCATGCAGTCCGTCTTTGGAACAATCTACCAGAAGGTATCAGAAAGGCTCAAACTCTTGGATCCTTTCGCAATCAAGTCAGGAGTCATTTCCTTTCTTCTATTCCTCACTAATATATTTATTATTATTTTTCCATTTTCCTGAATTTTCTTTTTTTAACACGTTTTTTATATATGTACCTACTTAGTTTGTCCTCTAAATAGTTGCACCCACTCCCTGATTGTCTTATATCTTATCTCTCTCTCCCAAGGTTGCCTGGAAGAGATTGCTGTCTAGCAATAAGGCCGCCTATTGTGTACTTTCTTCTTTTCTCTGTTTCTTTGTTTGTGATCTCTTTCGTGTGCAATAAAGATTATTATTATTATTATTATTACAAAATATAGCCAATAATATCTTCTACTTCTCTCTCTTAATCGTTCCCTCATAACTGAGGATCGTGACTTCTACCTACATGAATATTTTTTTTATTGTTAGCGCATGTTTCTACATTTTCTCAGTTATTAATTGATGAATATTTTTTATTAAGTTAACTACGGGAACAATGAGTCATCGAAAAACGTTCCGTTATCCACGTTAAGTACAAACCATAATTCTATTACCTTTTTCGAAATCAAGAAAGCGATAAGTCCAACTTGACTTCAAATTTGGCATTGACAGCTGACAAGGTCTCATTTTATGTTCAATTCTGTTTTATTTTAAAATAAACCAGAAGTTAGCTTATCACATTTTTAATTGGCTATAGGTACAATATCTGAAAAATGTGTTGCTCACTGTATGTACGCTCATTTTCGCCATATTAACACTGAGGTATGCATGACATATTATCAAGTAGGTATTTATTATTCATATTATACTTTTAATAAAATATGTACCTACTTACTTAATAATATGATGGACTTATGATGTACATGGGCAACAGCGTCGCTTAACCAGTTAGCAACAAAATTCGTTTGCGCGCGTATCGCCCCTGCACGAACTAAACGTATGTAGTGACGGCGCGGCGAGCAAGCGATTTTAACCTTAGGAGTGGTTAAGCGACGTTGTTGCCCATGGTACTTATATTCCCTAATGCGTATTGAGTAATGATTTCATCATTATGAATTACTGTTAGCGGCTTACTGTGTGGCGCTAATAATTTCTGCCGGCTAACATCGATTTATACAACACCTGTCATGAGTAATGCCTGCAATTTGAACGGGTTTATGTAAAAAGAAGTAAAATAAACTGATAAGTCATATTTTATACCCTTTATAAGCAAAGGTTTAATATTAGTGTGGGTTTATACCAAAAGCTCTCGAATCCTATTTAGGTTTACGCGTGTATAGACATTGAAATAAAACACTAGCTCGGTTTTATTTAAAGTTTTATATAAAAAAACTTGTGATCAACAATAAATACTAATTAAACAACAAAGTACTTTCAATATAGCCGCGCTAAGTTAATAGTTTTTAACTCAGCGCTTAAAGATTTTATTTCAAAATCTGTTGAATTGACCAGAATTGACTAGGTTTTTGATGGAAAGTAGCTCTAGGTACCATATTTCCAAAAGAATTAAGATTAGAGCAATGACAAAAGGTGGAAGCCAAATGGTAATTATGCTGATAGATTAAGTACCTATTATAATTAGGTATTCTGTGCTAATAGATAGGCTCATTTTGTAATCAACAGATATATCAATAAACGAATAAAACGGAACGTTTCTATTCAAACCACGTTATCCTTGGTTCCTTATTTTCTAAAGCCGTTTTCAAACACTGATAACCCCTCTATACCCTTTGACCAAAGAGGTCCCAGTTTATTTATATATCTCCTCTTATTTATTCGCAAACTGCGTGAGATATTACACTCATTTGTAATCGCTCGATGGCCATTTTGTAATTATTAACTACTAGCTTCCGCCCGTGACTTCGTCTGCGAGGATAGTATTTTGTCTATCCCTCGGGAACAGTTCCTTTTTTCGGGATGAAAGGTATCCTATGTCCTTCTCTGTACCCCTGACAACGTGTGTATAAAATTTCATGATGATCGGTTCAGTAGTTAAGACGTGAAGGCGTAACAAACAAACAAACAAACGGACTTTCGCATTTATAATATTAGTAAGGAAGTAAGGATTAACTGGCGCCACAAAATCGTTTGCATTCAAGTTGTATCTATTCACACTATAGAATAGCTTATCCATATATTTTTACTACTTTTCTAGATAATTAATATAATTGAAAAATAGCATTGTGAATGCATAAAATCTAAAAGTTCAATACTTTTCTAGATTCTAGTTTTATCTGTACCCTTAGTACCAACTATCTATCGAAAAATTAAAAAATAACGCGTGAAATATCATTCGATAGAGTAATTTTGTTGGGTAATCTGTAAAGTGCCATCTACCGCTGAAAATCAAAATAAAATTCCGATTCAATAGATACCTAATTATTTCTCGAGTAGGCACTTTTACGCGCTTACTCAAAGACTTTTATGTTGTAATAAAATTTTATACTTCAAAATCTAAATTTTACGAGTAAGTACCTATTCATGTTGTACTATCCGCGTCAATTGGTAAGCGCCTGGCGGCCATGATTTTAACCTCAAAAACGAAAAACAAATGTAATTTTCTCATATACCTAGACCCTTTCTTATTGAAAATAAGAATTCAATAATTAATATATTATATTACCTATTAGAATTTTACTGTTTTTTGTCATTTTTAGTTGCGGATGACGTTGATGTGTATGTTAATTTGACAAGGTTCCAGCGCATTACCAATTGACGGGGATAGTACTTGTTTTTTTTTACATTAAATGGGCTTACTCTTGGCCACATTCGAGAACCATAAGGCTAAGAAGAGGCCAAAGATGAAGCGAGCTTGCCCAGAAGAAGCCAATTCACTCGGGCTTTAAATATCGCTGGGTTATATGCTTGCGGGAATACAGACGCAGGCAGGGAATTTCCTGCCTGCGTCTGGAATGAATGAAGTGAAGTGGAATTCCACTTCACTTCAAAAGGAAGATGAAAAACGCTTCGTGCGCATGCATGCCCCGCCGTGCGTCTGGACGACCGATGGTAGAACGGGGATGGCGGAATGAGCTCATGCAGCTCAGAGCACACTCTCCGAAATATAACCTGTAGAACACCACCAGACAAGCTACTTCACGGCGGTGGGAAAGACTGTGAAGCTTAGTTTGTAATAGCTTACTATCCCCTACTATGAGTTTTCTGGCTCTGCGTTCAACCACAGAATACTGTTCAACCGAGTCAAGTGCGGCTAGTTGGTACTTTGCGGACCCATCCCACAGGTGGCAGCAATATTCCATGCACGACCGGACTTGCGCTTTCGTGTGATTGAAATGTAACAAAAATTCGTGACTGTATAATTCTTTGACGAAACTTTCCTCTTTTTGAGCAATAAAGTAATACTTTTCGTACAAATTCTCTATGCGAGCGACCTCATTTTATTTCTAGTTTTTAGCTTACGTGATTTATAATTAAAAACGTCACACAATAGGTTAACACCCGCTGACGTATACGCTGGACGTTGGGGCTTTTCCTCAAAATTACTCATTCGGTACCTATTCAGTTCATATAAAATTATTAGTTCATTAAAACAATGCAGTAATTCCAGCCACGTCCTGTAAGAACATCGTGTTATATTATAACTTTTTTGAAAACAAAGATTTAGTGAAACCTCTTTTTATTAACGACTGTTTTTGAACTGTGCAAGTGAAACTTTTTTTAAACCGACCTTTTTGTGTTTTTTTTTATTGTAAAAGGAAGTAAAACTCTTTGGTGTATTAAAAGTAGGGTTTTGAACAACGTTAACAAAATGGTGCAACAAATCTCTGCAGTAAGGAGTAGCTTGGAGGGTATCAAGAGAATAGCTTCTATGACACGTGGCAGATCTAATAGCAAGATTTATACGAAATGTAGCGAGCAGTTAAATGTAAGTAGATTTAAGAGTTATTAATGTTGATTTAGGAATCTTATTTTGATAATTTTATCAATCTTTTTCAAGTTTCCATTTTCATCTTAAGTAAGTACTATGCGCGCCAAATAAGAATAGTATCGACAACTTCACGTCACTGGTCAATTTTGTACTGCTAGCAAAAATCCAATGATCGTTTGTCATGCTGATCGATGCCAGCATATATAAAATAGTAGATTGTTATACAAGACGCTAAAATGACCCATTGCATACGAGGTAGTTTTATTCCCGAGTTTTAGCGAGGGAATAAATAGAAACCGAGTTACAATGGGTTTTTAGCGTCGTGTGTTACACTGTACTTTTCACTACGATTGCGAGAAAATAAAATACAATATTAAATAGTTTATTTTATTAAAACCTAAAGGTACAATTTGTAAAATTATGGATGTGGTAAGCCAGTTCTATCCTCCTGCGTGCGCTTATCCTTCATATTAAGGCAACCTGTAAAACAATAATTAAGGGTATTAAAACTGTATTTTGGTTTGATTTAGTTTAGTTGATGAAAATAATAGTAAAATGTTTAGAAATGTAAGTAGGTAACTACCTTTGTTGCCAAGTGGTGCCTATTATTAACGAAATTCTAGATATCTTCCCTCGTTAAAACTTTGGATTTCTTGTAGTGGCGGATAATTTCTTGAGAAAATCTCTCTTTATATTGACATTATATTGTCTTGTCTGTATAGGTAGTTGTTTCTAACATTGAATATCTTCAAAAGGTTGAACTTTGATATTTTTTGGAAAGTTCATCAAAATTCGTAAGAAAAATTCCTTCCGTAAACGAATCCACTCGTTTTTCTATCCTCCACTTCACAAACTTTTCGTATAGTATAGTATTTAAATAAATGCTTTGTGCTTGACGGCAAAACATTATCATTATGCGTGTAATTCAAAATTATTTCTAAAGATTTCGCGCCAGTGCTTTTTTTTTATTTCTTCTGTAACGCACGTGACACAATGCACGCATTCTACTTTTTAAACATAGAGCTCGTTCACACGAGCGATTTTTTCAACGGGCGATATTTTTACCGCCGACGGGAAAGATACCTCATGGCCAGGTCATAAGGTAACTTTTACCGTGGAACGTCGTCATCGTCCGTGCCCTGAGAAGTCTTCTGGTACCTTTTCCCGTCGGGCGGTAAAAAAAACGCGCGTTGAAAAAACCGCACGTGTGTTCGATCCCTTATAGTATAAAAAGTCTATGATTCTACTAAAGAGATCGCTGCTTTAAGTACGTGCCGGACTACAGCTGGGCCACAAAAAAAAAGTTCGAAATCTGACTTTTTGACTATGCCATGATGAAGTCGATAATTTGTCGGAATTTGTCGCCAAAAACCAGAATTTGTCGGGCTTGCGTTTAGGAGATACGTGTGGCTCAGCTGTAGAGACGTCTCTACAGCTGGGCCACACAGATCTCGAAAACGGTAGGTCGTAGCGAAAATCTGATTACTCGTATGTGTAGCCGGTAATTTGTCGGATTTTGTCACCAAGAACCAGATTTTGTCGATTTTGCATTTAGGAGATATGTGAGGATACGCTGTGGAGACTTTTCTACCTGGATCTTGAGAAAGGAAGGTCATAGCGAAAATCTGATAACTCGAGTGTGTAGCCGTTAGTTTGTCGGAATTTGTCACCAAAAACCAGATTTTGTCGATCTTGCGTTTAGGAGATATGTGAGGATGCGCTGTGGAGACCTTTTTACCTGGATCTCGAGAACGAAAGGTCGTAAGCGTATCCTCACATATCTCCTAAACGCAAGATCGACAAAATCTGATTCTTTGATTATCCAATAATCAAATATTACAATTACGTTAGTATTTATGAAAATGCAACCGCTTATTTAATCAAAAATATTTTAATTTGTAATTTATTATTAATATATTTTTAATCTTTTAAAGCTTAAAAACAATTTAGGTAATTAGGTAGATGTATAAGTACAAAAAAAATGATTTGTTACAAATAAAGGAAAATCTTATTTAGGTATACAGACTTGTATGTATAATGTTTTGACAGGAAAATTATTAAGTAATTTAACAGATTTATGCATTATTTACAATTTCACAATCTGTGGTTGACGTATTATGTGCAATTTTGATGGATTGTGAGCGGAAACAAACATTTGCCAATAAAACGTGTTATAGTAAAATAAACAGATAATCTGTTATCATATTCGTTATCATAATATTATAAGTATTTGCCAGTAGTGAGTAGGTATAACAACCAACGTGCAGTTAATTGAAAGTAGGTTGCCAAGTTCTTCGAATATTTATTTAATTCGTGAACATATCAAGCATTATTTTGCAAGAAGAGAACATAAATCATTAACTGTTAAATCATTTATAATTCCCGGCACCACATCTAAAGATGAGGAACCTTTATGATTCATTTTAATGCAAATTAATAGGGATGATGACTAATGAATAAAATAACGAAATACTAATAAAAAATCGTTACACGCACCATACCGGTAAAGGACATCAGGCACATGAGACCCAAAAGTGTATAAACATAATTCTGTTATCTATAAACACTTTATGTTACTAGAATCATAAAACAGCAGCAACATTATTTTTTAACTCCTTCATTTAGCTTTAATTAATTATTGAAAAAAAAGCATATCAATGAAACGGACATCTTTGTCAGCGATTTCACAAGTCTCCCCTGAGTATATTTGTTCTGTGGCACAAGAGAAAATGTCTGCCGGCTGTCTGTCAACTGTCAAAAGTGTTTTGTTCAGATTATCCGTTTGATCTGTACCTTGATTACGTAAAGCTGTTGCTAACAATTCTCGATTGAAATCGATTGAAAGCGCGGTTGCATTGCTGCTTTAGTTAAGATAGTTGTCACATTGGTTCTTACTAAAGCAGCGATGTAACTGCGATTTCTGTCAGAGTTGATTGCAACAAAGTTACGTAATTACCCCCCTGGTTCCGACTCGTACATTGTGGTGCTAATCTGTTTCACTAATGTTACGTGCACACTACCGCGTGATATGGCAATAATTATGGCCATAATTTTCCTTATTCCTATACTCATAAGGTTCATCAATGGTCATAATTGTTGGCATATCACGGTAGTGTGGCCCTAGCATAACGCAGCTAACGAAACGTGTTGTCGTGGTGGTGTTGCTATGTGTCGGGGTTACAAAAAAAAATACTTTCAAACATAAATAACTCTTAAAACATAAATCTTCGTAAAAATCTGAATATTTTCTGTGAATTACTAAATACATGCCTACATTTTGGAAAATACAGAAATGTTATACATTCTTTGGTTTTTTTCTATGGGACTCTGCCTGATGTCCTTTTACAACTACCTAACTACCTTGGTAGGTACTTTATAAACAGCTTTTTTACTTTCATTTAACATTACATAAGATAAAATTTCCTAAAACGACTTGTTAAACTGAGTTCTATCAGTTATTAATAAATATATAATAATATGAAATCGCAGAAACCTATCGATTTTTCACTGATATGCTTAGAATAATAACACCTAGAAGCCGTGTCCTCGTATGCAAAGTGAGGCAAAAATACTAAGCCAAAATTACTTAGTTTTTATTAGATTTATATCCGTCATACGTTACCTAATTGTAAATAAAATCCAATAATATAGTAATTAATCTCCTAAATATAGGGAAATTTAAACTGATTTGTGCTTATTCGGTATGATTAGGTAATAATGGAAAATAAAAATCTGAAAACGGAGCCATTTTGGCTGTTTCCTCACTTTTGACAGTGCGCTTTCTATAGTTCTAGGTGTTATTATTATAAGATGATATGATTGTAAATAAACCTATGATATAATGACTAATATGTCGATAAGCGATATGAATAACAGGCAAGTTATCTTTGCTGAAATTATGTGCGTCATAACATAAGTCTGTGAAGTGTTCACTAGAATGTTGGTTTTCTTGTGATACAAATTATTAAATGTTTAGAAATTGTATTGTGTTAAAAAGTATTTGAAAATGAATCTCTTGTCTAGTTACGGATCCATGCCAGTATTGTCTACGGTAGGAATGTCTATTTATAAATTTAAAGCACATTAATAGGCTATTTTTTCCTTATTTATAAAAGCCTTTTGTAGAACATCGAACGTAATAATATTTTGATGTTGTAGAATGTTTTAAGTTGAAGTACCTAGCAGTGTAATGTCTTTTTTAGTTACTATGAAATTTTCATTAGGTACATATTTATTTTATGAGAAAATACAGATAATTATTCTAATGATTTTATAACCATACTAGCGGCCGCCGCGCAGTTTCACCCACGTGGTTCCCGTTCCCATGGGAATATCGGGATAAAAAGTATTTTATGTTTTAATCTAGGCTATTTACTATCTGTGTGCCAAATTTCAACCAGATCCGTTCAATCGTTTTTGCGTGATTGAGGAACAAACATCCAAACCCACAAACTTTCACATTTATAATACTAGCGGCCGCCCGCGGTTTCACCCGCGTGGTTCCCTTTCCCGTGGGAATATCAGGATAAAAATTATCGTATGTTTTAATTTAGGCTATCTACTATCAGTGTGTCAAATTTCAATTAAATCCGTTTGGTAGTTTTTGCGTGATTGAGGAACAAACATCCAAATATCTAAACATCCAAACCCACAAACTTTCACATTTATAATATTAGTAGGATTAGTAGGATAGAATGAAAAACATTAAATAGTAAATGTCAAAGATTCAGTACAACAATAACAAACTATGATACATTATATACCTACCTTTAAGGAAACAATAAAATTTACTTTTATAGCCAAGTCAGTAATAGGTCCCACTTTTTAATTGTTTTGATCAAAGGTATTGGTACCTATTACCTTTATGATGTTGTTTTTTATTTAATAGGCACTCATTGAACTAATTAATAATTTAAAGAAAATAGCCTAAAATTGTATTGTTAAACATATCTAAGTATATCTTTCTGCTCTCGTATCATTTCGTTGATTTAAGTAAAACAATGTTATGCATAGTAAATCGATAGGAAGTATACCTAGATTTTAAATATGTTTTCGTTAACCTTATTAAATACTGATAAAACTACAGTTAAAAAAGAGACTCCTAAAATCACTCACCAAACAAAACTTAAATACTGTCGTTCTCTTACAAAATCAAAAGTTTTAAATTAAATAAAGTGCATTCTCACTCTTTCTCTATTCTGTGCTTATATTTTATTCAAGTTATTTAACTTAAGTCAGTTCTGTTGAATTGTCAATTTTTTACCCGATTATTCGGTACGAAAATTTATCAGGAAATGAATGGAATTAAAAGAATGAATGGATGCTTTAGACTAAGCATTATCAAATCAAAAGAAACGACATATCATAAACTATTAATAGGTATCCTTTATTTTCTACTACCCTAATGAGCTTCCGTGTGGGTTTACAAAAACACCCCTTTTAACCCTGAAGCATTGAATCTTGACAATCCCAAGGCCTGCCCTTGAATCGCAAGGTCGGTACCCAACCTTATGTTTGGTTTTTGGTCATTAGCACAGTATAATAAAGAACCAGTATATTATATTCATTTAAACCGGTTGAAAGCGGGTGGAAATGAAGACCTAATCTCAGTATATTTCGGTACACAACAGTCGAGACGCGCGCAGTGCAAAGAATGCTCCTGCAAATTAATTTACGTAAATTAGACACGCACGAAACTTTTGACCGAGCTTCGGCAAAAATGCTTGTGTATGTCCGTCCGGCTGTCCGGCTGTCCGTTTGTTCTCCTCTACAGGTCTTATTTCTCAACCGATTCTCGTGAAATGATGTATGCAGGTTCTATAATGAAGTAGGTATATACGAGTGGAGAAGCTCGGTGGCGGAGTGATTTAGCGCCTGGCCCGTCGATTGCGGTGGTTAAGCAACGTTCGCAAGGGTCGGTCATGGGATGGGTGACCAACAATTTATTATCTCGAGTTCCTCCGTGCTTCGGAAGGCACGTTAAGCCGTTGGTCCCGGCTGCATCTACAGTCGTTAACACCCACCAATCCGCATTGGGCCCGCATGGCCCGTCCTCCTTATCCACCCATAAGGAAGGCCTGTGCCCCAGCAGTGGGGACATTAAAAATGGCTGATGGACATACGAGTATAATTTCTCTGTTGATTCTGTTTTTTTAATTTTTCAAAATGGCGGAGATTTAGA